>JAUCEA010000016.1:4820000-6020000 GCA_033557915.1 Phytophthora tentaculata | reverse complement strand
CCTATTGGCTGATATATGGGTAGCCAGACTCATTTTTAGCCAATTGGTCGATGACGTGTATTTGAGCGGCCAGGGCTTCCTAAAATAAAGTCAGAGTTGAATTTTTCACAAACCCAAGAGTCAGTCGTTCAATTGCGAGCTTCATCAACACAATAGTGTACGCAAGTAGCGGAGTAAATACCTGGACTGTTAGAACGTGTCGAGCACTGTGCAGAAAGGCACACTGGTAGACTTCCACAAGCGCTTAGGCCACTTGAACTTTGACGCCGTGGATCGCGTGGCGCGGGATCCAAGCTCTGGGATTAAGTTGACGGGCCGCGCGCGGGTGAATCGCTTGACCTGTGCATAGGGCAATCAGACCAAGAACAGACAGTCTAATAAGGACAGTGGCGAGCACTCGCCGATCGATAGGGTCGGTGGAGTGATTTGCTCGGATCTCAAGGGTCTGATGACGCCGCAAGAAGGGCTGAACAATCAGTACATGATAAACTTTGTGGATCACAAGTGTAACTACGTGAGGGTGTTTCAAGCGAGGAACAAGAACTTTTCCCATAGAGCTCAACACGGAATGATCGTGGGAATCGGCGAAGAGACGAAGGGGTACCACGTGTACCTGCCGAAGGACAAGGTCGTGAATACGACACAACACGTCAAGAATATAGAGACGTTAGACAAGACGCAAAATGAGCAGGTGCAGAGGCTGTACTGAGCGACGAGGAAGTCGCGGCCGAGGAGGAGCCTGCGGGCAACGGCGCGACCACCGCCGAAGCAGAGAATAGTGTAGAGGCGCAGACCACGAGTGGTCGCGCAATGAGCGCGAAGAAGCGCGGGAAGAAGGCCAAGAAGAAGGCCTGAACGTGGGTGCGTCGTGTCACCAGATCAGTCGGCAAGCATGCTGTGAATACAGCGGATGAGTCCGCGCAGCAGGAGGAGGCCGAGCACGACGTCGTGAATCGAGTCGTCGAGGTATATCCGAAGGGTTACCGCGAGGCTATGCGTAGCCAGTTGCGATCGAAGTGGTTGAAGGCCATAGCGGAGGAGCTGAGCGCTCTGGAGGCCAACGGTGTGGACGACCGTCCGTATGCCGGAGGGTGTGGGGTACCGCGCACAAAATGGGTGTATAAAACGAAAAGAGATGCTGAGGGTCTCATCGAACGGCTCAAGGCGCGCCTGGTGGCGTGCGGTAACGAGCAGGAGTTCGGGGTAAACTACGGGATCACCTTTGCCGTTGTGATCGAAATGTTCAGCTTCAAGCTTATCCTCGTGCTTACAAGGAAGTGGCGCGTGCCGGCAAAGCACGGCGGATAAGGAGGCCAAGCATAACATCTTCATCCGTGTGCCCCAAGGAATGGAGACCCCGTAGGAGATCTTGACGGCGCTCGGGGTGACGAGCAAGGACGCTCTGGCATTAGAACTGCGGAAGGCCCTGTAGCGTCGTCGAGTGCGAAGCACATCGGCGTACGAATCAAGTTCATCTCGTGGTACACGAAGATCGGAGTGGTGAAGCCCGTATGCTGCGAAGGCTAAAGAAGATGTCTGTAGACCTGCTTACGAAGGTGCTGGCGGCACCGAGATTGGACAAGCTCATGGGGCTTGTCGGACTACATAGACGGAAGGAGGAATGCGATCCACCGCGCTACCCGAGGAGGAGGAGTGTTAGAAAGAGCCGGCGTAGCCGTCGGGATGTGAACCGGCGTGCGTGGAACGTCGAGCAGCTGCTCTGAACCTGGACCTCGAGACTGGCGTGGATCTGGAAATCGTGTGGCTCAGGAGAGCCGGGTAGTAGGATAGAATGTAAGCTCTAATCTCACTCCCTCTTTTGCATTATCAACCATAAGCGCATCTACGATCCGAGGATCTTTCTACAAAACTGGTTGTAAAATTTGCGTTGGTGGTCTTCAGCATGAAGTTCATGGCAATGGCGGCTGATATGAAGTGGCGCCGTGTTAATTGCAGCCAATCGAACGTTGTCGGAATTTTCGGCTACGAAACATTGATCTTTTGGCTATGCATACAAAGTGCTTGATTTAGTGTTTGTGCCACAAGAAAATTGTCACGAATCAGCGGCCAAAATTCCTACGTCACATACAAACTCCAACATATCGTCTACATTTCCACGACAATCACGGTTGAGACTAAATAAATTCTGGTATAGACCTTGACGAATTCGGTAATAGACCCTTGAAATATGTAACCGGTGTTGAGTATGGCACCGAGTCCTCAAGATACGAGGATACTGGTAAACTGTGGCAAGCAGCGAGGACAGCAGGCTGAGGCTTCGCTCTGGAAACTACCACGTGCCGAGGAGACTCCAATTCACTCGGTAGAAGAAGACGGAGCTGCAACGGCTCAAGATCTCGAGCAATTGGTGGCGTTCCCACCCCAGAAACTACCAGTATCAGAATACGAGCGTCGATTTTCTACTGCATGATTGTTTGGTCCGGAGCTGATGATTGTATTGCGATCTTTAGAGTCGCTTGGGACGCTACAGCCGACACCCCGACGTTGGCATCGAGTCATGATACGCTGCTGCGTACGTGGCAATTGGACGGAGGAGCAGTAGAAGCACAAGACAAACTAGAGCTGGACGTGTCGATGCTAGGCGAAATAACCTTACTTTTGAAGAAATAATACTGACTTCTGAGTAATGGCAATACTAGGAGGAAATGAGGAAACTACCCTGTTTTATGTGGAACGACGTCAGGTACAACTTAGGCTGAGTTCTGAGTAAGGTTTGTAAAGGTAGTGCATTTTTTCGCTGTTTTATCTCTACAAGAGACGCGATAGCGTCTCAGATCGACTAAGACGAGCGAGTGTGAGGTCGCGTAGCAAACCCGTGCGGGGTGCCCGCGAAGCAGAGCCGTGCGGTATTTGCGGAGGCGGGCTCAGCGCCGAGCTCGCCAGCGAGCCGAACATCGCACTCTCCAGTACATCCTATCTTTTAATCGCGAGCGAAGCGAACCGCGGGGGCGCCGAAGGGGCGCCCAGCCAAGCGAAGCGCGGCTGGTTACCTTGATCATTTCCTCAAAAGTCAGCATGCACAGAAACGTGTTATCAGGTTTACTCAGAAGACAGTACTTTACTCAGAAGTAAGGACATTTTAGGATTACTCAAAAGTCGGTAAAAGCGTATTCTCTCAGGAGGCTCAGACGCAACACTGGCACTGTGGAGAGTATCCTCGAGCTCGTCGTCCCCGTTTATCGAACTGGATGAAAGTCGTCTCATGGACGAGACAGCAGGTGGAGCTGCGGTGGCAGACACGTTGATTCGCCGTATTGAAGAGCACGAGGACGCCATGTACGCTGCGGGTGGGGCTTTTTAACAAGGAAAATTCGGCGGCTTATCGAGTAGATTTGAAAATGGTGGCTAATCGAGGTCGATTATGTGTGATGTATGGAATCACTAATTTCTATCTATCGTTAGACACGTAGATAGCCTCTCCACACAACAATACGCCTCCCGAAAGGGTCGGCGGATATTATGGGCGAATCTGAAGGAACCAAATCCGACCCAGCTCCCTGAACCGACGCTTCCCTCTATTACCGTTAGCGTAAGTAGGCCCCCCACACACGTAGCCAGCACGAGCGTCGCCGGTGCGTCTATCCTCTCTCTCTCCTTTTAACCCCGTGGCACCAACAGCAGAAGGTTGCCTAGTCTCTTTCGACTCTTTTACGGGGGTGCCCGAGATTAACTCAGGCTGTAAGTCGTCAGAAGTATACTTCCAATACTCAAACCACTACTATCGGGAATTCAATACCCGAGTTTCCCTCAAATAGGGAAATAATCAAAACACAGTCAAACTACTAGTCTCTTGGCCTTACCAGAAACGAACGCTAACTACAGGAAGATTGCTGTTCGCTGGTAGGCATACCCTGCAAAGCTATTAAGTGTAAGGTTCTTACCTTGACGCTTGAACACTTGTGTGCCCTCAGGGAAAATTCAGCTCTGTATTGTTTAGGCCAAAGGCCCATACTCTCTTGGAATATTTTGCTCTATGATCAGCTACATACGAAAATCAAGTAAAATCAGTCCGGACCTTACCGTGCGTCCAATCGCGACGGCTGCGACCAGTCGATGTCTTCGTCTCGTGTGGTTAACACCACCTTGGCTCTCCGTCGTCGCTCTAGCCATCGCCACTTGCGCCGATTAGTCGGACCGGTCATGGCGAATCCTTGAAAGGCGACAGCGACGGGTATTGACCCACGCTGCGACGCGACGCGAATCCTTTTCGAGGCCAATCGCTATACCACAATGCATTTAATGACAAATCGACTGACAATATCCTAGCTAGGTATCCATACGCTGTATTGTAGATCTATCCGTTAGGATAACAATGAACGTGCTATTAAATGGCCCGTGTCATGGACGGCCACCAAAGCTGGAAGCTACCTGCAGATACGCGATAATTACAATACCCAGGCTACGCTGCCATCATAAGACCGAACCGGACTCAAGCAGGACAGTAATGCCAGCAGCGTTCGCCGCTCCTGCCTCCTATTATTACAAGGACTCTCCGGAAACTCGGTCTCATCAACTACTTGCCTACATCAGTTCGTCCGGCTATGTATGGATGAGCTGTTAGTACAATGCATGCTCACCAGTGCGGACATCACGTCCAAAAGCGAGACCGCTGATCATGCTCCACTCAGTAGGACGATAGTGGGCGGAACCCTCTCGTCGGTCTCGCGGAGACAACATACACAAGGGCGTCATCCTACATCAGACATGATGGATGCTCTTGCAGCCCTTCGACGGCCATCGAGCAGATGAGTTAACCAAGATGCAGCAGAAGATCGATAAATGATGTTTAGAAGCCAATCCAAACAATAAAAGTCAAAACCGTTTGCATCTTGTCCTCTTCGCACATGCAGCTACGAAACTCGATAATTGCTGCGATCTCTCTACATATTTGAGCCTGTTCCTCCTTAAATAACTCTTTTAATGCTGTATTCCTCTTTTTACGTTGTGTACAGCTAATCGTCAACTGCCTAATGATGCTACACAACAGATTTATCTGCACTTGGGGCTGATATTATCTCTACGGTTGAATCCTGATACGAATTGGGTGAGAGTGTGGTACTGAGGATAATTGTTTTTATTGCAGGTTACTTGGATGAGGTAGCACCCAGGCGAATACTACTACTAGTATAAACCAACAAGGGCAATTCGTGTGTGCCTATGTTATAAGGGAGTGGTTGAAGCGCTAGCTGCTATAAGATTTAAAAAACCGCTCCAGCACTCGTTGGCACGCTTGAGTACTTCTGTACTCGATGAACATCCTTATTATTACAAATCCTTGATAAGCATCCGATTTGTTTGTTCCCTCGATGAAGATCCTTATTATTACAAATCCTTGATAAGCATCCGATTTGTTTGTGCCCTCGATGAACCTCTGAAAATTCTCGAAAATAAGCCCGTTCCATACGCTGCTCGATGGGCGACAGGAGGAGACGCCTGGATGTTCGTGTCCGTGTCATACGATGGTCGTCTTGCTGTCAACCACGTGCCATCCACAGAGAAGTACAAGATCCTGCTATAAGCGTAAGTGTGCAATCAAGTAATGGAATACCCGGACTTAAGTCATGTTTGTGAGGCTTGTACCTTCGCTTTTTCGATATTTATGTGTTGAAGTCGTTAATCTAATCTGCCACCAAACTTTGGACGGACTTTGCGCTAAAATTAAGATAAGATCCCGTTACAAAACCTTAATCGGCATTTACATATATGGGGTAAAATTGGGTTCTGAGTCCGGATCTGAGGTCCGTTTTTGCAAATTCGAAGCCCTTCCCCTTGATTTTGGCTGCTGAAAAGACCCACTATTTATTGCAGAATTCTTTGCAATTGAGAGAAGGCCACGTACGCCATTTTCATCGCATCTATTAGCTTAAACGGGATAGCAGATGGGGATTCCCAATCATTTTGGATAAATTACGATATATGACGCGCATCACGTGTCAATTGTCGCACGGCTATGCAAAACAATCCTGGGCAGTAGGTTCCTCGTTGATGTTTTTGGTAGACTTCCCGAAATATACAAATGATCAAGTCCTTTCTTTCATTCGGGGGCCACTTAATTAAAAGTGATGAAAGAAAGATCATTTGGCTTATCGAAGCAAATAGGAGTTACTGTGTTCTCGACAATACAGTAAAAAAACACTCCTACGATGGTGTGGAGGTATGTTGGCCCTGACGCATTCCTTTCCCTCTTTGGTGGCGCGTTGTTGTTAATGGAATTAGTGATTTCCCTCCTATTTGATAAACTCAGTTCTTACCTGGCCCCGGTGACGTTGAGTTTGATGTGGTACGGAACGCTGCGTTGCTATCTGAGAGTGGGTTATGAAGACGAGCGACGCTCAACGAGTTTGATTAAAGATTTGTGTTGTAAGCTGTTCGTGCGTCTCACGTTCACCTGGATCAGTGACTTTGTTTTTCTTCATCTTACCGTGAAAAAGTTTTCAAATTGGCAATGATATCTTTGCTCTGCATTTCTGGTGGGTATATTTTGTCCACGCAATCTTCCCGAAAGCAAATTTTCCCTCCGTTGATTCGGGGAATGACTTCGTTTTCAGAAATTCCAAGTGACTGCATCATTTCAAATATCGGTTCAAGAAGCGTCGCCAAGTTCAACATCGCCAATAAAAATGAAAGCCGCTGACTGAGGGGCGTTCTTAACTGCGGTTGAGCGGTAGTATGGTTCTGTCTCTGGCACATCTGGACCTTGGTTGAATATTCAACCGTTAAACCGCAGTTAAAAACGCCCCTGAGAACGCTCAAATCGTATATCTTGATCTTTTCTTTTGCTCTGTGCGGTTTCTCGGTGGTGCTGAGTGTCTTGATATCGCCAAGCAAAGTTGCTTGACAGCAGCGTATCCAAACACGTACGTGCATCATCATATTTCCAGACCAGCTCCTCGTACAGTTCGTTAAACGCCACTCACTGTGGCACTCAGGCAGGTTCGTTTCTGTGTTTTTGTGTTCCAATCTTCGCTGTTGGTCAGATCCGCTCGCGCGTTGATAACATTTTTCTCAGCGGACGAGGGTGTATAGGGGTACTCGAGATTTTCTCTTTCACTTTCCCATGGCGAAGATAAAGACAGGCAAGACGAAGACAGGCAAGACGAAGAGCAAGATGATGACCGACGCGGCGCTTGTGCATTCGGGGTCGGTGCATGGAGAGGAAGGGTCTAACGAGCTTATTGTGCCCGCGCTAGTGAATGGAAGCAACGCATCGGACCCACACTTCCTTTCTGTTAATGTTGCGAAGCTGACGCAGTCGTTGATCGGATTCAGTGACGAGCAGCGCCAAGTTCTTTCAAAAGAACTTGATCTAACTGCTCTTCTGGTCCTTTGCTTCAATCCGAATTGGCAAGGTCAGATGCTGTCGCAACAGGTTTCGACGCGATAGCGACATTTGGAATGAGGAACAACGCACGTCGCGACGCCGGAGAAGGTGGCACGGATGGATTTTTCACTTCGACAATTATCAATATATCGAACGATGCAGCGCTGCTATTCAAGCAGCTCACCGTGAAACATTTGCACTCCCGCCAAGTGCGGTCATTCATGCTGTGGCCGCTGGCGCTGTCAGAGCGAATCTTCAAGCAGAACCGCTCGCGCATGCAGTGGTCATCAACAAGATCGCAATTCGTCAAGATGACGCAGGAACGCTCCATTTTTTCTACCAGCTTTCGTAGTAACGTTAACAAGTAATGTAGCGGGTATTCCCTGAGTAATAAGCCCGTCAAAAACTATCTCGGTCAAACAATTCAAATTTTCAAATTTTTGTTTTATTGTTATCTACAAAGGAAAAAACGTTTTTTTTTCTTATCAGACACTATTAAGGGCCTAACTCGTTCTCAAAGACATCTAAAACCTGGTTCTAAGAGAGTGAATCCTCACACAATCACTGTTGTCGGTTGTTTTCTTTTTGTGGCCGTTCGGGAAATCAGAGTGGATTTAAGGGTACAGCTGGCACAATCTTTGGCGAGCCCTAGCTCAAAACTCAAATTACCAGTAGTGATACTCTTGAAAAAAGTGGTCTCACTATATTATAACCCGAGACAACGTTACTTAAATTAAGTAAAGCGGCATTAAAACTAATTTGAAACGTCAGAAAAAAATCTTTGGTTAAATGAATAATAGTTACTGCGTAATTCTTTTGCACGATCTCCGTCTTCTCCATTAAACTTCGTCTGCTCCTTGACAAACAAAATGCCAAAGTAGCGGCGACTACATTTCTCCGATAAAATGGCCGGTTCTATTTGCTGTAAAGTTACGACCTTGAGAAGGCAAACTCTATCGCAGTGGGTGTACAAACAGCCTTGTGAGTTGTGGTTTTATCACCACAGGTATGAAGTGCTCAGTACCCTCTTTGTGAACTTTTGGGCAGTACATATACTGAAGTTTGCGATGTCTATTACTTCGCATTGAAGTATAACATTAATCATTACTTAACGATGGGCGTTTGTTTGCTTGTTGTTACTGCAGGCGTACTTGGGCACAGTCCAATGTGCTGATAAGGTCCTGTCCCGGCCATTAGTCACCGCTAGTCCTGCTTTTGGCAAGATACAGACTTTTCACTGACTGATAATCACAGGCGGGCAGTCAATTGAAAAATGAGATGTTTTACAGTTGTATCTTCGGGGTGGCCTGCTCATCGGCTCGGTCTAGAAATTCCTGGCAGTGTGTGGGTCCTGATGCTCGGCGCGAAGCGCATAATAACGACGTGAAGATGGCTGAGGCCTGACACAAAAAAATAACAAAAATAAAAGCACCCTGCAAGTGTAAAATATATTATGCCGAGAAGGTTATCTCATTATTCTTACCAGAGGGGATAGTAAGCTTGCAGGTCCATAGAAGTGGGCCATTTTGCGGATAAATGCCATGTAGCTACACCCAAAATCCATGTAAGACCAAAGCAAAAACACTTCGCAACAATACAAGTCACACCAGTTGTTCACGACCAGCCTGCATGCGCTTGTGTCAGGCATTTGGTCGGCAGGGGATGTGATGGCGCTTTGTAAGATCAGAATGTATTAGGTACCGAGTGACGGTCATAATAAGGTTGATCGAGAGAGACATTATGTACCATAATGAGTGACTGCAGCAACAGAGACATCACCAAGGCGAAAGCTCGAGTGAATGACAGCGGTAACAATCAGGTGGGTTGCCACGACAAAGACAACGATGATCTTTTGCGCATAACGTAAGTTTCAATTAGTACTGCAGTAGGTTATGCATTTGCGCCAATTCACACGAGCGTACTTGTTTGCGGATGTGTAGCGTGAAGCCTTTCTTCCTCATTCCAAAGTCCGCCGGCTCGAGAAAAAATGGTTGAAGTCTCACTGGAGTGTGCGATCGTAGGCCAGGCAGGCACGTTTGAAGTGACGATCGATGATGCCACGAAGGTTTCTGTGTTTAAGGACGCGATCAAGGCGAAGAACTCAGCGACGATCACATGCGACGCTAAGGACCTGCAGCTCTTCCTGGCGAAGAAGGCGGACGACAAGTGGCTGGATCGGCCGGGCGTGGCAGCTGTGACGCTCGATGAAGATGGACACGGTGTCCGGGACACCCTCAAGGCTTTGACCAGACGGATCCCACGTTGTGGATCAACAATGACATGCATTTCGGGAAGAATTTTGTACCGGCCGAGGGCGAAGTTCACGTGCTGGTGCCCAAGATCGAATCAAAACGCCCAGCAGATGATGAGCTTACTGCGACCGTGAAAAGAATGAAGACGGACAAATTTTGGACACTGCGCGAATTGGCAAAGCTATCCGTGAAAGAAGATGAATTTCAGCTCGATGACCTCACTGCGACGCAAGAAAGTGCCAATTCGGTTGTTCGCACATCTGACTTGAACAACTTCTGGCAGGTTTTGGTGGATTCCCGCCGTATTGTCTCGTTCGGAAGGAAGAAGTGGTGTTTTGGTAGGTGATTAAAAAGCTCAAGTTGACCATGGAACAAATAAGGATTGTGATTGTAGGCTCACCGCGTCGGAAAGTCCTGCTTCCTCATGCTTATTGCGTTCTACTTGGCGCGTAAGGAGAAAAGACAGGTGCTTGTTATTCGTTGCCTGAAAGAAACCGACAGTGCGAACGCGGTGGTCTATTTGAATGGAGACGGAAAATACGCACAACTAACGAATGCCCTACCGGGCGATATACACGCCATCCGCCGTCAATTTCCGGATGCGATCGTTTTGTTGATGGCTATCGGCAAAATGAGTTGACGTTAGAGAATCAACGGTTGCCGTTTCATTTTCTCGCGACGTCGTGTCATTATGATGCGAAGCATGATGACAAGTCACGCGTTGTGGTTTTGCCGGCGTGGCGCAATGCTGACCTGCTGACATTCGCGCAACAAACCAACTGGGTGATCGATACTGGTTTACGTCAGGTCATGCATTTGTTGAAGGACAAAACTGTGCCAGAACTCGCTGGAAAGCAGTACTACTATAGTGGTGGGAGTCTACGTGAGTTTTGTAGGACGCGTGATGAACTTCGATCCCAAGTCGTGGATGATTGTGCAGCAGTGGAAAATGAACAAGCATTCCAACTGATATACACTTATGACGGTGGTATATCTCAAAACCAAATGGACCGACTTTTGCGTCACTACATCGGTGACTGCACCAACGAAGAGCACTATCGGCGGCGTATTTACTGGACACTTACTGTCGATTCGGGGTATGCGCTGAGACGTTTGGGGAAGAACGTAATCATGGACAAGCAGCTAGAGATCTACACGTATGCAAAATCTATTGATGCCGGCTTCCATGGCGTCGCATTCGAACTGTTGCTTCACAGTGCAGTTCAATATTTCAAGCCTGTTGTTTTGAAGATGCGGGAGGGGTCGGTATACGAAAAGATCGAAATTCGAGTGCCCCACATTGCTTGCAGGGGCGAAAAGTGAGAAAGCGTGCCTCGCCTGCTTGACCACACTGGAGAAGGACACTTATTGGCACCCCGACTACCCGTTTTTCCCTTTCATTGACGCAGTGACCACGTGTGAAGCATTCACAAGTGGAAACGAAACGTCCGAGACAGTCGTGGCTTACATTCTAGTGACGATTTCAAGCGAGAAAAATTTCAAGAAAACAAGGTTAAGCGACCTGAACAAAAAGCTGGATCAAAACGAATCGCTAAAGGGCATGAAGCGCGTGTTTGTGGTAGTTGGCCCTGACTCCAGTGTGTGCGAGAGATTTGAACTCCATGATGCGCCCAACTCGGACACATTTTTAGCGATGGTAGGCTGCTTCGACCCGAATCTGCTGGAGCCGAAGCAAGGTGAGATGGATGTGGAACAGTCAACTTGACTGATAACTAACTCTTGCATGTGCCCTTTTGCAGTCTTTCGGTTGATTTTTTTAACGACAAAAATTCTCATAGCACAATAAAATGTAGTTGAGCCGATATTATCCTATGGAAGAAGTACTACGTCTAGATGAACTTCCTCGTTGACTACTCACAGTCTGCGCCGTCCTCTACGGCTGTATCAATAAAGTCATCTGCGTTGAGGTCGTCTAAAATTTGTGACGATCTTCATCTTGCAAATCTGGTGCGGCATCATCCACAGCGGCAGGCAGGGCTTTTTCCTTCACATCTCCCACCTCACAATTAACCAACTTGGTATTCATCATCCTGCACATGTATCGCCAGAATCATCCATTGAAATTATTTTGGGGAAGGTGTTGCACTCCAGCATATCATCTGACGACAAGTCGCTATCAGGGCCATCGTCGATATCAAGCCTTAAAACACTCGCGATGGCAGCTAGCTTTTGCTGCTGTATCTCATCCATTTCTTCATCAGTAGTTTGATCCGTGTTACCTTTTGCAGCAACACACTGGACACCTCCAGATTGCTGGGCAATTCCAGGATCAGTTTCTACCGAGCTTAAAACTCGATAGGTGGCGACAAAGTCAATATCATTGCCACGCTGGGTTGAATCGACTCTTTGGTCTTCATGTTTGTCCTGGAATTGCACCACGGGAACTTCAGCCAGAACTTTCTTGACTTCAGTCGTCACGGAAAGTTTGCTCTTTCGATTCCAGTATGCCTTCCGGGCCTTGACAGGTTGAAGCCGCAATAGCCACAGTAGGAAAAGCTGGCAACCCCTGGGAATAAGTGCAAGTAGTATTAGGACCTTGATGAGGACTCGGAGACGCGGTAGATCGGATTGGAGTCTTCACGGCGGAAGAAACAGTAACAACTGTCGAAGTCACAGACTTTATAGAAGAAAGAGTGTCTGGACGTGGTCGATTTCAGTTTCACGCTTGATGGAGGAGACCATTGTCTCTCTCCGCATAAACTTTTTCATCTCATCAAGCGCTTGGGCCAGCATCACCTTCTGTGTTGGAGGTGAAAACGTATGATTTCCAATACTATCGCTAAATTCTCGGGGGAGATCATTATGGATCGGTTACTTTTGATTTAGGATCGGTTACATGGAAAAATATATGCTCGATCAAACGATCGAGCATATATTTCCCCTTTTGCGGGTTAGGTGGTTACTTAAGCCTATAAATGCTATATTTGAATGTCGAAAAGGGTACTTTCGTAATTTCATATATTTTACTACAGTAACTCGGGCTACAAAATTTCGTAACCCGAACAACTAGAGATGCCAAATCAGGGCTTAGAGACCGTTTGCACCCGCAGCGTAGCGGAGGGCTGCAATGGCCGGCGCGTAGCCCGAAGTAGTTATGCCAAGCAAGAACTTACAATCTAATCCAGACACCGAGCCTGGCCGAGTCGAGGACTTAGCGTAAGGCGCAAAGGGATGGGGCAGGCCGCTTCGCGGCCTGCCCCCCGATCGAAGCGAGAGAGGATCGGGCCCCCCGCAGCACCGTCGCTAAGTCCGCAGACGAGAGCCAACGCGAGAGTGTCCTACGGGATCTCTGCTCAACCATTTATATCAGTGTCGATGTTCTAGTGTTTACATTACGCATAGAAAGTAGGCCACTACTCGCACAAGTGTTTCATGTGGAAGTGACCAGCTGAAAATGTTTTTCCGTCGGCTCGAATTCGTTTTATGTCGGTCACTTTTGCATTCAGCACTGTCCAAAACTATCGTAAACACTTGACATATCTGCAGCAGATATGACAGGTTTAAAAATGTCTTATGCTTGACATATTGCGTTGGGTAGCTGCCACAAGTAACATAATAGCGATCTTCCTGTCCTAAACCAAAGTGTCCCGAAGATCGCAATAATTGGTGTATTACTATTTGTTTTTATGTAACTTGAAGTGTACCCGACATTTCGATCCGGACACGCTTTTGGGGGATCCTTCCATTTTTTGCACTTAAGAATCTGCTGCCAAAGAGGCAACATGGAGGAGGAAGCTGAGTTGGACGCCGTGATGTGGCTGTCGATTGCTTTGTCCCAGGTAGAGGTAGACCTCAGCACGGCGCGGGCTGAAGTGTACCGGATGATGCTGGAAGATGCGTGGCGCGTTGCCATGAGAAGCCGCCACTACCTGACTGCCCAGTGTCTGGACAAGCCAAGCGAGTCGGCGTGGATGGCGATATACAAGCATGGAGGGGACAAGAACTTCATCAACGCGACCAGTTTTTTTGACGAGGTAAGACATATGTTGATGCTGTTTGAATCTATTAAAAGCGATATTTATCAACTACTGATTGTATTCTCGCTGCAGGACATCTTTCCACCTGCTGCTAGCGCGCTTTGCTACCTTCTACCATATTCGCCCTGTGTCAGCGGTCGGAGGCCGCCCTCCCAAGCTCCGATACCACCACCAGGCCCTCGGCCTCGTGTTGTGCTTCTACGTGGGCTCCATGGAGGTGAGCACGCTATGTATGCTTTTCGGAGTGCCTCCGAGCACTCTCGTGAGAGCGCTCCGAAAAGCAGAGGAAGCCTCGCCATGCATACTCAAGGGCTACGCGCCGGCTCCCATCTCCTGGCCTTCTCCTGCCCGTCAAGTCGAGCTAGCACGCTGTGTGGAGGCGCGCGAACTCTTGTTGAAGCACACGTTCGGTTTTATAGACGGGAAGAATTTTCGGGTACGGTTAATCAATTATTGCTTATTCATTACTCAAGTATTTATTATCATTTAATTGTATATTATCGTTTTCCGATGTTTGTGAAGGTTATGCAACCGTCGAACGCTGACCTAAAGAACGCCATGTACAACGGATGGCTACATGGGGTCTACGTTACGGATACAATCTGCTGTGCCGCAGATGGATGCATCATTTGGAGTCGACATATTTGTCCGGGGTCGTGGAACTTGGATCCAAAGTATTGCCCTGACGCCAGGATGAACGTCGTGTCGGACTCGGCCCTTCCCTGCTCTACGGAGCTGACAGGTCGTATACTGACCCCGCTCAAGGACGGATATTGACCGCATCTTGCCTTCTCTACGGAGTTCTGCACGTACACTACACAATACCATCACGTCGGTGCGTCAGGCCGCGGAGTGGGGCATGGGTAGCATGCAGAAAGTGTACAGCCGCCTCAACCTTCCGCTTCCGTACGACCCCGAACTCCGCGGTCTACGTATCGACAATATCTTTCGAATGTCCAATTATCGCGTGCGCACGCTGGGGATCTCGCAGATCCGCACCACTTTCAGTGGTGAGATGGAGGCGGTGTCTACTGGTCACTAGTACGCGTCCGTACTTGGTTCGACGATCACGGTTGTTGTATTGGGGTATGCGTGGGAGAGCGGGTGTTCGTTAGTTACTTTAAAACAACATTTATTTTAAACACATAATCCGCTCTTGTATTGAAGATACTATGGTTGTTCAATCAAACTACACTAAAAATGAAAGCGAATACTTGCTTCCCTCCTCGGGACTTCAAATACCCACATGGGAACTATAACTAGTCGTAGTCGACGTCCTCGCATCACACCTTCTTAGAGAGAGCCCCGATCAAGAGGATCAGCTCTTGCGTACGGGCTCGCGCGTCTTCCTTGTCGCGGCACGCTCGCCCGTCCACGTCGATCTTGTCCTGACGACGACGCTCCTCAGCCTCGGCCTTCTCCACCGCCATACGATCCGCTTTGGCTAGGTTCTCTTCGTGGTGGTGGTGGTCTCTTCTTCACGGCGGGCCTCCGCCTTCCGTTCGTTTTCTTCACGAAGTAGGAGCATCATCTCAAACATGGAAGACCCCATGGAGTTGGTAGCTCCCTGTACGTCTGTTAGCTTCTTCTTTAGTGATGTAGTTGCTTTAACAGCGTGTACACGCTTCGCCTTCGCGAAACTCGCCTCGGCTAAGTCGGGGCATCGTCTTCGCGTGCTCGTTTGGCACCGACGGTGTCTCGAAACGAGTACAGGTCTGATCCTCCCAGGCGGTTGGAGTAATCGAGCAGAGAGTCGTAACGCATCGCCTCTTCTTCATCTTGGGTGCCAGGCTTGAATCCTCGAGCTGCGGGCTTCTTTGCATTATTCTTGCTCTTCGAGGAGCCAAACAAAGTCGAGAAAGAGATCAACTCGGACGAGGAGTTGGCCGTCGCCAGAGGGATCACCAGGACCGCCTGCAGCTGTAGAATCGAATGGTGGGACTGGTGATGCTCCAGACCCAAATCGGAATGAGTTACGGACCGACGAAGCCTCGGAGCGAAACCCTTGGTCACACAACATGATGAGACGAAGTGGGCGAAGAGCATCGCCAAAGACACCAGCAGGACCATATGCGGTTGCTGAAGCGAATGGTGGGTTTGGCGACGCTGGCAGAGAAAGAATAACCGAAGTACCAATCGTCGATGCTGATGGAAGAATCACTCCGTCGCCGTACGACGGAGCGGAATCAGGCCCACCTGAACCGTCGCCGGAGACATCGACAGGCGTTACGAGAAGCGAGGAAGGTAGCAGAACTACTGGTGACGCTTCGGGAAGGGTCGGTCCTTCCTCGGGCCCTCGACAGGACGATTCATCGTCGGAGCCGGGAGCCTTGGACATCGATCCCGTAGAAGTGCAGGAAGAGCGACGAAGACGCATCGCCATAGCGCAGGGGGAAGAAGCGAGGTGGAACAATACCAAGTCAGTGGTGACGGGCGACACCGAAGGACTCAGCTATCGCGAGGCGAAGGAGGCCAGGAAATGGGCTGACAAGTTCGTGTTGACAGAGGACTCGATTCTTTACTACGTGGGATCAAGGCGTCGAGGAAGACACGATCAGCAAGAAGAGCTCGAGATGAGACTGGTGGTGCCAGTCACGATGGTTCTGGGGGTCTTGCAGAACTGCCACGACTCCTTGGAAGGTGGCCATCAAGGAGTGGTTCGGACTTACCAACGAGTCAGGAAGGATTACTATTGGGCCGGGCTATATTCAGACGTCGAGAAACACGTGAGGTCATGCCCGGACTGCAGTACGAGTAAGTGTCGGTCTCAGCTACGCGGGTACTCGCTTGGGAACATCCTGGCGGAGAGACCATTCCGGGTGGTGTCGATGGACTTCGTCATTCCCTTGCCGAAGGGTCGACGGGGAAACACGGCCTTGCTGCTGTTTCAGTTTGCCTTCACGGGCTTTGCTATCGCCTTGGCGATAGCAGACACGTCCGCGTTACGGGTAGCTCAAGCTTTCGAGGAAGGTGTGTATCGACGTTTCTGATCACCATCCTTGATACGCCACGATCGAGACCCTTGCTTCATGAGTGAGGTGTTCCAAACCCTCGCCGAGATGATGCAGTCGAGGTCGAGGGCAACACTTAGCTATCGACCGCAGGCAAATAGTCAACAAGAAAGTTCAGTGAAGTCGGTCATGGCGTCGGTAAGAGTTTACGTTGAAGACCCGCTGCAGCAAGATTGGGATGAACTGGTTGAGCGACTCGTATTTGCGATCAACAATTCGATGGATACGACTCGTAAGGAGACGCCGTTCTACCTCGTCCATGGTGGGGACGCTCGCTCGACGCTGAAAGCAATGACTACGTCTATACGGCGAGGCATCGGGAAGCAATCGGAGGCACTTGCTTGGAGGCGAGAAGCTAATAGACAGCAAGGGATAGCACTGGCGATGGCGAAAGAGTATCAGGCGTCGGAGAAGAAGCGACGAGCACAAGAACACAACAATACGCTAAGTCGGATGGAAAGAGCTTCGATTCGGCGAAGAAGAGAGAAATCGGTGTCGAGTGGTGAACGAGACGATTCAGCGCGTTGCAGCGAGTCAGCTACGGGTCCCCTTGACGTCGGGAGTCTGGAAATGACCGAGCGGGCGCGCCTGGTATCGGCTTTCATCACGCCGTTCGGTATCTTCGAATGGCTGCGTATGCCCTTTGGGCTGAAGAACGCGCCGCAGATCTATCAGTGCTCCTGGACAACGCGTTGTATGGCTATCTTCGGATCCCAGACGGTGGCGACCAGTCAGGCATGGCGGGTGCTTTCGAGGCCTGTGAGCCGGACGTGCACTATGGACCACCTGTGCTGAGACATCGACGACATTCTGGTGACCGCCGAATCCTGGGACGCTCTCTGCAACAAAGTTAATCGACTGCTGGACGCATGTAACCGTTGGAACTTGTCGATCAGCGTGGTGAAGAGCTCATGGGACTGCCGCAAGGTAGATTACCTGGGACATCGGGTGTCAGCGGACGGCCTCGAAGCCTGTAATGGGCCTACTGTGTGCCCACTACTTCGGCTTACACGTTAGCGCACGTGTATGAGGAAGCGTAAGGTGCGTTTCACTTAGATTAGCTATACTTTCGTCCGAAAGTATATATTTACTTAAATAAGGAAAGCAAAGCCGATTTACCGTAAATTTGAGAACTGTTTATTTGTTTTGTTAGGGTTTTCCTCCTAAAGTGATATTCTAAATGAAAGGTATTCGCCAACGGATGGTTAACAGAATCCTGCTATTGTAATTGGTTGAAGATGTTTACTTTCAACCAATGGAAGCTCTAAATGCATGCAGACCAGTAGTCTGCCAAATGTACGCATTGGTGTATCGCACACCAACGTGGAAAACCTTCTTCGTAAGCAAGTGGCTACATGTAGCCACTTGCGTGTAACCCCGTTACACCACCCCCCCCGTTAAGCTAAGACTCATTAGTCTTAACACATCATTCAAAGTATTGATGAGACCGTCAAAACGCTTGAGAACCCCGAGCTCATTTCGCAATGAGCTCGCCAAAGAAGACGCCCGCTCAGGAGTCTGCTTCGGCAAACGCTGCTACGTCCGTGCCTGCGTTTGCAGGCACCACCACTTCGGCGCTCGCGCAAGCGAACACGCCCGAGACAGAAGGGAAACTTTCTGCCGCTCAATATCACGCTCTGCAGAAGCAGAAGCGCGCGCAAGCTACGACTGACAAGCCGTCAGTCGTCATGGAGGGTCGTCAGTGTTGTCTACTGATGGAGACATACCCTTTGACTATGGGTCTGACATGAGCGACGTCCCCATGGAAGACGAGAACCCCTCGTCTTCAGCTGCCGAATCTAAGTCGGCTGAACTAACGCCCGATCCACCTGCTGGATCGCGGCGACCACGTGAAGATGATCCGGACGCTCCAAGGTCGAAGCGTCCGCGTAATGAAGAAGAGATGCAGCCACCAGTGCCGGTGCCGCCTTCTTCTCCGCGTACTGCACCTGCAGTACGCGCTCCTTGGACGCCAACTGCATCTGAGATCGCTGACAGGTTCGGCGCGACATCGCCGCCTAACCCGATCGGGCTGTACGTGTGCAGCGCCATCAATGATGACGCTGAGGCCGTCGACATGCACTTTGATCCGTCAACAAATCAAAGGCGCGACTACTACATCGGACTCTTCCACGATCTCCGATGGAATGCGTCGAAGAAGACTTTGCGCAAAAGCAAAGTGTCTGAGTGGGTGGCACTTTGTCAATCTTGGAACGCGTTTGTTGTGAACTTCAACAACAATGCGAGAGGCTACCACGAGCGTGTTGGCGCGGCACGCCAGCGCTTCGAGACTTTCTCGAGGCGTCATCTCATCGATCGTCTACATAATGACGCTATGGAGGCGGGAATTCCTTGCGCAGTTCCAACTGAAACTGCGTGTCCGCACTGCCGCTACGGGGCAGTGCGCCTTACCGAAGGCGATCTTCTCGGGTACACTTCCGTGCGTGTACCCGCTCCACTGCGAGACTTCCGTGCTCAACTTGAGCAGCGTGTTGCACCCCGTGCTGGTGATACTCGCAGTCTTAGAGCAGGCATTACGCCTGCACTCGGTTCTGGGCCTCGTACGCCCTCACCATTTCCGGAACGTCCTGCATCAGGTCGTCCCGCGGCTCCCATGTATCTCGATGGGGAAGAAATCCTCTCCAACGAATACGAAGACGAGCCTGATCTCGATTCGTCTTCGGGGCTTCGTAGTCCACAATCCGCTCGACAATCCAACGTGTCGAGCCGTGGGCACACGCAGCAGCGGCGGCGAGGGCGGAAAGATACCCTCCATACGGTCAACCCCAGGTTGACCATGGCTCTCGCGCTCTACACGATCGTGTAGTCGCTCTGGAATAATCCCAGAGCGCGGGGCTCGCTGCCCTGCAACAGGAGCTGCGCCTTCAGAGGGCGCAGGTCGCTGCGGCTGCTCAGACCGCTTCGAACATCCAAGTCTTACTTGGATCGGAGCTGGCACGGCTGAGCGACCGCGTCGCCGCACTCGAGAAGCAGGCTCACGCCGCTTCGTCGTCCTCGAGCCATCAAGACTAGATGGCTCGTGCTGCTCGTAAGGCTTCAGCCGCCCGACGTAAAATGTCGGATGGAGCCGCATGCTGGACGGTATGTCCAACGTGTATGCGTCGCCATGCCGTTCAAGCACTGTGAACGGACCGATGAACGCGGAGCAAGCTTGCTTGCACCGAAGTCCGAAACTGCATGTCGTGGCAGGTTCTGTGTAGCTAACAGAACTAATGAACCCTTTTTGAATTCATTTGTGTTACCTCTGCCGACATTGTCTGCATTCAGCTTCTGTCTGTCTACAGGAGCTGCTACCGCGTCCTGGACAGACCGTATGACGGCTTGTCGGCGCTGGAAAAAGTCCAGTAATTGCGTGCTGAATGGCTTGTTCAGCATGGCTTCCTTCTCCGTAGCAGGCCCGATCTGCGCGCTGTCTGTACCCGGTACAGACGTCTTCTTATTCGCGGTGTCTGTGCCCTGCACAGCCACAGTGTCCTTGGTCTTCACCTCGTTCCCGGAACGAGACGCTTGTCTTCGCGTCGTCACCGCTGATACCACGTCGGTATCAGTGTTCTTCTGCGGTTGTTTCGACGCAACCGTAGATCCTCCCCCATTTAAGGAGGAAGCCACCGTTCCGAGCAAGCTCGGAAGGCGTGGATGCCGCATCGCGTTCACATAAAACGGTGTATGCCCGGTCGAGGCATGCACCGAGTTGTTGATGGCAAACTCTGCCATCGGCAAACAGTCGCTCCACTGTGGGAACGAGTGTGCGTAGCTCTTCAGCACATCACCAAGCACGCGATTCACGCGCTCGGTCTGTCCGTCAGTCTGCGGATGATCTGCAGTCGACATCGACAGCTGTGTTCCAAGAAGTGTAAACACTTCTTGCCAGAACCGCGCTGTAAAGCGTGGATTACGGTCAGACACAATGTCGAGCGGCATGCCATGCTGTCGGAACACCATGTCAACAAACAGTCGTGCGGTTTGCACGGCTGTAACCTCTGCCGGTACTGCAGCAAGATGAACCATCTTGCTGAATCGGTCAACAAAGACCACAACGCCAGTCCTCCGCTTGTTGTCTGGCGGAAGACCGAAAACAAAGTCCGTACAAATGGACTGCCAGCACTCCGACGGTGTCGGAAGCGATTGTAATGGAGCCTGCGAGAACGGGGATCATTTTGGTTTACTCGATTCCTGGTAATGCCAAAGGCCTCTGAGACAAGTTCAAGAAGGATATGTCCGAGGATTATGCAGGAAGCATTGATGATAGAGATGCGAACCTTCATATTGTACGCGATGACGGTGTTCGTCTTCGCATGTCGGAGTACAAGGCGTTAAGAACTTGGCGAATTACATGGCTTCGAACCAAAAGCACCTCGAAATGTATGATCTTCCTCAGTTGTCCGATTACGACGATATATCCGCTCAAGTGGACGGCCAGGCTTCAGCGTCAGTGGATGTTGTCCAGCAAGAGATTGACGCATACCCCCAGAACGAACTGAAGCATGTTGCGGAGCAGGCGAGCCAGTTGAACGACAACCAGAGAGAGATTTTTGGCCAAGTCATCGCGGTGGTAAACAGACCGATTTTTTGGAGGGGAGAAGTTTTTTTTGGATGGACTGGGCGGGACAGGAAAGTCGTTTCTACTCGAGCAAATACTCGCTCACGTACGGATGCGACGTAAGGTTGCCATCGCTGTTGCGTCGAGCGGGACCGCAGCTACCCTGGTAACCGGAGGCCGTACCGCGCACTCAACGTTCCGGATTCCCCTTAAATTTACAGAGACGTCGACGTGCAGCCTTTCATGGCAGAGCCAGAAAGCTGAAATGATTGGTATCGCGAGTTTAATCATCTGGGACGAAGCGCCGATGATGAATCGAGCTTGCTTCGAGGCTGTGGACAGGTCGTTTTGGGATATCATGAAGAACGAGCTGGAACCGCTCGGCGGGTAGGTATTGGTGTTCAGCGGTGACCACCACCAAATTTTACCTGTATTAAAGGATGCTACGCGCGCGGAGACGATTGATGCTTGCTTCAAGTCATCTCCGCTGTGGACATTTGCACCAAGTGCGTCTTACCGAAAACACGCGTGTCCGCACCGCTCCAGACGCGGTCAGCGCAGCAGAATTGGCAGACTTCTCGGAATTCTTACTTCAAATTGGAGAAGATCGTTATACTGTCAATTCGGAAATCAGCGGCGACGACATATGCCTTCCCAGAGACATGTGTATCATTCTAGTAAGAGACGCGACACGAAATTGCCTCTGACGAAGAAGAGGTGGACATGGAGCCGCCCCAAAGTTCACACTACTTCCTCCTGTGAATAACCAGCACGAGCAATACTTGGACGAAGTTGAAGAAGACCGACGGACCGGCAACGTCAACATACTGATTGATGCGGTGTACCCGGGCGTTGATGCCGATAATTTGCCTGACGAATACTTCGTTGAGAGCGCCATACTAGCCCCACAAATGCAAGTGTTCGGCGTATCAACGACCTTGGTGCGGAACGACTTTCAGGTCAAACGAGGGGATATCTTCCGGTGGACAGCCTCGAAGGGGTCGTGGACGCAAGTATGTTTGAGCAGGAGTTCTTGAACTCGCTTAACTTCTTTGGTATCCCCCGTACAGGATTGTCCTGAAGGTTGGGACACCAATCATCATGGTTCGAAACCTGAATAACGACGCGGACTTTGCAACGGAGCGAGACTTCGGGTTGTGTCACTGCGCAAGAGGAGCATCGAGGCCAGCATTATGTCCGGGGCGTTCAAGGGTAAGAAGATGTTCATTCCTCGGACCATATTTTATAATGAGGACGATGACAAGGAGTTCCCGTTCAAGCTCAAGCGTAAGCAGTTTCCGGTGGTTCCAGCGTTCGCCATGACTGTCAACAAGGCCCAAGGACAATCGATTAACCATCTGGGTATCTACTTAGAATCGCCAGTGTTCGCACATGGACAGCTATGTGTGGCGTTGTCGAGAGGACTTCAAGGAAGGCGATCAAGATTGCTGTGGACCCAGAGGCCATCGACGAGGGCGGAAATGTGCCCACCAAGAATCTAGTGTACAGCGAGACCTCTGGGACACGGAGTTGGTAGGCCACGTAATAATATAAAAGGGGGAGTCGAACATTGAAAAATGATCCAAAAATATAAGCAGAGACGTGTCCAATTTGTTAGCAGAGGAGTGCACAAAAACTGAGCAGAAACAGTAAAAGAGGAGTCAAACATAGAGGCTTTAATTCGCACTTAATAGAGATAATTTGCATTTTCAAAAGCTACGACTAGCACAGACACTGCTGTGGCGCCGCCACAGGCTGCAGAAGCGCGCGCCCTGTTGCCGTTCAATGACTGCAGCCTTCTGCAAGGCACATAGCTCCTAGATTTGTGATGCACGGTGCGCCTTGGCGCACCCGATTCCGGGCCCGGAGACGTGTGCAGAGCTACCGGCGCCTTCCTCCATTTCCATTCCGGTCTGGTCGATCGGAGGGAAGATTATTTAGAATATAAAAGGACTAGGTCATTTCAAATTTATGCCTTCAGAACAATTACTTGGTGAGACCCGAATATGATCCACCATGATACATGTACTATGTTCAACAGCTCCTCTACCAAAAGAATCCGCCCGCCATTCATTTGCAATTTTTTGCGACATTGCAAAAAATTCAAAGTCAGCACGTGCATCGGTCTTCTATTTCCCGAAAATTTTGAACAACTCGTGGTGGTCTTCTAATATAAAAATCCATATAAGAAGCTGCGTCTGAGAACTGCGACCCCCGAACCTCGAGTCCGGGTCCCCACAATTCTTTCATTTGTGTCGAGCATTCGTAAGACGAGAGAGTTACGGAATAATCAGTCGATTTGATTGGATGAAATTATTTGGCTAACATTGATTAGTTTTGATGCCGCTTGCCTCCCGTAACAGCGCTATTATAGAGTAGTAGCTGACAGTTTGCAGTGTGAGCCCTCCAAGCACTATTTAGATCTATGTTGGCAGGAAGTACTACGTACTACATTATGGGCTGACTGTGCGAAGGTTGTGCCTTACAACCTTCGCACACTCTGCATAATACTGAAACAATAACGATGATCTACTGTACATTTTATCTTGTAGGCGTAGTTTGGTCAGTGGAGGACTCTTTATCTTTTCCGACCAGCATGAATGAATGTTCCATCCTCGTTACAGTAAAA
This sequence comes from Phytophthora tentaculata, assembly GCA_033557915.1. Classification (NCBI taxonomy): domain Eukaryota; phylum Oomycota; class Peronosporomycetes; order Peronosporales; family Peronosporaceae; genus Phytophthora; species Phytophthora tentaculata. The sequence goes on along the minus strand of JAUCEA010000016.1, from coordinate 5,996,207 downwards.
ACTAACTTGAAAGACACTATCAGGTGATGTACCTTCTGAAGTATTTAAGAGCGACATGGCGCATATCTAAACCACTACATCTATCATAAAGGGCATCAGGAGGCTACACAATGTCAGCACGTACGATGTCGCCTTCTGTATGTGGTTCTGCTATTGTGAACTCTGGCCAAATTTTTCAGACTTGTGTTATTGAGCCAATCTGCACCAAAACCAGGTCAATTCGCGTGATTGGATAAAATTGGCTCCCTTACTCTAAGAACATCATTCTTGTACGAGGTGCCGTCCAGTTTAAGCTCAGTACTCATTCTACCTTTTGCTAGACCCTCGCCATGCCCATACAGATATTTAGCGGCACAGAGTCTTTCGACGCCGTGATCAACGCAAACAGCTTTAAAACTTCACCGCGTTTGGCAGCAAGCGTTTAATTCCAGCATTTCTCGCTCTTCGCGCAATCCACCAGATGCCCAGCCAGTTTGAGCTGCGTGGTCATGGGCCACGATACCACAAAGGCGGTCTTTAACGACCACGTGCTTTCCTGCTTCACAGCTAGCCTTTTTAGCACTAAGTTGTGCTGCGAGCAACGTTTTTGATGAGCGGACTAACTGGAGTCGACGCTGCTGAGTTTGTGGCGGGGTTGCCCGCAGAGAGGTACAGGATCTCTGATGAGCGACATGAGCTGCTGGAGCTGCGTGGCGTACTCTTACGCTCAGCGAACGGCGACACGCGCGTCCTTGGTTGCCCTGATGGTGGTGTCCTTCTGCTTCCTTCGCGCGGCGCAGAGGGCGGCGTGTGGAACTGCGGAGGAGAATGCTCCGTAGAAGGCCTCATAATGCGGGTCATTCGTGCTTGTGCGCCTTCCGGATCTCCTCTTGCAGCTGAGGATAGCCTTGGTCCGCTCTCGGCCATGTTGCTCTTCTTCTGCAAGATGCCGACTGATCTACCGGTAGTGTGTGACACCTCAGTAAGACTCTGTTACTTTATATTGTATGCGTTTTTGCAAGTCGGCGAGATTGTCTGTTCGCATAAAAATTTTCAAGTAGAGCTCACAATACTTCATCCGCCTATCACTTGTCCCAACTAATAGCCCGAAGCTTCCTTTTTCTTATTAGCTTGCTTCGATCTCATTGCATACAGCAGCTTTAAAATAGTAAGCGACATTATCGACAGCTTCTAACATGTACTCTGTTGTTGTATGAAGGTCGGTAAATATTGCTTGTATCCAACTCTGCCAACCACTAATTACTTAGTAGGTGGAATTCCAGTCGGTATCATCGGTGGGATATTTCATGTATCATGCACTCATTTTCAAAATCAATTTCGGCCGCGAATGCGACCAAATACACGAGTGGATGATTTTGCTGTTACTTCTTACTACATGTAGCGTGACAGCTTTTCATTTGAGTTTGTGGTGTGCAAAGAGGCAACTTCGCCTTGATGCCTTTGCGAATATGATTAACGTTCTTCGTAGATGGCACGTGTTACACATAGATAAACGCCTACATAATTGAAAAATACACGGTTAGATTTTTGCTGTTTTTGCCGCGGGGGGAGGGAAGCGGTGGCTGTCGTCCTTCGTGATGCCGACTTTTCCCCAATAGGATGCGGCTTTTCGGCGTAAGATAGCCGTGTTACGGTTGTTTGTCACATCTCATTTTGTGCCAGACCATACTAAACTCAAGAAATTTTCCTTCTTGTCAAAACTTTTTTTGAGAAAAAAATAGGAGGCCATCCGTCTTACGCTGGCTCACAAAAGGGCAGTTTGGTCTTACTAAAGTAGTTGAATCAACATTGTGCGCTTCTGAGTCTTTGCTAAGGAGGCTAACCCCTTACTTCCCGTATGTTGGATCATCCAACATAAGAAGTGTATACCCTAATCCAGGTTTTTCGCAGCACCTTTGCTATGTTGGACCTCCAACTTAAGCGACATTTACACTATAAGTTTGAATGGTGACAAATCACAGAAGATGCCATAATCAAACTAAGATATTATCCAAGTGAAAAAAAAGCGAATGCACAGGTTTAGGCTTAGGACCTCCCTTCCCTATTTGAAGGGTACAGAGAAAAGAGCTCCTCGCCGACATCCAAATGAGTGGCCGGCAGCCACAAACGCCCTCATTTACGAAAAAGCGCCGGCGACGAAAGATGGTAGGCCCTGTTGAAAAGTCGCCGCGAAACAAGCTAACGGCAGAGCAGCGCCGTTTGTGCGTTGAGGCACAGCGCCGAGAGTGCCGCGTCCGACGGACGGAGCAGAGGGAGTGCGAGTCGAAGACAGGACCGCCGTCTGTGACCACGCCGCCTGTTACGAACATCGGTGAGGCGAAGGATGTGGCGCTATCAAAGGAGACGAGAGCAAAGAAGAAGAAGGCAGCAAAGGACGTTGCGGCGGCCAAGGAGGTGGTGAGTGGGGTGGCCAAGAAAAGGCAGCGGCGAAGGAGAGCGAAGCTGTCGCTGGCGCAACGGTCGCTTGTGTCGTTGACGAGCTGGTGGCATCTGTTGCAGATGCTGCAGCTTCGATACCTTCTCGGCCTCCAGCACCAGCAAGTGGAGGGGATCAAATCAGTAACGAGAAGGCGAAAGAACCCGACCAAGGGTCTTCCCGCAAGAGACGCCGCGCCGTGTTGCAAGACGATAGCGACGGCGACGACGAGATAAGTTATGCCGGCAATATCTAACATAAGAAAACCGTCCGTGAAGGGCATACAACACAACATCTAACATAACTTGTTTGATGCCTGGACATGCAGATATCGTCAAGTGGTGATGAAGACCTGGGCAACGCAGAGGGATCTACGTTCGCGATACCCTCTTGCGTTATCGACGCGGACCCGAACCTGATGGTGGAAGGCGCGAACCAGTGTACAGGACTCAACTCGGACGAAGATCCGGACGTGTGTGAAGTGCCAGAAGAAGAGGAGGATGCTGATGATGACGACCCGTGGGATAAGGATTGGGATATCGGTGCTCTGACCGATGAGGAATTGGACGATGAGGTGGAGGAGCTTCCCGACTCGGTTTGGTCTTCATTCGCGAAGGACGCTCGGCAGATTTCATCCAAGCGACACAGTGGATGGGAGTACGGTAAGATATGTTGGCAATTTCCAACATAACGAAATGGGAGATATTTTACAAGGCAACATAAAGTCTAACATAACGCTTTGTTGTTTATGACAATGTGTTCAGATCAAAAAACAAGTTCGGCCCTGACCCCAGATATGACGAGCTGTTCAAAGGACCCTTCGGACCAAGCGACAGCGCCATTAGTGTGGCAAATGACCCGTTAGCGCTACTATTCTACTTCATGCCACCAAAGTTGAGGGTTCAAATAGCTGTTGAGAGCAATCTTTATCACGCACAGTCTATTCCGCTTCGTGCGCGCGATTCGAGCACAGCAGTGTCGTACTGGTGCTGTATTGGAGGACTTGAGCGAGATACGTCGCCGGTTTGCGAACGTTGTGGATATAGAGCCCTGGGAGGTGCTGCGCGTGGTTGCACTGCTGATCGCCAGAATACTGGCGCCGGTTCGAAAAGGAATCGCTGCTCACTGGTCGACAAAGAAGACTGGAGTATTACCGACAAACCGTTTCGGCGTGTACATGTCGAAGAATAGGCTCTTCCATATTATGGGATATCTTCATTTTTCCAACAACAAGTCACCGCAAGCGCGTACGGACCGAGCGTGGAAAATACGACCCGTGGTTGACGTGCTACAACGGACATTCGCTCGAGGCTACAAGGTCCACCGGTTATCAGTTTCGATGAAGCGACGTTGCCGTCGCGTTCCCGCTTCAATCCCATGCGAATCTTCAACAAGGACAAGCCCCACAAGTGGGGCACGAAGGTGTTCGTTGCTGCCTGTGCGAACACAGCATATTGCTTGAGGTATGTACGCATTCACGAAGGTCGTAGTAAGCTTCAGCTTGCCACGGCATTTTTTTTTTTGCCTAAGTGCTTATGTTGCATGGCTATCAACATAAGTGACCGGCCCTGCGAAGTTATCCAACATAGCGCTAACGTTTTGTTGGTGTTGCTATTGTGCCACAGGATTGAGGTGTATTGTGGAGCAAAAACGAATCTTCGTACGCCGGTGCCGAAGGACAACAATAGTGGAAAGGCAGCCGTCCTTCGCAACCTATTCGCACTGTTGCCGCCATCATCAAAATCCCCATGGAGGTTGGTGATCACCGACCGTTTTTACACCTCCGTCGAGCTGGCACTGGAGCTATTGCATCGTCGGATTTACCTCACGGGAACCATTCAAACGGACAGGGCCGGCTATGCTGAAGGCGTCATCACTACGAAAAAGACAAGAACTATCAACAGGAAGAAGGAGATGGTGCCACCACAAGGCACCATCAAACTGGCCCAAAACAAGCAGGTCCCACAGTTAACTGCTGCAATGTGGATGGATCGAAACCCCGTTCATTTCCTATCAAGTGGGGGGAGCCGCCAGCCTGGCATCGTCAGTAAGTATGGTCTAGAGCCTAGTATTATGCCTGCTGATTCTAACTATATCTTGCATGGAATGTAGTGCGACGCATTCATGGCGAGATGAAGCCTGTAGAGACTACACCGCTGGATGGGCGGTATTGACGTCCATGACCAGCTCCGCATGCAGCGCTACAGCGTGCAGCTGGGCTATAAATCCCGAAAGCACTACCGAACATTGTTCCTGGGGCTGTTCGACATGGCGCTTGTCAACGCTTTCATTGTACACCGGTCCATCGCAAAGTGAACAGCAAACGTCCGCCCAAACACTTTGCGTTCTTCGAGGAATTGATGGAGCAGCTATTGGCGATCGACTCCGCATAGGCTTTCACAGAAATTGAGGTACGATATGTTGTCTACCCAACATAAGATATGTGGGGCTATTCTGACATCCAGCATAACTATGCTATTATGTTGTTTGTATAGAAAGCAACATGCGCACGTGAGCGTACAGCTCCATCGCCATCAAGGACAGGATCAGCATCAATGCGCCAGCCAACTGAGCGGGGTGGTTGTGCTGACCTTGGGCATCGACTTGAAGAAGACCCTGATACTGTGGAGGGCGATCAAGGTGTAAAACGCCGTCACCGTTCCTGCAAGGTGTGCGCTGTTTTCAAGGTCAAACCGCGAAAGTATACAAGGTACTTCTGCCCGGAGTGCTTAGAATGCAACAAAAGGTGCGCACTGTACGCGTGTTCAGAACTCGTATTATTACACTCATGCGTTATGCAATGCTACAGGAAATACCTCTGTAATGTGCCTCGTGAAGGCAGAGCGAGCACATGCTTCGACATTTGGCACACGGATTGGAACAACGGGAATGCCACCCCAACCGAGCTCCAGCAAGCGCTCAAGTCGCGCGACCGCCCGCCTCCTTCGCGACCATGCAAGAAGAGAAGACGTCAGGTAAGTGGGCAGCCGGCTCCCGGTGATGATGGAGCTGGAAGTGATGAAGGAGATACTGAACAAGGTACCGGAGAAGAAACTTCGGTTGCAGTTGTGTAGTTGGCGCGCCATCCACGTCTGCTGGTAGAAACAATGCATAATGCAATCAATTGAATCGCTCGTTTTCATTTGCCTCATTGGTCATAATGCGTACCGTAACTGCGCGTGTGCAACAGCGTAAAACCGGATGCATCGATAAAATGGACATTTCTCATGTAGATAAAGCCTACATGAAGCATTGTATTGTTCATCTTTAGCCTACATACGGCGATGTATGTTGGATGCGTTTTCACTTTACTCGTCAGTCTATCCCTATGCACACCCCTAACCCCCACATCAAATTTCGTACTTAAATGACGGTCCTTACAAATGCCTATATGTTAATATATGGGACGGGGTAAAAAAAATAAACCTTCGTGAATAGGGCCCGGGAACAAAGGGGTTAACCTTTTCGGGCTCTATGAAATACAAACACTTTTTAATAAGTTAATAATTTATTTTAACAGATAAAGTAAAAAAGTTCTTTTTTGGTTAAACCAAATCTCTTTTTGCATCAACATTAGACCATGCCAGGAGGCCGCAATGGCGGGCGGCAGGCCACGTCTTCCTCTTCGTCTTCACGCCACGCCCCGCCGGCGCCGCCTTTCGGTCGCAGTCTGAATGAACCTGTGCGCGTGTATCCTCCCGAACCGGGTCATAGCGGGTCTCTTGCAGCGCTACAGTCGCTGCAAAACAAGAACGTGGCTGTTGTGGGCCTTCTCAGCACCAGCTCCTCTTCCTCCTCGCACGCCTTCACCTTTGCCAACCGCGTCATCGGCCGCTGCGTCTTTCAAGACGACGAAATGCAAAGCGCAACCACAGTGAAGGGCACGAAACTGCCTGCCAGTATCCATCTCTACTATGACGACGTGGCAAGATGTATCTATCTGTTGGGTTTGGCGAGACCCGACAGTTCGTGCTTCAATGCTCCTGTGACCAAAGTGGAGGCGCCAAATGGCAATAGCAGGAACAAACCGTCGGCTCGAAGACAGCCAACGAATGGCGATGAATCTAAAGAGCAGCCACCACTGAACGAGGTGCAACAGATTCGCAACGAGATGGGTACATTTCAGCGAGAGAAGCTCAAGATGCAAGTGCTGCTGTACTCCAGCTGCAATATGTTAATAATGATGAAAGAAGACGCACGAGTCACAACAAATGTGCTGAAAGAGGTTCGTGCTCTGGCAGTGGAGAAGACACAGCTACAGAGCTTTGTACCGACGTCGACCAAGCACTCGAAGCGCGATAGCAGCCACTCGAAAGGCTCCTCTTCTTCGAGTGGAGGGGGAAACGCGTTTTCTCCCGGTCGTTGTGTGCCATTAGTGGTGTACGTTGTCCCAGCACCCGATGAGATCTTGCATTTTTCAATAAAGTCGCAAGGATCAGGACCCTCACGCTCCGCCACGGTAACATATTGCAAGTCGCTAGAGACGCGCTTAACGACTCTGTTTCGATCGTTGCGCGGCAGTACCGTTGGGTCCTGCCGCATGCGTGACGCGCTAAGTGCATCGAATCTGAGCAAAGAACGGCGGGTGTTCAACCTGGACCCTGCACACAGCGTGGTGGTGGTCTCTAGACGCACAGCCACAACCGATGGACGGCCACAGGTGCTGTTGGAGAATCTTTTGGACGCTTTGGACTCGGATATCAGCGCCGACGACGTCCTGAACGATCACTCACTGCTACAACCTCTGGAAGATGATGGCATGGGACTCCAGCGTTTGAACCGATATGTGCAAAAGTATCTCGACCTGCTCTTCTCGTTCTCTCCAAGTGGGAGTAAAGACAGCGGACGGACAGAGCTGTTGAGTCCACCGCAGTGGGTAAAGGCCTTCCACGGGTTGATCAAAAGCTACAGCCGGCTGGACTCTAGGAGGAGACAAGAAGCGGCTGCACTCGAGGCTCTGGACAATGGCGTTACGTCCGATTATCTTGCCCCAGCGTCGCTAGCGACGTACCATTTCGATCCGATGGAGCCGACATGGTAGGAAGCTCGCGATGCTGTCGTCAGATGGGTGCATTAGTGACCTGTATTAACGAATACCTATTCTTAATGTTGGATGGAGGGTTTTAAATAGCGTTGCACAAAAACCTACACAAAAATACATGGACCAATATGAGCTTACTGAAACCAAGTGTAGTTACCACTTTCAGATGCGCCATGACCAGCATGGAGCATTTTTTCTTGTTCAAGCTGAAGAAATAACGGGAGAAGACACTCGCGTCTGGTCGCTGGCATTGAGAGATCCACGCCTTGCAGATAGATCCATATCCTCTCTCCAGCTCCAACATGTTCCTTCGATCGCTCTACGGCTCGCGTATGCCCCAAGCGCTTCACGTATGCGCCTTCAGCTTTAGAAAAGAACAATGTATCAATTCCTAAAACCCTTTTCTTCCGTTTGTTGTAGCCGCGCGTTGACCCACACGCCTCCAGCTACTGGGAAGAAGACACCGCCAGCTCTCGGGAAATTGCGCGTGCCATGGAGGAAGCGGACGCGTCAGACGTCGAACTGGAGGACGATGGCAAGAAGAAGAACAGCGTGCTAGCCGCCGCATTAGCTGGCGACGAGCATGCCCGTCGCCGTCTCTCGATCCCAACGCTGTCGTCGCAATTGGCGGCTCTGCTTGGACCCGACAGGATGGCGTTGGACGACATGGACAGCCTGCGCGTGGAGGACATGAGCTCTCCTGTGAACGCGCAGTTGTCGCCCGCTGGGCTTATTTCGATCGCTGCCGCCGACATCGACGAGGCCAACAACAATTCGCAGAACGTACCGCCAGTCAATGGAGAACTGGACTTGGATTTCATCCGCTCGCTGCGTCAAGCTTCAACTGAAGCGGATACGGGCACACAGCCTTCCCTGTAAGTGCAGTGGATGTTGGTGCCTTCATCTTTTCCTGTACTCATAGTTTGTGTTTAGTGTGGTGAATGCAGCACTTCGTCAACTGCTGGGCTCTCTTCCTACTTCCAGAGGGTCAGTTTACGAGGAACCTGCAGACAATGAAGCCGTGGAGAGTGACAATATGCTTCTGTCTCTGGTGCGTCGCCACCTCAAGATGCTTGGATCTACTTCATCTTCAACCACGGACGTGAGTGGAGATAACGCCGCTGAAGGTCAGAGCAAACTGCGCTTCCTTTCGCTGCTCCGTCGCATCAACGAGTTACGCTCGCAGCAAGTTGATGTACGTTATCCTATTGTTTTACCTTGCTGCTCTTTGCTAATGCTAGTGAATGACGCAGACTGAGAGCTGGGATGGCCTCCCGTACCCGCAGATCATCGCGCTTCCGACGTTTAACTATCAAGTCCGTGAGCACGTCGAGGAAAACCAAACGGAGGAAGGCAGCGAGGTTAATAACACAGTGTGCACCGTGTGCTGTGATGAGTTCGAAGCGGAGGAAGAAGTGCGTGCGCTGCCGTGTCTGCATTTCTATCACCGCGAATGCATCGACCAGTGGCTCATGTGTCACCGCCAATGCCCCATCTGCAAACACGTCGTCGCCGTCTACTAAGGCGTTGGACATATTGGGAGCTTTCACATGCGAAAGCTAGGAATGTAACCTCATTGTATAACAGGGAAAAAAGACTTTATGTTTCATCGCCTCCAGGCTCCTCTGCCTCCGCATAGCTACGCACAGGATCTTTCTCACCTTTTAAAACCTCTGTTTTAGTGGTCCAAGATGCGCAGATTGCCTGTCACCACCTTGTTTTCTAGCACCGTTCCTTCGGGCAGATCAATATGAGCTCCTTCATTCGCCACAAGGATCACTGTTCCCTGTTTAAAACACGTAAAAAAACACCCCATGATGAGCTTTAAATCTACAACAAATCAATAGACTGAATAGCGTATGCTTACCTTGAGTGTAATGTTCGACCCGAACTTGACGTCGCCGGCGACTGTGAGGTGGTCTAGCTCCGTGATGTTCGGGATGCCGTGTTCGAAGCGCGCCAGATATTCCTTGGCGCTCTGAAACTCTAGTCCAAGCTTGACAATCGGGATCGTGGGCGTGGTTCGTGCCGGATTCATGATCAGACTTCCGTGCTTAATCTGGTACAAATTCGACTGCACGAGGAAGAGATCGGAGGACGACTTGACCGGCAGGAAACGCGAGCGCGGCACCTTAAGTCCGATAAAGTTTTTGAAAAGGTGGATGGCCTCACCTGCCGCGGTCTCCAGCTGCACAACCTTGTGGTTCCTTATAGTGCGGAACGTGACGAGGGGTTCCATATCGATGAGATCTTGAGCCACCAGCCTCTGGATTGCGCGTAGATTGACCCATAGATTGTTTGTGTTGAACGTCTCAAACTTGTTGATGGCTCGGAAGTCGTCCAGATGCTCTGGTGGCACTTGACTGGCTTCCAGGAGATGAGGTTTGTCCTTGTAGCTCACCAATGTGCCTCCCTGGACGTCTGCGCGGGTCTTTTCGGTCACTTCCATGACAAACTCCGAGTCCTCGTTAATCATGTGGTAGAGCATGTCCAGGCTCACTGTGGCGCCGAGATTGTCCACGTTCGAGATGAAGATGTACTCCTTGCCTTGGTTGATTAGGTTCTCCAGCAATCCGGACTCAAACAATGCATTGTACACGTCTCCATGGCCAGGAGGGAACCACTTTTCGCGCGTCGAGCGGTCGTACTTAGTGTTCGGCAGTGGCAGCATCGTCTCCTTGATGATGAACGGGTAGCAGCTCTGGTTGAACGTGTGGATGCTCAGATTGTGCATACGGTACTTGCGGATGATGCGCACGGTCTCCTCGTGGGTGTTAAACGAGTTCATGAGCACAAGCGGCACGTCCACGCCGTACACGCTGTTCAAATACTATCAGAACGCACATTAGCATTACAGAACACTGCCTTTCAGCATCTTGTAAAGTAGAAAAGCCTGCGTACCTCCACTTGGCGCACAGTGAGGTCAAGGAAGGAAAGATCCTGACGCACTTCGATCGCGCTCTTAGGCCCTTCGCAGCCCAGCGTCGTACCGAGACCCCCATTGAGCTTCAAAATGACCTGTACATAGATACAAAACACTTGAGGTTACTCCTGGATCGTCATCACAACGCTAAACGCCACGTAGTTAAAGCAGACCAGCTTATCCAGCAGCTCGTGACGCAGATTCATGTCGTTGGGACAGCTCTCCACCGACGTGTTGCTCGTCAGCATGCCATTCGTCGGTGGCTTCACTGAGTTCCTGTAACAGCAATTATAGCAGCACCATGGTCAGTTGAACCAGCAGCTCCACGTTATACTTTTAGGTTCGCACCAGTCGATGGAGGTCTTCTTGACCTTGGAGTATTTGCGGAAGAGCTTAAGGAAATTCTTCCGCTGGCGGTTGCCCATGAGCTCCTGCGACGCCAGCGCCTGCAGTCGAGAAGAGCAAGAGAGATCAGGACATATCAGGGACGTGTCGAATGAGGCGCCGCACCTCGGCCATCTGGTCATCAATAGAGAACCGCGCCGGCATGTGCGTCTTGTAGTGCATGTTCTCGTCACGTGGCCGGCGACTAAGGGGAATGGAAATGAGTTGGAACGAGCTCGGAACGCCGCAGATGTCACGGAGATTGGCACTGATCGCGAGCTGAGGCGGCCCGTGTCCTATGTACACACTATATGTTCCGGATACTGTCCCCAGGGTTGTATACGTAATGTACCGGTATCTTTCAACAATTTAGCATAGCCGAGACGCAACTCAGAAATTCGAAGAATGGATCGCATTCGTACCGTAGTGATCAGTTGTATTGGCACGACACCGGCGGTGCCCGCTGGATGAGTGTCACAAGGTCATTATTAACTCAGGAGGCTCAAACACGGATCACATGCGTATGGGGGAGGCACGACCGCTGCTCGCTCGCTCCGTGGGTTCGTCCGCGGGCTCATCGACAAGTTCCAGACGCGTGCGTATCCACCGCTGGCAGAGTCTCAACGCGCCGCAGTATTACGAGACCATCTACAATACGCGTACGTACCTGCTTTAATCTATAATAGTTCTTACGATAACTAACTCGGCTCTCTATCTGTCAGTGGTGAACTATGCGCCGGCCAGCGTCGTGGCGTTCGGTGGGCTTGCGCTGCTCATCGGCGTGTTCGTGCTGATCCACACGCAACATCTCGTGGCTACTGCCGACCTCCCGCGTAGTTCTTTGGGCACGATCCGTCCTGTTGCGAAGCTCGTGACTCCTCAGATCCGCTCAGATGCCAGCAATTGCTCGGAGCTCTGGATCGAGCAGCGTATCGACCACTTCTCATGGCTCGCAGCAGAGGCAGTGGATGCTGCTGATCCCGACGCCGTGCCTAGTGGCCTCCCAGCTACTTACCAACAACGATATTTGCTTAACACACAGTTTTGGGACCCGAAGGACAAAAAGGCGCCCGTGTTCTTCTACACGGGCAACGAAGGAGACGTAACACTATACGCTAACCACACCGGACTCATCTGGGAGAACGCACAGACTTTCAAAGCTCTTGTTGTGTTCGCTGAGCACCGCTACTACGGCAAAAGCTTCCCGTTCGGTGACAAGTACATAGATCATCTGGGCTACCTTACTCACGATCAAGCACTCGCCGACTACACGGAACTTATTTACCATCTCCAGAAGGAACACGATGCCTTCAACCACCCAGTCATCGCGTTCGGTGGCAGCTACGGAGGTATGTTATCTGCTTGGTTCCGCATGAAATACCCGAGCATTATCGCGGGTGCTATTGCGGCGTCTGCTCCGATTTACGGCTTCGGTGGCTTCCCTGCTTTCGACGGCCAGAAGTACTGGCAAGTTGTGACTCGAGATGCTTCTCCAGCTGCAGGATCAGCGAAGAACTGCGTGCCGAATGTCGAAAAGTCATGGCCACAGATCTTTGAGCTTGTGAAGACGGAAAATGGACGCGCCACACTGTCCTCCATCTTCAGATTATGCGAACCACTGATAACTGAGCAGCAAGGCGAGGACCTGGCAATGTCGGTGCTGTTCGCTTTCGACACTTTGGCCATGGGCAACTTCCCGTATCCGTCTAGTTACCTTACAGGTGGAGCAGTGGACCTCCCTGCGTGGCCTGTCCGTGAAGCGTGTTCACATTTAGCAGGCGAGTTCTCGACGTCTGCGTTCAGACAGGAAGGTGGGAACATGAAGTTGTTGGAGGCGCTTCGAGACGCCGCCAATGTGTTCCATAACGCGACTGGGGAGTTGACGTGCTTTAAGATCCCTACTCTGTGGGACTACGACGGTATCTGGGACTACCAATACTGCACGGAGATGTTGCCACAAGAGACGTACTTTAGCACGAACGGCGAGACAGATATGTTTTGGCCGCATAATACTACATTTGAGGAGATCCGCGCGCACTGCCAGCGCGACTGGCACACGACACCGGACCCGGATGGGATCCGAGTGAGCTACGGTGACGACTTGTTGCGATCAGCGTCTAACATCGTATTCAGCAACGGACTCCTAGATCCGTGGAGTAGTGCCGGTGTCCTGCACGCCCCCAAGGACGCGAAGGTGACGATCGTGGAAATCGCCGAGGGCGCTCACCACTTGGATCTATTCTTCAGCCACCCAAAGGACCCACCGTCGGTCATCGCCGCTCGCAAGACTGAGATCAAAATGATCCACAAGTGGATCGACGAGTTCGTAGCATACACTTAAACAAAATGTCAGGACCTCCGGGCGCAATTTTAAATGCAACGAAAAACTATCCCGAACGATAACTTTTTTCTAAGACCCCAAAAAGGCTCCAGATTGTAGAATGCTTGAATAACTGAAGCCCCCTATTTTCCTTTTTTGTAACAATGAGCCCAAGAGATGAAGCCACAAAATAATTCATAACTGAAACCTCCTATTGACTCTGCTTCTGGTCAGGGGACAAGACTGTAACGATGAAGCCACAAAATAATGCATAACTGAAACCTCCTATTGACTCTGCTTCTGGTCAGGGGACAAGACTGTAACGTAAAGCTTACTCATTGAATACTACCACTTCAAAGCAAATTTCTTTGTCGAAATTACATGTATTCCCCTCCCCCCCAACACGCTGACGCTGACTGCTACATGTAGTTCTTACGTGGGCGTTTCGAGGGTTGTACCTACGCATGGGATCGCCCTTTTCTTTGAGAGGCACATCGTTCCGCGGGCCATTGGCATTGTTGTCTAGCGGAGCCTCCTCGTAATATCCCACGAGCACTTGACACACTTTTTTCGCCACGAGAACTTCAGGTGACGGGTTTAGTAGCAGTGCTTTGCATGATTTAAGATCAGGGCAAAGAGCGACGTAAACGGGTGGTTTACTAATCTGCAGCCCTGAAAATTTTTGTTCATCTCTTCAAGCTTCGTGCTGTCGATGTCATGTTTCGCCGCGATCGTGATCTGAAGAAATGCGATATAACTTTTCTTGTCGGCGTCAGAAGACTCTAACTTCACAATGCTGACAATGTTGGGGAAATTGTCGCACATGGGATACCAGTACGAGCTGCTTTAATCATCTTTCCAGCCCTTCTATTCGCTCTCGGAAAACGAGGTAGCGGTTGCCGTTCCGGAACAAAATGCGCTGCCTTTCTTCACTACGAACCGCTTCATGTCGACGTGCCGTTATTCATTTAATTTTCTTTTTGTTGGTGTATCGTACTCCGACACATCTAGTACCAACTTGTTGTCAGCAGCCAAGCGATGTAGACAGATCTCGAAACGCAGCCAGCAAGGGAGCTATGCCTAGCGCCCCGCGCCCAGTGGTAGAGACGAAGCAGCTCCTGCGACCGGATTTTCTTTGAAAGAAAAAGAACTGCATATTCCGAGTCGACAACTTGCTCCCAGTACTCAGGAGAGAGATAGTTAATAGCTTCGGTGGCTTCTTTGACGAATGTGTGGCGCAAGCGATCGACATGATATTTGCCCGACTGGATGTCTACAGCGTGAGAAAATAGACGCGAGACGTCCTCTACAGTTGAGCAAGCGGTAGAAATTGCGAGGCGTATCTCCTCGTGTTCTCGTCCAAACTCCCGAACGCTTCCACCCGAAAGGTAAAAGCAACGATCCATGTCTTCTTCTTTGAAGTTGAAGACTTTTTCACCCAGCGTGAACAAGTCCTGTTTTCTCCAAAAAGACAATAGGCAGCAGTACGCGTGATCGAGATCTTGCTGGTTGAGATACACTTGCTGCGATGTCGCCAACGTCTTGAACGTCTGCAGACCTTCCGGAATCATTTCATACTGAAATCCATCCAATAGCAGCCACACATTCGATCCACGCTGTTGCTCCGCGCGTCCTACCTGGCCTAGAGAAGAACGCTGTTCTAATTCACTACTGGGATGCCCGCCCCGCAACAATCTGAAGATGCCTTTGGCTGTAGATTGGTCGCAAGATGTTTCCGAAAAATAAACAATCTTATCACCTTCGTATCCCAGATAGAGTAGGCAATTTTCATTCTCCGATTCAGTCAATCGTCGGTAAACGAGCACATTGTTCTTGTGCTTGACGACGAGGTAGAACGCCATCACACACAACATCGTCGACTTGCCAATGCCCGGCGAGCCCATCACGATGCTTTTCTTCTTTGCGCAGCACACATTGATGTGGCCAGCATTAGACTTACGAAACCATCCATCCACAAGTATCGACACGACCTGCTTGTCTTCCAATCGCCAAAATATTTTACCGTGCTTGGTGCATCCACCATAGCTTTTCATAAATTCCCAGATCACAGGAATCTCGTGCACAGTGCCAACATCCCATTCCGTCAATGAATCACATTCCACAGCAAACTTCTCCGGTTCATTCAGGACAGTGGTGCTTGGGATTGCAACTTGTTCGGCCACTGGTGCCACACCAGGAGGAACGACACGCGGCGGCGGAACTTCTACAATGAGGCGCGTCCTTCCTTGAACCACCGAGTGGGCCAATTGCCGAGTCTTCTTCCAATGGATCTGCCATCGCGTCATACGTTGCTCTGTCCTTGTAGATTCTTAATTGATCGGCCACAACGTGAGCCAGATTATTCGGGTTTTCACGGCGATAGTTATTGCGAATCTTCTTCCGGAGATCATCAATATCACTGACACCGTCAGACAACACTGAATTCCAGACGTACTTAAGCGGAAATGAAGGCGCGTCACATAATAAAGGTTTTAAAATTTTCGATATTTCGATAATTTGTCGTTTTGGCCTCGACCTTTAATCAGGCTGCAGATGTTATTACTCCATGGAGTTTGTACAGCCGTATAGGTTGCTGTCTCAACCCGCCTCACTCTGCCGGATGAGTGCCAGTACGCACAAACCTGTTCAGTGCGCCCCGACCAAAACAGCTCTCACCTGAAGCTTAGGGTCAACAGCATCTACAGTACTGTAGTCGCTCCTGCTGTTGTCACATAGTAGCAATGGGTATCCACGGTCAGATTACGTATTGTCATCACGGGGGTTACGCATATCCAGCGTAGAACTGATCAATATTAGTGTTAAAAATTACTTTTATTTCGCAAAATACAGCTTGGTTCGTACATGTAAAGTGGTTTACAGTACTTTTTTAAGTGCTGAAGACTTAAAAGTCTTCCGCACCTCTATTTAGGTTACTCGGGCTACGCCTACGGTTACCGGATGCAATCGGACGATTGCTTCGAAACCGAAGGATTACGTTGAATTGCAAGTGTGCAAAGATGCGCCGAGTCAAAAAAGTTAAGCCAGATCATCCTTTCCGGCCTCCAGTGCCAGCATTGGAGTGGCGATAACTTTTGTTTCGCGACGGTTCAGAACCTAAGAGAACCACCATTGTTAATGGCTCATTAATAGCATGCATGTTAGTCCTAATTTTAATGCATCAAACCAGTATTTAAAGATCTCGTTTTCGACCTTTGTCCGAAAAACGGCCATTCCCCAAAATTCGTCAGACAATGAAGCCATTTTTGGGGTTAGAGTCGGACATAGTGTCTGACATTTTCTGAAAAAGCAAATTCTGTTCCCTATATAAATGTATCGGGATGGGAGCAAATCGCGATTCCCACAGAAAACGTCGAACAAAAATCCAACCGATATCTTGATGCAAGTTAACAGTAAATTATCGCCCAAAATACCCGTTACCTAGTAGCTCATAGGACTTATTTATATCTTGCATGGCTACATGAAATGTACTGCAGCTACGCACTTCTACAGAATTAGCGGTAGCATCAGCTTGCTAGCGAGGCCTTATGCTGACCTTCAGTCTGGCCTAAACACCATCAATTCCAAAATATGTAATTTGTCTTAGTGCTTTGACATATTCACCTGTGTAGTCTAACCTAAACAGGGACATATACAATAATTTGGGAGGTTACTAGATTACAACGGTATCGACTCTGAACTGTAGTGTTGAAAACAGAGGCAAGCAATTAGCGATAGAATTTGGTTGAATCCACGTGTACCTATGCCGAGCTATCAGATTTCGTGCTCGAGCGAGGTTGGCGGGTGCCCGGACCCGCTGCATGTGAAACTAAATCGGTCCACAACTCGCAGCATGTCAGAGATCAACAGCCCACAACGTCGGGCTTTATTACAGTGCGAGGTATTCCTGTATATTCCTAATTAGATATTATGACAAATAGCAATGGCGGCGTGCGTAGCTGGATACACTGTGCATCCTCCGTCTACAACTAAGCTGACGAGACCCCAATCCATAGACGTCGTACCGTTAAGACTGTCACAATTGATACAGATTTGCTAATGTCTACCAGATGTCCGACGAATTCCGTCTAAGAATCATTTCCGGTAGCCATAAGACATTCGGTCAGAGTTAATTTATGAATTTTAATATTATATATAAAACAAAGTCACGCCTTCGGCCCGAGAAAGCTCTAAAACTTTCGGATGTGTGTAAGGTTCGCTAACACTCTTTCGTTTGGATTTATGCAATGTAAGGGAATCAAATCAACAAGTCCAAATCAAACCCGTGCTTTCGCCTTACCAATGGACTTTGCGCTTCGGTTTTCTTTAAGAAGATAAAAACTGAGTCTATACGAAAGACGGCTCTCATACTGTATGAGTCTGTTGCTGCTGTATGAGTCATACTTAGGTACAACAATAGCAGTTAATAATAACACCTCGCAATATGATTTTTATAGTTTGTTGAAAGCAAACAATAGTGACCCAAGGAAAAGTACAGGTAGGAAACGAATGCCAAATTTATATATTTTGCATCATTGCATCTCCTGCGCCTGCTTCGCAGCCGCAGTATCTGCTTGTGTTGCTACTCAAAAGCATCGTCACGCCAACTCCCCATTCGACAACGTAGGGTTACCATGCACGATGAGGCCATCTCATAGGGTGGTCCAGTGGCCTTGCTTCTCTAGACATGTAGGGGAAATTACAATACGAGATCGTTATTGTAATTGGCGCCTAAAATCCTTGCAGAAGCCGAGTTGGCGATACTGGGCTTGATCACTCTCGGCTGTCTGCGAGAGACTACTTGGGTGCATCTTCAGATAATAGCTAATATGCCGTCTAGTGCCGCGCAGGAGGGGAGATGCAACTGAGAGAGAAAATGGAGATTCATTAGCAAATAATATCAATTCGGTATCATAGAGATATCTTGACGCTCTTTCTCTCTGTGATGGATGGGGTAACTGTAAGTCTTCATGTATCAATCGCGACTGAACCAGGAGGCCTAACGCAATATTCACACTAAAATGTCGCATTCAGGTCAAGGTTGCACGGATGTTGCATTCACAAAGAAAATCACTTTGTCTAGGGAATAAAATTTACTAGACGCGCATTGTTCAATCGCTTTACTTGTAATTTCTTTAGAGCCCCGTAAATGTCAATCAAGTACGACATACCGTAAATGACAGGATTCATCTTGTGACGATTCTTCGTAAAGCCTGCTCGCCGGCGGGTCGTTAGCCACAGTGCCCGCTGGTCTGTTTGGCTGGTTCTTTTACTCGTCACCCGCTCCGATCAACACACTATAGGCCACCGCAAAGTAGCCGGACTCGCGTCCTATTTATTAACTTCTCAAAATACTTCGCTACACGAGCTCGCACTGCCCGTTCGCTTCTCACTCGTTGCTCCGTCCACTAACAGAGACTTTTCACGCCGCTTCGCCTTTCGGCCAAGACTTTCCGAGACCACCGCCTTCATTCCGATCCACTCGACAGGCTGCCATAGATCCCGCACGCTACGGTTCACAGCACTCGAGCCCCAATGCTCAAAGTGATGCCGTTCGTGCACACGTCGCCTAAGAACTACACCCGCCGCCTTCACGTCCGTCCAACCGCAGCCAACACCAATGACGCGTCCGTCACTAATCCCTCGCACTTCTCACTGCTCACCGCCTCGCACCGGCAGTTCTCAGACTCGTCCGTGCCACCGGCACGACCTCGCCCGACACACTCAGGAGCCAACGCACGCCCCTCGCACTACTTGCCAGCTTCTCGCAGTTCTCGGATTCACTTGCGCTCGACTGCGCAGATCCGAAAGTCCTCGCCTGCTCACGACCGCGCTAATCCGAAAGTGAGCGACGAGCAGCAGCCACTACCGCCACTGACCTTCACTCTTGGTGCCTCAGGCACCCACAACTAAGTCCTGACACGCTCTGTGCCGCTCATTCACCCTCTACTGGACCCTTTCGGCCCCACTCGCCTCGCACAACTCGTACTCTTTGGCACTGTCGTGCCTAGTTTGCACCCACTCGCTGCTACACAGCCAGCTGTCGATTCTTCGGCACTGACCCTTCGCCTCCTGGCGATCTCCGCACTTCAACCACGACCTCTTCGTCCGTCGCCGCCTCCCGCACTTCAACCATCACGTCGTCACCAACGGTCGCCGTTACCGCCACTACGTTACACGTCTTCCCTAATCTCAGAGTCTTACACGACTCTGGCGCTCCAGAAGAGCTGCTCGTACTCCTTGGCGGAGACCCATCGTCTTCCGTCACTTGCTGCACTCCATTCGTATTGTCGGCTTCGTGCCGGTCGTAGCTCGTACTCAAGGACATATTGTCCGGCTGCATTTCGTCGACGTCGTCGTCGAAGTTCCACCATGCACTCGTCCTGTCCGCCATTACTGTCCGTACCGCCCACTGCTCGTACACTTCGTTTCGTGCCACGCGCTGGTACGACTGCATGTGCTGGCGCCGTCGCTGCGTCAGTAGTCGCTCTTGTCGCCTCGACATCTGCTTCGTCCTCGAACACGCCTTCATATTCCAGTTGCTCTTCGATATCGGCCGCTGCCGCCTTCAAAAGTGTTACTGGATAATAATAACTTACCAAGAACGACGTGTGAGCGATGAATCGCTCTCGTTCACTTTCGTCGTCCTCGCGTTTGACAAGATAATTATCATAGCCAGCTGGCTCGACCACCCGCATCGGTCCAAGCCACTGATGCACAAATTTCGACGCTCTAGGCCCACGCGGAGGCCTGTACATCCACACCTTGTCGCCAATACGGAACACCCTCTTGTTCCGCACTCCACGGTCATAGTACTTCGCTTGCCGGCGTTGCTCCTTCTCTCGTGCCCGCTCAGCACACCGTCGACTGCTTTCCACCGCCCTCAGTAATCGCTGGTGGTACTCCGTGAGTTCCTCGGCCACCGTCACGTTCGCACGCCGCAAGAGTTCGTTGGGTTTACCTAACCGTCTCCCCTATCATGAGCTCGTTTGGAAATAGTAAAGCTGTAGAGTGATGCCCGGAATTGTAGGCATACACTGCAAAATCAATCCACATATCCCAATCTCGTTGCGCCTCATCGTTCATGTAGGTAGCTACGACGTCCTTCCAAGTCCGATGAAAACGCTCAACTAATCCGATCATCTGGGTTCTGTACGGCACCGGATTCACTTGTTCCGCCTGCAGTATCACCACGAGTTGCTCAATGACCTTGCCCGTGTGTTCTGGTGCACCATCCGTCAGTAACTCGCGAAACGGTCCAAATCGCATTACTATCTGCTTCATGATGAACGTCGCTACGTTCTCAGCCGTGGGCTGCCTCACGGTTGCAGCTACAGCATAACGCGTTACCTATTGACTACCGCAATCACAAACCGCTCTTCGCCATCGCTGTCAGGTAACGGCCCTGTGATGTATGGAATCACTAATTTCTATCCATCGTTAGACACGTAGATAGCCTCTCCACAAACAATACGCCTCCCGAAATGGTCGGCGGATATTATGGGCGAATCTGAAGGAACCAAATCCGACCCAGCGCCCTGAACCGACGCTTCCCTAAGTAGGCCCCCCCACACACGTAGCCGGCACGAGCGTCGCCGGTGCGTCTATCCTCTCTCTCTCCTTTTAACCCCGTGGCACCAACAGCGGAAGGTTGCCTAGTCTCTTTCGACTCTTTTACGGGGGTGCCCGAGATTAACTCAGGCTGTAAGTCGTCAGAAGTATACTTCCAATACTCAAACCACTAATATCGGGAATTCAATACCCGCGTTTCCCTCAAATAGGGAAATAATCAAAACACAGTCAAACTACTAGTCTCTTGGCCTTACCAGAAACGAACGCTAATTTCAGGAAGGTTGCTGTTCGCTGGTAGGCATACCCTGCAAAGCTATTAAGTGTAAGGTTCTTACCTTGACGCTTGAACACTTGTGTGCCCTCAGGGAAAATTCAGCTCTGTATTGTTAAGGCCGAAAGGCCTTTACTCTCTTCTAATATTTTGCCCTCTCATCTTCTATATACAAAAATCAAGTAAACTCAGTCTAGACCTTACCGTGCGCCCCATCGCGACGATTGCGACCAGTCGATGCCTTCGTCTTGTGTGGTTTACACCACCTTGACACGCCGTCGTCACTGTAGCCATCGCCACTTGCGCCGATTGGTCGGACCGGTCCCGGCGAAAGGCGACGGCGACGGGTATTGACCCACGCTGCGACGCGGCGCGAATCCCTTTCGAGGCAAATTGCTATACCACAACTGCCCCCGACAAGACACGAACCACGGAGCTTTGCGAGTATCTTGGCGCTCCTTGCCTTGATCTGTCATGAGTGGTCTCATCCGTCGTACCGCGGCCCTCGCTCTCAGCCTGACAGGCTACTCGTCGTCACCTTCGCCTCCGGTAAGTCTTACTCATCACCACTAGTCACTTCTTGTTTCTCACGACGCGTTTGGTTTGCCCAGGGCTCCGGCGATGAGTCAACTCATTCTACTGTCGCGCCTCCTGCGTGGCTCCTGCTACCTCCATCCGAGACGTCGTTCCTGTCGAGCGACCCTTCGCTGGACGTTCCTCCATCGTCGTCGGCGATAACGCATGCCTTCTCGCCCGAGACCGCTCCTCCAGTTGTCAGCAAAGATGCTCTGCGGGATATTGTCGCCGGTGCAGCCACATCCGCGTCTGACCGTGGCCTCCGCGCGTCCGCCGATCAGCTCACATTTGCGACGAAGGTCCTGGTGCGCGCGGTGGTCTAGCGCCCTCGTTCGAATGACCAGGGCTTCTGGGATCGCTTCGACCAGGCTCGGACTGTCGAGGAAGTCGGTTTTGCTCTCACGACGAGTACTGCTCAAGTCTTCGATACGTCCACCGACATTGGTCGTCTACGCGCTCGACTCGAGTCTTCCCAGGTCGGCTACACGTTGCTAGAGAACAAACTGCGCATCCAGGTTGGTCCTCGTGAGAACGCACAGCTTTTCGCTCAACAAGCGACGACTGAGATCGACGAGTTGAAGACCGAGCTTCGACGCGTCCGGGACTCCGACGCCACGCATTTCAAGAGGTTGTTGGATGCTCGGGCGACGTTGGAGGCGCACGAGGAAGTCGTGGCGAGTCTCCAGCGGTTCATCTTCACCATCCGCGACGAGAACACCATGCTCGAAAAGCAGGTTCATCGTGAGCGCGAGACGTTCGAGGCCAAGGTAGCTGCGAGCACGTCTCTGCTGAACAAGCTCCATCGACTCTTGTCAGATCTGGTTCAAGGTGACTCTTTCGACGTTTTGGCGCTGCATACGAAGGTTTCCACGCAGCACGACTGTATCGAGAGGCTGATGCGTGCAAATGCTATCCTTCGTCAGCAGGTGAGACTAAGTCGGGCGTGAGCTGAAGAACAAGATGGTACTCAAGACGAACCTTCAGTGGCAAGCACCAACGTATCGGCGTCGAGAGCTCGGAGGCGGCTCGAACGCGAGTGCAACTATATTTGGTTAGATTCGTAGAATACCGGTAGGAGTCGCGTAACGTGGTCGCTCAACCGGCGAAGGTTGGGCGGCTAACCAGCGTTCGTAGTTCTCCCGCTCTAGCTCCAGTAGGACTGGATCTCGAGCTCCAGTATACACTAAGACCTGCCAATCCCGATACCGCTGTGACGCGTGTAACACGTAGCCGTCGCCACGGGGTAATTCACCATACGGGACCCATACTACAAAAGTAGTTAAAGTGTCGCACGTCGCGTTTTTGTCCGTAATGTTGGTCAGTCGAACTCTCGCAGGCTCGCCACGACGATTCTTCAGCAGTGTCGGAATTAACTTCGCTGTCCGTCGCACCCACAACTGGTGTGTTTCTGTCGACGGGCGGTCCCATTGCAAGCTAAAGTCGACGCACTCATGAGCCGCGACGTCCAGTGCTTCCGTGGTCCGACCGGCGACCTCGCGCCGTCCCACAGGATGTTCCTCCATCTTCTTCGACTTCAGCAGTGACAGCATAATCTCTCCTGGGAGCATCGCTGTTGACCGATATAGGTCGAGGCGAACTCCTGCAGGGATCATGAAGTCCATACCGAGGACTACGTCGACTCCCGCGTTATGCGGAAGCACCCACATTTCGAACTCGTATACAAGCCGTTGTGCTAGAGTCACTTTCACCGCAACCCTGCGTTTCGTCGATAGCGAACCCTTGCCGATACCTTGAACATCTATCACCCGTCCATGGTTGGGAATAGCTCGCAGCCGTAGTTTCTTCGCAAAGCTCCGAGACAACGCTGACGTTCGCCCCTGTGTCGAACAGGATCGTCGTCGGCTCGTCGCTGATAGCTCCCCTGACCATCGCTCACATCCGCACACGCTGGTCGTAGCGTTGCGATAACGACCACCCCATGGATTCGCCAGCGAGTAGCTTTATCACCTTGGGTGCGCATCCCATCACAGACTGTTCTTCCACTACCGCGCTTGTCACCAGGGCGTCGCCGCGTTTTCCACGAGCTTCGTCGTGGTCATCTTCATTTCTTCCGCCATCGGCGAAGGTTCCGTCGTTGTAATCTCCAGTTTTCGCAGTTTTCACACGCTCTAAAGTTCCATCCAGCCATTCACCACTCCCGACGAAGGCAAAGATAAACTTCGCCTCTACCGAGGTGTTGTCAACTGTGGTAGCCCGTTCGGTTCCAACCCAGTCATTGCTGGCGGGCTACCTAGTTTAAATGGCTTTCGTCGACGAAGGTTCGTAGCTCCGGCGGAAGGTCGGACTTGTCATCCTTCGCCCGAGCGTACTTGACGAAGCCTTGGAGGTGTCGGTACAGCTCGCACTGTCCTGCGTCGTGAGCTTGCTTGCACAATTTGCATCGCCGATTGCAGTAGTGGGCAGAATGATTCCTCCCACCGCATGCAGCACACGGGCCGAAGCTATTACGACGATTGTCGCGGTCACCATGGCCATAGTCTTGCCGCTCCTTGACAAAGCTTCGTCCTTGTCGGTCTTCGCGTCGCGGGCGAGGGCCCGCACGAGCATAGGTCCCCTCGGCCGCGTTCTGACGATCAGTTTCGTTAGCTGCCGCCAGGTGGCCTTGATCGTCGTCTGACGACGAGTAGCCTTCGCTGTAGCTCGAGATGGACCCCTCGTCGCTCGACACTGCACTCTCGCTGTCACTCCACTTCTAGCGACGAGGTAGGTGCCGGTCCGGTCTTGAGCTCCGTCCGCCTAGATTCGCTACCCAGTCGCTCTCGGCAGCGTCGGCAAACGTCACCCTCAGTCCTCGGCGTGTGTCGTCACGAGAACGCTTCAGTTCCCGTCGCTCACGACTGGCATAGTCGCGACGGTCTGCAGCACCGAAGTCGTGGACTGGAGCAAAGCTGACACGACGCAGCTCTTCAATTTGCTGATGCCATCGAGCAATATGCATTGTTTCCGTCTGCCAATAGTGACAGATAATTTCCTCCACCTTGCGTGGAGACTGCGTCCCTCTCAGCACCGATACTTCCATGGTACGACTCTGAGGACGGACGCTTCATCGTGCGTAATGTGGGCACTATTTCGGACCTTGTGGCGAGACGCTATTACCCCCAGTATACCGCGATCTTGAGCGTCATTCTGTGGTGTATGATGTTGCCGTTCTACCGACTTGCAACGCTCTACCAGATTCCAACACGTCGACCCGAATGCTGGTGGCTCCACTGCACACTAAGCGAGTTTACCATGAGATTGCACTTTTGATGGCTTACGTGCTCCGTCATCGTCGCAGCCATCGATACGTTGCAGAATCTCAGTGGCGAGTACTTCAGCTTCACCACCTACGCGTATCTGCTGAGTGGACTCATTACTCTGGCCGTTCAAGCCTATTGGTCAAGCCACGATCCTGCGGTTGCTATTATAGCGACGTGGCTCATCGTTGGACTGGTCAATACCGAGACAACACTCGATGGCGACGCTCAAGACACATTCGAGAAGCTGCAGATCATTGCAATTGCGGCCACACCGATCTTTCCGTTGATCGTCTTTTGGGACGCTTTCCATTTCCTATTCACGTACGAATACCTTTGCCATTTTCACTCGGGAGACTGTTGATGCTATTGTGGCTGTTATCTTTATGCAGAAACTACGCCCAAGTCCAGGATGCAGTGGTTGAGTTACTATTACAACTTCGATTCTAATCGTTCCAGCCCCAATCAATTGCATTGCCAAATCCGATTCAACGATACGGTCGGATTATCTACAAGTATTAATGATTTCGTTGGAAAAACTTGGTACCGTCCACTTCTGCATTGTCAACGCTACATAGTCTGAATATTTGACGTGTTCGGTTGAAGAATCGCTTCGAAACTTTCATAGTGAAAAAGTCCGTTCAAACAATTTAGAAGTGATCTCTGTGGGAAAGGTTAATTTTCCAAGTTTTCACCATCTCGTTGCCCTCGCCAACCAAGAAATAACGTCCGCAAATGAACAACCCATTCAGTTTTTACGTCAAAAATAATTTCCAGTGCGACTTAAAAAAATCAAGATAAAACACTTTGATTTTTTAATCTGCGCGGATCCCATCCCATCATTTTTCACTGAAAACCTTTCAGGAAATCAATTCCTTTCAACCTTGGTTCGCTCTCCGTGTTCATTGTCCAATTTGCAGACATCGCTTTTATATCATGACGTGGATGAACCTTTAGGCAATCGTCTTCTTCTGTTCTCTCGGTGTACAAGCACTTTATATCTGGTTCTTTATCGACGAGGCTGTAGCTCCAAATTCTAAAGCGCCTGATTCTGGTGACTAGCTTTACAACCTACTAGCACCGCCAGACCATGTGTTTTCCGTTGCACGATAGGTCATGGTACTCTTCGGCTTCAGTCAATTTGGTCCCTCCCTGTTGATGTATAGCTTGCCAAACGCGATCTGTGGGACAGGCCATTCTTGGTAAGCATTGGCGCGATTTCAGTGCTCGCGATGGAGTTGGTGATCTTCCTGCTCTTTGTCGAACGCCGATTGTATCTGGCCCTCATTACATTGATGCTGCTATGGTCTGGGATGTTGAATTATTGCTGGAGACTGGAGCAAGCAGCAGAGCGACCCCTTCAGCACGCGACAGATTTTATCCAAGAAGCAAGTAGCAGGTTGTCATTGCGTCTCGCGTTCGTCTGGCTCAGTTGGGCAGCCATTTTTATGATCATTGACATGGTGCAGGTCTCCCATGGCTAATACTTCGAATTCGAAGTGTACCGAAGGCAAATGGGAGTTCTCCTCGCGTTTGTGGTAGCAGCTTACGTTCAAAGTCGCGACCCAATGGTGGCATGCGTCGCTACGTGGTTAGTTATGGGGCTTGCTAACAGTACGAATACATATGTGGGCGAAACGAAGGAGACACTCGAGAAGTTGCAGACTGCAGCTACTGTAGCGGCGCACATTTTGAGGTGGCATTGATCCTGGTGGCTTAAATGAATTTACTGACAAGGTAAGGGAGGCATCTCGTTTTGTACTTACTGTTCGTATGAACTAATGTGTTTCTTAGTTTATGCCTCGCCTGAATTCCGATTCAGATAGCAACGAGCTCCCAAACACTGTGTATGGAGCAATATGAATTCCCGAGTGATAAGAGAATTTTGGTTTCTTGGACAGTGAACACCCTTTCAAATTCTTTTTTTACAATGCTTACCATAAATGTCCCCCAGAGGTGCCGGCTTTATTCGTATCACGGTTAGGATTTGGCATGTCGTGGCCGCAATTAACTGATTATGTACAACTTAACACCAAACTGCAGTGCAACGTCCAGTGCTGTACATGTATTCCACATCTCCATTTTTTTATCGTCTTGTCGTTATTTAATCGCCACCTTCTAGTAGAAGTTAGACATTGTTGCGGCTCCTTCCATTCAGGGGCTTCAACTCATTCCACAATTCCACAGCTACCGGTAGTACCACCCCAACTCCAAGTATGTCACTGCCAGTGATGGCGCTCGAGGCCATGCTGTTCGTGCTGTAAATCATGATGAACATCGACTGCCTCAAGACCTTCATCGTCGCCGCGACAGCTGCAGTACCCACCGAGTTCGATGCAGTCAACACCAGTGACTCCCAAGATCTCTTCAATCTTTTGGCACCTCCAAGCTACGTGTTGTGTGTCTGGATGCAGCTCTTTTTGTGCTTCACGTTTGGAGTCTGGCTCGGACCCAAGTCCACAGCTGGCACCTTCATTGCGCGATACTCCACTCCAGCATCCCGTGAGCCACTGTTCTTGAGCTTCGCACTGGGAGTCACCTCCATTTCCGCCATACTATGGGATTCTCTTATGTTGCTAGAGAGAAGATTCCTGGCCCCCATCGCGTTATTCTTCGTGTGGTGCGGATCTCTTCCCTTCTACTTGGTGCTGAGCCGACCACATCGAGCTCCAAACACGCTCGTGGATGTAATCATCTTCACTCTTGGGGAATTATCTGTGCGTCTCTACTTCACGTGGCTCACTGGGGCTGTTATCTTTGGAGCTCTTGATGCAGTTCAGTATCTACACGGCGACTTTTTCAGCTACACTGTCTACGTTAACGTCATGGGGGCGATGTTAGCCTTGGCATTTGGAGTTTACATGCAGAGTCGTGATCCTGTTGTGGCACTGATGGCTACTTGGTTCCTCGTCGGCCTTGCATACAGGAAATGCACCTTTGAAGACGACGCGAAGGAGACGTTTGAGAAGCTACAAACAGCCGCTATGGTCATTAAACCTGTGTTTCTATTGGTGCTGATCATTAATGCCGTCCAAAGTCTTCGTCATTTCCTCCAAAATGTAAGCACAACCGTTGTCCACCTTGAATTTAAAGACAATACTCACTTCTTGTTTATAGCTTGTGCGTGATAGCGAGGACTCGTCCAGTCATCGCTGTGTGGGACGGTGTGAAGCAGATTCTGTCATCCTCTTGTCCCTGGTTGCAGTCGAGTTGATTCTAACTGTGGTAGAATGTGAAGCCATCATGGATTTTTAGTTCACCACTTTTCTTTCTGCCCACTTGCAGTCAAAGCCACACTCACCATGGAAGGCACCTGGTTCGCCCTTATTAACGCTGCGCTATTCGTGATGCAAGCCGTCGTGAACATTGTGTATGCCAAGCGCTTTGTGACGGTGGCACGTGAGTACGAGACGCTGATCACCCCTGCAAGTTACGCTCTGGT
Source organism: Phytophthora tentaculata (assembly GCA_033557915.1). NCBI lineage: Eukaryota > Oomycota > Peronosporomycetes > Peronosporales > Peronosporaceae > Phytophthora > Phytophthora tentaculata. Next base: position 5,968,008 of record JAUCEA010000016.1, on the reverse strand, counting down.
TCTGTGGATCCTCGTGTACGCGTTGGAAGCTGTACTGGTGGCTGTCGATGTTTTTGCGCCCCGATACTCGATGTTTGCAGGCGCGAACCAACCAGCGCAACTTCGGTTGTGCTATGGAATAACGTGCGTTCTTAACAGCATTTGGGTGTTCCTGTACGCCTCGGGTCATGTGTACGCGGCTACTGTGATCATCTACGCGGTGCGGCTTGCCATCCTGGTGCTGTACGTCTACGCTGTCAATGACCGGAACGCACGTGAGACTGGACCGTTCGATTGGGTCCTGTACCTGTGCAATGATCTCCCCATTTCAATGTACTTCGCGTGGGTTACAACTGTGGCCTTCACACACCTAGCGATGTCGATGCAGCACTCGAACCTCGGCTATTTGGGTCTCACTACTTACGTCTCGAATCTCTGCGTCGTCATCGTGCTGGGACTGCTGACTTCGATATCGCTGCTGTGCTAGCAATCAATCTTTGTCAGTCATTTATGGAGGACAGGTAAGATACCTCTTAGCTGGATTTTGGTAGTGCGGGATCACTAATGAGTACGGCTTGTTTTTTAATTTGTGATCGTGGAGTGAAGCCGTCCTCCAGCCTCATGCATGGGTTCTATAATTCGAAGGGGTCCTATCCAAGCATGCATCAGTTTCGTCGCCTTGGGTCCTTTTGGCGGTCGGTACATCCAGACTCTGCCGCCCTTCTTGAACGTCTTCTTCGTCCTTACACGCCGGTTCTAGTATCTAGCTTGACGTTCTTGTTCCTTCAATCTGGCTCGTTCCGCATATTCATGACTGCTCTTCATCGCCACCAACAATCGTTTATGGTACTCGTTCAGGTCTCCTGGGGGCTTCTCGACCGCTTACGCTACGAAGCAGCTCGTTTGGCGGGCGCAACTTGCGTCCCATCGTCAGCTCATTTGGCGACACCGCCACCGTCGAATTCTTGCCTGAGTCGTATGCGTAGACGGCGAAATCGATCCAGTTATCCCAGTCGTTTTGTTCCTCGTTTTGCATGTAGGTTGAGATATAATATTTCCATGTTCTGTGGAATCTCTCAACGAGGCCGATCATCTGAGGTCTATACGGGACAGGATTGATCTGTTGTGCTAGTAGCATCGCCACTAGCTTCTCTATCACACGACCAGTTAGTTCAGGGGCTCCGTCAGTAAAAAGTTCGCGAAACACTCCACACTTTCGGACGGTATACTGCATAATTAACTTTGCCACGTTTTCAGCTGTATGTTGTTCCACTGTTACCGCGCCTGCGTATCTTGTTACATATTCAATTGCTGCGATAACATAGCGTTGACCACCTCCTGTTTGTGGTAGCGGTCCTGTGACGTCCAACGCCCAACGATCTCCGACATCGACACCGCGTTGACTGCGTAGTGGTGGTATCACTTCCCGAGGTCGTGCTTTACGGCTTCCGCACTCTTGGCATCCTGCCACCCACCGTCGTACTTCGCGTTGCAAATCCGGCCACCAGTAGATCTGCGAGATCCTTGCGTACGTGTGCGGTGCACGTAAGTGCCCGGCTCACACGGAGTCATGACAGTCCTTAAACACTGGAGCCCAAATTTCGGGCGGTAGTACCACTCGCCTTCCCGTAGCTGTCTTAATGAGTACTAATCCGAACTCTGTCTCCACCTTCATGCCTCTGTACACACCCTCTGCCAACATCTTCTGAACCAATCTACTTTTCTTCTGCGCCGCACTGATCGTCGCGTCCGTCAGTTGGAGCGTCACGGCTTCTCCGTAGCGTTGATCATCGCTTCGGTCAGCTCTTGATCGCTGGCCTACTTCGTGTTCACGTCGTCCTATCCCCTCATGTCTCGTTGGATCAGCACCTGGCAGCGTCGACGTGCAATTTCCCACACTCGCGTCTCGATCCCTTCTAGCGTGGCTCTCTTTCACGACATTGCTCTCGACATTGGGCTCTACGTTCGTCACTCCACCCGCGTTGGTAGTCGTCCTCGGCTCCACTTCACATTACTCCACTCCACATTACTCGTCGTTGACTTGGTATGTTCGGGATCACGCTCGTCTCACTCGGCGGTGTAGGTACTGGAACTTGCTGACAGTCGTCACGTCCACCGACTTCTCCCGATTGTGCTGGCACCGCCGTCGTACTTGCGGGATTCTCCGTCGCGGGCGTCACACCGTCCGTGACCCGTCGCTGATGCTCAGTGCTGCTCTGTGCCATTGTCTCGATGGCTTGCGTCGAACTGTTCACCAGCGTCGTGTTCATGGCCATGACACCGTCCGTCGTTGGCGTTGTGTACATCACCGCGTCCTCCGCTCTCATCAGGTGGCGCTCGGTGGTTCTCGTCTCCAGCTTCATCTCGTCGTCGTGTGGCCGCTCTCGTCATGGGTCTCGCTGCTTCCATGGATGCTGGCGTTGGTGCGATCTGTCGTCGTCTGATGACCTTTACCGGGCTGGTACTTGTCGTCGTGCACAGCGTCGTTGCTTCCATCGATGTTGTACTCGTGCGTGACTCGATCTGTTTGTGCTCCTCGTCCTCGGAGTCAGCATCACCGTTGTCTACCACCAGCGTACCACGTGGATTAGAACCACCAGCCATCGTCACAGCACTTCCAGTCGTCGTCACTGGTTGCACAGTCGTTCGTACCCTTCCGCCCTCGCCTTCTTCAGTCGTGATCTCTTCGTCTTCCTTGAGAAATCGGATCTCCGGCGTCACAGTCATCTTCTCATCAGCTGCACTCTCGGTACCGCGAAAGTCCGGCGACACCGCAACTTCACCTGATAGCGCCAGTCTTCTTTGCACGTCTCCCTCAGCTCCACTGATTGCCGTCGGTGCCTCGTCCTCATTGTCTGCTGCCAGTGTATTACCCGACGACCTGCTGTCGCCCGTGGGTCGCGTGGTCCGAATCTCTATCGCCATCTCGTTCGCCATACGGCGTCGTCCTCGTTTTCTCCGTCCAGCTGCTGCCAAGACTTTTGTCGGCGAGCGCGACAGCGCCTCCGCTACCACGTTGGTGCTACCCGGGCGATATTTCACATCAAACTCGTATTCTTGTAGCGTAATGGCCCACCGATGCAGTTTACCCGTGAGATTCGCGCTGGTCATCAGCCATTTGAGGGCTGTGTGATTTGTAATTATCATAAACTTACGTCCGTAGAGGTAGGGTCGGAATGCTCAGTCCACTCCCAATAAGCATCTTTTCGTAGAAATTTGGTCAAAGGCGCCATCATAGCTCCAAAACCTTCCACAAAACGTCGATAATAGCCGGCTAAATGAACAAAGCGTTTGACTTCTACTGCATCACGAGGTCGTGGGAAATCGCGTACAATGGTCACTAACCAGTTTAGTGGTCGAACTCCTTTTTAGTTCATGCCCTAAATATGCCATGCTTTCTGTTGCGAATTGGCACTTCATCAATTTCAGGGTGAGGCCAGCAGCTGCCAATCGCTCTAGTACACAGGCCACTTCCAGTACATGTCGCTCAATCCTGCCACGTGAATAGATTACTATGCCATCTAAATAGACCAAACATGTTACCCACGTCAAACCTCGTAACACATGGAGTATTCACCATTCGTTGAAAAGTTGATGGTGCATTTATAAGTTCAAAAGGCATCCTAACGAATTGATACAATCCGCGTTTTGCTGTAAATGCCGTTTTTTCTTATCTCTCGCAGCCACCCGTATTTGCCAGTATCCAGAACGTAAATCGAGTGTCGTGAACAACTTTGCTCCACCCAGAGCCTCTAGAGTCTCGTCTATTCGGGGTAGTGGATAGACATCTTTACGTGTTATCTTGTTCCGAGCTCTGTAGTCCGCGCAGAACCTAATTTCTCCATCCTTTTTTGCGGACAAGAACAACAGGAAAGCCCCAGGCTCCATTGCCTTCCTCAATTACTCCAGCACCGAGCATTTTCGTGACATTCGTGCCGACTATGGTGTCTTCCTGTTGTGTGTCGTCTACGTTTCAGTAAAATTGGAGCAGCATCCCCCGTATCAATATTGTGCTCTACTTCCAGTGCCGTGGCGGGTGGGCAATCCCCCGTGCCTCTGACTTGTCCTCGATACAGTCGTAGTAGTCGTTTCATGAGTTCTCTGCCTTTTTCGTTGTCGAGTGGCGTATCACTATCGCCTAATGAACGCAACCACTCACGCAATTGATCACGTTGTAATGCTCCGTTCATTCCGAGTACTTTAACATCGGCGTCGATCGGTACCCACACTCCTAGTTCTTTCTTCGACGGTAATTTCACACTTCCACCACTCGCATTAATCGCGGGTATCCACGCCTTGCCGTCGTGAGCCTTCGTCAGCATCGTAACCAGCACGACCGATCCAAGACGCGTCGTTGGCACAAAGATGCCTTGTTCTCCGTCCTGGGCCGTCACAGCAACTTCGATAGCCTTCACTGTACTTCCTCGCATTCGTGTTTTACGCGCCATCCGCACTGCAGCCACTTTCACGCCGTTTCCTGCTTCACTCTTCGAAATGGTATCGCTACTGCACGCTCTGCATCAGCATACCGCAACTCGTTGGTACGGAAGTCCCTCATGGCGCCGTGCTGGTTCATGAAATCCACGCCCACCAGAAACTCATTATTGCATCCCTTGACGACACACGCATCCATACTCACTTTATCACCAAACCCGTTCTTCATGGTGAAGCGCCACACTCCGAGCACGTCGACGAGGAATTCGTCAATCCCCTCTACGTAGTCCAGGGTTATTTGATTTTTGTGTGATTTTCTGTAGTCCAGGGTGATTACAGAAAATCACACAAAAATCAAATAGAAAGCCATCTTTCATCATAATTTACTACTTAAAAGTATTAGTAATTGATGCCCTATATTCGATGTCGTGTCGCTCTATGTATTGAGTTTGAGCGCGACCGCGAACTAGTTCGCCGTGGAGGTGATAGCATATCTCGCCGGCGAGAACGTCCCCTTTGTTCCTTCCTGTCCTCTTTTCCATCTTCAGACCGACCTCTTGATCGATGCTTGTGTTTGCGCTTGCGTTTATATTTCTTCTTCTTTGAGCGCTCGCGATGAGACGACGCATCAGAGTCCGTCTCACTCGCGCTACTAATATCACTTCGCGACTGTTTCTTCAGCTTCTTCAATAACTTCTTCTTCTGTTTCGTAGATAATGGGGCCAAGAACGCATCTTCTGCGGCTTCAACATCTTCTATCAGCACCAAAACGTCAGCGTCAGATTTTTTTCTCAATCCAAAAAGCAAATACCCTTCCTTACCGTCATCTGACTGCAAAATCTCAAACTCTTGTGCTGTTGCCTCCTGCATCTCTAGCGGCAAGGCCCCTCTCCTCAGCACTAGGTCCTGCTTCGCCGACTTAAGCTTGTTGATCTCCGTAATTGGGTCCTCCCACCTCTGCCTCGTAGCATCTAAACGCATTATATGCCTCGTTAGGACATATTTTCCCACCTTTATTATTCAGTCACTCACCATTTGGGTTCTGGTCTCGTAGCTTGCATTCTCTGTCCCCGCTTTGATGTCCCCATTCCCCACATCGGATGCAGCGTACGTTGCGTAGTCTGAGCCCCAAGGGATTAAAATTAACCTTGATTGTCTCCGTGTATTTGCCCTCCACTGGAGCGTCCTTCAGTATAGGAAACCGTTCTTTCTGGTCTTTAATAGTGAGTGTCTCCTCTGCTCTGCGGCCCACGTATCGCTCGAGCTTCGAGCGCTGCGAGTCTCCGCGTCTCTCGGCCCTGCGTCGAAATTCCCGTACAGCATCGTCCTCCTCATTCTGCTGTTTCTTATCCTCAGCATCTTTGGCCTCTGGAAGACCCGGGGGCGCCGCGTATAAGAAATTAACCTGAGCACTAGCCACACGACGAGCGGCGGCAACGTCTCCAGCTGCGGCGGCGGCCTGCTGAGCCTGAAGCGCGTCAGCTGCCTTGCGGACTTCTTTGGCTTTCTGCTGCTCGCGTCCCTCACGCTCCTTCGCCTGCTGCTCCGCCACCCAGATGCGCTTCTGGTTGGCCTTACTGGCCGGATGCCACGACTTCTGACCCAGGAACTGCAGCGACATCGTACTGCAAGTATCGGATCGAGCACTAATTTGGTACGACTATTTTTTAAGTTGCATCTGCAATTGATCCGATCAAAAACTGTTACGCTGACCAAAAAGCGGACCAATTTTAGTTACTTTGCAATCATGTTCGGCGGCGGCGCGTGCAGCTTCAGCTTTGGCACCAAGGTGCATCACTCTACAGAGGAGAGAGTTTATGTTGTTTCTGCTCGCTGACGTTGTGTATTGCGAGCTAGGTGCGGACTCTGGAGCCGCTGCTGGCGGAGAAGGATCGCGCGCAGTTCTTCGTAGGAACCAGCACGTTGAACCAACCCAACCAGGTGAGTAAGTTTAATCAATGTAGCAGCTTTATTCGAAGATACGTACTAAATACTGTGTCTACTAGATCCACTTAGTTCAGATAGAGGATGAAGCCAGCGACGTCGTCACGCGTCAAGTGTTCAACCATCCTGGAGAGGTGTTGAGTATGGCACCGAGTCCTCAAGATGCGAAGATTTTGGTAACCTGTGGCAAGCAGCGAGGACAGCAGGCTGAGGCTTCGCTCTGGAAACTACCAGGTGCCGAGGAGACCCCAATTCACTCGGGAGAAGAGGACGGAGCTGCCACGGCTCACGATCTCGAGCAATTGGCGGCGTTCCCACCCCAGAAACTACCAGTATCAGAGTACGAGTGTCGATTTCCTACTGCAAGATTGTTTAGTCCGGAGTTGATGATTTTATTGCGATCTTTAGAGTCGCTTGGGACACTACATCCGACACACCAACGTTGGCATCGAGTCATGAGACGCTGCTGCGTACGTGGCAATTGGACGGAGGAGCAGTAGAAGCTCACGATAAACTAGAGCTGGACGTATCGATGCTAGGAGGCGCCACGAAGAGAGGTGCAAGTGCGTTGGTATGGGACCCGCATCACGCTTCACAACTGGTCTTCGCTCTTGGTGGCAGTGTCCGCACATGGGATCTTCGAGCCAAGCAAGACAATGTGAGTATCGAAGACGCCCACCCGAGTGCGACGTTGTCGCTCGACTTCAATCCGAACAAACCGTACGCGCTCGCAAGTGGGGGGGATGACGGCAAACTTAAGTTCTGGGACTTACGTTATGCGCGTAAGCCACTGCTGGCGATGAACGCACACTCGCACTGGATCTGGAGTACGCGTTACCATCCTCAACATGACCAGCTTATTCTCTCAGGGGGCTCAGATGCAACACTGGCATTGTGGAGAGTATCCTCGATCTCGTCGTCCCCGTTAGTCGAACTGGATGAGCGTGATCTCATGGACGAGACAGCAGGTGGAGCTGCTGTGGCAGACACGTTGATTCGCCGTATTGAAGAGCACGAGGACGCCGTGTACGCTGCTCGATGGGCTACAGGAAGAGACGCCTGGATGTTCGTGTCTGTGTCCTATGACGGTCGCCTTGCTGCCAACCACGTGCCATCCACAGAGAAGTACAAGATCCTGCTGTAAGCGGTAAGGTGCAATCAAGTAATGGAATACCCGGACTTATGTCATGTTTGTGAGGTTTGTTTTTAGGTTTGTTCCTGCACTTTTTCGATATTTATGTGTTGAAGTCGTTAATCTAATCGATGTTAACAGCGTCCAGAGTGAGGTTTTGGTTGCAATCAGTTGAATATGATGGTGGAACAGGAACAATCGATGACTTACCGTTCAAAATGATCATTTCAAAAATTAGACCTCCACTCGGATCACCAAAATAACGTTAAAATCCTGGCGTCATGTAAATTTAAGTTCCATTAAAATTAAGGCACTGGTAGAGTTGGACCTCGACTACGTAGTACTTTTCTACTGGGTTATGGTAACCTGGCGTCGGATCCACACATTAGCCGAAAAATATTGGGGTTATTTATAATAGTAGCTCCTGTGGCACCAACAAAGCTGTACTTCAGGGTTTACTGGTGCCACGAACAGCATATGCTTAACCGAATACGATTAAAACAATGCGCCCAAGTAAACGTACGTACGTTTACTTCAGCTTCCCACATCTCAGAACTCGTTTTTTTAGGTGTCGCGGGCTTTGTATATCACAGACTTTTTATGGGTTTTAAGGAACTTTAGATATGCTACAAATATGATTTGTTTACAAACCCAAGATTCATAGCCCTCGGGTTTGTTACGTGCAAGACACATACAATACAGTATCCGTAGAACACGTGGTTGACTCGAATGTCACCAAGGGCGCTCGCACACTAATCGTATCGAGCCTCGCAGCAGGCCGCCAGCGGCTAAACGCGCTGCGCTCCTCTCCGTCACCTCGTGATTCCCATCCGATCGTTCAACCTGCCAATCTTTCAAACTATACGAAACCCACCGCGTCAATTTCTTCAATTCAGCGTTAAGATTCTGAGTCCAGAAAACTTTTTTACAACTTACACTATTAAAACTGGTTTCGATGGTAAATTACATTGGTCTTATTCGATATTGATCAAAATGACTAAGCTTTACGGTATTTGAAGTTGAAAAAGAAAAAGCAAATTTGGAACGATAGGAATTGGATACTGGCTATATCGGAGACTTTGGCGTACTTATCCAAGCTGGTTCAAGGCCTGAAATAACTTGAGCCAGCTTGGAGAAGTACCGCATCATTAAAACTCCTGATTTTTCGATTGCCAGAATTTAAAAACGTCAAAATATGTATCCTCTCTGATTTTTCAGTTATGCAGACTACATACGAGACGGCGCGAAACGAAATGATCATGTAAAGTAGTCATAACGACAGTGATTCGGTATCGATGGCAATCAAACATTTACCCACGCTATCTGATAGCATACAACTTATAGAGTGCTTTAATTGTAGTTTCGGCGGTGGCCTACAGCCGAAACACTCACTAATTGATACTGGCACGTGATCTCAATAAAATTCAGAGCTTTCCCGCGCAAGCACAGTCTTAGCAAAATCATAGGCACTCTGTGTACATTATTTTCGGTTGGCAACCACAGAGATATTGCAGTATTTAGGCAATTTTTTTATTTATGCACGCGGTTATATTACCGCTATTATTACTGCTGTCGTTGGAAGGCAATCCAATGTGATACTGAATTCGAGGAGACCTGTTTTTGTGGTACACCTCGCTGTTGCGTTGAGCGGACGGATACACTGCTAACAAAACTATACGACGCTGTACTAATACGAATAGCTATACGTGTTTGATCAATGCAACAGGATACTAAACGCTACCTGTACTTAACTAGCTTTCGCTTTGTTGCTCAATGGGCCAGTTCACACTGCCCGGAACCGGCATAGTGTATACACATCCACTCCAGCATGCTATCACGGAGGTATTCCCGGCCATACAAACTTTAGCATATGCATACCAGCTGCAACCAAAATATATACCAGCAGGTGGTGTATTTTGCCTCTTTTCTGTCAATTTCCGGAATAGTGCGAACTTAGCGAACTTAAGGTATGCCGGAACCGGGCAGTGTGACCCCCCCCCCCCAATGACAGCCATGCTGCCGTAGTGCAACTTTAAAACACATAGGGAAGTTGCTGGATGACAAACATCGCTGGTTGCGCAACTTCGCTTATATAGCGTAATGTTGCAGGATGTCAAACTTTTCATGGCCCTTCTTCGAACTACGAATTCTGTAATCCGTGGATGGCAACTTGAAGCAAAAACTCCCGGATCAAAATATTTACCTGTTTGCGCTTCAGTATCGGTTAACCATTACCTTACGCCACTAACTAAGAGGCGAGCATACCTTTAATTATGCTCGCGAATGCCACAAGCGTAAGCAATGTATATATTGCCGCCAGATCGCCTCCCCCTTTTAATGTTCAAATTTTGAAAAGTTAAAAATAGATCTACTTTGTTTAATCAACACACGATTTTGCCCTCTCTAGATATAAAATATTGACCCATTTAATTCATTAATTATGCCGAGTAACAAATATGCCGACGCCTTCTGCGACTGAATTAAGGTGAGCATGATGTTAGCATGCAATGAATCATTCGTGTCTAGTTGTATCAACTGCAGTATTGTACCCAACAAATAGTCGTAAATTGTGTCGGGGTCACACAGCACCTTGCGCTTGAGGAAGTAAGAGCTTCCGAGAGTATACAAACTCTAAGTGAGCGGCAGTTCACGTGTCTAATGTTAAGCTTGACTTAATACAAACTATGAATCAGCTTTGTAATTATCCAATGGTTGGCTCCTGGAGCCACTGGTACCATGTACCAGTCCTTCCGAAGAGTGACCAGTCACTCTTCATGTAACCTGGGTACACTGTGGGCTTGTACCCCGTTACATCCTCCCCCACGTATGTTCGGTTTACCGACCAATCAGAATGAGGGAGAGTGAGTCACAAACTCTCATTCTCTAAGTCGAGAGGAATCGACACGCTGCGAGAACGCGGCGGTGGATCACTTCACAGTTGGATCCTCGAACAGCGCAAGCGCTCTTCTTCACGGTCTCCACTTCGACCTCTATCGTGCCTCGTGGCTCTGCGAAAGGCGGTGCGAAAGCACCCGCCAAGGCTGCCGCCGTAATGGCGGAAGCCAAGAGTTCTAAGCCTCGTGGCAAAGACTCTGCACTCAAGGAGGCGACTAAGGTGGCCTCCGAGGTGATTGATTCGTCTGGCAACGCGGCTGCGAGCAAACGCGCAAGCTCACGCTGCAGTCGGTCGCCTTCGGTGCCGCCTGACACCCGTCCGAACCCGCGCTTCACATACCGTGAGCACAGTCAGGGTACTGAGGACGACGCTAAGGCCAGGAGCCTCCACAGCGTATCTGGGAGCTCCGAGGGAGGGCACACTCCAGTGCCCAGCGAGGATGACGACAACAGCGTGCACTCGCACACTAGTGATCACGATGATCACGATTCAAAGACGCCTGAGCGCGCTCTGAGAGCCCTGCCCACGAGGCCAAGGGCTCACCCAATGCTGGCGGCGACGAGGGAGGCAAACCTCCGAAGAACCTTTCGCTCGCCGAGAGTCTTGAGCGTGCTCGGTCTGCTAAAGCCGCAGCCGAAGTGGCCAAGCACTCTAAGAAGCGCATGGCTTCGAAGTCCCCACTCCGCGAGGAGGAGGGGACTGGTTGTCTCAACAAGGATCTCTTCCTATCCTCAGACGAAGAGGAGGAGGGTGCCATTGGTGAGCTCAATCACGAACGACCTCGACCGGCAGCAGGAGGTCTTCCAAGCTGCACAGCGAGCGCATGGGGGTTCGGTGATGGCACCCATCAGCCAGGGAGCTGCCATCAACCCGAGAGGTTATTGGCCTCCCGAGGAGAGCTTTGGAGATGACCTCTTCTTGTCGCTCCTCCTCGTGGGCTTATCGGTGACCACACTTCCAAGGGTGCTTACGAACGCGCCCTGGTCCAGAAGGAACAGTTGTTTGTCGACAACGTGGAGGCGGCCCGGTGCGTGCTTCTCGCGCAGCACCAGATCCCTCTGAAGGACTTCACGACTTGTCGTAAGAAGCCCGAGATCCGGGGTGGTCTCTACCCTGTATGGAGCTACCCCTGGGTTCTTCCCGAGAAGTGTCCGAGCTGGAGCTGATGCGAGGACATGTTCTGGGCATGGGTTGAGACTCTCAAGTACTCACCCACGGAGTTACGGGAACTCCAAGAAGATCAGCTGCTGTCTAAAATCCTGGACCAGCGCGATCTTCACATTCGATTTGTCCACATGGTCAGCAAGCGACAACTGCCTAGGGACATTCAGAAGCGCGCACGTCCAGCGCTCACGATGAGCGCGGGTACGGAGTGTCATCAACGCCCGTACCTCGTTCGGGCAAGAAGCCCCGGACTACTTACGATGCTGCTGCAGCTTCTGTCCCCAGATTGCGACAGCCTTCGGGCAGTCAGCCTGGAGCCGTTCAATAGGCTCCCACGAGTTCTCGGAGTGGGCATAACCGCTCCACTTCACAAGGAGCTGGCGCTTACCGCGCTGTCGCCGCTCCTGAAGTACCCGCTCCACGTGGTAGTGGACCTCTCCGTGTCGGTCAAGGACGGGCGGAGGTGCATGCGTTTGAAACAGTTGGCGGGACCCGGCACCGAGAGACTTCGGAGCAGAAATGCTGTCTGCGAAGTCGGCGTCCACGAAGTCGGAGGTTCTCATAGTATGGTTTAGCAATAAAGCGATCCACATGGTCTCCGTATGAAGAAAGTTCCATTTGTCCTTGATAGAAGACAAAATTTTGCTCTGGACGTGTGCAGGGATTCCCTCATGGGCTATGTGTACACAGGGTTGATGCGAAGCTGGTTCAGCTGATAATACACCATTGATAGGCAGCCGTGGTCGTGCTCGAGTGCAGCGATTGCATCGACGAGCGGCTTAGTCAGGATCATCACCTGCCTTAGTCGTTTCCAGAAAGTTTTATCATTCACAATACCACGAGCTTCATTGAGTATGGGAGGCCTCTTGCCAATCGCTTCATGAATTTCTTGCAACTGAAAATTTTAGTGATGGTGCGGCGATTATCGGCAACACTTCGGATGCACTCGTAGCTTGAATACCATCTCGCCGGTGCAGGAATGCGAAGAGTCCGACGTTGCATGTCCGACGAATATTTTTGGACATTCCTGAACCTTGCTAAGTAGTTGTGGACGATTCCGACAAACTTTGGCCAGCTTAACAGCTTTCGTGAGGACACCGCTCATCCATGGCAACTTCAGCACTTCTTCTAGTATCAAGTTCAGTGCGTGACTGCAGCGCCCGTTGCAGCACACACACACTGCTCTTTTTCCAGAACTGCCCAAGCGCTCTGCATGACGGGTGCATTATCAGTAGTCACTGAAGCAACGACGGGTTTGCTAATCGTGTTATTGATATCGTCGATGACCTCGCCGATCGATGCTGCCACGTACTGAGCGGTTTGCACGTCCTCACCGACCGTTATGGTACACCAAAGCAGTGGCCGCATCACCGGAGACACGAGGATGTAGTTCACCACCTTCTCTTTCGCAACGGAGATGGAACGGTACCTACCTTCTCGAAAAGCGTCGGCCGGACGTCTACTTACAGCCGAGTACAAACTCGAATAGGACGAGGTGGCTGCAAGACTGCGCGATGAACCGACGATTGCACTAGTCTTCGATGAATGAACGAGCGTCCGGTTGCAGGATAGTCAGCGCTTTGCGAAATCGAGGCGTTTCGACGCAGCGAAAATAATAGACCGGCAGCAAAAACCTCTTTAGCGACCAGCGCCTGATAGTGATCCTTCCTCTTCACGTTAAGTTTGTCGACGAAGTGAAATCGCAACATCGACTGCGCCAGTAACTGCGAGTCTTCCGTCACGACCGAGTCTTGTGTTGCCCCCGGCGATTGAGTGTAGGGCGACGGTCGTTTCCGCCGTTTGCTCTTCCTCTTGCGGCTTCTAGTAGAAGGCTCTCCAAAGCGGCTCCAATGAATTCGTTGGGGCTCCGACAGATTAGGGCACTTGGACAGATGCTTGAGCAAGTTTCTGCCGGGTTGGCCCTTGAACAACTTAGCCGCGCAGCCCTTGCAGGTCACGTCGGGGTACTTACTGCCCACATCAAACTCGAACTCGTTCCACACGGCGTGCGTGCGTCTCATGGTTGCGTCGACGAGGCTGAACAGGAGGGCGGGTTCGGTTGCGGACTTCGCAAATTGGAGAATGACTGGCAAATAAACCACCGCGGCGGGTCCTATCCGGCCTCACTTCTACGCTTAAAAGCACGCACATGATTACATGGAATGACGTCAGCCATCGTTCGCGGCGACGAGCATAGATCTAGCTAGAAACGCTTTGGCAGAGACTCTTTACCAAAGAGCGAAGGTGCCAGGTGGCACTTATCTTGTGGTGGCGGCTGCGTAGCCACTCGAGCAATGCCAACTTCACAGTCGTCACGCATCGCGTCATCCCAACCTTGTGTAAATAACCATTTGATCTCGCGTATAAATTGCTATTTGTCCGATTTCAATGCATATCTGCATCAGATGCCATATTCCGCCAGAATATGCACAAAATGCAAAAACAATGCTAGAACGCCATAATTGCACCTTCCCAACACTAGTTCTGGGCATGCTTTCTCAATACTGCACCCATTCTTTAAAAATAATTGCATTATTCATTCTTCAGCAATCTCAGACTTCATTAATATCTTTATTGAATAATGCCCTTCACTGCTCGGTAACCAACTCCAATAAGTAAAATATCAACTAGGATAACAAATCCAGAATATCTTCCTCTTCCGAGTCCATTGCATCTGCTTCACCCCCTCGTACGAGTATGAGGCGCCTCCGGGGAGCTTCTCTCGCCCGAGTGCTCCACCTACGGGTCCGACGCAGGGCCCTGAGGTTGACCGCCTCCGTCAACGCGACCTCGTGCTTGAGGTTGCACTTGGCCTTGGGACTGGCGGTGATGCTGCAGCCCATGCCGGGGACCGAGGGGTCTTTGCTCGACTCGAGGACCGTCTGGACCGGTTGAGCCGGGAGGTAGCGGACCTCCATGCGCGGGTCGACCGCCGGGCTCTCTCATCCGATCTGGAGGAGGTGTACCACTTGATCCGACGTGTTGAGTACGCACAACAACGTCCGGAGCCGCACTCCCAGCCGTACGCGTATGGTGCGTACTCGGCGTACCCGGCGTATGCCCCTGGGGTCCGTTCGTACGGGGCCTCTCCGGCGTACGATCTCGATCGCAGCCTTGCTGTCCAGCGCGAGCCTTGGGTGCGCGCTCCTGCGCGCCAGTCGACGTCAGAGGCCGCTCCTCGCTTCGAGGAGCTGGACCAAGGTGGGTCTGCGAGTCAGCAACCCCCTGCGGATCATGGTACCGCTTAAGACGTCCAACGTAGAACGTCGGGTGCGTCCTCATTGACTTTAGTAGGTCGATGGTGTACGACGCACCGTATCGGGCCAGGACCGCGAACGGTCCGATGAAGAGGTGCTTAAACTTGTTGCTGCCGACAGAGCTGACAGTGTCTAGCGGTAGGTTTCTAGTGTCGAGTAACACAAATTCACACACTTTAAACACAGTTAAGTTTCCTCTTCCAAGTTTGTCCGAGTACTCCTTCTGTCTGTCCTGGACCGCTACCATTGCATCGCGGACCCTGCTGACCACAATCAACTTGGTGTCCACAAATGACTCCACCTGTTTCCGCAAATAAACCAGTCTCACATCTGAGACCTGGGATGAAAGGGCTTTCCGAGCCTCTCCCCCACTTAAAAAAATATAAAATAGAGGACTTTGCGTCTCCTCGAAGAGTGAGAGGCACTCTGGGGTAGCGGAAGCCGTTCAAGTAGAACGGCGTGAACCCCGGGGACGCGTGCACCGCGTTGTTGAGCGCAACTCAACAACTGGGAGCTGTGACGACCACGTACGGGGGGCTCCAGCGCAGACGCTGAGCAGAGTGTCCTCGAGCACTCGATTGACGCGCTCCGTCTGGCCGTCCGTCTGCGGGTGGTCTGCAGTGGACATCTGTAGACGAGTTCCGATCAAATGGAACAGCGTTTTCCAGAACGCAGCGGTGAACCGCGGGTCTCGGTCAGAGACGATAGTCTCGTGCAGACCGTGATAGCGGACACGCCATCGACGAACAGCCGTGGGGTCTGTTCGCCTGTGACCGTGACGGGCACCGGAGCAAGATGCACCATCTTGCTCAGCCGACACACGAACACCACAATATCGGTGTTGCCGTGTCCATCGGCGGGAAGTCCAAAGATGAAGTCAAGACTCATCGACTTCAAACAGTCAGCAGATACGGGCAGGCTCTGTAACGGAGCCGAAGCGTGCCCTGCGGGTTTCACCCGCTGACATGTTTCGCATGTCTTCACATACTTGGCGACCCACTTGTACATGTGGGTCAACCAGAAGGCCTGAGAAACCGACAGAAAGGTCTTCTCACGACCCAAGTGGCCACTGGATGCGTGGTCTGTGAATATCACAAAGGGCCTTGAGCCCAGAAGATGTACCCTAAACTTCACGAGGGCATACTTCATGGCAAGGAGCTCCTTGTCGTGGACTGGATAGTTCCGTTCGGTGGCCTTAAGCTGCCTGGACTGGAACGAGATGACTCGTTCATGTCCATCTGCATCGTTCTGCATTAATGCACAGCCAATCGCATAACCGGAAGCATCGCAGACGACGCTGAACGGCTTCGTCTCTTCCGGCAGGGCCAGGACCGGCGCCTCTTGAAGGCTGGCCTTGACGCTGTCAAAGGCGTCCTGGTGCTTCTGCCCCCAGCGCCAGTCGACGTCCTTCTTCAGGAGGCCCGACAAGGGTTTTGCGAGACCCGCGTACCCTGCGCTATACTTGTGGAGGTAGTTGGCCAAGTCCAACCACTTCCGGAGATCCTTTTGGGATCGGGGCGTCGGCCAGGCTGCAATAGCCTTGACCTTGTCAGGATCAGCTCAAACGCCCACGTTGCTGACGAAGCAACCGAGATCATGCGAAGACGCACTTGTCGATGTTGGCGTAGAGCGCCTTCGCTCTCATCACGTCCAACACTCGACGGAGGTGCCCCAGATGCGCCTCCAAGGCCGTCTTGACTCCCTCGGCACGGCAATGGACGAAGATATCGTCGAAGTACGTCTGTACGAAGGCACGCAGCGGCCTAAACAGCTGCGTAACCAAGCGATTGAATGTCGCTGGGGCGTTAGACAGGTCTTGCGGCATGACGAGCCACTCCCAAAGCATGCCGCTTGGAGTGCTCACCGCGGTGAGCGGGATGTTGCTCTCGCGCATCAGGATCTGGTAGTATCCGTTTACCAAATCCAGCGCACTGTACAGTACGCCCCCGGCCATATTGTTCAACAACACATCCTTTCGTGGGATTGGTGTCTGGACCGGCACCGTCGCGTTGTTCAGCTTGTTATAAGCGTGAGCCAGACGCCACTTCCCGTTCGGTTTTCGAACGCTGAAGGTCGGCGTCGAGTGCGGGGGACTTCGACTCCCGCACCATGCCCGCCTTCGCTTTCGCAGCGAAGAAGGCATCAATCATCTCGTGACACAGTACTTTGTGCCAGGCACGAGCTCGATCTCGTGCCGTACTCCACGATCTGGTGGGAGTTGGGTCGGTGGATTCTTTGTCACCACGTCCGCATACTCCGACACCAAAGGATACGCCGGATCCTTGGGGTTCTTAAGAATCTCAGAACCCAAGCGCGATTGACGCTGCTTACTCAACTCCTCGAGGACGTCTAGGGGAGGAGTTCAACTCTTCCTGAGAGGTCTCTTGTTTGATGAGAACCATCTCGGCAATCTCACCAGCCTTGAGATTGACCAGGAAAGACTCTACCGTCATTTTTTTCCCTCGAGGTTCAGTATCTCTGCAACCTCTGGCAACGGTTCCAAGCGGACACCAGATGCCTTGACGGGTAAACCGGTCTCGCCATCGAAGATGTGATAACACTCTTCCACCGACGGTGCCGAAGGAGCCCGGGCCCTGGTCTCCGAGTCGTTGTGCACGACTCCAGTCTGAACATGGTTCAGACTTGACTTGCGGCGGCGGCGTCGTCGACGGCGACCGTGACGTGGAACTTCGTTACCCACGTCTGGGGATGTCGTGATGCTGACATCCGAGGCACTCGAGGCCTCGTGTGGAGCTATGCTACCCACACAGGAAGCGCACCCCGCGTCTTCCTCTTCAGTTATGGTCTTGGCGACCGTCTGTGGACCTATGTTACCCACTTGGGCGACGTCTGTCTGCGTCGCCACCTTTGAAGCTTCCTCGGAGTCGTCATATACGTCGACGACCTCCAGGCATCCGCTGGATGCTTCGGTACCTCGGCGGCCCTTGCGGGCGCCCCAGGTTCTGACAGAGGTGGGAACATGACTCACCAATGCTCTGTCGGTCACTGCAGGGCGGCTGGCACCAATGCCCTTGCCTCGCCAGTCGATCCACGGCTCGTGTTTCTCGAGCCAGGGCAAGCCCAGGATCAAATCGTAGGAATCCATGTCGAGAACAGTAAACTGTTCTGGGCTGTCGAAGTCTTCGAACTTGACAGCCAGATCCATCTGGATGTTGGGAACAGTGACCTTGTTTCCGTCGGCCAGTCGCACTGACATGGCCCCGTTGCCTTTGCTTTCTCTCAAAGCATCGACCAACTTGTTGCTGTTACGAGCAACCGTCCGGCGGCGTGCGAAGTTCTTCGACGCCCCAGAATTGATCAAAATTCTAAAGGGATGATCGTATCCCCGTACACATCCGTGTACTACAAGCAGCCCATCGCTGCCCTTCGCCGATTCGAGAGCGCGAATAGGCTTGGGGTTGAACCGCCTGCGGTGTCTCTCCGCGGGGCAGTCTCGCTTGAAGTGACCCAACTCCCCGCAGCCGAAACATCGAATGTCGTACTGTTCGGTGGAACCGAGTTCCATGGGGACTGGTCCGCTGGGACTTGCCCGACTGGGGTTCAGCGATGAACTCCCTGGCCACGCTGAGGCCGGTTTACGCGCCTGGCGATGGCTGTACTCTTCTTGAAGGGCCACTTGAATCGCCTCTTCGAGGGTGCTTGACTGCACCCGGAACAGCTGAGTGCGAGCCGGGCCGACTCGAAGGCCGTCCATGAACACTGTCACCTTGATGTGTCCGTTGAGTGGGTTGCCCACTAGGGACGACGTAAGCTCCCGCATCTCTTGGATGTACTCGTGCAGCTCACGCTTTCCTTGTTTGCATGAGAGGAAGCGCGAGCGCTGGCGGTACTCGTAGTTAGCAGGAAGGAACGCGGCTCGAAGCTATTCGCACAGCTGAGCCCAGGATGTGAAGCATCCAGGCGAGGTCGCCTCCCGCGTATACGCCCAACTCTTGGCACGGCCGCTAAGGTTGGAGAGCGCGAAAGCAACGCGGAGTTGCTCGGTCGAGATCAGAGCCGCGTCCATCGTGAGCTCCACCTCTCGAACCCAGAAGTGAAGGTTCTTACCTCCCTTCCCTTCATAGGGTTTCACCTTTAGCCGCAATGACTTTGGGCGAGGCGGCTTCCCCTTAGCCGCCGGCGCCTGCAGGTTTCCCCGCACGTGCGCGATGAGCCCTTGCTCATAAGTGTCAAACGCATTGACACTTTCGACCTGCTCGGCCGGTGTTGACGCCACCAGGCTCTGCAAGACGTCCATCCCGAAGATGCCTGCCATTTGCCGAACAGACTCGAACTGCGAGTCGTTCAGGTGCGGAAAGTTGTTCCGGTCCATGATGACAGAACCTCAGAGGTTCAGGTAGTCTACCCGTGTTGGCGTGGATTGACTACAAGTGCTACCAAGTGTGACGGGGTGACACAGCACCTTGCGCTTGAGGAAGTAAGAGCTTCCGAGAGTATACAAACTCTAAGTGAACGGCAGCTCACGTGTCCCTGGTCTGAGGGGGCGAAGTAACCAGTTAAAGGTACGTTTAAGACTAAATGTATTTATAGGTAAGGTTAAGCTTGAGTTAATACAAACTATGAATCACCTATGTAATTATCCAATGGTTGGCTCCTGGAGCCACTGGTACCATGTAACAGTCCTTCCGAAGAGTGACCAGTCACTCTTCATGTAACCTGGGTACACTGTGGGCTTGTACCCCGTTACATAAATTGATCGGAAACTTTCATTCCAGCGTGCCATCTAATACACTATATTGCGCCTCAAGACAACTGTTAAGCAGCACAGGAAACTCCTGCACAGTAATAGAGTCTATTACTAATACATGTAGACAATACAAGTTGAGAGATTTCGGAGCGAATACCTACCCTTGCCTTACGTTAAGTTCGCACCAACCTGTCCTTTTTCCCCGGATCCAAGATAAAAAATCCCCAGTTCTTCTGGAAAGTATTGGTAAATCAAGGGTGCTTCTAACAAATAATTAAGTAAATCGTGGCTGAATCTCCGACAGTAGCTTTCGCTGCGTTTAAAAGTGTATTCCCAGCTAAGGTGAAGACATTCTAGTTTAGTTGATGATTGTAGAGCCGCAGGGCTCTCAACGTCCGAATATTAATTAACAAGCGCGTCCTATCAACGCTTGGTCGGTATTCTGCATGCAAGAAGCTTCGCCAAACGATAAGGCGAATACTGAAATACTGAGATCTACGGGTTTAATTTGTTATTGAGTAGAGAGATTTCGAGGAGTCTTCACCCTTACCTTACCTTCACATGGCTTTGCTGTCTTGTTAAGTTCGCCCTCGCATGCGGTGGCCTTTCTAATCAGGATATAATATTCTGAAGTGACCAGTATTAAACAAATGTTTAATTCCTCTCCTCCATTCCACTGGACTTAATTTATTATAAGAGGTAAGGGTAGGGACATGAAATCTGCCTCAGAAAAGGAAACCAAAATGGGTGCGGATTAATCCTGAGTACCAAGAAGATGAATTCTTAGTGGATTGGCCAAAGCTGACAACCTGTTTGAGTTCGACGCTTCAACTATACAGCAACATCTTCTCTTCCTCTCAGAGGTCGGTCAACGCAAAATACAGAACCACTAGATGCGTGTGTTCGAGAAAACGAGTCCTCCATTTTCAAACCAGGAGCTCGGAAATTGATATGCAAATGCAGATTGCATGTCCACTAACAACTCGAAAGCTTATTGTAGATGAACTAGTCGCATGGTTAGTAGTTCATTCATATCTCCACTACCACCTTCTTGGTTTTCGGGCTTATACAACCCACCGTCGCCTAATTTAGTAAGGTAATGTGCCAGTAACGTGCCACTTTTCGGAGTCTTAAATCCGAGTCAGCTTAACTTTTCACTGAGATGTCCATATTTAGTGATAAAAGAACCCTTAAAAAGCGCTTGTTTCGAGCTTTTTTATGGAGAACACGCTGTTTTACAATCTTCTTTGGTGCACTGATGGCTCTGCTTTGAAAAAAAGCTTTTAATTAAGCGTGGTGACCAGTTTCCTGCCGCTTTTTGTTTTGAAGTTTGTATTAAAGCAAATTCATTTAGTCTAATCCAGGTCAAATTTCTCTTGACATAAAAGAAATAGCCAATAAGAACCAAGTATTACCCACAATCTGAAGCTCTAATTGGTTAAAAATTTGTGGCCCAAAACTGGTTGATTACACGTAACTGGCACAAAACCTTATCAACACCCCGCCCAGAATCCCGCTTTTTGCAATGTAACATTCTACCAAATCCGCTCAGAATTATGCTTTTTCCTACCAAAATGCTCTGAATACCATCGAACAAAAACTAAACAAAAAGAAGAACAGGCCGAAGCAACTCCGCTCCTTCCAGACCGACAATCCGAGTTTTTTTTATTTACATGCAACAACAAGTAGAAAAACTTATTCGCAGCGTCGTATCAAAAGCGGGGGCACAGACAAAGGAAGGCAACGGCATCCTCATGCATGCCATAGTTGTTTTGCTCAAATAGAATACGAAAATGGCGTACTTACCTGTCCAATACCTACTTCAATATTATAGCAAAGAGCGCATAGAAGCAGCACAGAAGCGCTACTATCAGCGCACGCGTGGAGCTTGTTTGTCGTACCAAAAGCGGTACGACAACAAGAATAGAGAGCAGATTCGAGCGTCCCATCACTATTAATTAACGTCCAGTGTCTGTTATGTAAATGTATCAAGTAAAACGTACATATGGTGTTCAAAACAGACCTTTTTGACCTATATTTGACCTGAAATAAATGCTACCAGACCATTTCGGTTGGTCTATTGCACATATGTGGGTCGAAAGAGGGCAACTCGTGGCGACACCTGCTGCAGGCAGAAGAGGATTTTTCCTCTTCTTGACCGCAATGCTGCTTATCTAACCCACACCAACCGGTGTGGGTAAGTGCATTAATGCTAGCGCGATTCCAAGTTTGTAGTCTACGTTTAGACAAGTACTTCGAAGTACAAGATTGACGTGGGGCCTCATTTTGGCAAATGCAATTATAGAACTGCCAAAGCATCGCTGGCTGAGAAGACGAAAGCTTCTACGCAAACCCAATGCTTGTTGCTAGCTGTATACTGGGTTATAAAGACAGTAGTGCCAGAACAAAAAAACAGTTTCGTTGCCACTCCAAAGTCTGGGGATAGGACTGTAGTACTGTACTAACTAGTGCTTCAATGCAAGTTGCATGTCGAAATTTCATGTATACCCCCCCCAATACACACAGTCTAACGCCGAATAGTATGCAGATTGCCCGGTTCGTAGTGAAGAAAGGCAGCTCATTTTGTCCCGGAACGGCAACCGCTACCTCGTATAGTGAGAGAGAACCGAAGGGCTGGAAAGATGATGAAAGCAGGTCGTACTGGTATCCCATGTGCGGCAACTTTCCTAACGTTAATAGCATTGTGAAGTTAGAGTCTTCAGACGCCGACAAGAAAAGTTGTATCGCATATCTTCAGATGAGAGTGGATACACATACCGTCTGAAAAAGAGGGGGTGTGAGGAGGCCAACGGAGGCGAGCGAGTGCGCGTTGCCATAGCAAAACCGCGCGGTATTTGCGGAGGCGGGCCCAGCGCCGAGCTCCTCAGCGAGCCGAGCACTGCACTTTCGAGGTGAGAGAATCTTTTTTCCGCAGTAGCGCAGCGACTGTCTTTTCGAAGCAAAGCGCAGCAAAGCCTAAAGAACACCATGACATCCGTCCTCGCAAATCTAAGGATAGTGTTGGATAAAATGGGAGATGAGCACATATCTTGATTAAAATAGCGAAACTGTTTACTGCCCGGCATGAGACGGTATGCGTATCCTCTGCCATCTTCATATCACGATCGCAGCGAAACGTGGCATCGACAGCAAGCAGTTCAAAGAGATGAACAAGATTTTCAGGGTTGTACCATTTACGTCGCTCTTTGCCCTGATCTTAATTCATGCACAGAACTGCTGCTAAACCCGTCACCTGAAGTTCTCGCTGCGAGAAAAGTGTGCCAAGTGCTCGTGGGACATTACGATGAGGCTCTGGTAGACAATGATGCCAATGACCCGCAGAACGATGTGCCTCTCAAAGAAAAGGGCGATCCCATGCGTAGATACAACCGTCAAAAGCGCCCACGTAAGAACGTATAATGCGAATTAGTATGCCGTCTTTAATTTTATAGAACGCTCTCGCGGTCCACATACGGTACTCTATTTGGTAGCACTCTATTTAGAGGGTATTGTATAATGTACATATTATGTTCAAACACAGGGTGGTCTAATTGAACAGACTGCTGGCAGGTTTACTACTGTAGTATAAATTAACCGACTATCATTGAGCTGCCAGTTACCCAGTCTTTCGTTCTAGCTACACCAAAATATGTCTTCACCCAATGCACTGATGAGCTCACTGTGGCAAACAGTGTCTCCTTCGTTAGCATCACCACTACGTCTTCGTCCTGCCATGCAGCCCGGAACTTTTAGCTCTACACATCGTTCTTTCTAATGCGCCAGTCCACACTCACCCTGCTCCTTAGCGTACTCACAGGATTTTTTTTACTGCACGCATAAAATCACGAGGCGCGGAACCTACAATTACAGTCACTTTCCGTTCGACCATGACAACGGAAATGCCACGTATTGACTTGTTGTATGCCTCCAAGTATGGTGTACCGCCCCTGTTGTCACTTTGAGCTTGCTGTGTGCCTCCAAGTGTGATGTATTCCCCTCGGTGACAAATGGGTTGGACTAACAAGACATACTCTACGGATGCACGCTTGTAGCATTCAGGAGAACTCTATTCGAGATGGTATTCAATTTTGCTTGCGCTTTATATATATATTGGGGGCACTGTATTGCTATAGTATACCCTCAAAATAGGGGACTCTATTCCAGTCCCTTATTTGATTGCGTAACTAGAACAATTTTTCTTCAGCTAAAAAAATTGCTTTTAAAAACATTTTTTATAAAAATGTTATTTACGCTTGCATATTCACTTCAACAATCATTTATGGTCGACCCGCAGCTATTCGCAAAGAGGTTTGGCGATAACACCTCATGAATAGCTACCGGTAATAAAAAAAACCAACCTAATGTTTCTGTTGCAACGGTCTTCCGTGTTCTGTTTTGCTATCCGTAGAATAGCTGTCTCTGAAGCAATCCTACAACTTTGCAAGGTATTCAGCGCTTCCGTTAGCGCTGACAACGGCATGCGCTCGCGCAACGATTCCAACGAAATTCCTTTCTTCTTTAGGATATAATAGGCCTTGCTGGCTAGACTCCGGGCAATTTTGAGTGCCTCTTGTCGAGCTACGACTGATCGCTTATCGCACCGATTCTTTCACGCCAAATGCTTCTTCAGTCCTTGGCGAGTCTTTAAGGTCCTTTTACACAAGTGGCATGAAGTTGAGACCTTCTTTTTCGGACGGCCAACCTTCCTTGGTGCTGGCGGGGGTGTTTTCGCGGGTTGTCACGTCACATTCTTACCGTTGCGTAGGGTTGGACCCATAGCGATTGGGGGGGGGGGGGCAATTAGGAGTACACACAAGTCATCTAATTTCAATCATGAAAATAAGGCAATCTCAAACGCAATTTTTTTGCGAAGCGTCTAAACCTACTCCTAAAAAGTGAGTGGATTGTTTCCGGTAATGACTTGGGGACATCTGAGTGGATATCCAGAAAACTCCTCCTGCGAGCTATATTAGTCTTTCGCTGCCTCGTTCTAACGTAAAGTTAGCTATGAGAGAAAAAATATTGTTGAAAACCTTGCGCTTTCAGTTCTGTAATATATTGACAATTCATAAAAATACAGCGTACAAAAAAATCTTCAGCACAGCGTCACCGCGATCTCTTGGAACACCGATACACGTTGGTTAGACTAGATGGGACCGTAGTGTCAGCGTTACTCTTACAGTTAATAAGCTGTAATAATCTTTAAAGACACTACGTAATTATTCTTGTGCTTCTTAAAGTAGCATAAGTTCTACTAATGTTGGACCCTCGGGACGCCCGGGCCGTTGTGATCCATCAAACTACAGCGGTGCATCGGCCTCCTAAGCAGCTGCTATGAAGGTGCTCCACCGCTATCAGCGTTTAAACCGCTGTACTGCCACATCTTACGTTATGTGTGCCACTACTGTATCGCGAAAGAAATGTTACACGAATGTTACCTGTGGTCAATGTCGCACGATCTCAAACAGCTTCGGCAGGTTGCACGAATGTTGCATGATCTCAAACATTCCATGGGTTGTAGTGCCACCTAACACAGTTCTTCGAGCTGCGAAGTTAAATTAGAACGAGAACATTTTACTGAATTTTTTTTCACTACAACTATTCCAATTATATGCTTATTCATTTTATTCTGATGCCGTGTCAGTTCCCGAACATCGGGACCTCGCTTCAGTTGCCCCCCCCCAATGTCTAGCTTAGAATGATTGCAGTTATACCTTTTTAAACAGCCAAATATCAGTTACAATTTTCTTCTTTTTAAACTATATTTGTTGCGTGCTACATGTATAATAACGGTATCTAGCTGCCCCTGACCGTGATTACGAGTCATGCAATGTTGCGCGGTCAAACTTCCCTAATCTGTATATTATGCTGCTCATATTATGAGCAGTGCAGAAGAAGCCCCTCCTAGTATGCGCATCTCCTTTATCGTATAGGAATGGATTTTATACCACATATTTTTGATTTGCATTTATTTAACGCCGAAATGAATGAGCCTGCAGGACAAGAATCCGTACCCCACCGCACATACAAAAAGGCTTTATTCATTTTTGTTCTTCAGGGCAATTACTTGTTAAGACTCGAATGTGATCCATCCAACTCATGTGTCCAAAACATCCACTTCCAAACGAATCTGCCCGCCGATGCCGCCTCAAAGTCAACACGCGCAGCGGTCTTTTTTTTTCCCGAACAACTCGTGGTGGTCTTCTAATAGTAAGCAGTATTCTATACGTAAAAATCCATTTAAGAGTCTGCGTCTGAGAACTGCGACTCCCCGGACCTCGAGTCCGGGTCCCAACAATAAACTTTTAGCAGCGCCTAGATTTGATACCATAGTGTTTGGCAACCCGTTTAGAGCAACATTATCCTAAAGCTCAATATCCTGTATGTCGTGGCTAAGGAAGAACCGCCACTACTCTGCCGCATGTAGAGATTTATTTAGACCAATATTGTGAAATATGTTTATCAATGCTTTTTTTTACCAGTGTCCAGTAGATGAGAAATTATGCTTGGTTTGGAGAAGTGTCAGCAAAATATTGTTGTAAATTTGGTAAATGGGAAGATGAGTCTTCCTCGCAATCTAATTTATTTTGAAGCATCTTATAATAACGGATTTCACCGAATAGTGCCCAAGGTACTATTTTTTAGTGCCCCCTCACAAGTCTTCAATTTTGAATTGGGGGGTACTAATTCGTGCAGGGTTTCTAATAGTTTGCACTTCGAAATGGGCGATGGTGTACTTTCACGTATGACCAGCGCTGGCGGTTACGGGTGGTTGTACATGATGTACCGTATAGTACCATCCCACCCCCTACATAATATGTAGGGGGTGGGATGGAGCGATCTATAATCGTAAAATGGTGTGCCTCGCGAGCCAGTCCACAAAGAGGAACAATCTTGTGAGATTTTGGGGCCAGTCCGCTTAGCATTCAGCTACTGTACTTCCTCTGGTTGGAAATGATCACCAGAAATGAATTATGCTAGTCTGTTATTTTTTGATTTGTTTAATACTTTGTATTGCATGCATAGTCAGGACGTGCACGTGAAACAGGCCTTCGAAGACACCAACGTGATCAACGCAACACCTTCGAGCACTACTACCGCCTCTGCGTTAGTTCGGTGATTAGCGGTGGCCCAAACGACAGCCATACTATTTATAAACATTTTAAGAGCAGCGCCGTCTTCAGCACTCGAGAATTGAGGAAATTGGAGCACATATACACAAGTATGAGCTCATCTGTAGAAATGAACGCCTTTTGCCCTTGTAATGCATTTAAAATGCTCGATAGATGATGCATTCATACCTCTTAACAATAACACTCGTTTGGAGACCACCAGACAGCTCGTAGATAGTCTACTACAATCGTGGCGGGTCACCTCGCCGATCGAGGGGCTAGGTACACTCCAAAATGTGCGAAAAATGGCCTTAGTACGTCGTGCTTTTTATTTAATCGCTGTGATTGGCTAGCGGAAATAAAACGCTATCTGATTGCCCAATCCGCATATCAAAAGCCCAAAAAATTAAAAAGTTGTGCTCAGGAATATGAGTTTCCGGTGAACATTTCCAACCAGAGGAAGTATTATCCCTTTCGCGCGAATTCTTATATTAACTGTAGAAGTCATTTATAGCTAAAAGGGGGCATTTCTCGTCCTTTTACAAAATCACGGTACTCGTTTTGAACTATCTCTTGTAACAAATCATTTAAGATACTATGGTGATGCAAATCTGCTACATGAATATGACTGGATTAAAATATTCTGTGGTGATTACGAATCGTACTGTAAATGCTATGTCCCAAAAGACAGTCCAGGATCAGTTAAACTTCTGTTAAAGGGCGCTAAATGAGCCCTTTAAGAGGCTGATTCCTACTGTTCTTTGCACAAACCACTAAAAGGGCGACTTCTGCGCCCTTTTGCCGCGAAAGGGTTATAACACCAAATGTAAGCTGAATTGTTGAGCGAGATAGCATCGGCTGTCCATACCTAACGCTAATAATGTAATCGAGTTGTCGATTTACATGTTAATTGCCATGTTGGCGACCATTTTGAGAACAAACGTTGGAGGATTTTGGCGTAAAGCTGCATGCTGTCAAACTTTTTTCGCTGCCGCTGACGACAGGCTTTAAGTTGCAGGATTTCAAATGAATCCGGGAGGCTGTCAAGTTGCAAGATGTCAAACTTTCTGGGGCCCCCTCACACAGTTCTCGAGTCGGTAGTAAATCGAATATAAGACCAGGCTTCTAATACGTGAAGGGTTTGTACTTCTCTAACCGGGCACGAAAAAGGGTACTGTACTAATATGTGCAGAGCTCATAATCGGTGAAATCCGTTAGTAGCTGAATACTACTGTAGTAGTTTCTAGAACTACAGTAAGTAGTATAAAGAGGAGGCAGCAATGCTGTAACTTTTAATGAAAATATGCTGCCGTAGCATTAAAAATAATCGCATAATACCAAAACTAAATGCATTACCAACAAACATCTCAGCTTATTTCAGGCTCCAATTGTTCCGGCCTGAAGCAGCCTACCATCGTAAGAAACCTTGTGCGTCCTTGAGGTTAAAGATATCGCAGACATAAGAGTCAGGACCTACTACCACGAACACGCGCTTCATGTCCATCAGCGAAGAATTTAAATCCATCGCCTCGTTCAGCCGGCCCAGTCTTTCTTCCTTGAACTTTTTCTCGCTTCGAATCGTCACCTGAATATAAGCCACAATCGTCTCAGACTTGGTCGACAGATCCTGACCCTTGCCATCAGCTTCACTTTTTCTTGGAAACGCTTCACACGTAGTCACTGCGTCGATGAAAGGGAAGAACGGGTAGTCGGGGTGCCAGTAAGTGTCTCTTCTAAGTGTGGACAAGCAAGGATAGCACGATGCCTCGTCATCGCCATTTCTAACAGCATTGGACACCCGAATCTCGATTTTGTCGTATTTTGACCTTTTCCGCTTCTTCAGCACAACGGGTTTACGATTTACGAATGCCCCACGGATTGCGTTGTGAAGCAATAGCTCGTATGCGACGCCATGGAAGCCGGCACCAACAGATTTTGCATACCTGTAAGCCTTTAGCTGCTTGCCCGTGTCAATTTTCCGCTCCAACTGGCTCAACACGTATCCCGAGTCGACAGATAGGAACCACGATCGATTGTCATAATAATCCACTTGTGGGGTGCAGTCGGTGATGTCGTGACGCCGCACATGATCCACTTGGCTCTTGCTTTGTTCACCATAGTTGTACACCAACTCAAACGCTTGCTGATTATCCACGGCACGGCAGTCTCTCGCTACACGCTCCTCAAATCGGTGTCGTTATTTTTTACAGAACTCTCGCAAACTCCCACAACTGTAGAAGAACTGGTCCTTAACAAGTTTTGCCAATGGTGTGTCTCACCGCTTGATCTCGCGCAGCCCAGTTTCGATAACCCAGTTCGTTAATTTCGCGTACTGCAGCAGGTCAGTATCGCGCCACGCCGGCAAAACCACACTGCGTGAGCTGTCGTCGTGTATCGCATCGTATTGGCACGATGTTGCAGGAAAATAGAAATTCGTCGTCCATTTCCCCCTTTATTTGAGAGTAACCATCAACGAGAACAATTGCACGCTCAACTTGGCGCCGGATGGCGAAGATATCATTGGGTAAGATTTACGTTAGTCGTGCGTAACACCCTGGCACCGCGTTCTTAAGATCGATTTGTTTCAAGCGACGTATGACAAGTACCTTCCTCTACTTAATGCAAGCCAGTTAGAAGGCGATCAGCATAAGAAAGCAGGATTTGCCGACACCCGGCGAGCCCACAAGCACAATGCGATCCTTAATGACGGTTTCATAAATTTCTTGATCACCTTCCAAAACACCACCTCTTCCATCCGAACAAAATAGTAGGGAGGGAATTCGCCGAATCCTTTCCAAAACTCGTGCAAGGTAGGCGTCATGACAATTGGGTTGTCACTCTGTTGCGTCATTGACAGACTGTCGAGTCGAAATTTTTCTTGATGCACAGACAAGTTCTTGAAGTCGGTCAATGTCTTAGGCCTGATGGCTGCCAAGTCGGATTCCATTAATCTCAATCTTTTCATGACATCATCGACTTCATCATCTGCTGGACGCTTTGACCCGACATTTGGGGGAGGAACCAGGCTGATTCACGTGCTGGTGCTGGTTCAACCAGCACCAGCACGTGAACGTCGCCCTCAGCCGGTGCAAAATTCTTCCCGAAATGCTTGTCGTTGTTGATCGAGTGGAGATTATTGCCACCAGACATAAGATGTACGACCACCACAAAAAAGGATTTTACCACCAGGGTTAAGGAGTTTTCAGAACACCTGCACGTGAGATCAAAACACCAGAGAAATCGTCAAGCAACACTACGTAGTCGGTATTAGGTTTGAGCATCTTCACATCCCATTATTGTGGTAATTTGTTTGACCTCGTAATGGTTATACGTCATAAGACGTACGTGTAGAATTAACACCTATTTTAGTATAGTTGCTGTCCTCAGAGCATGGCGATACTAAAAAAGTTTCAACCTGGCCACACCACATCAGTTGTTTCATCAGCCACTCGCCGCCCTGCAGCAGCAATATGGCGGCCGAAGTCGATACTGGGCAGAAACCACGCCGTCCGAGGGGCAAAAAGCCAGCCCACTACGCTTCTGGAGGGAAGGAGGAGGGATAGGAAGCGTGCAGCTCAGGCCGCATTCGTCAGTGAATAAATCGCTCTAGTGGTAAGTATGAAAGCTACTAGAAAACTACTGAAGAGGATAAACGCATTTTCATGCGCAGAATTAAGACCTGCCCTTGGCCAAATTGTCGAATGTATCGTATGTTTTTCTTTTGGGGTCCATCGTATTCGTTAGTGAATGGAGCGTACTAGTGGCAAATATCAAAGCTACTAGGATACTACAGAAGAGGAATAAACGCATTTCCATGCGCTGAATGAAGACTTGCCCTCGGACAAACTATCGGATGTTTCTACAGAGTTGAGGTTGCTTTTGACCGTCTGCATGTACGCATTCCTTTTAAAAGTGCAGTACAGGTGTGGCCGCGAACACGAAAATAGACGACACCACGAGCTCATTTAGCTGGTAGAACACGTGTCTAGACTGCAGATTTCCGTACTTCATAAACTTGCTCGAAGGTCTCGGTGACATTGTTTGACAAACACAAAGCACAAACCACTATTACCATTGTGTGTGAATCCCTCGTTGAGGACAGAAAAAAGTAGCGTGCATTGGATAAGGTTCTCGTACAACATCGCAACCAATGTTTGGGCTGATTCGCTTCTTCTAACGCAAAACGCATTGTCATGTTCGAGAACACAGTCCACGTACCCACCCTGGAGTACTTCTCTGGAAGAGGGTACTACGTAAATATAACTAAAGGATCATAAGTACAGCATCGAAGTTTGATTGGGATTAAGACACCATTCTGATCGTCCTTACAATGCTGGCTAGTTGGTAGGTAGAGAGTCGAATCTTTTTCACTATCCACCCAAACAAATCAAGTGGTACATTGGAGCCATCTTCCATTAATCTTTCATCGATAATAGATTTCATTGTTTCAGAAAGACCCTGCTCTGTTGGTGATAGTAAACCTGGGTTCTCCATTGTGTGGTAGCCGTCAGCAGAAACACTAGCGATGCCGCTGTCCTCACCAATTAATATCCTGTAGATGCACTTGCACTTGACCCCACTATCATTGCAGCGTCTTGATACGCGCTTGGTTAGCACCCTTCGTAGCTGGTGCTTTGTCAGCAAGCTGTCATCAGCGCCATGGGAAACGTGATCGAAGCGACACGGCGCAGGGTCGTTCCTGACACGACTGTGTGATGGTAGCGTTACCAAGTACTGTATTCATCCAGAGATGTACTGGATCCGCTATTGTTTGTCCAGAGTACCGCCCATGGGCCATGGCACGATGCTTGGAAACTTGCAGCGACAAGAACAAGTAGGCAACTAACCGCAGAACGATAGCAATCAACGCAAGTGCCGCCACGTCATAGTAACGCTGGGCGTAGTCCATACCCAACGTGTTGAGGTACACTTCGCCATACCCAGGAATTGCGGGGTATCCCGGAGCGTCGATAGACAAGACGATTCCTTCCAACTTAATGGGGATATACTTATCACATTTGTATAATTGCATGTACAGCCACTAAGCAATCTGGTATAGTACCATTACTCAGTTGGTATTACATTGGTACCGTAGGAAGCAATTCAGATGAGTCAACTTAAAAAATATTGTATATTTCTTCTACCTACACATGGCCGAAAGCTTAAGATCGCCAAAGTTTTTGTTTGGCGATCTTAAGCTTAACAGTTTTGACACTCTACCAGCACTTCGACCGGTTCCTTTCGCCGCCCCATTAGCGAAAGTAAATCACTTTAGCACAGCCTTATTTTCGGCTGCTTAGCTTCTTATAAGCTTTTTTATCTTTAATTGCGCGTTTGCAATTGGGGGGAGAAATGTTCTTTTCTGAACAAATTAATAGAACACGGGCTAAATCTCAGCAAATCGTAGTACAAGACTACTCTCATGCTTACAACACCCCGTTCTTTAGTTAAGTCGTCTACAAAGGATTTATCTTTCCCAATATTTGAGATTACTAATCAGCCTACTCCCCACCGCCAGTACTTGACAGGCAGCGAAGTGCGTTGCAATTGTATGATGTTGGGTGCCCAGAAGACACGTATCGCTATTCGCGGTACATGTGGCCGACAGGATGAATTCAACTCCAACATTTGGTACCCGTAGGAATATGATGGTCTACCACTAGACCGTTAGGCGGAGTTGGTCTTAAGAAGATAAAGAGGCCCACTTCTTGGGAAGAACGAAGGTTCTAGAAACCAAAAAATGAAGCTTTGAGGTAGAGTATATTACAACTAGGCCCACTAAGGTTCATAGCTACCAAGGAATGCGTTTAGCTAGTAAAACAGGTAGATTAGCAAACTGGTAGACTGCTAGACAATATAGTATACCACAACTACAACAACCGGATGCAACAACGCCACAAAATATGGTAGAACGTCGGATGCCGCAGCTAGAGCTTAAAAGCATAACCACAATGCGCTGTAGAACTCTAGAACAATGGCTTACACGGCCCGAGTGGGTAACGTCTTCATCAACCATGGCTTAAACGGCCTGAGTGGGTAACGTCTTCATCATCCCTGTAGAAATCTGGAACGTTAATATGGTATAACAACTTAAATAGAGCAAATTGTTACACTGCATCTAGTCCAAGTGGTTGTTCTACGTGATATTAGGGTATGCTGTGATGGTAGACATGGTAGATTTAAAATTGTATTAGGGTAGAGCAGAAACGTACAATGTGGTAGAAGCAAATATTGTAATATGGTAATCTACAATTTTGCAGCGTGGTAGTTTATGATTAGTAATCAGATCTGTAATATGGTAGATTGCCAGGTTCGACAGGCCACTGCGATTGGTTGAAAGTCTAATCAAGGTCAGTAGCGATATATTATCGCGAATTCGAGGTCAGTAGTGATAAATATCCTCCATCTGCATCGAGCGTCACAGCTGCCACGCCCGCCCCATCCAGCCATTGGCCGTTCGCCTTCTTTGCCAGGAAGAGCTTCGGTTTGTCGGCTTCTGCCGCGTTCGTTTCAGGTTGTTTCGCCTTGATCGCTTCCTGCAACACCGAAACTTTCTTGACATCATCGATCGTCACGTCAAACGTGCCTGCCTGACCTACGATCGCACATTTCAATGATTTGACCATCTTATCTTGAGCCGGCGGATTCTGAAATATATTTTGGAAATGAAGGCGTGTCACTTATAGACTTTCAAACGAGACGAAAAGAAGCCAACGAACCTAAGTACGAATCGCGATTTAAGGCTTTAATTTAAGCGTATTGTGTGTGGTTTCGTACCCTGACCTTTACCCTGGAGCGGCCCTGAAAAAAGAGCAGTGTGTTTTTGAAGGGTTTTGACTTCAATATTTTTCAATTTTTTTGATTCTGGTACGAATATTTATCACTGCTGACCTCCATTTCGTGATAACGTATCGCTACTGACCTCGAATTCGAGTTTCAACTAATCGCATTGGCCTGTCGAATCTGGCAATCTACCATATTGCGAAAATGATTACTAATCATAAACTACCACGCTGCAATGTGTTAGATTACCATTTTACAACAGTCGATCATACCATATTGAACGTTCCTGCTCTACCATAAATGCAAGTTTGAAATCTACCATATAGCATTCCGATACATCAGGTAGAACTGTAGCTTTGGACTAGATGTATTCTACCAAATTGCTCTATTAACATGCTACCAAATTTACCAAATCTTTACGTTTAACCTCTAGCTGTGGTATCCGATGGTGTGCCATATTTGTCTAGTAGTCTTCACCATGTTACAATATTGTTCTGCCCCTTGATGTTATCAGGGTAGTCTACCATATTATGGTGTTGTTGCATCCGGTTGTTGTAGTTGTACGATAATGTTTGGCAGTCTACCATTTTTCTAATCTAACACATTTAACTAATGAATTAGTAGCTAGACATATTCCTTCGTAGTTACGAGCCTCAGTGTGCTAAGGTTGTAACCTACTCTACCGCTAAGCTTCATTCTTTGGTCTCTAGAACATTCGTCCTCACATAAAGCAGACCTAATCATCTTCTTAAGATCAACTCCACCAAATAGACCTCAAACCCATACGGGTATCAAATGCTGGAGTCAAATTCATTCTCTTTCAGTCTTGGGGGGGGGGGGGGGGGGGGGTAGTAGAAATAAACAATATTTTAAAAGCTGACGCATCTGAATTGTTTAACGAGTTCTAGGGTATTAGAGCATACTAAGTGTTTAATGGTAGTACACGAGATTGCTTAATAAGAGCACGTGACCGGCAGCAAAAAGTGTCGAGTCGGCACACGAAACATGAGGCAACTATCAAATGTGGGTCACCACCTTGAAGTGCTGTGGCAGCACACAACAAATCGTTGAATTTGATCAATTGTTCAGTTTCTGTGGCGGGCCTCAAACAGGGAAGCCCTCGATTATTCTAGCCAATCGTGTTGGTCCTATGGAGCTCGTCATTCGCGCACGCTTTCTCAATTTTACCCAACCAGCATTCGCTTTCAGCGGCTGACTCCATTTTAATTTTAACCAACCAACACCTCAGGGTGCCACTTGTCGCACCGGCTGATTGTGTGGATCTACGAGAAGGACGCTATTCTCGACGTTCCACCTGAGGAGAGATGCCGAGGTGTATTCCTTGGCGGGACACTGCACTCAACGTCAACAAAGCCGACACTGACTTGGTGCCCGATGGCTTTAAGGCCTTCGATATCACCAAGACCAAAAAGCCCGTAGTACCGCGATGACTTCCTTCTCAGCAAGTTGGTAATGCACTTCCGACTCATTCAGCACGCGTCCCGTAAAGCTGACAGGGTAGATCACTCCGTCGTGCTCCTGTCCCAGGGCCACCGAAGCTGCCCACGGATTCGCATGAGGAATGATCGCAAACGGATTTTCTGCATCAGGATGGCGCAGCAATGGAGTCGACACGATCTTGCGCTTCAGGATTTCAAAGGCTTCCTTGGCTCGAGACAGATCCTTCCTGGCACGCACTTGATCATCCGTCAGCTCGTAAAGTACAGCAGCGATCGCGGACAGCCCCTCAATGAACTTATAGTGATAATTGAGGCTCCCCATGAAGGACTGTACTCTTTTAAGTGTGGACGGGAGCGGCAACTCCTGGACTCCTTTTGCAATCTTGGGGACGGCTCGAAGTCCTGCGTCGCTGATTTCGTGCGACAGGTATGGTATCGTCAACTTCCCGAACTCGCTCTTCGGAAGCTTACCGAAATGTTCCAATAACGTAACCTGAACAGCAGAGCATTCAAATCCTCGCATAACTGGTCCCACGTTGCGGCGCCGTGAGCGATATCATCGATGTAAGAGCTCCGGGGCAGCACAGGTCCCATGGAGGTTCGCGCTGGGATGTTCCGCTGGAAAACAATCATCGAGCCTGTCAGGGCAGGCAGCTCAGGCGTCTTTTTGCCAGGGTTCGCATTCTCCGGAGTGTTCAGCCCCAGGATCTCCATGCCATCCTGGTCTACTTCAGCTTCTTCTCCAGGAGGCAAACGGACGAATCCCCACAGGCAGTTATTGATGACAGCCTGGTACACAAGGGTTGCATTCTTGAGACCGAAGGGAATCCTGACCCACTGCAAGTGTCCAAATGGGCACACGAACGCGGAGATCTACTTTGCCCTCTCGGTCATCCTGATTGCCCAAACAACCGCTTGCTTATCGATACTCATGAACCACAACGCCGACTCGAATACAATCAGGAGGTCGTCAATCAGTGGCAACGGATAATGAGACAGCTTGATGAAGGAGTTCACCATGCGGTAATCGATGCACATCCTGATGTCTACTCCATACTTCTTCAAGACGATCACAATCGGCGATACCCACGGCGAATCGGAGAACTCGATGAGTCCGGCTTCCAGGAGTTTCCTCAGGAGTTCATAGACTTTGAGCATGAATCGTGGCGCTATTGACCTTGGACGCTGAGCTATCGGCTTAGCATCTCCGACATCCAGGTCGCAGACTACTCCACGAGCAGGCGCAGGTGCAGCATTGCCGTCCCCTAAGAAAATCTTGCGATGGTATTCCAGGATGCCACGCATTTTTTTTAATTCATTTTCGGCGTGGACTTCCCAGGAACACCGTCGTCAGCTTCTTCGATCTTGCACTCCGGCGACAGGTCTTGCAACTCGGGTAACATCGTCAACTGGTACCGCAACTGTGAAAGCAACTCACTGCCTTTGTGGACATACACCGCAGGCTCCAAGTCCAGCTCAGCTTCAGTCACCCGCACGCATTGCTCATATTCTGATTCCAGGCGTTGCAACGGTGTACCCGACATCACGGTAGGCAGACGCTCAAGAAATTCATCGACGTCGAGAGAGTCTCCGCTGCCTACATCCTGGAGTAAGTCATACAGTACGTCATTGAGATCGAACTACGACCAGTTCGACATGGGCAACGACATGATGCCGACGAACGTGGAGCCCGATGGGTATCCATCGCTGAATACGACAAGTACTTTGATGGCGGTAGAGTCGTGAAAGACTCTACGGGTGAAGAAGGCATGTAACAGGTTGGTGATGACGACGCCGTCTGGTAGTTCGCAGTTGACGTACGAGCTTTTAGCAGGGTGCCAGTCACCATACGGCCAGCTTCAGCATGGGTGCAAGGAGCCCGAAGAGTCGCATAGACTCAACGGATTCAACGGAAGGACGGCTCGGGCGGAGATCGCGAGTGGTGCGAGATCGCAGCTCGAGGCGTGGAGCGACGAGATGGGTGAGGGCAGACTCACTCCTGAATGTGCCGCGAATGAGGAAGAAGAGCAGACTGAGGAGTAGGATCGACGAACGGCTGGAGACTGAGGCGTCGACGGCGCCAAACGACGAACAAATGCGACTGTCAGAGCACACAGAGTGCTTGGCAGACGCAGAACGACGAATGAAGACGACTGTTGGGTGATAGAGTGTCTGGCAGGCGTGTACTGAGGACTGCGGTGGACGCACCGTGGGACTGTGAACTTCGGACGAGTAGGAGCCGACCAAGGGGAGCACGGACGGAGTGAAGAGGACGTACTGGGGACCAGACAGGGGAACTGTGAGTACCCGAGCTCGCTGTGGTGGACGCGCACGAGTAGCGTAGGCGCCAGTGGCGTACGCCCAAGTGGCTTTGAGATTGAGCGTGATCTGGGTTGAGTGGACGTCACGGTGCTTCGCGAAGGACGGGGTGAACCAGGTAGGCGACTACGAGTTCGTGAATACGAAGAGCGAGAAGAGAGACGAGAGGAACGAAGCTCTATTAGCTGCGTAGTTAAAGCTAAGAAGATAATACAAAAAGTAGGAGTCCGAGAACTCCGGCACAGAGCTCAAGTCGGACATCTGTCGGCCAGTAGCGTGTGTTAGCTTTGAAGAGGTGACTCAACGACGGACTAGGGGCACACCACGCAGCAGGCACAGAACATATACGACTTGCCTAGCGAGTCGGGCAAGAGGAATTGAACTCGTTACACCAGTATTAAATTTGAACTATAATACGCAGGAAGGTCTGGTATGGGTTTAGGCAGGGTGCAGGTTCATGCAACGTTAATCGTCGCAGTGTTTCTTGCTTGACCTTATTATAGCTCTAAGGCCCCATTAACGTTGCTCTAACGTTGCTCCTTTTGCCTTTTTTTCAGGGAGGAGGTGAGGGCACTTCAAATTCAGGTCACTCTTTTCCCTGCCATTCGGTTGACGCGTTAGACATACTCGCCGTGTTGTTTCTTATCGGCTCGTCGAGAGCGTTTGAGTGAGGGTATTAAGCTCTCCAATGCTATGAATATTAACCCTTTCGCGCGCATCTTATATGAACTATAGTATACAAAATGAAGTCATTTATAGCTAAAAGGGGACATTTCTCGTCCTTTTACAAAATCACGGTACTCGTTTTGAACTATCTCTTGTAACAAATCATTTAAGATACTATGGTGATGCAATCTGCTACATGAATATGACTGGATTAAAATATTCTGTGGTGATTACGAATCGTACTATAAATGCTATGTCCCAAAAGACAGTCCAGGATCAGTTGAACTAGTGTGAAAGCGCTAAATGAGCCCTTTAAGAGGCTGATTCCTACTGTTCTTTGCACAAAACCACTAAAAGGGCGACTTCTGCGCCCTTTTGCAGCGAAAAGGTTAAAGAAACGGCGCCTTGTTTTCTTGAGAGCACTTGCTGTAAAGCCATCCCGGCAGAAGTCTCCATAATGCATAAGAAACACAATTATAGAGGTTTTGGAGGCATTAACGCCACTCGGCAGGTTTTGCACCGTTGTGGCAATCAGCCACTCTTTTATTTTTATTAAAATATTTTATTAAAATAAAAGAGTGGCTGATTGCCACAACGGTGCAAAGCAACCTGAAACGATCACGGTAAAAGAAGCCAACAAACTGAAGCTCTTCCTGGCAAGGAAGACGGACGGCGAGTGGTTGGATGGGGCGGGCGTGGCAGCTGTGACGCTCGATGAAGATGGACACGGTGTCCGGGACACCCGCAAGGCTTTGACCAGATGGATCCCACGTTGTGGATCAACAATGACAAACATTTCGGGAAGAATTTTGTACCGGCTGAGGGCGAAGTTCACGTGCTGGTGCCCAAGATCGAATCAAAACGCCCAGCAGATGATGAGCTTACTGCGACCGTGAAAAGAACGAAGACGGACAAATTTTGGACACTGCGCGAATTGGCAAAGCTATCCGTGAAAGAAGATGAATTTCAGCTCGATGACCTCACTGCGACGCAAGAAAGTGCCAATTCGGTTGTTCGCACATCTGACTTGAACAACTTCTGGCAGGGTTTTGGTGGATTCCCGCCGTATTGTTTCGTTCGGAAGGAAGAAGTGGTGTTTTGGTAGGTGATTAAAGAGCTCAAGTTGACCATGGAACAAAGAAGGATTGTGATTGTAGGCTCACCGCGTCGGAAAGTCCTGCTTCCTCATGCTTATTGCGTTCTACTTGGCGCGTAAGGAGAAAAGACAGGTGCTTGTTATTCGTTGCCTGAAAGAAACCGACAGTGCGAACGCGGTGGTCTATTTGAATGGAGACGGAAAATACGCACGACTAACGAATGCCCTACCGGACGATATACACGCGATCAGCCGTCAATTTCCGGATGCGATCGTTTTGTTGATGGCTATCGGCAAAATGAGTTGACGTTAGAGAATCAACGGTTGCCGTTTCATTTTCTCGCGACGTCGTGTCATTATGATGCGAAGCATGATGACAAGTCACGCGTTGTGGTTTTGCCGGCGTGGCGCAATGCTGACCTGCTGACATTCGCGCAACAAACCAACTGGGTGATCGATACTGGTTTACGTCAGGTCATGCATTTGTTGAAGGACAAAACTGTGCCAGAACTCGCTGGAAAGCAGTACTACTATAGTGGTGGGAGTCTACGTGAGTTTTGTAGGACGCGTGATGAACTTCGATCCCAAGTCGTGGATGATTGTGCAGCAGTGGAAAATGAACAAGCATTCCAACTGATATACACTTATGGCGGTGGTATATCTCAAAACCAAATGGACCGACTTTTGCGTCACTACATCGGTGACTGCACCAACGAAGAGCACTATCGGCGGCGTATTTACTGGACACTTACTGTCGATTCGGGGTATGCGCTGAGACTGTTGAGGATAACGTTAGCATAGACAAGCAGCTAGAGACCTACACGTATGCAAAATCTATTGGTGCCGGCTTCCATGGCGTCGCATTCGAACTGTTGCTTCACAGTGCAGTTCAATATTTCAAGCCTGTTGTTTTGAAGATGCGGGAGGGGTCGGTATACGAAAAGATCGAAATTCGAGTGCCCCACATTGCTTGCAGGGGCGAAAAGTGAGAAAGCGTGCCTCGCCTGCTTGACCACACTGGAGAAGGACACTTATTGGCACCCCGACTACCCGTTTTTCCCTTTCATTGACGCAGTGACCACGTGTGAAGCATTCACAAGTGGAAACGAAACGTCCGAGACAGTCGTGGCTTACATTCTAGTGACG
The DNA here is from genome assembly GCA_033557915.1 of Phytophthora tentaculata. Classification (NCBI taxonomy): domain Eukaryota; phylum Oomycota; class Peronosporomycetes; order Peronosporales; family Peronosporaceae; genus Phytophthora; species Phytophthora tentaculata. The sequence continues at coordinate 5,927,912 of JAUCEA010000016.1, read as the reverse complement.
ATTTCAAGCGAGAAAAATTTCAAGAAAACAAGGTTAAGCGACCTGAACAAAAAGCTGGATCAAAACGAATCGCTAAAGGACATGAAGCGCGTGTTTGTGGTAGTTGGCCCTGACTCCAGTGTGTGCGAGAGATTTGAACTCCATGATGCGCCCAACTCGGACACATTTTTAGCGATGGTAGGCTGCTTCGACCCGAATCTGCTGGAGCCGAAGCAAGGTGAGATGGATGTGGAACAGTCAACTTGACTGATAACTAACCCTTGCATGTGCCCTTTTGCAGTCTTTCGGTTGATTTTTTTAACGACAAAAATTCTCATAGCACAATAAAAATGTAGTTGAGCCGATATTATCCTATGGAAGAAGTACTACGTATAGATGAACTTCCTCGTTGACTACTCACAGTCTGCGCCGTCCTCTACGGCTGTATCAATAAAGTCATCTGCGTTGAGGTCGTCTAAAATTTGTGACGATCTTCATCTTGCAAATCTGGTGCGGCATCATCCACAGCGGCAGGCAGGGCTTTTTCCTTCACATCTCCCACCTCACAATTAACCAACTTGGTATTCATCATCCTGCACATGTATCGCCAGAATCATCCATTGAAATTATTTTGGGGAAGGTGTTGCACTCCAGCATATCATCTGACGACAAGTCGCTATCAGGGCCATCGTCGATATCAAGCCTTAAAACACTCGCAATGGCAGCTAGCTTTTGCTGCTGTATCTCATCCATTTCTTCATCAGTAGTTTGATCCGTGTTACCTTTTGCAGCAACACACTGGACACCTCCAGATTGCTGGGCAATTCCAGGATCAGTTTCTACCGAGCTTAAAACTCGATAGGTGGCGACAAAGTCAATATCATTGCCACGCTGGGTTGAATCGACTCTTTGGTCTTCATGTTTGTCCTGGAATTGCACCACGGGAACTTCAGCCAGAACTTTCTTGACTTCAGTCGTCACGGAAAGTTTGCTCTTTCGATTCCAGTATGCCTTCCGGGCCTTGACAGGTTGAAGCCGCAATAGCCACAGTAGGAAAAGCTGGCAACCCCTGGGAATAAGTGCAAGTAGTATTAGGACCTTGATGAGGACTCGGAGACGCGGTAGATCGGATTGGAGTCTTCACGGCGGAAGAAACAGTAACAACTGTCGAAGTCACAGACTTTATAGAAGAAAGAGTGTCTGGACGTGGTCGATTTCAGTTGTTCACGCTTGATGGAGGAGGCCATTGTCTCTCTCCGCATAAACTTTTTCATCTCATCAAGCGCTTGGGCCAGCATCACCTTCTGTGTTGGAGGTGAAAACGTATGATTTCCAATACTATCGCTAAATTCTCGGTCGTATGTTCGCTTACGCTGCTCAACAGTGAGATTACTCTGAAGCTGCTCCACATGACTTCAAAAACCCATTCTCTTGTTCTAATTTGCGCTTTTCGTAGGAAAATCATCTTATTCTCTTGTTGTAGCTTGGTGATCTGAAGCTTAGTGCTCGCTTGTGCTTCTGCGAACGCAACCAGCTTTTGCTGGTGGAATTCCCTTTTCAAACCGTTCCTGATCCAAAAGTATTTGATGGTGACGCAATTCCTGATACAATTGAGCTCGCTCCTCTTCCAGCTCCATGAGGTTTGTGCTCTTAGATTGTCTGCATTGGTCGTGAAGAACTGGTGCGATTCTGTTGTCGCTGGCCGGACAACTCGGGCACCGCAAGGTCGAACTGCTCCAGTAGTTTCAAATGCAGCCAAATACGGATTAACAGAATGCATCATTTATTGATTTCTTGGTTGCGCAGAAATCATCGCACAGACAATTTAGTTTCCGCCGCGCAACCGCAGCACCAGGTGAAGAGTAGACTCCTTCTGGATGTTGTAGTCGCTCAGGGTGCGGCCGTCTTCCTAGAAAAGTACTACGTAGCATTAATACTACGTAGTATGATACCAGTATTGGATTTTACCCGAGGTCCAACTCTAGTGCCTTAATTTTAATGGAACTTAAATTTACATGACGTCCGGATTTTAACGTTATTTTGGTGATCCGAGTGGAGGTCTGATTTTTGAAATGATCATTTTGAACGGTAAGTTGAAAAACGTCATCGATTGTTCCTGTTCCACCATCATATTCAACTGATTGCAACCAAAACCTCACTCTGGACGCTGTTAACATCGATTAGATTAACGACTTCAACACATAAATATCGAAAAAGTGCAGGAACAAACCTCACAAACATGACATAAGTCCGGGTATTCCATTACTTGATTGCACCTTACCGCTTACAGCAGGATCTTGTACTTCTCTGTGGATGGCACGTGGTTGGCAGCAAGGCGACCGTTATAGGACACAGACACGAACATCCAGGCGTCTCTTCCTGTAGCCCATCGAGCAGCGTACACGGCGTCCTCGTGCTCTTCAATACGGCGAATCAACGTGTCTGCCACAGCAGCTCCACCTGCTGTCTCGTCCATGAGATCACGCTCATCCAGTTCGACTAATGGGGACGACGAGATCGAGGATACTCTCCACAATGCCAGTGTTGCATCTGAGCCCCCTGAGAGAATAAGCTGGTCATGTTGAGGATGGTAACGCGTACTCCAGATCCAGTGCGAGTGTGCGTTCATCGCCAGCAGTGGCTTACGCGCATAACGTAAGTCCCAGAACTTAAGTTTGCCGTCATCCCCCCCACTTGCGAGCGCGTACGGTTTGTTCGGATTGAAGTCGAGCGACAACGTCGCACTCGGGTGGGCGTCTTCGATACTCACATTGTCTTGCTTGGCTCGAAGATCCCATGTGCGGACACTGCCACCAAGAGCGAAGACCAGTTGCGAAGCGTGATGCGGGTCCCATACCAACGCACTTGCACCTCTCTTCGTGGCGCCTCCTAGCATCGATACGTCCAGCTCTAGTTTGTCTTGTCCTTCTACTGATCCTCCGTCCAATTGCCACGTACGCAGCAGTGTCTCATGACTCGATGCCAACGTCGGAGTGTCGGCTGTAGCGTCCCAAGCGACTCTAAAGATTGCAATAAAATCATCAGCTCCGGAATAACAATCTTGTAGTAGAAAATCGACGCTCGTATTCTGATACTGGTAGTTTCTGGGGTGGGAACGCCACCAATTGCTCGAGATCTTGAGCCGTTGAAGCTCCGTCTTCTTCTCCCGAGTGAGTTGGAGTCTCCTCGGCACCTGGTAGTTTCCAGAGCGAAGCCTCAGCCTGCTGTCCTCGCTGCTTGCCACAGGTTACCAAAATCTTCGCATCTTGAGGACTCGGTGCCATACTCAACACCTCTCCAGGATGGTTGAACACTTGACGCGTGACGACGTCGCTGGCTTCATCCTCTATCTGAACTAAGTGGATCTAGTAGACACAGTATTTAGTACGTATCTTCGAATAAAGCTGCTACATTGATTAAACTTACTCACCTGGTTGGGTAGGTTCAACGTGCTGGTTTCTACGCGCGGCCCTTCTCCGCCAGCAGCGGCTCAGACTCCGCACCTAGCTCGCACTACACAACGTCAGCGAGCAGAAACAGCACAAACTCTCTCCGCTGAAGTGGATGCACCTTGGTGCCAAAGCTGAAGCTGCACGCGCAGCCGCCGAACATGATCGCAAAGTAGCAAAAATTGGCCCGCTTTTTGGTCAGCGTAACAGTTTTTGCTCGGCTCATTTGCAAGAGCAGCTTTAAAAAAATAGTCGTACCAAATTAATGCTCGATCGGATTGAGGAAAAAAATCTGACGCTGACGTTTTGGTGTTGATAGAGGATGTTGAAGCCGCAGAAGACGCTTTCTTGGCCTCATTATCGACGAAGCAGAAGAAGAAGTTATTGAAGAAGTTGCAGAAGCAGTCGCGAAGTGATATCAACAGCGGGAGTGAGGCGGCCTCTGATGCGTCTTCTCGTCGACAGTTTTCAAAGAAGAAGCACAAACGAAAGCACAAACGAAAGCGCACACACAAGCATCGTCGAGTGGTCGGTCGAACGATGAAAAAGAGGACAGGAAGAAGCAAAGGGGACGTTCTCGCCGGCGATATATGCTATCACCTCCACGGCGAACTAGTTCGCGGTCGCGCTCAAATTCAATACATAGAGCGACATGACATCGAATATAGGGCATCAATTACTAATACTTTTAAGTAGTAAATTATGATGAAAGATGGCTTTCTATTTGATTTTTGTGTGATTTTCTGTAATCAAAAATATTAGATGGAAGGATCCCGTTAGCGGTTGATGTTTTTGGAAGACTTCCAAAAATATACAAATGATCAAGTCCTTTCTTTCATTCGGGGGTCACTTAAAAGTGATGAAAGAAAGATCATTTGGCTTTTATCAAAACAAATTGGAGACTTTGTTTTCGACAATAACAAATGCTCCTACGATGGTGTGGAGGTATTTTGACCCCGATGCATTCCTTCCCCTCAGTGGCGGCGCAACATGCACCACGAAGTTTATCATCGCGACTGCAACGCCAGATTCTGTTGCATCTCCGGTTTCCGATGCTGATATTGCTGACAACCCACCCAAGATTTACAATCTTCTAGCCCCACCAGGCTATGTGTTTCGTACCGCGTTCGCAGTTCTGCAGACCTTCTGCTGTATCAACTATAACTATGGCCCCTTCTCTCTGATAACTATCCCGTCAGTTGCGCCCATTTGGTTCGAGCTCGACAGGCCAAACTTGATATTCGTCGGTGTGGTTGTGACGGTCGTGATTGCGTTGTTGTTAATGGAATTGGTGACGTTCCTCCTATTAGGTAAGTTCAGATTATACCTGGCCCCGGTGACGTTGAGTTTGATGTGGTACGGAACACTGTGTTGCTATCTGAGACTGGATCGTGAAGACGAGTGACGCTCAACGAGTTTAATTGAAGATTTGTGTTGCAAGCTGTTCGTGCGTCTCGCGTTCATCTGGATCAGTGACTTTGTTCTTCATCTTATCGTGAAGAGTTTTAAAATTGGCAATGATATCTTTGCTCTGCATTTCTGGTGGGTATATTTTGTCCACGCAATCTTCCCGAAAGCAAATTTTCACTCCGTTGATTCGGGGAATGACTTCGTTTTCAGAAATTTCAAGTGGCTGCATCATTTCAACTATCGGCTCAAGAAGCGTCGCCAAGTTCAACATCGCCAATAAATATGAAAGCCGCTGACTGAGAACGCTCAAATCGTTTATCTTGATCTTTTCTGCTTTTGCTCCGTGCGGTTTCTCGGTGGTGCTGTGTTTCTTGATAATCGCCAAGCAAAGTTGCTTGACAGCAGCGTATCCAAACAATTACGGTGCATCATCATATTTCCAGACCAGCCCCTCGTACAGTTCGTTAAACGCCACTCACTGTGGCACTCAGGTAGGTTCGTTTCTGTGTTTTTGTGTTCCAATCTTCGCTGTTGGTCAGATCCGCTCGCGAGTTGATAACGTTTTCTCAGCGGACGAGGGTGTATAGGGGTACTCGAGATTTTCTCTTTCACTTTCCCATGGCGAAGATAAAGACAGGCAAGACGAAGACAGGCAAGACGAAGACAGGCAAGACGAAGAGCAAGATGATGACCGACGCGGCGCTTGTGCGTTCGGGGTCAGTGCATGGAGAGGAAGGGTCTAACGAGCTTGATGTGCCGGCGCTAGTGAATGGAAGCAACGCATCGGACCCACATTTCCTTCCTGTTAATGCCGCGAAGCTGACGCAGTCGTTGATCGGATTGAGTGACGAGCAGCGCCAAGTTCTTGAAAAAGAACTTGATCTAACTGACGAAGACACTCTTCTGGTCCTTCGCTTCAATCCGAATTGGCAAGGTCAGGTTGCTGTCGCAACAGTTTTCGACGCGATAGCGACATTTGGAATGAGGGGCGGGGGGAACAACGTACGTCGCGACGCCGGAGAAGGTTGTCACGGATGGATTTTTCACTTCGACAATTATCAAGATATCGAAGCATTTGCACTCCCGCCAAGTGCGGTCATTCATGCTGTGGCCGCTGGCGCTGTCAGAGCGAATCTTCAAGCAGAGCCACTCGCGCATGCAGGTGTCATCAACAAAATCGCAATTCGTCCAGATGATGCAGGAACGCTCCATTTTTTCTACCAGCTTTCGTAATAACAAATAATGTAGCGGGTATTCGTGGTGAAGTGCCAGCCCTGAAGTAGGAATAAAACGTTTTTATTAAAAACGTGTCTTTTCATTTTCGAACGTCTTTATTTATCGTTTAAGGGTATAGTGTACCTAATTTGCGGAAACAAAACGTATCTCAACATACGGCTGGGCTCACTGGAATTAATTTTATGTCGAGTACAGTTACCAGGACCCCACTAAGAACTTGAACTATTTACACAATAATTACTTTGAAGCATCCACCTAGATGCGAAAAAGAGAATTGCGACAAACAAAATGAATACTTCGAAGTGCGAGTTGCAATTTGGATTAACGCTAGTAGATAACATCACCACGTTCCTTCATTGCATTCACTAAAACTAGGGCTGATGCGGAGACTGGATAGCTGGTTTGAAGTATACTAGAATGAACATGAATAAAGGGAATACGACTGCAGTGGTGTGTAAAAAAAAGTAAATTACTTAGTGATACAGACACATATTACCAGCGGTTTCTGTTATTTGTGTTGCTGTTTAGGCTACGATAATAAAATATAGAAATATCAGCTCATTGCTCCTCACAAACGCAGCCTTCGACAGTATTTACTTCGAATATAATGGCGATGCACTCCAGATATATCAAAAGACGAGATATGTTTTCAATCCGTGGGTGTTTTAAAAATCCCGAGTTGTAGACAAGATCCGCAAGCTTCATTAGCAATTGCATATAGCTTCACATTGATAATCCCCCGCAAACTATGGTGAAGAGGAATCACGCCCTCCACACAACTGCTTGCTGTAGCGCCACCGCTGAAAATACGAGGGCGGTCAACTACGCCGAACATCTGCATCTCGCAAATTTACTTAGTCAAACGCCAATTTATTGGTCAAAAACGGCGGTGGTACAGTCCTGGTACAGAACTCTTACGTCGGTTTCACGTCGAGTGTGACGGACACGTTTGCATACAAATTTCAAGACAAAAATCGAACAATAAGCGAATTAATCTGCTGCAAGCTGCTCTGCAGCACTTTGTACTGCTATCCCAGGATAAAAAAATCGATATCAAGGTATGTCTTACAAGCCTGCTACTTCGTTTTTGGAAAGAAAATACCTTTCGTTGCTCGAAACAACTATGCTCCGACAATTTCTACGGGACTGGAACTCCTGTAGCGTTGTGCACGGCAATCGAAACGCGAGCAGTAGCACGAGGAACAACAGGAACTGCACTATTATGCACTGGTGGCGCCGTAGGTGGAACCCGAGACGACAGCCATTCCCGAACCCATGCCTGAGGCTGGAGGACGGCTTCACTCCATGATCACAAATGAACAAACAAGCCATACTCATTAGTGATCCCGCACTACCAAAATCCAGCTAAGAGGTTGCTTACCTGTCCTCCATAAATGACTGACAAATATTGATTGCCAGCACAGCAGCGATGATCGCTGCTCCCTCCCCAGCGCATGCTCGAACGGCGATGTCCGTACATTGTACTGAGCTCGGGAACTGCACGTGCTTGATCGACACTGCGATGAGGTACCAGACAATGACAAGACCAGCAACCAAGTCTTGCGCGTATCGCGAAGTCAGCAACCCCAACACAATGACGACGCAGAGATACGAGACGTAAGTAGTGAGACTCATATAGCCATGGTTCGAGTGCTGCATCGACATCGCTAGGTGTGTGAAGGCCACAGTTGTAACCCACGCGAAGTACATTGAAATGGGGAGCTCATTGCACAGGTACAGGACCCAATCGAACGGTCCAGTCTCACGTGCGTTCCGGTCATTGACAGCGTAGACGTACAGCACCAGGATGGCAAGCCACAACGCGTAGATGATCACAGTAGCCGCGTACACATGACCCGAGACGAACAGGAACACCCAAATGGTGTTGAGAATGCACGTTATTCCAAAGCACAACCGAAGTTGCGCTGGTTGGTTGGCGTCTGCGAACATCGAGTATCGGGGCGCGAAAACATCGACAACCACCAGTACAGCTTCCAACGCGTACACGAGGATCCACAGAACCAGAGCGTAACTTGCAGGGGTGATCAGCGTCTCGTACTCACGTGCCACCGTCACAAAGCGCTTGGCATACACAATGTTCACGACGGCTTGCATCACGAATAGCGCAGCGTTAATAAGGGCGAACCAGGTGCCTTCCATGGTGAGTGTGGCTTTGACTGCAAGTGGGCAGAAAGAAAAATGGTGAACTAAAAACCCCACAGAAAACGTTAACGATGTGATGGCTTCACATTCTACCACAGTTAGAATCGACTCGACTGCAACCAGGGACAAGAGGATGACAGAACCTGCTTCACACCGTCCCATACACAGCGATGACTACATGTTCTTCGCTTCTGGACGAGTCCTCGCTATCACGCACAAACTATAAACAAGAAGTGAGTATGTCTTTAACTTCAAGGTGGACAACGGTTGTGCTTACATTTTGGAGGAAATGACGAAGACTTTGGACGGCATTAATGATCAGCACCAATAGAAACACAGGTTTAATGACCATAGCGGCTGTTTGTAGCTTCTCAAACGTCTCCTTCGCGTCGTCTTCAAAGGTGCATTTCCTGTATGCAAGGCCGACGAGGAACCAAGTAGCCATCAGTGCCACAACAGGATCACGACTCTGCATGTAAACTCCAAATGCCAAGGCTAACATCGCCCCCATGACGTTAACGTAGACAGTGTAGCTGAAAAAGTCGCCGTGTAGATACTGAACTGCATCAAGAGCTCCAAAGATAACAGCCCCAGTGAGCCACGTGAAGTAGAGACGCACAGATAATTCCCCAAGAGTGAAGATGATTACATCCACGAGCGTGTTTGGAGCTCGATGTGGTCGGCTCAGCACCAAGTAGAAGGGAAGAGATCCGCACCACACGAAGAATAACGCGATGGGGGCCAGGAATCTTCTCTCTAGCAACATAAGAGAATCCCATAGTATGGCGGAAATGGAGGTGACTCCCAGTGCGAAGCTCAAGAACAGTGGCTCACGGGATGCTGGAGTGGAGTATCGCGCAATGAAGGTGCCAGCTGTGGACTTGGGTCCGAGCCAGACTCCAAACGTGAAGCACAAAAAGAGCTGCATCCAGACACACAACACGTAGCTTGGAGGTGCCAAAAGATTGAAGAGATCTTGGGAGTCACTGGTGTTGACTGCATCGAACTCGGTGGGTACTGCAGCTGTCGCGGCGACGATGAAGGTCTTGAGGCAGTCGATGTTCATCATGATTTACAGCACGAACAGCATGGCCTCGAGCGCCATCACTGGCAGTGACATACTTGGAGTTGGGGTGGTACTACCGGTAGCTGTGGAATTGTGGAATGAGTTGAAGCCCCTGAATGGAAGGAGCCGCAACAATGTCTAACTTCTACTAGAAGGTGGCGATTAAATAACGACAAGACGATAAAAAAATGGAGATGTGGAATACATGTACAGCACTGGACGTTGCACTGCAGTTTGGTGTTAAGTTGTACATAATCAGTTAATTGCGGCCACGACATGCCAAATCCTAACCGTGATACGAATAAAGCCGGCACCTCTGGGGGACATTTATGGTAAGCATTGTAAAAAAAGAATTTGAAAGGGTGTTCACTGTCCAAGAAACCAAAATTCTCTTATCACTCGGGAATTCATATTGCTCCATACACAGTGTTTGGGAGCTCGTTGCTATCTGAATCGGAATTCAGGCGAGGCATAAACTAAGAAACACATTAGTTCATACGAACAGTAAGTACAAAACGAGATGCCTCCCTTACCTTGTCAGTAAATTCATTTAAGCCACCAGGATCAATGCCACCTCAAAATGTGCGCCGCTACAGTAGCTGCAGTCTGCAACTTCTCGAGTGTCTCCTTCGTTTCGCCCACATATGTATTCGTACTGTTAGCACGCCCCATAACTAACCACGTAGCGACGCATGCCACCATTGGGTCGCGACTTTGAACGTAAGCTGCTACCATAAACGCGAGGAGAACTCCCATTAGCCTTCGGTACACTTCGAATTCGAAGTATTCGCCATGGGAGACCTGCACCATGTCAATGATCATAAAAATGACCGCTCCGCTGAGCCAGAAGAACGCGAGACGCAATGACAACCTGCAACTTGCTTCTTGGATAAAAACTGTCGCGTGCTGAAGGGGTCGCCTTTCAAGTACTCGCTCTGCTGCTTGCTCCAGTCTCAACCAATAATACAACATCCCAGACCATAGCAGCATCAATGTAATGAGGGCCAGATACAATCGGCGTTCGACAAAGAGCAGGAAGATCACCAACTCCATCGCGTGCACTGAAATCGCGCCAATGCTTACCAAGAATGGCCTGTCCCACAGATACTCAACCCTCGCGTTTGGCAAGCTATACATCAACAGGGAGGGACCAAATTGACTGAAGCCGAAGAGTACCATGACCAATCGTGCATCGGAAAACACATAGTCTGGCGGTGCTAGCAGGTTGTAAAGCTGGTCACCAGGATCAGGCGCTTTAGAATCTGGAGTTACTGCCTTGTCGATAAAGAACCAGACATAAGTGCTTGTACACCGAGAGAACAGAAGAAGGCGATTGCCTCAAGGTTCACCCACGTCATGATATAAAAGCGATGTCTGGAAAAAATTGGACAATGAAGACGAACCAGGATTGAAAGGAATTCATTTCCTGAAAAGTTTCAGCGAAAACGATGGATGGGACACCCCCCAAGCAAAAAGACGTCAAGAGAGCGAGAGACGAAGAGTGCCCCCCCCCCCCCCCCCCCCCCCCCCGAGATAAAAAATATCCAAGTGTATGATTTTGAGTTTTTTTGAAGTCGCACTGGAAAATATTTTTAACGTAAAAACGGAATGGAATTGTCTTGGGTTGTTGTTTGAAATTATTCATGATGTTCAAGTACTTCTGTAGCTGCGGCCAGGGGGTTGGCTGGATTGCTGGTATATACATAGCGTTAGCGTTGACATCACAAGGGATTGACAACCGCTCCAGAGTAAGAACTACCAAGAGACGATCAGCGGAATTGACACCGATTGCAAGTTCCTGCATTTTTTTCGAATAGCTCCATGACGTCATTTGTGAACGCTAATTCTTGGTTGGCGAGGGCAACGAGAAACCATGTTACCATAAGTGCTTCTACAGGATCACGAAAAATAGGTTTTGACCAGTATCCCCCGCCTATCGGGAAGGAGTACATGTTAATTAAGGTTGAAGTGTTCGTCATTCAGAATGACCATAATGGAGTCGAGCTGGGGGTAATCGTCACGGTGAATCATCTGTAGATAACCGCTATACCGTCCAAAAAGGCTGCAGTAGAGTGCACGACCACTCCAGGCAAGAATCGGTGCTGAGGTGGGCGGAGCCCCCACGCAAAAGTAAAGAAATAAGTCCGATATAAACGGTAAACGAAGCCGGCGTACGTAGCTCGATGAAGGCGTCTTGTCTCCTCCACACCAATGGGTGCTTTGGTGGTTGCAGACTTGAGTCGAAGTCCATGATGTACCGAAGTATAAACACCATCTTGATCCAGCGAAGCAATGTAGGGGTCTTTGAACCAGCCATGCTGCTATCAAACTAGCGGAATCATAAGGCCTTGGCGTCAATGTAAGCATTTACTCGCCCAAATACGCTTTGCAACTTCTGACCTGGTGGGAACTTGGAAAATTAACCTTTCCCACACAGATCACTTTTAAATTGTTTGAACGGACTTTTTACTATGAAAGTTTGACTGTCGAAGCGTTTCTGCAGCTGAATCTCGATTTTCTAGTGAGACCAAACACGTAGACTATGTAGCTTTGACAGTGGGTGCCTTCCAAAACCTACATAAAAAGTCTGGCATTAAAGTCTAATCACGACGAAATGTTTGGTGAGACCACTTTTTGGTCTCATCAAATAATTCTAATCCAATTTTTAAGTAGCAACGCGAATAAGCACATGACTGAACTTCACTATGCTCGAAGGTTGCGTTTCAGCAAACGCTTTGGTGAGCATTAAACCGAATTGTAATTTATTTTAAATTACCGATTAAACTGATCAAGCCGTTTTATATAGATTTTGGAAGGCAAAGTGGACGGTACCACATTTTTTCAACGAAATCATTAATACTTGTAGATAATTCGACCGTATCGTGAAGTGAATCGGATGTGGCAATGCAATTGATTGGGACCAGGACGATTAAAATTGAAGTTGTAATCGTAACTCAGCCACTGCATCCTGGACTTGGGCGTAGTTTCTGCATAAAGATAACAGCTACAATTGTATCAACAGTCTCCCGAGTGAAAATGGCAAAGGTATTCGTACGTGAATAGGAAATGGAAAGCGTCCCAAAAGACGATCAATGGAAAGATCGGGGTGGTTGCAATTGCAATGATCTGCAGCTTCTCGATTGTGTCTTGAGCGTCGCCATCGAGTTTTGCCTCGGTATTGGCCAGTCCAACGATGAACCACGTCGCTATAATAGCAACCGCAGGATCGTGGCTTGACCAATAGGCTTGAACGGCCAGAGCAACCAGCCCACCCAACAGATACGCGTAGGTGGCAAAGCTGAAGTACTCGCCATTGAGATCCTGTAACGTGTCGATGGCTGCGACGATGACGGAGCACGTAAGCCAGCAGAAGTGCAGTCTCATGGTAAACTCGCTCAGTATGCAGTGGAGCCACCAGCATTCGGGTCGACGTGTTGGAATCTGGTAGAGCGTTGCAAGTCGGTAGAACGGCAACATCATACACCACAGAATGACGCTCAAGATCGCGGTATACTGGGGGTAATAGCGTCTCACCACAAGGTCCGCAATAGTGCCCACATTGCGCACGATGAAGCTTTCCGTCCTCAGGGTCATACCAGGGAAGTATCGATGCTGAAATGGATGCAGTCTCCACGCAAGGTGGAGGAAATTATCTGTCGCTATTGGCAGACGAAAACAACGCATATTGCTCGATGGCATCAGCAGATTGAAGAGCTGCGTCGTGTCAGCTTTGCTCCAGTCCACGACTTCGGTGCTGCAGACTCGAGCAACCCAGACGAGCGCTTCGATGTAGATGATGTTGGACACTGTCCCGGTCCAGCGATCTGCGTCTCGAGGTCTGGCATTGTCGTCGCGGGACGCGCGTTGAAGCTTGGGCCTGCGGATGCGGAATTGGTAATTGTTGCACTTGGAAAAGCACTTTGACTGAAGTAACGGAACTTCGAAACCAAAGTACTCGTCGCTTACCACCATTTACTCATTGAGTATACGGTAGATGCTTGTAGAGTAAATCAAAATTGTAAGAGTCTCCATACGAGTAATCACCATTAAAAACAATCTTCCATAACATCGTGCCGAACGGAATGACACTTGTCTCTAATAACCGGAGGAGCCGAAAAAGCAAAAATGCTGCTCGGCATCAACTGGTCTAGCTTACACAGCGATAGTGATACCTCGCGAGTTCTCTTTTTCCCCACTGGGACAGTGTTCCCCTTCTCCGCTGCACTAAGGAACACGATCTTGACTTCAATTGGAAGTGCTAGTGCTCGATCGACGGGCTGGAGATGAAATTTCGAAAACTTGCTGGCATTGCTTAAGTACTCATTTGGTACAACAACGTCCACACTCTCCAAAGATCGGTTGACTTCAAGCGTACGCAAAACTGCATTCAAATCCGCTTCAAATGAAGACGTGTCATATCCGTCAGGAATTCCAATTGTAAACCCGCCCCTAGCCAAATCGATACGGACTTGTCGCAAGCACTGTGTAAGGAGGCCCTCGGGATCCATCAATTCTTGCGATAATGTGGAGACGTCTTGCCAATTACACCTGACAGTTGGAGATTCTGTTCGTCATGGCTAGCGCGATAGTCCCGGAAGTCAATCCGTGCTTGAACAACACGCCCAATGAGCCTTAGCTCGAGGAGGTTGGGGCAGCTCTCAAGAAATAAGCTATCACCAATTAGATCTAGATGCTCTTCAATTCTCGAGAACTCCAGAGAAGGCCCCACTGTCGCCAATAAGTTGGATAGTCCGTCAGCAATTTCGGTTTCCAGTGTAAATCTAATATTTAGAGACGTAATAGACATTACCTCTGCATCATCGGACTGACCAGTATATCAAGCAAAATCCAAGTCCCTCCGTCGTACTTGGCACCTCCCACAGCCAGGAACAATTGCATCGATCCATTCACTTTCTCCGTCATCACTGAACGTCCGAACTAATGGAATAGGCGAATCAAAGCCCAGAGGCACAGCTCCCTGAACAAGCTGATTTTGTTCATTAAACTTCCAGCGAATAGGCGTTCCGTCTCTTTCTTCAACCCACCCTCGAGGACTCCCACCGAGTAATTCTTCTGGATGAGGAGATGACAGGACAGCGACAAAGTTATCAATATCGTCAACACTCACGTCCACCACCGAGTCTAGAGTAAGGTGCTCAAAATTCGAGTGCTTACGAACCCGAAGAGAGAACAGACCATGCGCTAACCATCTCCACCAGTCTCTGCTTTCTCTTAGGTTGCCCAAATCGATCCCCAGATCAATCGAAACATCGTTGGTCATGTAGTTTACCACTAATGCGAAGCACATGGCCTCAAACTCAGAACAGCCTCCTTCATTATCCAAACAGGACAATTGAACCTGTCCAACCTGGAGAGAATTACCCAATACAACCAACGAGAGGTAAATTGTACCGTGCGTTATTCCGTCGAGACGTGTTGAAGAGAGCAGCCATCAGTTGGCAAAAAAACTTTCTTACGTATTCGTTTGTTCGCCTTGAGCATTTCGTCAAGAGTCAAAAAGAGGGAAATATGGAAGAACAGCACATTGTTTGTGATTGCTTGGCAGACGGCGTCCACCATGGCATAACTGATCTTTTCATCCTGGAAACCGACAGCCATAGGCTCGAGCATTAGTGTGCACCGCAGTGAGCCTGGCTCCGCTTCTCTGTGCTGGTTACGTCATTTATATGCGTCCTATTGCTTTCGAACCTGGTCGTCGGTTGCTACAAAGCTCTTTAATTCTTTTAGTGTTCGACTTACGGTTCCAGTCTGAATAGGCACTTGGATATCTACTCCCGGGCCCTTCGAGTTCCAGTTGCTGCCAAGAGAAGCGATCATCTTAAGAGCTTCAGTATACTCAGCACGTGACCATTTACTCTGCTTCGTACCGCACAGCTCGACGAACATAACGCCAGGGATGTCTCCGAACTTCTGCCAATTCCGCAGTAGAAAGAAATTGAGCGGGAAAAAGTTCGTGCTAGTTTCTTTCGTGTCCACTTTACAGTATTGACATAGAAAAAACTTGGCTGCTGCATGATCCACGTAAGCCACCGCCGCTAACAAGGCCAACGCTTCCCGAACCTTCTCCAAACTGGCTAGGTTTGTTTGCAGTTCTTTGTCTTCTAACCTGAGGCCGATGCTGCATTTGCCACGATCCCAAACGTCCAGGCCATATTCGCGAAGTTCCCAGCACCGCAATCACCCACGGAGAGCTTCACACCACGGAGCCAGAAACCTCCAGCGCTCTTCCATCTCTGCTCGTGAGTATGCCACGGCGAAAGATGACATCAGAGAAAATATATGAGTAAGTACGTTTTTTTCCTGGTCTATTGTGTTAGTATTACTTTGAAGTACTTAATGAGTATCAGGAGTAGCCATACTATGGGTCCTGACTCGAGTCTGTATCAAATTCGGACCTAATCGCAGTATTCGTTTTATGTTACCGAACAACTACGGCAGTCTACTTTTAGCTTAGTAAAACAGACGCAGTGGTCACGATGGCAAGGAGATCCGGGGTGTCGATCGGCTCGTACGCAGTAGCAGCATCGAAAAGCCCGCTACCAAATACCGCAACAGCTTAACTTCAAAGTGAAATACCTGCTATTTCGTCTGGTGGTCCGGTTATAACGCATGCCACGCAAGCACAACAGTCAAATGAAAGCATAGTGCATATGGAGATTGAAGCAAGTGAGCGAGCTACTCTTCTATTGACTCTAGCAACTCGTCCTATCAACACCAAACGCAAATACGAGGGATATCAAAAGGAATTTATTGAGCGGTGTAGCAGTAAGATGTTTTGTGACGGTAGCACTGTCACCAAGGGCAAGATCCACCTCTTTCTCACGGAAAAAGTTGTAGGAAGAGAATCCAAGAAAAAGAAAGGGAACATGGTTGGCGGCTCAACTGTGTGTGTCTATGTGAACGCCGTCGTGGACCTCTACAATCAACAGGTGGCGCTTCGAGTAAACTCCAACGAACACCCACGCTCAGCACAAGTTAAACAACTCATAAAAAAAGTCCAAGCAATCGCCACGGAAACGAGAAAAAAGAACTATCAAGACCGCGGAATTGGGTCGCTATTGGACGGTTATCAATCTGAGCAACAATTTAGAAACATTTGTGATAATTTTTGTTCAGCTTGATGACCTTCAAGGACGAACAGCATTTTTGCTTTCTCATTACGGATTGCTTCGTAGAGAAATCGTCCGTGATCTTGAACTGGCCGATATGTTTTCCCAGCCTTTTGATAATGAAGGCTTTCAGCCAAGCACAGCCCTCGTCCTACTCATTCAACACGGCAAAATAAACACGTATGGGAAGCTCCAACATGTAGGCTTTATGCGCAACAAAGACGTTCACTTATGTCCTGTTGATTCAGTGGCGTTTTACCTATTTGAGAGATTTCATGTGAATTTAGAGCCTTTTCCAAGCTTTCGTCAATCCAAGGACTGGTACGACATTAAGTTCATACGTGGTCGAAACCCAGTCAAATCTATCTCGTAGATACACACAAAAGTTATTACGAGTATGTATTTAAAACGCTTGGATTGACCTTCAATAAGAAAACTCATATCAACAGACAGCAGGGAGTCCGTCAACTTGAGAGTGCAGATGTGGATATCTCACAGACACGCAGGAACGGAAGGTGGGGCTTGGACACCGTCGAGGCGGTGTACTCAGCACCGCTCGCGCGTGAAGCTATTCGAGCATTATCAGGACATCTGCCACGCTCGCGCGTGAAGCTATTCGAGCATTATCAGGACATCTGCCACGCTCGCGACTGTATTATCTCGAGCGCACAGTCACGGAGCCACCGGACGATTTGAAAAATAGAGTTTTTCCGGAACTAGAAGCTCACAAAACAAAAATATTAAACGGAACATGGGGACGAAACCTGGCGGCACGTGGATTCTTAGAGCTTTTAGAATACTTACGCACTGTACTGCTCCAAGATGCAGCGTTTCTATTTGACTAACTTCCTTCTCGCTTCTGGCAGAATGAACTTTTTGGAGATCAATTCCAGCAGTTTCGAGCTCAAGCTCTCTCGTCTGGTCAGACTGCTGAGCACCCGGTTGAAATGCAGTTTCAGATCGCAATGCCGCTGCTAGCCCAACAAATTAAGACACAGCATGCAGCAATCATGAATAGATTAGAATCAAGCCATCGTGCCGTGACAGAGCTGGTTCAAAAATCGCAAAATGACGTTACCGCGTTTCTTCAAGGTGAAATGTCATTTCGGTTAGTTCCGGACCAAAACTCAAATCACGAACCTATAAGCCAACACACCAATACGCCCACGACAATGTCAAATTTCTATAACGTAGAGCACAATGAGGCGTCAACATCCAGTCGTGATACACCAACTTACTCGATGAGTCGTGCCGTTTCCATGGTACGTGAGCTCTGGAACGAGTGGCATCACGGTTTGGCAAGCAACCCGTCTATCGAGCATCTAGAGAAAATATTTGGCAGATCATCCACCAAAGAGTCAAAGTATTATTCCAGGAGGTTGTGCGTTATAAAACACGTACGTAATTTGATAAGTGGTGGGCTATCGGTCGAATCCGCCATCGCATATCCCGAAAGTGAACGTGGAACGAAGAGTATAGACGCTTTTTCTAAGTGGCTGAGCCGTAAACAGTAAATAAGGAATTATTTCATTTTGTTTACGAGTATTGACTTACATTCCGCTTAGACGTCCTTAGGAGAGATACACACACTACAGCACTGACAAACACTAAAAGTTAATGTCCAATGTACCACTTAAAACATTAAATCCCTTCACTCACATACCTATTAACACTTCTTTTCCACGCATCCCTCCAGACTTCTGGTCGAGGAGGCCTTGCCCTCGCTAGTAAAGCTGTTAGTCTGCAAGGAAATGATGCGTTGGAGGAGTTTAGTTGCCGAGTCGCAGGGTCCGCAGGTCTTCTGACGCTCAGTCATGCCTTGGTGTCTGGGGTTCTCCGTCGCTAATACGGCATGACCGATATCCAAGATTCATGAGCGAAGTGCTCCAAACGTTCTCTGAGATGATGCAGTCAAGATCAAGAGCTACGTTGAGTTACTGACCGCAGGCTAACGGTCACCAACGGAGGTCGGTAAAGACTATGACCCAGACGATACGGCTCTATATTGTAGATCCTCTTCAAGCCGATTGGGACTAAATCGCTGGAAAGATGGTATATGCTATCAATAATTCTATCGGCGAGCAACTACTTTCTATCTAGTGCATGGCTGAGATGCGAGTTCTAAGCTCAAAGTTATGACGTCTTCAGACGACAAGGTCTGGGACGCTCGGCGGAAACAGTCGAGCGGCACCGAGAAGCTAACGGGCAACGGGAAGTTACCCACGTTTAGCAGCCGATTTCCAAGTTCGGGAGAAGACTCAGCGAGCATAATGAGGCACTGAGCGACCGAGAGCAAAGAGCCACTCCCAACCCAGCAGGTAGCGGAGCCGAGTATGTGGAACCAGGCGATGGACCAGCCGCGTCAACTAGATCCTTGTTAAAAGCAGGATATCAAGTTTGGATGTTCATGGAACGGGTCAAACAGGGTCTGACGAAGAAGCTAACACATCGGTGGCATGGGCCTTTCCGGGTGAAGATGAAGGTCGAAGAATTTGCCTACGAATCGAAACTGCCCGTCAAGAGTGGCTATATATTCTACGCAGTGGTTCATGTATCCTGGCTGAAAGCAGTTACCGAACTCGGCGAAAGGCTCAAGACCAGGCTAGTAGCTGAGCTCGATAAGACTCAACGTTTTGACTTTGATGAAGAATTTCTATCAGAACATAGCTGGGAGCCAGATGAAATCGCTAATCAGGACGTCGAAGCTATCCTCGATTTTAAAATTGCCGCTATCCTCGAGCCCGTCACGATCTCAGCGGAAGTTCAAAGTTAAGTGGGTCGGGTATGATGAACCTACGTTGGAACCGCTGTCAAACCTGTCCTGTGGAGGTCTCCTGTTTGAATATCTACTATAGAAGAAACGTGAAAACCGTCTGGGAAATGGTGCAAGTTGCCGACGAAAACTAAAAGCTATAGCACAAGATGTTACACGCGAATGATACAGGCCAAGATGAGATGAAATGCTACTGCGTCGAAATTTGCATAAGATGTATGAATTACGAAGTGGAGTTACGAACGCGACCTACGCTGATACCAAGTCGAAGAGTTAAATAGAAGGCGATCCAGTTTCCACAGGAGGCGAGCTCCGTGGAGGAGATGTAGCATCTGCCGCAGTTGTAAGAAGTATCAACGCTGAGTTCGCCAATGAAGCCGACGCTGGAACCGACAAAGTAGTAACTGACGAACCAGAGCTCGACTCTGTTGACTTAGGACGAGATGAGCAACCTCGTCGGGAGACGAAGGGCCAAACAACGATGTACTCGGAGACGGACCACGTAGATTCGGAGAAGTTAGTATTTCGTCAGCCGAGCCGTCGTCGGAGTCACTCTCGACTTCCGAGCCGATCTCACCAACATAAGACCCCGTGAAGATGCGAATACCCTGACGAATCAGCCGGGGAGGAGCACTTGGGACAAACTGGGGAGGAGCTGGCTCGGCGAAGTCGATGACTTCCTTGATAGCGTCGTCATCCACCTGTAGAGTCATACCACGCGGACCAAAAACCAAGTCTACGTTCCGGGCACGGAAACACGTATTGTACGGGTGGACAGCCAGAGCGGTTAGCACCAAGCCCGCCATGGTTCGGCAAAGTCCACGTTGTGTGTGCTCTGGATCCAGTCACTGCTGGCCGGAACCCATGAAAGGCTGACTGAAAAATAATGAGGGACCGATGGGTCAAAGAATACTTCAGCGTCTATGGGGGGGCTGCCCGCTGAGTTGCTGAGTCACCACCGAGTAGAGTTGGTCGTACACAGTGGCAACCTAGGACCATAAGATGTCACTCCGACGCATACGCTCGAGTTTCTACACGGACAGAGTTCGTACACCTCAGCGAGTTGAGCAGGAGTGGATGTTGGGCTCAAGTCGGGGTGGAGACCCATCAGCATCCTCGACTAGACGATTCAAAGGTCGGCGCTCGTAGAGGGCAACGAATTGACTGGTTATCTGCTCATCAGCAGCGACAGGCTGACCAGCCGAGTCTAAAGAACCGCCACCGCGAAGCTTCACCCACATATCCCCGAGAACCTGCATCAAAGTGCGGTGGCGGGTCTGCGAGGCCAGCCGCCGCCGAGCATCCTCTAGAACTAATGGAGAAAAGAAGAAGGGAGCTCCGTAAGCATTCGGCGAAGACACTGGCACGGATGCCAGGGCTTGAAAACCGCCATCGGATCCCAACAAGAGAACATGGTGTGGGAGGCACACGGTGCTCCCCATTGACGAATTCTAATTGCACTCCACCAGTCAAAAAGTCCAGAACGGTTACCCAACACCGAGCGGAACCAAAATGCATGAAGGGAACCTTCCGAATCTGAGCCATTTGGGGAGTCAGCCAAGAATCCTTGGAAACCGCTTGCGATGCCCGAGTCCGCGACTTATCCAATGGCAGAGCGAGACCAGGTGGAATAACTGCAGAGGACGGAGCTGAGCTACTCAGCGGAGGCGGACTCAGCGGAGCAGAAACCACGGAGTCTGTACTGAGCGGAGTAGCGTCTGTTGACGGAGCCGAGTCAGGTGCTGACTCCGACTCCCTGTGCTTCTGATGTTTGTGCTTCTTGTGGTGCTTCTTGTGGTACTTCTTGAGCCGCTTGTGATGTTTCATGTGCTTCTTCGGCCATTGATGGCTTGGCGGGCTCGACAAAGCTGAACACTTAAACGCCGGGGTTTCTTCGAAGTGATCCGAAGAGTCGGCGAACCAGACGCATCATCCGATTTGCGAAGCAAGCGTCAAGAAGCATGAAAACACTGCTCTTTTCCAATAGGAGAAGGTACCCCACTAACAGCTCGACTCAGCATCCGCGAGCTTGGCAACGAAGGTTCATCGCTGCGTTCGTCGTCAGAACCAAATACCTCAGTACAAAGGCTTCTCTTCTTGACGAGGTCATCCTTCTCTTCCGCTGAGTCGGGACCAGAAGCAGGACTCGCTTGTCCATCGGATTCAAAGCTGTCCGCTGAGTTCTCAGGCAAGGAGATCGGGTCGGAAGGTGACTCAGTCGCAATAGCTGCTGAGCAAACCGACTGAGCAGAATCACCACCCGAACCCAAGACAGCTTCATCAGAGGCATCAAGATCCTAGAGTAGTTGAGCCGTCACTGCGGCGGTGGCTGCGGACTTGCGAAGAGGACGTCCAAAAGGTGAAGTCAACCCAACTGAGCTCGTCGGAAGTGACGGTCTGGGCAGACACACGGCCGGCGTGACAACATCCGTGAGTATGATGGTCACACCAGCGCTTCGAGATGGCCGGTCTGGAGAAGCAGTAGTCGCGACTGAAGCCAGATGAGACCGAGAACACGACAACAACCGTGCAGCCGCTACTCCCGTTGACGAAGCGTTCGCTGGAGTGCTCACCTGGGGCAAACCAGCAAGCTGGCGAGATCCGGAACTCGACGATTGAGCTGCGGCAGTCGTGAGAAGCCCAGACGAAGCTAGATTCGAACGCAGCGGAGCCGAAAAATTGGGTCGTACTGACTACCGACGAAGGCAGGGTGGTCAATGCCGGCGCCGCCGAAGAGGTCACCATAGACGAAGTGTCCACATGACCACATGACTGAGCGTTTGGAGTAGAGCTCGTAGCAGGCACTGAGGTATTGGACAATGGCGCCTCAAACTCGTACTCCGCTTCATCCTCTGAGCGTGTGGACACTGCTGGCTGCGGGTATTCATCACTTTGAAGTCTACGACATTGCGTAACACCAATGACCTCCCGTTTTCGGTTCAGAAACGAGCATATATCGGGGAGATAGAAGCGCGTTGGCTCGTAACCATCATACCGCTGACCCCGAAGTCTCGTTCGATCTGCGCTGACGATGTTGGAACAGCAAAGACAATCCGATTAACAAAAGGGAGAAATTGGTAGTTGTTTCTTGTCTGGTGACTCCAAAACGCAAGATATGCTCTGCTGAGGTCTTTTCGTCACGATTCATCACTACTGGTTCAGTAATCCACCGTTCCAGCTCCTCCTCAACACGTGCTTCCTGAACATCCCTTGAATTAGTTTGAGCAACACCTCCGTCTTCTTCAACGAAGTCCATAAGATCCTCTAGAAACACTGAAGGGGCTTCATCCGTGACGGGGGCCGGTGCCAGTTCGATTTCCGGAGCAGCTACGGACAGCAACTTGAGCGACTAGAGTCGGTCGAGAATTGTTTTTTTTTACCAAGGTCATTATTCTGGTCACCTTGTCCTCTTTCATTCGCTTTGTCGGTATTGTAGGGGCAATGACTAACTGCTGGTTGCACAGACGAATCATCGAAGCGAGCACTCCATCAGGAAAAATAACGAGGTGGTTTAAGATGCATGGAACGATAGTCCATTAGAGCGACTGATGTGTCCAGAACATATTGGCGAAGCTTGTACAAAGTGAGAAGATCTTGAATCTGATTTGCAGCCTCGCTTTGAACTCGACGGTTGAGCACTGTAATATGCTCTAGGAGGCACACCAGTTGAATCAAGTCAAGTTTATCTGTTGCTAAAGGGAAACCATCTGGTGGTGCAAGTCCGACCCGAAGCGACTTAGCGATTCGCTCATCAAACCAATCTACAAGTTGGTCCAACTTCGCAAGAATTCTCAAGAATACTTTAGTCAGGCCCATAAATCGATGTTGTTTGAGCTCGACAAGGGTTCGGGACTTGCTTTCTCCTGTCATCTCGCATAATTCTGCAAACAGGGAGCCCATTATCTCCACGTGACGCACTTGATGAACAGTCCTCCCGATTCGTGATATCAATCTGTCATTTTCTTGTTTTTTTACTTGTCTTGTCATTGACAATTCCACAGGCGGCTTTAGTTGCAGCGTTAGTTAAGTGCGGAATACACCATTCCCACTGAAGATTGAGTCCTTCTGTCAACATCCACTTCACGTCAGCACCTGTGTCATTGGTTCCTCCGAAGAAGCTTTTGATTGAGAGGCTGAAGTCGTATAGAAATTGAACTATCCACCGTTTGAAAGGCCCACGAATGCCACCATCACGCTCGTCGTAATAAGGGCGAAAGTGACGAATTCCAAGCAAAAACGACCGGAAGCGCCACTCGTTGTCAATGAAGTAAATTCGCAGACCGAGGTGCTTTTCACCCTGTGCTTTTGATGACTGTGCCTGGATGAACATGTACGAAGATGACACATTGGTATCAAAATCAAGTGACACGCAAGTTTGAAGTTCAACCACTCGGAGCGCGCCCAAGTACGGCCCTGTCGAGTCAACAAAGACCACCCCATAGTGAGACCAAGATATCGACCCAAGCCATACCCAAACGAAGACTACATGAAGCCAGAACTGAATACGATACGAAGACAAGATGTTTTACGAAGACTTGAAGAAGAACTGCATGATGAGTGTATGAAGTGCAAGAAGACAGAAGACTTAGGACCTATTGATAAATTTAAACAGAGTTCGTTTCTCCCCGTTGAGCTCACGTGTTAGGCGTGGAATAAGTCAGAAAGGGCAAGTGCCGCGAAGAAGAAGCAATCACACCGCGGCGCTCCCACACATTCCGGGCAAGTTGATCAAGAAGGACTGATCGCTTCACTGGAACTCCACCTATACTCAAGTCCAGTTAGGTGGTGACCAGCGACCATATATCCTGGAGTGACCCACCTATTTCATATCCTAGTTGGGTCACTAACTTGTTAGTGCTTTGCTCATTTCATATTAACCCGTGTATTCCTGAAGTGCTAAGTAGTCGCCTTTGGGTTTTGTATTGACTGCTGTGTGGATTGACCGTATCCTGGATTACAGCGAATTCTTCCTCTTAATTGAGGTGGTGCGCGTTTGTATTGTAAGTGTTCAGGCTGCTAGGTGCCTGAATTTAGACTCAAGTGAGCCTAGTATGTGAGACCCCCGCTCCGGGTCAGTAATATTTGGACAACTGCAAATTTACTACATATTTGTATATTACTCTGTCTGTTGGATATCAACAGCCTAGAATAGCACCTGGGATAGTGTACACACGTTGTCTGTATCCTAGCGTACTTGCTTCTGGCCTTCCACATCCTGGCGAGGATACCACGCCAGGATTACCTTTGAGAGTTCGAGGCTGCATCCTGGAGTGGACGCTTGGCCCGCACTTTTTCATTAGGTTATGATTGTTCAAGACCCTCCCAACTACTCTGGTGGAGTGCCTATCCGTCGACGATAAACAAGCCGATAGGGATACACAAGGTACACACGCCAAGACCTTCCCAGGGAGTCATCTCGCTACCTGTACCCCCTACTTCTACGCTCGGATCGTGTTTATCCTAGCGCAGGACCTGTTATCCTGGCGCAAGGGCCCAACTCTGGGTGCAGAAGACCAAGCGCGACGCCCTCTTGGAATCTGCTGGCTCGGCAACGTCGCTGGGTTGCGCTATACACCCCCTGAGGCGGTAAAAAAAATTTCACCGACTTCGCCGCATGGTTCCGCGGGACAAAGTGCTTCCATTACGACCTTCCGACAATACTTCCATCTCTGTTTGGATCGTCGGACGAGGATGACAGTGATGACGAGGTTGTCGTGGACGGGGTGGAGGTTGTATTCGCAGACGATGACGGCGATTCCGACAACGTGAATGGTGCATGCTATTGTATCCTGTATATACAACAAACACTTACGCTGTATATGATGTGCTCTATATTATGTTGTATAGCGGATAGCCTCATGACTAGCGATTAGGAAGACAATCTCAACGAGATGGAAGATGGAGAAGACCCAAACAACTTTGGTGACCTTGCCTCTGGAGACGAGACCGATGAAGATGATATTCTCAACGAAGGTGATGCACAAGGAGTGGGTGACGAAGTGGTGGCGAGCATGGAGAAAATGTAATGCAACTCACTTTGAAGTTGCTCCTTGGGCTTTCCACACAGTCTTATAACAAAGGCCAAAACCGACGGCATGCATGATATATTGGTATTGCTTACCAACTTTCGATCCCAAATGAAATTTTAGCTCTTCTAGCTGTCCTCCCAGGAAAATGGCGATAACGATGAAACAATTGATAATGATATCAATTCAGTTGAATCCATCGCGGAACAACGCCATGATGTTTCTCGCGTCACTTGGAAGGTCAGACAAGGTGCTTACTGGAAATGTCGACGGTAACGACATGGACAATCTGAGGGAGCACAGCGTAACTGCATGGTCGGAACCCGAATCCCCCGAGTTGAGGGATTATTGCAACGCCCCTATGAAGCCGGCGGCGAAGAAAACAGCTACCCGGAGTTGCGGAAAGAGCCTTTCGGGCCGACACCAGATGCAATGAAGTGTGGCGATTCCCCGCTAGCGCTGTTCTTCTACTTCCTGCCAGTTGCACTTTGGCAGCATAATGCAGTGTGCAGCAACAACTACAACCGCGAGCAGACGGAGAGGCGTGTTGAAGCATATATTGAGCGCCGAAACAACATGCTGCGTCACCGGTCCGAGGACAGGACTCCACTGCGATCGCGGGGTGATGTACGCATGTCACTCATGGCAGTATAGCCTGTGCTTCCTCATGCACTATGTGTGTTATTGGAGCTTATGCTCGCTAGACTGTGCAGCCAAACCGAGGAAAGATTGCCAACCACTGGAAACGTGAGGATGAAGGGACAGCCGGACGAGGCAAGTTCGCAACCTTGATCCACGGTCCAAGACAGACAGAGCCTGGAAGATTCTGAATGTAGTTAATGTGCTGCAGCTCACATTTCGTCGTGGTTTTATACCTCCTGATGCGTGTGCCTTCGATAAAGCGATGCTACCGCCGCGCTCGTCGTTCAACAAGATTCGCGTGTACATGAAGGATAAACCGTGTAAATGGGGGGCTGGTTATGCTGTGCTGCTCGCACACTGCGTACTGCATCAGGTACATACAGCACTTGTTGGAGGTGTTATGCTGTATAATACATCTTACCACTATGGTATGCTGTATATTGGAGGTTTTGAGATTTACGTCTGCAAGAAGCAACACATTGCTGACACGACTTTGATAGACAAGAAGCCGGGGCCTGTCGCGGTCGTCCGCAACCTGAAAGCGGTATTCCCCGACGGACAAGACTAGGGATTTCGGCTTGTGGAGACAGTTCGCTTCTACACGAGTGTGGTGCTTGCTATCCAGCTACTGTTGATGGGGGTCTTTATCGTCGACACCTTCATGACAAACCGCAATGGGCTCGCTGTAACTATCCAACCGAAGAAAAATTTCCCGAAGAAACGACCCAAACATTTCATACCGGGAGCTTTCAGTACCAATAAATCTAAACACGTGAAGCAAATGTCTTTTTTTCTTGTGTACTGGGAGTGATCTTTCGCTTGAGAGGGTTGCGAGAAGGGAGAATACTGGAGAGCTACATGAAGTGGCTTGTCCTAAAGCAGTGAAGGACTACCACAAGTACATGGGCGGAGTTGATGTGCACGATCAACGCCGTCTGCAACGGTTTCCTTGCAGCGTGCAGTGACTTTCCGCAATTACTACAAATCGCTGTTTTTGGGACTCGCTGATCTAGCTATTGTCAACGGCTACATTGTACACCGGGCGTTTCACGCAGAAAAGGGAACGCGTCGTTTGGCCCACGTCCAGTATATCCGCAAGCAGCTCCTGGGCCTCATCAACATGAAGGATGAAGACATGAATGACAGCGACTCGTTCGGCGCAGGTGGGTGCGGTGAATTAGTTGTTGTAAGTACCGATTAGACTAGCATGTACATGATGCTACTGAAGATCCACCTCCTCCTCCAGCGTCCAACACACATTCCGGTCAAGGGACGACTTATTCCGATGCTAGAACGCTGGCTGAGCGTGTCTTTCTTGCTGCAAAGTAAATGGACGAGTGGAGGAACCCCTCAGGGCGTCTGAAACGCGTACAACGCGACTGCAAAGTGTGCTCCATGCTGCGGTCGGACGGGAAACGCGGCGGAACTACATACACATATTTCATACTTCTGCGATGAATGCCTCAGCTCGCTTCCCGTGTACCTGTGCATGCAACCTAAGCATACCATGGCCGGAAAGCTGCAAAATTGCTGGGATATATGACACAACTTGTTCAAGAACGGCACGGACATTGCTGGCAGCATGCAGGGTAAAATACGTACGCGCAAGTCGCCCGCTAAGCGCCGCCGGGCTTCATCCGAAGAAGAGAAAGACTCATTGTGAGCGTTGCTTCGATATAGCCAAGGACCTAAGGTGATGATTGTTTGTGCTCCAGGAGTGTCTCTTTCCACTTGACCTCTAATTTGTATGTTAGCGTCGCGGACACTTCACGTGATTGTGTCCGTACCTCAACCTATCATACTTGAGCTATGTATTGGTCTGACCTGCATCTTCTGGGCCACCTTCTTTTAAAAAAATTGACAAAACTCGAAGGGGAGTCGACCTGGTTCTGCACACGCGGTGCGAGGTGAAATGCTAGATGTTAGTGCAATGTCAGTTCATATACAGCGTAACAGCGGTGTATATACAGCACAACGCGTGATATTCGTGGCGTCTACGGCACTAACTTATTCATTCACCATATCGCCCAACCCTTGAGGTATACAAAGTTCTATACTAAATTATGCTGTATATACAGGATCACGTTGCCCTAATAATGCTTCCGGTTCAAAAGGTTTAAGGGTGGCCGGTATATCATCATTTTCAATTTTGCAATTGTCGTCGGTTACTGTACCCCACTTGCAGTACATATGACATATTTTCAGTAACGACATGTAAAATTGTTAAAAATAAGACAGCCACGAGCACCTGTTTAATCCAACGTATATGCTTCGTTGTGCGTGCAGATGGATACCATCCATTTTTCCCTCGATATTTGTTAAGTGCTGGTAGTGCCCTGGAAACGTGATGGGCGTAGCATCTGAGGCAACATCGGCCACTAGCAGCACCGCCGACACGGTCGCAGCCGACTCATTTGCGACAGATTAGCTTGGCAGGGGCAACAAGAAGTGGATCAGTGGCGGGTTCTTCCTGACGGGTGTGGCAAGCTTCATGGCCATGTTGGCTTTTGTGCTTTGGGTGGTTCAGTCGAAGCCTCTGGGTGAAGGCATCTTGAGCCGCAGCTACTCAACGATGCGTGCGGCCGTCTGCTCTATTCACACACCCTTCGTTTGAGCACCCCTTTAAAAATTACCTCTTCGTACACTCTGACACTCTGCTTCCAATGGGCTCCATGCGCTTATGTCTGGAGGTGACATGCGCAACCTGGATGCTTAGTGTCGTCCAACTGACCACGCTATAGACGGTCCGCTCGTGCAACAGATCCAGTCGGTGTCGCAGGTCGTATATTTCAGTCAATCGGGCCACCTTCGCTACGTTCGGCAGCCAGTAGAATGCGCGGAATGGTGTTGCATTTTTAACCCTAGCCGCAGACAAACAGACGGCGGGTTCTATTATGTCGGCGGGGCTAGCCGGCTGCCACCGCTTCGCGGCGGGGGCGGCAAGGTTTGCTAAAAAATTATGATCTCAGGTCAAAGGGCTTCGTTATGTCACGTGCATCGTGCTAATAATGAACGTCGAGGTTTTGTTTATGTTTGTCGGTCCGAGGGTTTATGTATTCAAGCTAATTTGCCATTCCCAAAGACCATGCTGTTTAGTATGCTGTCGTGCACTTATCCGTAGTTCCATACTACGCGTTTAGCAGAACATCGTCAAGAAATTAGCGAGCCACGGAGAACGATATCAAAGTTAGTACTCGATACCATGGACGGCCAAACCACTCCGTGAGAGCATGTAATCACGGATGAGCGCTCAGCGACGAGAGGACGGGGGAAGGAGGCCATATGTGGCGAAGACGACGGACCCCGCGGATAAGAATCCAGGGGAAAATATGGAAACGCGGAATAATAAGCAGCAGTTGCACAAAAGCGGATCTGACTACATAAGAGTATGAAACCATGGATGAGCACATAACCACGGGCGAGCTCGGATACGGTTCAAAAATAGAACGCGACAGAGCAGAGAGCAGATTGCCGTGGTCGCGTTATTTTCCGTAAATGGTGGTCCTCATTGGTTTAGTCCCTCCCGTCATTTCAAGTCTTCCCATGATTTCGCATCCTCTAGTGGCGATGTGGCCTTCCGTTTCGTCGTGGCCTTTAGCGGCTGAGAGGCCTTCCATCGTTTCGTGTCCCTCCGTGATTCGTGTCATTCTGCGGTTTCATGTATGTCTTGGATTCGCCTCTACCCTCTGTAACTTCCTTACCTAAACGAGTTGCAGCACTTCTGGTACGTCGACGTCAGGGAACCTGGGACAATACCACGCGCTTGTAGAGCATGCACGACGTACTCGTCGCTCAAATGCTTCGGACATTCCTGGCGTCAGGTCGACCACGCTGGGCTGAAGTGCTACAGCCACTTTACCATCAGTCGAGGCAGTACCCTCCGACGTTCTTACGGATCTACCGGACTGATACGCCGCATAGATTGGTTACTCTGGCGGCACTGCACATTGCACCTGATATACAGGTTCAACGACTTTCTGCCCTGGTGCCAGTATGCTAGCCGCCACACTGTGGTTGTTGTGGTAAACAGTACCCGGCCGGCTCGAACTGGTACTGGCACCGCCTGCAAGACTATGTAGAATACTTGTGGGACATGGAGCGAGCTGGTGACATCGGCCAAGCTCCTCGACGCAGCCCTTTCACTTGCAGCCACTCCACTCTCGTAAAAAGACACGCTGTGTGCTAGAGTAGAACAGAAAGAAGTGCCACGCTCACCGCCTTTAGCCGATGCCTGCGATTGCGCGGAGCTCGTCTATATACTGCCTTAGCTCGGTCTCCACGTTCTGGTCGCGTGTTCTCGACCAGAATGCGTTGGTGTAAGCATAGATATAGCAGTCCTAGCCGTTGCCTGTAATTCATCAAGCGCTAGGGCCTCTTCGCCGTCTTCTTTGTTTGCGTTGCCATTGCCTTCTTCGTGCCCGTCGCCTTGCTCTTGGTTTTCGTCTTTGTGGTCTTTCTCACCTTCGCGATCCGGCGGTAACGAACTCGATGCATCGCGTTTCGGGTGCTCGTGATACTTCTCGAAAAACAAGTTGTGCTCCCCGTTCTTCTTCAGCGTTCTCGGGTGGCTGCAGCGGCCAGGATATCGGCATAGCAGTGCGCTGCCTGCGCTACCCGATGCGTCGCTCGTCATCTGGTACCGTTGTCGCTATTACTGCAGTTCAGATCTCAGCGTTAGCAAGAAGGGAAAGCTGATATACCTACTGTTGGTGCTTACCTCATTTGCAATTGGCGCGCTGCCAGCTCGCGAAATCCTTCGTTTCCTTGTGCGCGAAGAGATTTTAGCATTAAAATTCTTTTCAGTTTCAACCTATGTATTTACACACATTATTCCTTTGGGGTGTTGTGCAATTTTTTTTCATTATATATATATATAAATAGCAGTTTCCCCTTAGTAACGGATGCGAGTTTCCGCGAGGATGCTAGCAGTGCTAGCAGCTTGCGGTTACACTAATATTTATAAAAAACACTACTCCATAGAACGTTTACCTACAATATCCTCGACCGACGTGGCGGGTGGACATCCTCCCCGTGCGATGGAGACAGCCTAGACATGCAGATTTGTCGATGCAGCTGCGAACAGAACATAGCGTGGGATCCGTTCGAACTCGGCACATGCGGGCGCCAGTCGATGCGTCGCATGCGCTTCTGGACCATCCAGATAGGCATTCAAGCACCGCCCACTTGCGCAAGCGCCAGCGCCAGAGCCACCCCTAGACTCGCGTCAACGAAGCGCGGCCATAGTGACTTCTGCGATGGACCCTCCACGCACACCGCCACGCGCCGTCAGGAGTGGGTTAACAGCAAGCATCCCCGTAATCAGACTAAAAACTGATTGGCTCAAAATAAGCACTATTCCATTGGACATGTTTGAATTTTGCAATTGCACGTATAGTGTAGGTGGTCCACAATAAAACGCACTTTGAGATGTTTTTGTCGCAATAGTTAAAATATGATGCGGAATTGATCGTTGGTTTAATTTACTTCATATGAGCGGTGTTGAACTATTGTATAAATGAAGCAATTTTAACTTTCAGGGGAGTATGGTCCAGCAAGGTTAAAAAGCCTTTGTCCTGTTTAACCTAACTGATCCGGATAATGCCATGTCGCTAACAAAACGTTTATGCAGGGCAACCACGGCCGTGCCCGCTTAGTTGCTGAGACGGCGAGCACTGCAGTGGTGTTGGCTGCTAGCTCTGCTAAAACTTTTTTTCTAGGGAAAACGTGTTTTCTTGTGTGTACGAGCGCATGCTGTACACCTCAGTTAGCGGTAGATATCGGTTTTGCTACAGTTTCCAACCTCAATTGAAAGTGGTTAAAACGAACCTCAATTACCTGTGAACTAATTCTAGTAGTTGCGTCCACAAATCAAATTTCAAATATATTAAGCTTGGAAACCCTTTGAGATGTCCATAACTATGTTCAACTTGGTTTTAATCGGTAGTAAATAAGCACTGAGAATCTCTAAGAGAAACTTTTAACAATAAAATAGCTAACTTTGGATAGTATTTCCACTCAAGGCTACTTGTCAAGATTTTCTTACCGATGCGCGGCAAAATGTCATGTGTGGAGGGGGGCAGGGGAGGGGGTCAAATCGCGGAGCACAAGAAAATTTTTCAGATTTTTAATGTGAAGTGTAGCAAGTGGGATAGCATGCCCACGCAATGGCCTTGACAATACACTGGCATCTTTGCCGGCTTGGCCTTGAATTATATTGTGAGTTCCATATTCTTGTTATAAAGAATGTCGTAGTTACAACGGTAGACATCGTGTTCGAACAACGGCCACCTCCAACGAGCGGGTTGCCGTCAGTGGTACGAATTGGCCCCCTATTCTAAAACATTAAGATACGAGAAAACATTGATGCTGCGTAAGCGCAGCTGTAACAAGGTTACATGGTGTGGCCCACACATGGGTACGGAGTACCCGGTGGCTAACAGACTCTGCGTACATGATGTGTAGAATTAACGGTGGCCTCAGTACATAGGCTGAGGGCCACCCGTTATGCATTTGTTAAGGTTTAACTATGATAGATAGTTAAACATAGATAGCGGCTTGGCCGCAATAAAGATAAATAAAACACTTAGGATTTTAGAAGCAAAAAGAGTTATTTCGAGAAAATAACTCTGTGCCATGATACTAGGGTTGTGTTAAAGTTCCTTCGGATAAGGAACTTTGCATTACGGACTCTTTGAGTCGAACGTCTTCCTCTGACGCTAAAGCTACGGCAGCCCCACTGCACTTGGTAGCACTTGTAGTCAATCCCGCACCTGACTCGGTTGACTGTATCCTCTGTGAGGATGGAACACCCCATGCTCGGTAATTTACCCACGGCGCAGCTGGACGCGTTAAACAAACTCATGTCCTTGCTTGGCCCGGAGGGCGTGGCTCATCTTACACCGCAAGGTCCAGATGCCGTGATCGCCAGACTGGAATCCTTCTCCCGTTAGGAGAACGCGCTCTTGGAACATGTTCAAGAGTAGATGAGTGCTGCAACGGCAGTTGCATCGGTCAAGAATGACGATCCAGCGAGACTCAAGCCGCTCATGCTGAGCGTGAAGACCTTTGAAGGGAAGGATGGAGAGAATCTGTTTCTCTGGACCCGTGAGGTCGAGATGGCCGTGGGATCGGCCTTGCTTCAGAATGAGCAACAGCGATGGGCGCTTGCTATCTCCCAGCTGGGAGGTCGCGCCCGGGAGTGGGCCCTAATGTGTGGTGCGTCCGTGGACGCAGCGTTCCCCACTTGGGTTCAACTGAAACAGCAGTTGTCTCGCGTATTCTCACCGCCTAATCAGGCGTACCGAGTTCGGTCGAGGTTCCTTGCTGGTCTCTGTCCGAGAGTTGAGAACTATGATCGCCGGGACCTTCGTCCGATACAGAAACCAAGAGCTCGCGGTTGTCACTCCCTACGTTTCACGCAGCCCAAATTCCAGTACTAACTCGATCAGGCGGCGGACCTTCAACCAGAACTGTCACGGTGACCGTGTTCATGGAGGGACTCTGCGTGGGCACAGCCCGAACGAAAGTGTTCTGTGTACACACTACCTCTTTCGAAGAGACTGTGAACGGGGCTTTGAATGCCGAACACAACTTCAAGTCGGCTCGACCTGGTTCGTACGCTGATAGCGCAAGCTCTTCGAGCGGTCCGGAACCGATGGACCTCAGCTATGCTGAAGATGAAGCATCGGAACTTCTTGCTGCGGAGCAGCTCGCTGGCATTCGGCGTTGCGTTTTGGGCAGGAGCACCAAACATCTGAGGGCGCAATGCCCTCTACGCTCTAAGCGCCAGGCTCTGGCGAGCCAGCCCTCCGGGGCGTCGCCGGGAAAAGGCAACTCCCCCCGCGCCTACTGGGAGTTGCCTTTTCCCGGCGACGCCCCGGAGGAACTGAGTAATGTTGCGCCTCGAGGAGGTAAAGGGCAACAGGGCGCAGCCCCGAAGAGAGATGGGCTCTCTAACAAAATGAGTGTGTGCAAGCCGGGCTTGCTAGTCATTCAAGCGAACGTGAAGGGCTTCGTGAAGCCGTGGAGAGTCTTGATTGACTCAGGAGCTTCAGGCAGCTATACCCGTCGCTCTACCCTGCAAGGGAGTCAGCTGTATGCTGAGGCACTAGAAGTGCCAACGAGAGATGAAATCTCAGTCCATCTGGCGACGAGGCCACTTGTCACTGTGTCGAAGGTCTCTCATGACCTTAGTGTGAAGTTCTTGGACTTAGATAGCGTGGAACGCTGTCTGGTGTTGGACCTGGATTCGAGGTATGACCTCATCCTTAGCATGGTATGGCAGGTGCGCCATGAGCCATGGATCGACTGGAAATCGAAAGCAATGGGTGCTACGCACCCTGTCCCTAGTGGAGCTTTGGTGGGTCATGAGCCCACCTCTGCTAGGAAGCAGAAGCGCTATTGGCGCGATCACGAGGCCGCGGCGGTCGTGGTTCTGGACATTGGTCTGTCCGCACTTGTGAGCAACGAGGTTGCTGTAGTTCCTGTCAAGGACGAGCGCGGAGTGGCGCGTAATCCACTGATCTGGTCAAGGACCTACCGCTGCGAGTCGAGGTATCATGGGCGCGGCCCAGAAGATGCAGGTGAAGTGAGACCTAGTTGACTGAGTTAGGGTCATGGACCGCATGGCTCTGAGCCGAGTGTCTCTCGAGACGCGGCTTCCCCTTCTAGGAGTGTTGATGCTGCTGCACCCGGTGGGGGTGACGGAGATGTCGCCGCACTGCCCTCGTCCGGCCGGGCTCGGAGGGAGAGGAGAAGAAGACGCAGAGCGTCTGTGAGGTCTTCGGCGTCGGACGAGGTGTCCAACGTGGCGAGCGGTGAAGCTCCATGTGATCGCTGCGAGCAGTGTACACACTCATGAATGTAGTGACAGGGGAGGTCGAAGGCGACATCAGCCTCGACGCTCTGCCCGCTGATGACGCTCTGGTAGGGCTGGACGAGATGTCCGTTACCGAGTTTGGGGAGGCCTTGAAGGGGTCTTAATAAGACCCGAGCAGGAGTTGAACTCCTCGTCCGTCGTAGACAACGCGGTCCTGGAGGACACCAAGAAGGCGCTGGGTGCGCGGAGCGGATCGGAGATCCTGAAAGACTCGTCGGATCCGTTCTATCCTTTGCTAAGGAGTATGGAGACGTGGTCTCAAGGAACCCACCGATGGGTTTGCCTCCGGATCGAGGCGTGCGTCATTAAATTGACTTGGTTCCAGGAACCAAATATTGCGTGACGCGGCAGTCTTGCCAAAGGAACCGTGTGACGTCGTTGACGCGTTCTTCCGTGCGAAGCACGAGGCAGGGCTGGTGCGTGAGAGCAAGTCTCCGCACTCGACACCCACATACTGTGTTGGAAAGCCGAATGGCAAGTGGCGTATTGTGCATGCTTTTAATAAGCTGAATGCGGCCACCATTCCGACGCAGACGTCGATTCCTCGCAAGGCTGTTCTGCACAACAACATGGTAGGCTGTACGTTGTACAGTGTACTCGACTTGGTCGATGGTTACTACCAATTGCTCATGAGAGAGAGCGACATCCCGCTGACAGCGGGAAGTACTCAGAGCGGTATGCTCTGGGAGTGGCTGGTGATGCCCCAGGGGCTATCGAACGCACCAGCAACGTTCAATCGTCTCGTGACGCAGTTGTTCCGGCCCCATCAGGAGAACGCACAGACGTACTTCGACGATATTTTCGTCCATAGCCGCGCTGAGCACGGGAAGTCAGATGTAGAGAGCCACATTGGCCATTTACGAGCGGTGCTCGAGTGCATGTGCACGAATAAGTTGTATGCTAACTTGGACAAGTGCGGCTTCGGCGCGGAGAAGATCCCTTTCCTCGGGTGCTTCATTGGGAAACGTGGCTTGTGGGCAGATCCTGCCAAAGTCAAGGCCATCGTGGACTGGCCATTTCCCAAGAACCAGAAGGACTTACGAAAGTGGCTAGGCTTAGCCAATTACTTGCACAAGGACAGCGCAAACTACGCGCAGATGGCCAGGCCACTATCGGATCTTCTTAAGAAGGATGCACCTTGGTGCTGGAGCGTCGAGCACGACGGAGCCTTCCAGTCCGTGAAGGCCGACACTCGCGCTACCGGACCCGGATCGTCCGTTCAGCGTCGTCTGCGACTCCTCCAATTTCGCAATCGGTTGTGTTTTACTACAAACAGACGCCGAAGGGCGTGAACGCGTCATCGCGTTTGAGTCTCGCCAGCTCAAGGCTGCGGAGAAGAACTACCCAGTTCATGACAAAGAGCTACTTGCGATGAAGTATGCATTAGTCAAGTTCAGGGTACACCTGCTTGGGCTCCAAGCCTTTCGTGTTCTATACGGATCATGCGTCGTTACGCACTGCGACTTAGTCGCCTCACCTCTCTTAGAGAATGGCACGATGGCTGTCCTTCTTTGACAAGTACAACTTCGAGATGAAGTACAAGCCGGGACGGCTTACTGTGGTGGCCGACGCGTTGTCGCGCAGGCCGGACTACGAGTTAGCCCATGTCACAACGGTGACGTCGTCAGTGCCCGACTTAATACGCGCGGCGTATGCACAGATGATATGTGCGTAGCGCTGCTACGTGCTCTTGGGAGCGAGGAGTTCAAGGACTCCGACAAGGAGATGTGAGGGCGCTTGCGCGCAAGGCTACATCGATACTCCATCGATAGTGGCCTGCTGTACTATAGCACGGACCCAGAGGATACCCCTCGTGTGATCGTTCCTCATGACGAGAACCTCAAGTATCGAATTCTCTATGAGGTACATGATACGCCCGTCGGTGGTCGTGAGAAGACCTATAGCTCGGTGAGCTCGATGTACTGGTGGCCCAAGATGTACAAGTGGGTTGGCACTTACGTACGCACGTGTGAGGCGTGTCAACAGATGAAGTCCGCGCCGAATGCGGCGGCACCGTTGGCGAGCTTGCCTGTTCCAACGGGATGTTGGCAGTCCATCAGTATGGACTTCGTGTTTGGTCTTCCGAAGGCCAAGGCGGGCAACACGGGTATCGGGGTCTTTGTAGACCGGTTGAGGAAGATAGCTCACTTAGTGGCAGTGCCGGACACCATTGATGGTGAAGATACAGCTTTGCTATTCTTAGACGGAGTCTTTCGCCAACATGACTTGCCTAGGCTATTGTCTCGAATCGAGACCCGCGATTCCCCGCGAAGTTCTGGGCGTCCCATTTCAGAGTGCTCGGCACTCGTTTAGACATGTCCACTGCCGATCATTCGGAGA
Source organism: Phytophthora tentaculata (assembly GCA_033557915.1). Taxonomy (NCBI): domain Eukaryota; phylum Oomycota; class Peronosporomycetes; order Peronosporales; family Peronosporaceae; genus Phytophthora; species Phytophthora tentaculata. The sequence goes on along the minus strand of JAUCEA010000016.1, from coordinate 5,890,820 downwards.
CCGATTGTCAAACTGAACGCGTGAATCGCGTTGTGGAAGACATCCTCCGGTGCGTATGGGGCGAGGAGCCGAAACGCTGGAGATGCCCTCCGGTGCGTATGGGGCGAGGAGCCGAAACGCTGGGAGATGCTCCCTCTCGTCGAGTTTGCATTGAACAGTACGATGCCAGCCTCGGCAGGCTTCACTCCGTTCTATGTGAACGGCTTGGTGAATCCTCGCGTCCCGCTGAAGCCGCCACGTAGTGGCTGAGGGCTTGACGGGGGAGGAATAGCCGAGCAACTGGCAGATGTCAGCCCTGTTGCAGTTCGCAAGCAAGTCGATGACTTTGTCTCGTTGAGACTGAGCGTCATGCGACAGGTGCAAGACGCTATGGCTGAGATTCAAGACCTTCAGAATGAATATGCTGATGCTAAAGGCAGAGGCAATGTGGAACGGTTTGAGGTCGGAGACCTAGTTTTGTTAAATGCTAAAAACCTACCTACTCATGCAGTGTCTGCCGTCTTCAAGAGAAAATTGAGACCTCGGTTTGTGGGACCGTTCAAGGTTGTGGCCAAGAAGGGCCTTGCGTATACGCTAAATCTTCCGAAGAAGATGCGTACGCATCCGGTCTTCTACGTCGGCTTACTCAAGCCGTATCTGGATCCTGCTCAGGCGAGCGCGACGGCGTTGGCGCCGTCCCGGCTGGTGGCTGAGCCACGCCCAAAGGTTGGGCAGCAGCGACGGGTGGCGAGGCCACAGGACGAGGAGCAAGCTGCTGAAGTCGCAGCAACAAGCCGAGCTGCCCTTGCAGCTGAGCGACTTGACGCTCTAAGTCCACGACTCGGTTTTGAACCGACTGAGGTTGCTCGAACCAGTCCACACGACGGTGGGTCTCGTCGAGATCTCCTGCAAGACGGTTCAGGGAGTCAGTTGTATCTCGAAGATACTGGCCCAGAGAACTTACGCGCTGATCCAGTGCAAAGAAGTCACTCCGAATCGCGACGCGAGGGTCCAGCTGAGGCTCGACATCCTCCAGCTCTTCCTGACGAGCCCGGTGAGCTCCACTATCACATGAAACGTGTTGTGGCGCGGCGTCGACGCCAGGGTCAAACCCAGTATCTGGTAAAGTGGCGGGGCTATCCTCATTCGAAAACCTCGTGGGTGTTTGAGGTCCGCCTTCGGCAAGACTGCCCAGACGTCGCGGACGCTTATAATCGGGCACATCCGATGCCGAAGCGCCACCTTGGCGTGCGACGGCGTCGCCAGGCGCTGAGAGCTTCCCACTAAAGTGGGAAGAGACAGATCGGCAGCTGAGCTCAGGCGCTGATCGGTAGTCGTCGTGAATCCACCTATCGGGCTGCATTTCGAACGGCACTCCCATCTATCGAATCGGAGTTTGAAGAGTGAGTACAGTCCATCCATTATCGCGCATGTCGTGAAGCGCTCCAGCACGAACCTCCCAAGGCGCAACAGCATCCACACCACCGACTGTATCGAGTAAGGCAGGATCGAAAAGAAGGTCTGTTGGTTTGGAATCGCCAGCGGCTCCTGGATCAGGCTCGACCCAGTCGAGATCGTCATCATTGTTGTACACCAAATTGTCATCGCCCTCTCCAGTCCGGCGTATTCCCCGGTATCTCCAGGATCAACGGTGTTCGGGTCCCTCATTATCATGTCGTGATACAGCGAATCAATACACGATAAGATAGTTAACGAGTCACATTATCGAGTATCTGCATGTTCATGAACTAGTAGCAGTACGGCCCGTAAAAACTTCACGTTGATTTGTTCCTTCGACTTCTGAATCCGTACAGGATCCCGCACTCTACGCAACCTCCTCTTCTACGCCAACCTCCACAGCACTCGATTTGTCTTCGCCACCACTTCCAGAGTCGGCTGGTGGGTCGAAGGCAACGTTAACATTAAGTTGCAGTCCTGAATCAGTACAGTATAAACAATAGTAACAACGGATTAGGCTAAACTCAGACACTTGCAAACTGAGCATTCGGCATATCTGCGTTGCCACACATGTCAGCTGCGGATCCGGCTTAGCTCCGGGCGCGCTTGCAGCATCGGCAGTCACATTCGAAGTAGCAGAAATAGAGACTCGAACGTGCGCCACAAGGTAAACGCAACGTTAGCACCAATCAAAATACTCAGTAAAGGCATTTTGACATACCTGAAGACGTGATCGCGACACAATCCACGCCGGATTCGCCTGTTCAGGAGATTCAGTAGGATCTGTACGAGACACGATAAGGTTGGTAGTGTAATCTGTACCATACAACCCGATCTATAGATTCCTTCTGAGGTCTGGGCCTGCTGGTTTGGGCCGCGATCGCCTGCGAGTACTCGACGCTGGCTTTTTCTTTTTGCAGCCTCATCTCCTCTAAAGCAAACGGATTGTTAGCGACGGCGCCAACATAGAAAATGTCCCAGCTTACCCATATCCAGTCGATCCAAAAACTGTATCAGGGCTTGTTCTCCAACGAAGAGTCTTGGCCGCGCACGCCTTTCTTCGACTTTCCAGGCTTGATGTAGAAGTAGTCATTTGATAGCCCTACCGGGGCTTGGCGGTCCATCCATCGCGCTTAAGCTCTCTCCAACGAGCCTGAAACGCCATTTTGGGTACGAAACTAAATTGATTCGGTAGCAGCAGGGGAAATCTCAAATGAACCGCAATATGTGGCACGCAAAACGCACCTTCAACTTCATAAACGAATATGTGTCACACACCAGTTGAGTTTCCAGATCTTATTAGTAAAAACAGAAATCGAGACCGAAGGTAGATACACCTCTAGCTACATGGTGCGGAGATGATGGGATGAACCTTTCCCTATTTGACTTCAAGTTTGTAAGGGCCTTTACAAAGATTAAGTCAATAAATCCTTAACGTGTCTGATATAACATTTAGAAATTTTCCAATCGTTCCTGGTACAATGTCTAGGGTCTAGGGTCTGGGGGGAGGTTAAAAGTAAAAATATATGTAAATTGATTTGTTGTTTTTGAAGTACTACATTGTCGTAACCCGTTTAACCTTTTTAAGGGGTTCAATCATTATCTACTGAACGGTCCAAGTCAGTAACGGAGTAATTTTTTTGGGAAATAATAATTTAATTTTGTTGTTAAGAAATCGATTCGTGAATGTGAAGTTTGACAGTTGTTGACCGCAGCTGTCGACGCTGGAAGCCTCACCAGTGCAACAAACATATCCGCAACAAGCTTAAGGACTGATTTGCTGATATTAAACGTTTCCATTAGTCATGATATATATTGGTACTTGCGCACTTAGTGTGCAAACCTTAAGAATCGGTGCGAACTTACCGAACGGTATGTTGTACACATTTAACGCTCTTGGAAGGTGAAACATAGGATATACGTGAAGCACAGACGGACGCGAAACAACGGAAAGGCACGAAACACGGCAAGACACGAAGTCACGAAATTACACGAAGTGACGAAAGGACTGGTGAACGCGAAACCACGGGATGGACGAAATCAATGCGGTCCACACACCATGGAAGAACGTGGGGTCATGGCGCCACGGTAGTACCCGTAGCCACGGTAGAACATGAGCAAAAAGTAACGAGCCACGTAGCGCTAAACCAAGGACACGAAATTACGAAAGTACACGTCAGCACAGATGAACGCGCAACCACAGGAGGCACTAAACCCCAACGAGGCGCATGGGCCATGGAAGAGCACCTGACCACGACACGTTCTGTGTACAAGTAACCACAAGAGCGTAACGACGGGAAACCACCGAACCACGGAGCACGAAAGTACTGTAGAGCACGTAGACACGGATGGCGGAGCCACACCGCGAGACCACGACATCACTGAGACGGATGGAGCGAACGCAAACCCCGCAGCAATGAGGACACGGACGATGCCCGGGGGGGGATACGTATCGAGTTCGTAATCCTTTATTAACTTTCAAAACCCAAGTTACATGCGTACAACTTTTACAGACGGCGAAGACAAGACGCTCGTCCAGATTGCATTTCAGTTGGCATTCGAACTACATGGGATTTTGTCGCTCGCCGCATGAGGACGAAGCACCTGCTAGCTAACTTCGTTTACGCTTAGATAGCCTAAAACGAAATTACGGCAGGCTCATTCGCGACTTTCCTCCCTGTTTCTTCGGAGGAAGCCATAAAGGGTAGCAACGAACGGGGCCTTTTTTGCTGCCGCCATCGACATTGACCGGTGCCGCGCCACGAGGACGTGGCGCACACGGAGGACGAGCTCCACGGGGAGAGCGAGCGGCAGGCCGAGGCGCAGGCGCTGTTGAGCGACAGGGTATGCGTGCTTAAGAGCTCTGTGTCGCTCTACATGATGTACAGTGTACTGACTTCGCGTTGGTATGTCTAATGCTACTGTTTTGTGTTATCTGCAAACCACAACACCCATTGTGGCGACGTCGGAGTGGGTGTTGACGGCGGTGGCGCTGCCAGTTCGGTGGCTGCTGCCGTACCAAGAGGACTAGAAGGGAGCTGGCGGGACGTGGTGTTGTACCCTGGACGGTCAATCGCTGCAATGAAGGGCATTTTTAAGATCGTAAGAGCTCGATACGTCCGTCAGCAAGCTGGAAGAACTCAAGATAATGCTGGCAAGATTCTTCCTCTCGGTGTTGCAAAGTTGATTGAGGAGATTGGTCCACTTCAGGCAGCGGGTGTGTTACTCGATGTCGGCGCTGGCATCGGAAACGTTATCGCGCAAGTACACCTGCCGATAGTTGCATTGGCGTTTCAGTTTGCCAGAATATATGCTCAATTGGGCAAGAAAGCATGAATACGCACGTGGGGCGGCTCCCAAAATTGGATAGATTCTTATCCAGCAAGCCGACGTAAGAGATGTTGCCATTTCCGGTCGGCCTCCAATGTGCTACGCTACAATCGTGTTCGCAAACATCTTTCTCTTTGAGGAAGATGCAAAGTTGGTCGTTAGCAGAGATTTTGGATCTCTCCAGATGGCACGCGTTGTGGCAGCGACATCGCAGTTTTCCCCACAACAACACGCAACATGTTCAGAACCCGTTTGCAAGCGTTGGGGTCTAGTGAGCGCCGTACAAGCTCGATGTAGCTGGAAGTCAGTACTCCATCCTGTGTACGTCTACCATAGTACGTTCGGATACTATATGTACATCAATGTGTATCGAAGGAGGCTCAATTCATATATATATTCTTCATTTGAATTGGATCATGTAACTCACATCAAATGAATTTGCCGAACTGCTGTCCTTGTAGGAGCTCCACTTGATGACTTCGGTACCGCGGCATCTTTCAGCTTCGCGAGTTTTGAGTGACGCCGTTGATTACCCTCATCAGTAAAGAGTTATTTGGGATAATAGAATTGATGGAATGTATCCCAACAGGTGAACGTAGTTGCTGGGTACATCCAGGCTGGTCGTGAAATACAAGGCATAAGCAGACAGAAAAAAAAATGATACCTCGGTAGGATACCGCCCTCCCCACCGGCATACAATACAGCGACGACGCTCTCTTTGTCTGTCAGGACAAAGCTGTCGTGACGAGATAGACGCACGCACGGTAGTTGGCAGCGCGACCTTTGGCGTCGGTCGCTGGGACGACGGTGTATCGTGCAAGACCACCTCATCCTCCCCACAATGCGCTGCACTGTTCAGCATGCGTCCCTCACTCGGTGCGTTTACCAATTTCCCGTTGATCGGTTCGCTAACGAGCTCCATTACAAAGTGTCTGTGGGGTCTCGACTCGATCTTGTTCTGACTAGTTGACGCGTTAGATACGCGTTCGATCTCGCGATATCTATAAGCGCATTGACTAACTTTGTATGTCAGCGCTTGTATGAATCTCTATCTGCTGTCGATAACCTCCCCCTTTTCTGGTCGAGCCTGTCGCCACCATGAATGTTAGCGTTGTATGGAGCGACACACGAAGGTGCCGGAAAGGTTTGATCGTTGTGCCAAACGAGACGTGTGGCGGTGGTAACTTCAGTGGAATCGGCATTCGAGACCGCGCTTCCATCGCATCAGGAAGCTGCCAGCATGCTGTGCTCATGCGATACTGTTTGTCGATAGTCACCACGACTGCACCTATCTTTAGGTAAGATTGTGTGGGCGGAGAATGTTTGCTATTAGCTCAAATTTTTCTCCTCAATACAGTCCTTTTAGGCGAAGCTCTTGCAGCAACTGAACCGAAGTGTAATAATTGTTAATGTTGACAATGCGGTTCGTGCCAAAAAGCGGTCGTGTCTCCTCCAATACATGCTGCCTGATTTTAGAAGCTGCTTCTAGCTCTTCTCTCAGGTTTTGCGATTCATCTAGGCCGACAACACCACCAAATCGATCCACATAACAACATCTATTGCAATGAAGCTTGTAGTTCAATGCTATCCACGTTGACGAACAGCATAACATGTAAAGGCGAAAATGATATTTGCCGGTAGGCTTGGTTGGATGTTAAACAATCATGTGTTATCCTTGCCTGGAACGACATGCAACACTAGCCTCACCTAGAGCAACGTCACGCCCAACCTGAACATAGTGCCCTCCTGTTTTCTTGAGCAGGTTGTGTAGTGGCCGAATGTGTTGGTCTCGTGAACAATTGACGCCAAAAATGCAGAGGTATATACGCCAAAAAACTTGAGCTGACGCTATGCTCGAACATGCTTCAGCTCAAGATGTAAGTAGGTTTTTGTGGAGCCGTCGGCGTGAGGGGACAGGTACGATTTGCACCCCCACCTCCCCAGACGCTATGAATCGCATGGTTTTGCTGCCTAGGCCTCGGCAAGACTGTTAGGCAGAAATTGAGCTGGATCGTAAACCTCGAAAATATTTTCTTCTAAATCCGATGCGTCGTCGTCAATATCGTCCGTAGCATCAGGGCCCACCAGTCATCTCCAACCAGGGTTCTTCACTCGTGTCAGAGTTTTTAATGCCACTCTGAACGATGCCAACCCTAATGTGCTACACCGTGCCTTGGAATTGACTATCCATCCATTGAATCTGGAATAGTGAAGCTTTCTTGCCTTTGACGTGATGCTAATATACGCGCCCATCAATGTGCCTGTAGATTTTTGCCTTCACTCACGCCTCCTGATCCGGCGTGACTGCGACGAGTTTGGCGACGTCGACATCTTGTAGTAGACCGGGTGTCGTGCGACAAGGCGTCCTTGGCTCATTGATTCCCACCTCATCCGACCAAAATCCACCATCCAAGACGTACAGTCACCAGACCAGCGGCGCCACCGCACCTCCACCGTTGTCAACACCAACTCCGACGTCGCCATGATGAGCGCTGTGGCCTACAGATCGCACAAAACAGTAGCAATAGACATAACAGCACGAAGTCAGTACTCGGTACATCATGTAGAGCGACACAGCCCTCTCAAGCACGCATACCTTGTCGTTCAGCAGCAACTTCGCCTCGGCTTGCCGCTCGTCCGTCTTGTGGGACTTGCTCACTGCTGCAGGTAGCATGCTGTAGAACAGCATGTTCTTCAAAGAGGAAATATACTCCTGCGTATCCATCGTGGCGACCTCCGGGTAAAATGAAGCTTCAGCACTTATTTGGAGAATGCATTATGAGTCTCAAATGACGATCCATGTAGTGCGCTTGAATGTGAGCATCATCATCAAACCCACGACGCAGTAAAAAAACAGGGGCTGGTCGGAAATTATCTTTTTTTGACCTCGTAAAGTACGCCTTAGGTATGCTGTTCCGTTTCATCCCATTCAATGAGGTGCATATGTGAAATAGGGAAGCCAAATTGATCAGTTTTAGCCAATCAGAAGACAAGTTAAAAAGGTGCGTAGTGCGCCCTTTCAGGGATGATTCAAGGACCCGGAGCTGCATCATGTCTGATTTTGGAGCCATCCCCGTTGTTATCGATGTCTAAAAAACCGCGTGGTGCCCTTATAATTTGATTTGTCTAAAATTTGTATAGTCCAGTTAATTCCTGTGCGTCGCAAAAGGGTTAATAAGTAAAACACAGTCACCAAAATTTGGTCAAATTTAATTGCGTTTAATAACGTCGTGCATCTTATTTTTAACGAATCGTTTAGGATCGGGCCCGCCCGCCTTCTCTATAAGTAATAAATGACCACGAAGTGAAGGGTTCGGTTTTATCGAACCTATGAGGGGTCGCTTTGTATCCGGCACTGGAAGATTACCTGATCCGATGAACTTTTAGGAAGGATTTCCGGAGGGTCGTCGAAGGCGAGTTCCCACCTCAGCCACCGGCACGCAATATGAGTTGTGTGAAGGGTCGCTGTCATTCACTGAAAGAAGCCGGTAAAGGACAGTGACGTGGTACAATGGGTACCCGTCGAAGTTCGTAAATACTCATGGCTACACAAATCTCGTGCACTGATTTTATGTACTAATTCAAGAAGAAACAACCGTCTACCTTCGCTGAGAGTATTGTTGCGGCGCGGTCGAAAGGCAAGTCGCTGTGAGCGATTCCGGCACAGCATCATCTTGCCCCGCGCTAATATATGTGTGCGGATGCAACACCAGGGTCGTGGCATGTAGCTAGACACCATATTCAGAAGTGATCCGCATGTTGCGCGTGAACAAAACTGTGCACGTTTGCAAATATCGCTGCGAAATGACGGATGCTTCGTCTGGGTGTGGTTTGCGTGGCCTCCCTCATTTGGGCGGGGCGGGTGGGGCTGTCTCGGTGGTATTTGAGCTGCGGAGACGCACCATTGTCTGAGGTGTCAACTTTCAGACTGAAGTGGTATCAATCCGAAAATAGCGTACTTATCCGAAAATAACTAATTTGGTGTGGCATGCAAAAAAAATCAATATGGAGTATCTGATTTATGGAAATTCCTCAGCCACTGCCTCTATTTTCAACTCACAATCTCAGAAGGCTATCTTGTTTTATTTCCCACCCCGATTGAGAGTGGGAAAATAAAGCCTATCTGGGTTTTCATTCCTGGCCAATAGGAATGCTGTTTTATTTTCCCAGATCCCAGACCCCCGAGCAGGAGCCAGCCCCTTAGAGGCATTCTTATCAGCGGTAGGATTTGGGTCTCGCAGAAGGAAGTTGCCTTTGAAGTTTCCTCGAACGTCTTTCTCAATGTTGGAACCAAACTTTCGTTGCCATGCTTGAATGCCCAGTCAGATGCTAAGCGGAGTCACTCAGCTGCCAAATCGTTTAGCTTCATAAAGTAAATGTTGAACGCATCCAAAGGCGTTGCACTCCTGCACTGATTCCCAATCCAATTATTGGCCTTTTCAGATAGGTTTGATGTAATCTCACCGTGCGTTGGAACCCCAAATGTATCCAAAAGCTTGTACTTCACCCAGTGCTCTCGCGGAATTGCATCCAGTTTGGCTACAGCCCCGGGCTTGGTCTGCAAAAGAATAGCGCGATACAGGTTGAAGTCGTTTTCACAGTCACTTCTAGCCATCCAACAGATCAGGACGTGTTCGTCCGGCGTTATCAAAATGCGAGCATCGGTTAGGTTCCCAAATATGTGATAGAGACAGAAACGGTGGCCTGCTTCGAGGGAAACTGTCTTGACAGCGGAGAGGAGTCCTTTTTGACGATCTGAAACGGCCGTAATTTAGAAATATTTCCTAGCACTTGTTTAACCACATTCAAAACCAAACCCAATGATCATAGCTTTCCTTGGGAACGAGAGCAAAACCAAACGGAATGATACAGTTGTTGAAGTCCTTTGCTGGGGTGACCATATATACTCCGTACTTGTTCCGTAAAGACGCTTATCTCTCAAAGCCATGTGAATTCCAAGATTCGTGATCACACACGCTCGTTTGAACGCTCCATCACCCTCTTTTTCGAAACGCCATAACGTGCTTGGGTTTTCATCGGCGACACGCCTGATATACGCCTCCAACTTCTGGTAGATCTCCAAGCGATCTCCGCGAATTCGGTCCTCGATTTTACTTGTGATGCGCGAGATCTGGCTTGAAGATAGTCGTATCCCTCTACGCAGTAGGAATGACCTAACCGCCGCTCCCGTCATGCCTTCTGTAGATTCGTTATGAGTGGGTAGCATTTCTCGTGCTACGAGACTTGACGCCGTACTGACTTGGCGTGTTGTATTCCGGAGATCAGTCTGTGGTCGCTCTATTTTGCCCTCCACGGGTGGGCGAGCAGTGAGTCCCACATGTAGCAAGTGGTTGTGGCAAAAATTTGCACGAGTAATCTTCCATTCGCCTTCATTTCCGAACACGTTCACGAAGAAAGGACATTGACGCTCATCTTGCGGGGTAAATTTGTCGGTATACTGTTGACCGTGAAGCTTTTTGCGCACGTACTTAGCATTCCCCAAATTATTACGCTGGGTACTGCAGCTTTGACCACGAATTTGAAACCCACATTGCTCTGCGAGCATCTTCACACGTTGTAACGAGGTTACACGCAATTGGCTACATGTAGCCACTTGGATACGAAGAAGGTTTTCCACGTTGGTGTTCGATACACCAATGGGTACATTTTGCAGACTACTGGTCTGCATGCATTTAGAGCTTCCATTGGTTGAAAGTAAACATCTTCAACCAATTAGAATAGCAGGATTCTGTCAACCATCCGTTGGCGAATTCCTTTCATTTAGAATATCACTTGAGGAGGCAAACCCAAACAAAACAAAAAAAACAGTTCTCAATTTTGCGGTAAAACGGCTTTGCTTTCCTTATTTAAGTAAATCTATACTTTCGGACGAAAGTATAGTTAATCTAAATGAAACGCACCTTACGCTTCCTCATACATGTGCGCTAACGTGTAAGCCGAAGTAGTGGGCACACAGTAGGCCCATTACACCTGGTACCACCTTGTAGTCCGTCCAACGACCGACTACCTGACGAGTTCGCATGGAATACGAACACGGGGCGGAGAACCAACCCATGGACGATAACCCGTCCATTAGTAGCCCGAATGTGTCTGCAACGCACATTGCGCGAGCGGACTGCCCCCACCTGGCCGATTCAGAGTGGGAAGCTCTCCAAAGTCTATCAACAGTCATTGGAAAGGCAGCCGTAGCGACTATGCTACGTACGCTGTCGCCGACAGAGCAACACGGCGTTGCTCTGGGATTCATCGGGAAGGAGCATTGCAATGCTGCTGCTGCTACGGCGTCGTCGGGGACGACACCGCGCGTGCAGTCGTTAAAACTGCACGTGAGCAGTTATGTGGGAAAAGAGGGTGAACCTTTTCTCCGATGGCTTGTCGAGGTCGACACTGCCATAACGGCTCGACGTATCGTCGACGAGCCGTCGAAGGTTGCGTTCGCCATGTCATGTCTTGGCGGACGAGCGAGGAGCTGGGCGTATGGACGCCGGCTCACTGATCCTACGTGCTTTAGCACGTACGCGGTGTTCAAGTAGGAGCTCAGACAAGCGTTTGAGCCCCCCAAGAATGAGTTCCGGTCGAGAGCTGAGTTTTCTCGACCTGCAGCAAGGTAAGCATGACGTGCATGCTTACGCCCAACGCGCACGGTACTTGGTCTCGAACATCGTGATCAATCCGATAGACGAGGCGACAATAGTCGTCACGTTCATGAAGGGCTTGAAGGATGGGCCCATCAAGACCTATCTCTTCCGAGAGTACACGAGTACTCTCAAGGCTGCGATCACTCTTGCGATGCAAGAGGAGTTTAGTCTGAAGCAGGCTAAGCTGCATACGAACGTGCCGAGAATGGCACGTCCGGCGATGAAAACGGAAGGTCCGGAGCCTATGGTCCTTTCGAGCGCTTCTGCTATTGGGCGCCAACAGCGTAATGGGGGACAAGTGCGGTGTTACCGATGCGGCAACACCGGTCACTTTGCGCGTGAGTGCACAGCGCCTGTGCACCCGGCCAGGGGCCGACGTGGCGATGCCGGGCATCGCCACGAACAATAAAAAAACGCGCGGAACCAGTAGGCGCGGGGCGCCCTACTGGTATTGCAGTCGCGCGTGTCTATAGCGGACACGCGACACTGAGGACTGCAACCCCCAGCGAGAGGGATTCTCGCAGCAATAAGCAAGATGACAAGCCAAATCTTGTCATCCTGAAGGTGAGGTCGAAGAGAGCAGGCTCTCTTCGTGCTTTGGTTGATTCAGGTGCATCGAACAACTTGTTCGGCTGAAAAGTCTACCGAAGCTGAACTTCGAGGAAGTTAAAGCACCTCGAAGTGTATTCGAGGTGCGGTTGGCAACAGGTGCCACCGTGCGAAGAGAGAAGCGCGTCGTACGCGTGCGCTTCTCGTACAAACACCGGGTGTTTGTGAAGGATCTTATCGTCCTGGATCTGGACGATAAGTTCGACTTGATATTGGGCATACCGTGGCTCGCACGGCATGATCCAGTGATCAACTGGGAGAAGTGTACTCTTGTACACTTCGGACGCAACGCGACAAAGAGCGATGGCCGTGTCAATGTAGCGCATACACTCAACGGTGTATCCGATCACTCTGTTGAGGCAGCACCCAACGGTGCAGCCTCCGGTGCCCACACACAAGTCGCAACGACTGCGGCAGTCGTTGAGTCTGTCTCAAATCAGAAATCAGATTTGGGATACGTTCCTACTTCAATGATCGTATCAACTCTAATGGTCGATCGATCAGGTATGGAAGAACTTCAAGCCACAGACAGAGTCTGTGACGGTGGCGCGTTGGTCCCGGGGACTGGCGCATCAGATATGCAAGGGACTCCAGCTACAAACAATAGCTGTGATGTCGGCGTGTCAGCTCCGGGAGTTAACACGGCCGTGATCGGTTCAAAAATCACGGATGGCTCCGCCGAAAAGCGTCGAGGTGTCAATGACGTGTCGACTTCGGGAGTCGACACAAACTTGATATCAACATCGAGAGGGGTCTCCGCCGAAAGGTGTCAAGGCGATGATAGCGCGTCAGCTCCGGGAGCTGACGACGCGGCAAGCAGTGCTGGCGGTTGCAAACGTCCAGCACTGAAAACGCTTGCGTGCTCGCGCGCAGCTGGGGTGCACGTAGAAGCAAAATGTAATCAAGCCGGGCTTGATCATTTGCGTCCGCGGAAAGAATCCACCGACGGTTACAAGAACAACGAAAATCCGTCCAAGGCCAGGCCTGGACGAAGAACACGTGAAGCCGGGCTTCACTAGAAAAGACGGCGCAAGCGACGCAAGCTGCGCAAGTCTCGGTCCGGGACCGTGACGATACAAGAGATGTCTACCGGGCAGACATCGGAAAAGACGTCGTGCGTCGAGACATTGAACGTCTTGACGCGGACCCGTACTGGTCTCCAGGACTGGTCGATGCCACTGGAGAATCATCCGACGAGTGCGTCGGAATTGACGTCGCTTCCAGTCATGAGCTGGATACGCTTCACGAAGGATCTGCACGATGGTCGCATCGAGCAGATATGCATCCTTTCTCGGATATCGAAAGGGTGAAGAGCGAGGCGGTGGAGTTGAGGCAACTCCACGCTGCAAGTACCGCTGAGAGTAAGGACACTGTCAGCGCGAAGACAAAGAAGCAGCGCTTCGAGGAGCAAAGCTGGGACTCACTGAAGTCGAGTCCCTTCTACAATGTTCTGCTGGAGCACAAGGATGTGCTCCCGAATGAGATCCCTGCGGAACTTCCGCAGGACAAGGGCATACAGCACGAGATCAACCTCGTGCCGGGTACGAAGTACTGTGTGACGCGGCAGTGGACACTGCCGCGAGATCAAGCGAAGGCGATCGACGACTTCTTTGAAAGACGTCAAGAGGCATGGCAAGTACGGGAGTCAAAGTCCCCGCACAGTGCACCAACGTTCTGTGTCAAGAAGCCACAGGGCGGGTGGCGCATCGTTCATGCGTACAACGAGCTGAACGATGCGACGATACCGGCGCAGACGCCGATGCCACGAAAAGATGTTATCATCGATTCGGTGGCGAAAAGCATAATCTATAGTGCTCATGATCTGCGCGACGGGTATTATCAGATCCTGATGCGTGAGAGAGACATCCCTCTCACGGCGGTGAGCACTCCAAGCAGTACGCTTTGGGAGTGGCTCGTACTGCCGCAGGGACTGAAGAATGCCCCTGCAATCTTCAATAGATGCGTGACGCATCTATTGCGCTCAGTGTGTGACTTCGCACCGAGCTACTTCGACGACGTGTTCGTTCACAGCGGGCTGTGGACGGGAAGACAAACGTTGAGGTGCACAGAGAGCACCTCTGTCAACTGCTAGGGCTTATGCGTAAACATAAGCTCTATGCGAACCTAAAGAAGTGTATCTTCGGGGCGAGCGAGATACCCGTCCTTGGGTGTCTTGTCGGGAAGAACGGCGTACGCCCTGACCCAGAAAAGGTCAGAGTGGTCAATGAATGGCCTACGCCATTCAATGCGAAGGAACTGAGGCAGTTCCTTGGGCTGGCAACGTACTTATGCAAGTACGTTGAGAACTGAGGGCAAGATTCGCTCGCTTTTGCAGCTTCTAAAGAAGGAAACTGAGTGGAATTGGACTGCTGAGTGTCAGCAGGCCTTCGGTATAGTCAAGCAGGGCTTGACTGAGGCGCCGGTCTTGGTAGTGGCTGACCATGATCGCCCATTCCACGTCGTGTGTGACGCGTCCGATTTTGCGATCGGATGCGCGTTGATGCAGTACGATCACGAGGGCCGTGATCGTGGGGTCTACTACCAGTCGCGTCAGTTGAAGCCAGCTGAGCGTATCTACCCCGTACATGACAAGGAACTCCTTGCCATGAAGTATGCACTCGCGAAGTTCAGAGTGTGTCTTCTTGGGAGTAGACCGTTCGTGGTCTACACCGACCACGCTTCACTGCGGACGGCAGTGAAGTCTCCGCACATCTCGCAACGTATGGCGAGATGGTTCTTTGCGGAGTACGACTTCCAGGTTGAGTACAAACCTGGAATATTGAATGTGGTGGATGTCGCGTTGTCGCGTCGACCTGATTACGCTGTCAAGACAGCCGACGCCAATCGGATTGGCGTCGAACGAGTGTTCCGTCGTCGTCATTGATCGACGACGTGAAGAACGCGTATGCGAGCGACGCAGACGCGAAACAATCGCTGGACTATGTCTCAGCACCTTCCGACACGGCACGTCGGACGTTGGCGCCACATCTGCGAGCTCGTGCACACGATATCGTGTGCACGAAGGACTGCTGCAAGACAGCGCAGTGGATGCGGATCGCATCGTCGTATCGAGTGATTATGATCTGCATATGCGGATTATGAACGAGTATCATGTTGCCCCGACGGCAGGGCATTCGGGCCGCAAGAAGACGTACTCTCTTTTCATAAGGAACTTCTACTGGAACCACCAGTACAAGTGGGTGCGCAAGTACGTACGTGCTTGCGAAGTGTGTCAGCGCGTGAAGCCTGCTGCGTTCTCGCAGGCTACATTACAATAGCTTCCGACACCGTCGGAGTGCTGGCAGTCCATTTTTATGGACTTTGTTTTCGGTCTTCCACCAGACAACAAGCGGAGGACTGGCGTTGCGGTCTTTGTTGACCGATTCAGCAAGATGGTTCACCTTGCTGCAGTATCGGCTGAAGTCACAGCCGTGCAGACCGCACGACTGTTTGTCGACATGGTGTTCCGACACCATCGAATGCCCCTTGACATTGTGTCGGACCGTGATCCACGCTTTACAGCGCGGTTCTGGCAAGAAGTGTTTACACTTCTTGGAACACAGCTGTTGATGTCGACTGCGGATCATCCGCAGACGGACGGAGAGACCGAGCGCGTGAATCGCGTGCTTGGCGATGTGCTGAAGAGCTACGCACACTCGTTCCCACAGTGGAGCGACTGATTGCCGATGGCAGAGTTTGCCACCAACAACTCGGTGCATGCCTCGACCGGGCATTCACCGTTTTACGTGAATGCGATGCGGCATCCACGCCTCCCGAGCTTGTTCGGAACGGTGGCTTCCTCCTTAAGTGGGGGGATCTACGGTAGCGTCAAAACAACCGCAGAAGAACACTGATACCGACGTGGTATCAGCGGTGACGACGCGAAGACAAGCGTCTCGTTCCGGGGACGAGGCGAAGACCAAGGACACTGTGGCTGTGCCGGGCACAGACACCGCGAACAAGAAGTGCAAGGAAGCTTGCTCCGCGCTTCATCGGTCCGTTCACAGTGCTTGAACGGCATGGCGACGCATACACGTTGGACATACCGTCCAGCATGCGGCTCCATCCGACATTTTACGTCGGGCGGCTGAAGCCTTACGAGCAACACGAGCCATTAAGTCTTGATGGCTCGAGGACGACGAAGCGGCGCGAGCCTGCTTCTCGAGTGCACAACGCGGTCGCGCAGCTGTGCCAGCTCCGATCCAAGTGAGACTTGGATGTTCGAAGCGGTCTGAGCAGCCGCAGCGACCTGCGTCCTCTGAAGGCGCAGCTCCTGTTGCAGGGCAGCGAGCTCCGCACTCTGGGATTGTTCCAGAGCGACTACACGATCGTGCAGAGCGCGAGAGCCACGGTCAACCTGGGGTTGACCGTACGGAGGGTATCTTTCCGCCGCCACCGCTGCGTGACGCCCACGGCCGACACGTTGGATTGTCGAGCGGATTGTGGACTACGAAGCCCCGAAGACGAACCGAGATCAGCTCGTATTCGTATTCGTTGGAGAGGATTCCCTCCCCATCGAGATACATGGGAGCCGCGCGACGCACTGATGCAGGACGTTCCGGAAATGGTGAGGGCGTACGAGGCCCAGAACCGAGTGCAGGCATAATGCCTGCACTAAGACTGCGAGTACCACCAGCACGGGGTGCAACACGCTGCTCAAGTTGAGCACGGAGGTCTCGCAATGGAGCGGGTACACGCACGGAAGTGTACCCGAGAAGATCGCCTTCGGTAAGGCGCACTGCCCCGTAGCGGCAGTGCGGTCACGCAGTTTCGGTTGGAACTGCGCAAGGAATTCCCGCCTCCATAGCGTCATTATGGAGACGATCGATGAGATGACGCCTCGAGAAAGCCTCGAAGCGCTGGCGTGCCTCGACAACACGCTCGCGGTAGCCTCTTGCATTGTTGTTGAAGTTCACAACAAATGCATTCCAAGATTGACAAAGAGCCACCTACTCAGGCACTTTCCTTTTGCGTGAAGTCTTCTTCGACGCATTCCATCGGAGCTCGTGGAAGAGTCCGATGTAGTAGTCGCGCCTTTGATTCGTTGACGGGTCAAAGTGCATGTTGATGGCCTCAGCGTCATCATTGATGGCGCCATTCCTCTGATGAACGCGTATGTGAGGATACAATGGACCAGTGCATTTCCGCCTCAGGCAGGGATCGACATCAAACCGTACATACAGAAGAAGGCCTTCCTGGGCATAACGAGGATTTTGGACAAGCAGAACTTCGGATCCGCCTTAACGACGACAATGGCGGGGGGGGGGGGGGTCTATGTCGACAATACAGTCTTATCTCCGCAACCAGCTTTGCCCAGTGATGAACCCTTAGGGGAGCATGATCAGCCGCCAACACTTCGCAAGGGAATGACGTTCGCTTCGGGGAAAGAGGCTGTCGCGTCTGTGAAAAACTTCGCCCTATCACTAGGCAATTACTTATTTGCAGCCATAACAGGGTGACGGCTTTCACGACGACTCTAGGTATTGCTGATGTTATGCTGATGGTGGCAGCGGCGGTGCTCAAACCTCATTGACGGAGGTATAGGGATCAGGATAGATCTGGTGCTGAGACCCCTTCAGGTGACACTCTTTTTCGAATAGACAGCATGTCTACGCTCTTATTTTTATCAAGGGATAGCTGTAGAGTTGGTATTAATAACTCTTAATATATAAGAAGGCTCTTCATCAAAGTGTGCACATACCTTTTCTGTGACGGTATGTGTATTCAGGTGTATGCACAGATACCGATTAGGGCGGTCTGGGCTAGGGATAGTCGGTTGCTACACGTTTAGCCCATTTCAACCGAATTCCAACACCTTCGGAGATTTTCCCGTAATCGTTCAGTACTGCACCCTGTTTTCGCGTGGGTGGACCATACAGGATTTGCAAATAAATCCGTTTATAGCATAAAAATACTAGCTTATTGGTTTTAAGATCATTATATCCGGAGGTTTATCAGAGGTCCCAGGGCGCGAAAACGGGGTGCAGAACTGTACAACTTCCCTCGAGCCTACGTTGAGACGGGTCGCACGCAGGTTAGTCTCGGAGGGTAAATTGTGGTCTCTGATTGGTTATCCTAAATCCAAACATACAAGACCCAGTCTAAGGGCTGTGGGTACCCACTAAGTACGAGTTCTGAGAGCCAAGAAAGCTATGGTTTCATGTGGCGCGATTTTGTTCTGACTTGCCTTTTGTATTTGAAAGACTCGACACATTTGCTTTCCCACACAGAATACTCAATTTTAGGCGGAATTCACAATATCAGCCAAGCAGTGGTACTGCTGACTCTTGCTGAGCCGGTTGCAGAATAAGAAGTTCTACAGCAATGCTGACTCAGCATTGGCGTTCGTTCGACCGGCATCTGATATTATTATCAAGTTTGAATCAGACTTTGAGCACTGAAGAAGGACGTGGTAGCGCTGCAACGAGCCAAGATCCATTCTCCGATTTGACGCAGACGGTACACGGGCCTGCCAACCCAGTGGGTTGAACCCACCAGAGCTTCTACAGTGGCACACTACGCCACCGTGACGGAGATGCTGAGCAGTTCACAAGCCTTGGGAGCCGAGGCCATCCAGTTCTGCTTGATCTCGTTCCGTCACGCTGTGCACCTCTCTGCTAGACTGAGTATGCCCGCTGAGAGAGACGCCTTCGTGATGGTGCTGGCCAAGTTCACGGCGCTGCACACGACCAACTCGCGGCTGATGCGATCCAAGAACATGAAGGCTATCAAGGCTCTGACCTCGATCAGTGTGAAGGACGGGAACTACCTCGGAGACTCGTGGCACGACGTCTTGCAGGCCATCTCGCAGTTGTCGCGCATCCAGACACACGCACAGGGTTTGCACGAGCGCTCGACGGCCGGATCTGTGTCTGGAGTGTCGTCGTACTTAAACCGGCAGCCATGAGCCACTCCAGCTCCCGTAACAGCGCAACTCCGTGCCATCGTTCAGTATGCTCGGCTCTGCGTCAGGCAGCAAGCGAAGGGGATTAGGCGCGTCATTGTCGTCCCCGTCTCCGTCGCACCGGGGCAGCGGCTCGGAGCTGTATGAAGCACAGAGCGCAGCCATCGAGGACGAGAACGCGGCGCGGGTGGTTTTTAATTGTAAGTTGAGGTATATTGTGCTACGCTAACAGCCATCGCGGCGCGGGTGTTGAGTGAGATCGACCAGCTGGCAAGCGACCGGATCTTCTAAGTCACTGAGCGACCAGGCTCTGCAGGATTTTGTGGCGCAGCTCACGGTCGTGTCGCTGTCGGAGTGTTCGGATGTGGGGTCGTCCGGGGCGGCCGGAGGCGCGTCTTCAGCCTGCAGAAGCCCGTGTAAGTCGCCGATATGAACATGCGCACGAGCTCCCGGATGGTGTGGGCGGTGACGTTGCAGACTTTGTCCAGGCATTTCACGACGGTCGGGTGTCACGAGGGCTTGACGGTGGGCATGTACGCGATCGACTCGCCGCGTCAGCGGAGCATGAAGTTTCTCGAGCGCGCGGAGCTTAAACTTCCAGCGTCTGTTCTTGGCGCCGTTCGAAGTGATCATGGCCAATGCGACGTCTCTGGAGACGCGCGAGTTGGTGCTGCGGTGCGTGGGGGGAGAACCTGGTGCTGGCTCGAGTCGCAACATTCGCTCGGGATGGAATACAATCTGGGGCGTTCTACGCCGAGACGTACGCGCCGGGAAGTGAGGACCGAGTGGTGCTGCTGGGATTCCAGGTCGCGCGTGGCGTGTTGGAGCGCCACTTTGACTGCATCGCGGGCCTGTTCGTGGAAGCTGTGGAGTGTCTACTGGCGTTTGCGGTGTGCGGCTGCGAGGAGGTGGAGCGCCACATGGAGGAGCGACTGGCGCTCGCTCAGCCTGGCGTTAATAGCGATGGACTGGTCCGCAGCGTGTGCATCGGCAAGCTGGTGACAGGAGAGGTTTTGAGCCTCTGACTGCGCATGAGACTGTGGCTCGACTTCATCTGCGGTGGATCCTGCAGTGGCGGTGGTGGTGGTCGAACAGGCAACTCGCAAGAAGGTCAAGGTGGTGACGGAGGGCCATGTGGGTGAAGCGAGCTCGGACGGCGTCCAGTCCCCGTCCAAGCGCGGCTTGGCACGCCACTCGAAGCAGGAGTCCGTGCGCTCATTAGAAGAAGAAGTGGCGGAGCTGTCACTGTCGACGTCCCGGAGGAAGAGCAGCACGAGCGCGGTGAGGCAGCGTACAACGACTCGGCGGCTCACACGCGCATGTGGTGGCCCGTGCTGACGGCCTTGTCCACGCTGGCGGCTGACCGTCGCTCGGACGTGCGTCTGGTCGCGCTCGAAGCGCTGTTCAACGCGATGGAGACGCACAGCAGCAAGTTCACGCCCGGCCTATGGGGACTGACCTTCAAGGGCGTGCTGGACGAGCTGCGGCACCTCGAAGTGGTCGTGGAGCAAGAAGCCCAAGCACAGCCCCACGCTCCTGTTGCCGGCGTCTGATAGCTGATTTGGACAGGAACAGCGCCGCGGTATATCAACGAAGCGAAGATGCCTGTCGACGCGCAGCAACGCATGGAGAGCCACGCACCGCTGGTGGTGGCTACGTTGAAGGAGCTGGCGGAGTTCGACAGCACACAGAGGTAAGGAACGTCGAAGCGGAGGATAAACTGAATATGCTTTCTAACTTGGACCTGTATGATGCTTTTTGTTGATCTATAGTTGCAGCGCCGAATGCCGTGGTCCTGACGGACCTCGTGGTGGTGGCCAACGCCGAGGTAGTACCTCAGGTACGGGTTGCAAAATATAGTTCAGCAGAGCAGTACGACAACATTATGTAGTAGACTGAAAAGTTAAACTGTGTACTTCGAAGTTTATACAGTGTACAGAAGTAACTGCTAATACCTAATTCTCTTGAGCTTGTCTGCGCCTAAGTCGGCTTTGGTATCAAAACTTTTGTTACTTCTGCGTCCCGCGCATCCAGGTTCGAAAACCGGCCACTGGCAGTGATAACACTTTTTTTTAGAAGCCACGGCATCATACACGTAAGTAGTTCAATCGATGATAGGACTATCACGTGACCAATTTTGTTTTTAACCTAAAATAGAGGCTCCGAAGTCATTTCCAGACCCAGGATTAGAGGGACCACTATTGGGGATGTTAAGATACGCATGTGTGCAGCAAATTGGGTACACTGTACCCTTGAACGAACATCGATAGAGACAGCAAAGACGTTCGAAAATGAAAAGACTTCTAAACTGGCGTAAGCACACGTTTTTAATAACGTTAAAAACGTTTTTATTCTACTGCTGAACAAGGGCCTTACCGACCTTACAAGAAACGAGAAAGCAATGGAGTTGGACTGCTGGTCTCGTTCGTGGCTACAAGAGGTGATGTTGCTATAAGTAGTACTTCAGTATCACGGAGCAGAGCACAATCGAGATCATGTAGCACGAATACTGTTAGATTTGCAGTTGTACGCAGGGGCTAATAGTATTTGCTGAAATATCGCTTTCGAGAAGCACTAGTACTACTACTATTTGACTAGTAGTCATACTACTACCCAAAGTACGGTATTCACAATTTGTATTAGTACTAGTGCTCATTTGTGGTGCTAGAGTACTCTCTTGAGTAATATTTTGCGAAGAACCCCCAACGGGCAAGACCGCCCCTCATTGAGCAATTGCACAGTGGATGGCCCTCGTTTGACTTTGCGGGGAGATTGCCATTCCGTTAAATGCACAGTACGACTTAAAACCGGAGATTGCCAGTCGTTCTGGACACGTCGGAACTTACGACTCGTAAGTCACAGTATGGGATGCGCTGTTACCGGTTGCCAATAAGGGGACGAGCTCAAGACTGATCCGTGTACAGTGTGCGGAAAGCACGTTCATCATATGAGCGCTATTGGTGTGTTTGAAGGTGCCAGTTCGGCTCTAAACGAGAGGTAAGAAATATCTTGCACAAACTCACGACTTTAGTCGCACTAACCTTCTTCATAGATTTTGCAGTCAGCGCTGTGTGAATATCGTATATCCTGCAACCGAGATGTCTGGCCAATCGGTAACATCCAGTGGGAAGCGACCCGCTGTCTCGAGTGCGACATTGAAAGGACCTGCGGCCAACTTTTGGACGGGACCGGACATGGACTTCATCCCCTCTTCGGATCTGTCACTCGATGCTGCCAGATCACCTGTTTGACCTATTGCCAAGCGCCGCAAAACTACTGTAGTAACAGTACCGAAGGCGGCAAGAAAGAAAACTCTATCTGCACTACAGTCGAAAGAAATCAATAGCGGCCGTTTCGTTACTACACCATCGTCTCCGCCCGCTTTCCCAGTCTCAGAACTGGGTGTACCGCTCTCCGTCAGACACACAAGGAAAGCTGGTACAACGGATGATGTGTAGGACCTTATCCATACTTTGGATGAGCCGTACCGAAAGCAGAATCCGTGGAAGCCATCTTCTGGTCTGTACCGAACCATTTGTCTACTGTGCTGCCACGACATCAAATCCGAGCCAGGACAAGCCGCTACAGCTGGGAAGAAGCCCTGCGTAACGCGAAGAACGCAAGTAATGCGAAAGATCACATCAAGTCAAAACACGCCGCGCATCCTCTTGCCATTTCGGCAGAGCAGAGCGCAGCAGAGAAGTCCAAAACGGATGTTGTAAACGCAGAAGCAGCCGTAAATGAAGTGTTAGACCTGACATCCGAGTTTAGCTTGTATCTACGACTACCGAGGAATCAAAGTCTCCTGCTCCTGATGGATCGGCCGTTATGTCTGTTGAAAAGGCCTCGAAGCGCTTTTTTAAAGCAAATGAGAAGGCTGTGAATGTTCTCATTTCGAAGTGGCTGATCAGTCTCGGCTTACCGTACACAGTTTGTGCGTCCAAGTATTTTCAGTAAGTGATTCGAGCGGCGACAGGCAACCCATCATATTCAATTCTGAGTCGAGACCGGCACGATCGCCACCTCAATGGGCAGTTCCAGCTAGTTTGCGATCTTATTGGCGCGCTGCTGACGACGGAGTTTGAGAAAGGATGTGATCTCAAGTTTCTTAACCTTATGCACGATAGCTGGACTAGTTGCGGAAAGGATAGCCTCGTTGGCGCGTCAGTAGCGTTTATCGATAGTTTATGGCGATTTCGATTCTTCGCCATGCTTGCTACGGTGAAGAACGAGGGGCACAATGCTGCTCTCGTCGCGAAAGTGATCGAAAATGGATTCAAAACGACGTACGATCTCGAGGTTCGCGATATGGCACGGTTTACGATGTCCGACACTACGCCATCTGCAAACAATGTGGATGATCACATCGACACTGAACAGGAAGATTGCTCAATGCATCTTCTTAACCTGTGTATTGGCTACGGACTCGGACTGAAGGACAATATCCAGACGAGCACTATCTGGGATGAGTCTACCGACTCCTGGGATAAAGTTGTAACAACGATCACACCGGGTGGTGGGTTCGACGAAGGTGGTGCGGTCATTCAAAATCTACGCAATTTAAACAACCACTTGAGGTCGCCCAAACAGCGCAGTGCTCTAAAGAAAATCCAAGAAGCGCTCTCATACCCTGAGCTCGAGCCGATGACCGACAAGGACATACGCGTCGCATACACCTGCAAACTTATTCGCAGATCAGTGGTAAACTTCGCAGCTTGTGAAGCATACTTCCAGTCCACGAAGCACTCGACAAAAGCGTGGGCAGAATTCACGGCGAAGGACTGGATGCTAGCAGTTGAGATGGAGGCGGTTACAAACTTCATCGCCAGTCTGGCACTAGTTGAAGCACAAAGCGAGAACCTTGAATTCTCGTATATGGTCGTGTTTCGACGTCTCGCTGAAACTCAAGTCGTTCAAATTTGAAGCCATGGCTATAGAAGCCCCCCCAGCGAAAGACGAGAACGAGGAGAGTCGTTGCCGGGTTGTCAGGACGCTTGACCAATTCTCTGCCGCTGGCAAAACGTGCCTTAAGAGGACGCTGCTTCAATCGCAGGCACGTTTCCCCAAGGTCACAAAGGAGGCCATGGGTGTGTATCATTAGACCCCCGAACCAAGTCTTCAGCGAAGAAACTGGCATCAGTAGGCAACATCTCTCGCAAAGAGGAGAAGACTATCTATTAAAATGGCATGGACTTCAAGATGAACACCGTCAAGTGTTTGCGCAGATGGCCAAGAAAGGCAAGATCACTGTATCGCAGGCGTCATCATCGCAGAGCAGCCTACTGAGTCAAGAGTCGACCTCGCCGCTTTCTTCTCCATCGTCTACTGGCTGGGCCGACGAGGATGAGTTGTTGCTTGGAGCTCCGATTCGTGCATGTAAAACGAGGGACGAGGTGAAAGAGTCGGAATTAAACGTGAGAGCTGATTCTGTCATGAGCGAGTGGCTCGACTTGGATCCGGAGTGGCTGGAGCGGGCTCAGTATCAAAGCCCAAAGAAGACGAAAGAGGAACTGTCGAAGGACATGTCGATCGATGCGCACGACGGCATGTACTGGGCTCTGCTGGGCTTGTACAAGCACGTAGATGTTTTAAAGTGGTTTTGTGACGAGGGCGAGGCCCGATTTCCATCTATCGCGCTGCTAGCGCGCATTCATCTCGGGAAAATATCTTCTTCGGCATTTCAAGAACGATTTTTCTCAACAGGAGAGATTGTGATGGGGGCCCTTGGTACTAGGACTGACAGCAGAAGGGCGGAAAAGCAGCTACTGTTGCAGCACAACAGAGATGAAATCGTGAAGATGAAGCAGGACGCTCGCGAGGAGGCAGAGTCGTAACTTACGACTCGTAAGTAATACTGCGAGTATTACTACTATTACTACCGCTATGTAAATTCACTACTACTTTCATTAGTATGCCGTCAACAAATGATAGATAGTAGCGGTAATACTACTACTGTATTTTTTGGGGACCTATTAACCCCTGGTTGTACGTTACGCACTTCTCGACTATGCATGCACTGAGTGTTGGCTGAAGCTAAACACTACCTCGAACCTTACAAAAAGCGCGTATTTTGACCTGACGATCTGGAGACGCCCATTTCCCATCAAATTTCTCCAAAAGGCTCTTATCTTCAATACCTTTCAATGCGAATGCGCGATAATTTTCCGGCTTGACCACGAAATAGACATCCACGTCAAACTCCCCCCCCCATCCTGCTTCCTGCAGTCTCAGAAGCACTTCGTGAAAGTACCGCATCTTAAAACTATGCTCATCCGATCGGTAAATATGACCTTCTTCTCCTTCGAGTAAAAGTTCACAGCATCGTAGCCCCCTTGATACCAATCCACAGGTCGCAACCATTTCTGATCTACTTTGAGTTTTGGACTTGGTTTCGTTTTCACAACATCGCCCACTTCAAACTTCTGCTGCGGGTCACCGCAGCTGGCTCCATTCGCGATAATTCTTTCGGGGCGAATGCTCGTCTCCTGCCGGCCATCCCCGTAGTTAATGTCGTACGTGCCGTCTAAACGGCACTGAGTAATCTTGCCCCTGACACGTGTGTTCTTCTTATCCATCCGTTTGAACCGTTTCTTCAGATCAAACGGAAGCACATTTGCGTGAGGCAGAACATCGACGTCGTCGTTGTTTCCGTACAGGTCCACCGAGCCTGCGCCGACGGATGCAAAGAACAACCATTCAAACAAATGGTCATCTAGTGCGGGGTTACACGAAGCATTGAGACGTGTCAACAACTCCTCAATGACTTCTGGGCCACATTCTTTCGCAAAAAGCGAGGCTGCATACGGACTCACAGGGACGCGTTCACCGTAACCTTCATCATTTATGTCCCAACGGACCATTCCATAGAGCTTGTTCATCGTATTGTTGTTGACGCTACCAGTGCAATATCTGACCAAATCGGTTTTGTCGGTAACGCAATCAATCGAGTGTTTTAGGGCCCTCTTTACTTCTTCCGTCGTGTACCGAAACATGAACCGACATGGTCCACTCTATAGTCTCGCTAACGGTCCATGGGTTCCTTCCCGGACTCACTGGATCGAGAGCATTCGCGACATTGATTACGAAGAACCCTGGCGAGCGTGATGGTTGGCTGCCCTGCTCGCCACCCCTAAAACACTGCATTTCGAGCTCACGATGTCAGCTTCTTGATGTTTGCTCCGTTCGGCATGAACTCCATCGTTGTGGATAATGCCATCGATGGAGACTTTGACTTAGCAGAATCGGCTCCGCCTCGCCTGGCCACCAACGCTCCAACCCCTCTCAATCGTTATGGTATCCACATCTTCACTGGAAGGGGTATTGGAGTGCTGGATTCTGTCTCAGAGGGTGAGAATGAAGGTGAAGGGGAGGAAGAAGAGATTTCTGGCGATGGTTCCGATGGTCTCGGGCCTCCAACAACTCGTGGAGATTCGCATCCAGCTTCGTTGTCGGATCCCTCACCTTCTGCGCTTTTTTTGGGTTAGTCTGCCATGGCCAGTTCAGCCGCCAAGCCTGATGTTCAGTCGAGTAGTCCGTCAGGTCCCGTTACTACCAGTCCGCCAGGTCCTGTCCCTACGCCGGACAGTTCTGCGATTCCGTCAGGTTCCATTCATCCGCCAAGTCCTGTGGTTGAGACAGGTGATTCAACTGGAACCTTGTCCGTTCCTTCTTTGTGTACGGCTGACGGGACGACTCCTCCGCTTTCAGCCATGAGCATGCTGGCGAAAGCTGCTACTGCGGTATCTCAAGCTTCTTCCCCGACACTCAACTTAGCGGAGCCATCTTCTTCTACTCCTGCTCTGTCGTCTGGGTTGGTACCTTACTCGCCGAGCTCATCTGAATCTTTTGAGTCTCCCGATCCTTCTAAGTCATCGCGTTGGCCTCCGTAAGTAGTTGGCTGGTGACTTGTGTCTTCACTCCTACTCCATCTCGTTAATTCATACGTAATACATGTAGCTATGGTGTGGTCACCTTTTGTTGATCTAACTTAGCCCACACCATGACTGAGTTGACCTTGAGTTCGTTGGGGTGCAGTAGTGTTTAGTCCTCATCAGCAACCTGTACCATTTGCAGGCGGTTTTCACGTTTCTTTCGTCGGAGACAATCGAACAACAATCCTTCACACGACAGGTTTGATAATGGTTCCCAGGTTGGCTCGTCGTAACCAACCCACTTAATCTCGAACTTCCGTTGTGACCGAGCCGTACTGGTTGACAGCGGCAATTCGCCATCCAGGATCGCTTCTACTTCATACTTGTCGGCTTCTTCGTCAGGCTCCCAGCTATCTTCGGGCAGCAATTCTTAATCAAATTCGAACCGTTGGGACTCTTCTAGTTCTCTTGTTAGCCTGGTCCTTGGTCTCCCGGTGGAGTTGGTGACGGCTTTTAGTCGTGAAACGTGCACAACGAGGTAAAATCGGTAGCCACTCTTGTCAGGTAGCTCCGACTCGTAGGCGGACTCTTCGATTTTCTCTTCACTCGGAATGGCCCGTGCCACCTGTGAGCTAGCTTCTTGGCCAACCTTAGTTTTACTCGCTCCATAAACAGCCACACTTGATCCCCTTCAGCAAACATCGACTTCGTGGATTCTGCCCTTTGTTCAGCCACCTCAATTTCATCTTCTGTTATGTCGGGCACGGAACTCGCCAGGTCGCCGCATTTACCACTCGCCAAGTCCGGACTTGTACCATTCGTCAAGTCCGCGCCTGTGCCACTCGCCAGGACTGGACCGTCTCGTCTGGCGTCGGGGATTGCTCTCCGCTCAGTTCAACTTAGACGCTGGTTGGGTTCGTCGGCCCTCCTAGTTTTTTCCCGCAGTTGAAACTCTGCTGCCAGCTTGAGTGCGACCTCTTTGCCTGTTCGACTCTCTCCGCCATTGCATCGCGTTTTGAGACCCTGGTGCGTAATCGTTTCCCTTTCGGATCGACTTCGTCATGGCCTTCAAGGTCGAACGAGCGTCCCATCCATGCACCAGGTAACACGGCGTCTCGCGTCGGGTTGAGTCTCTGGATTGTTGATCGCATGCACCATCTTCTCTGCGATGTCGTCCCAGTCAGCTTGTAGCAGATCTTCTACAAAAACACGTACCGTCTGGATCGTAGTCTTTACCGACCGCTCTTGCTGGCCATTCGCTTGAGGACGATAGCTTAGTGTGGCCGTGGATCTGGACTGCATCATCTCCGGAAACTTCTGGAAGACTTCGCTCATAAAACTCGGGTCTCGATCGTGTCTTAGCAATGCCAGAGCATCGAAACGTCTGAAGACGCATACCGCGAAAGCTTTCGCGACTTCTAGCGCCCCTGTGTCGCTCATTGCCTTTGCGATGACAAACCCCGTGAAGTGATCTTGGAATAGTAGCAAGGCGGTGTTCCCTCGTTGAGTCCGTGGCAGAGGTATCACGAAGGCCATTGAAACGACTTGGAATGGGTGGTCCGACACCACGTTTCCTGGCGAGTAACCCTTCAAATGTGGTTTGCTTTGCTAGTGCAACAATTCTCGCAGGTTCTGACGTGATTCACCACATCTGCGTTAAGTCCTATCCAGTAGTAATCAGCTCTCACTCGATGGTAAGTCCTGACAATTTCTTGATGGCTTCCTTCAATCGAATTATGACAGTTTCGTAATACTTCATCTATCATCGTCGATGGTATTACCAGCCTTGTCTCCGGATTTGTTTGTTTTCCTGCCGTTCTCCCTTCGATAAAGTAAACCATCTTTGCTGAGCACAAAGTCGTCAGCAACCTTGCCAGCGTTGAGCGCCTGACGGTGGGTCAAGAGCTCTACTTCTCCTCTTCGATAGGCTTTCAGATCCGACCACCTCAGTTCCTCATCCTGTGCATTCTTGATTCTTTGCCGACGTCCCGCCTGCACCACCACTAGGTCAACATCTTGCGCAGTAGGTGGTGATGATTCTACTGTCACTTCAGGTCGTTCGGTGTTGTCTCGTTAAACTCTTCGCCTTCCACTGTGTTCGAATTCCATTGAATGATTATCGTCCGACTCGCTACTCGGGTTATCCGCTTGGCGTCGAATTTCCTATTGGTTCCCACCAGGTCGAGTGTACCACTCGCCAGGTCCGCACCTGTACCACTCGCCAGGTCCGCGCTTGTACCACTCGTTGGGTGTCTGGCAAATTCGTCCTCAAATTAGTGGACTCGCGGAATTGACTACGTGTGACCGCTGTGACAGTCGGCTTCTTCTGATCCATGATGGGTTCCTTGACTTGCTTGACTGTTGCGTACAATTCTTCGGCGATCCGTTGATCGTCTTCAGTTCCATATTCCTTACTACACTTAGGGCCACCCGACCTGCCTTGGTTTCGAGGGCTTCAGTTGCAATTGAGTCGGCGGCGGAGTTGTAGTGTCGGCCTCCGTGAAGGTAGCGAACGGAGCTCATGATTCCAACGAGTTCTTTATAGCGCGCCAAATGGATTTGTAACGTCTCCTTCATACAGGCGATCACCCCCATGGATTGCTGGATCGCGAGCCTTGAGTCACCAACAACAATCAGGTCTGAGATGCCCCGAGTCAGGGCAGCCTGGATACCATTGTTCATCCCGGTATATTCTGCAATATTGACCGTAGTTGACGTCAGATAAGCATATCAGTGTCCCACTCCGGTAAACGCCATAATATCCAAGAGCAACTCCCATAACCACCGTACTTCTCTGTTTTTGCCGATCCATCAAACGATAGTACATGACCTTGGAAATCAGCGGGTATTGAGCGTAAAGGAGTTCAGGATCCATCCGAATGGATGCTTCGTTCTTTGCTGGAGCAAGGTGATTGAGTGACTCGTCAATTCCTACCAATGGAGTAATAGACGCATGGAGAAGTCGTATGAAATTAATGTCGCGTTCACGCACGCGCTTCACTTTCAGATCGAACGGGATTGAAGCACTGCAAAACTAACAGCGTGACCGTAAAGAGACTTCGAATTGAATATCCACTCCAGAGTCGAATATCTCGTGTAAACATGGATAAGTTTCCCCGCTAGCAGGGTGTAGCATACCTTCAGCAACTGTAGTAGTGCCAGTACTTCCTTCCCCGCTGGGTGGTACCGGAGCTCGTTTCCTTTCAAGACTCGCCCACTGAACCTCACTGGGTGGAGCTTATCGTCATGCATTTGCATGAGTGTACTACTCATGGCCCATTCGTTAGCAAATAGCATGACGTAAACTTCCCTCGTAGCGACGAAGTGACGCAAGATCGGAGCATTTGCCACTTTTTCCTTCGGCTCTGTAAACGAAGCCCTGGCTGTCGCCAGATCCCCGCCAGGCTCGAAATCAGTATCCTTGAGCTGATACAACGCAGCTCCATATACTACCCGATTCTGGATGAATCGGCCGTAGTAGTTGATAGCTCCGAGAAAGGCCTGCATTTCTTTCTTCGGCGTCGGGAAGGGCAAATCGGTGATTGCTGCCATCTTCTTAGGATCCGCTCGAATTCCAGCTGGAGTCACCACGTGTGACAGGAAGTCGACCTTGGGTTGGGCAAATATGTTCTTCGTAAAGCTGACGTTGATCCTGCATTCGGCGACCCGAGCCAACAGTCGATCTAGCGTCTCCAAGCAAGTTGTCGAAAGTGTCACCTCCAAAGCATATGTCGTCCACTAAAGATCTGCGTCGAAATACTGGTACCAGTCCTGATTCATCAGGATCGTCGTTTTCAAACATGTCCTCGATTCACGTCAAGTCGCGCGAGTTAATATGAATTCACCCTCGATTCACATTAATTCGCGCAAGTTAATATGAATTTATCCTCGATCCACATTAAGTCGCGCGAGTTTATATGTGTCCATCCTTGAGTCACAATAACTCGCGCGAATAGAGTATTAAAATTAAAATCGACTCGATTGGGCATTTCGACTCGGCCGGATTTGCACCAGTTCAAATCGATCTGCTGCGCAAGCGATCGAGTCGATTTCAATCCGATTCTAATCCGATTAGAGTCCGACTGAAAATGAACCTGGAATATTTGTTTATTTTTCCCCTTCGAATATCATAAAGTAGAGGTAATTGGAGATCGAGTTGGAGTCGCAAGATCGATTTGAGTCGAAACGATTCCGATCGAGTCGGATCGAGTCGCAATCAAGGGCTTATCCGAATCCGGATACTGGATTCGCCCGCCCCCCCCTCTCCGAGAGGCTCTCGTGCAAGCAGTTCCCTTATTTGCATTGCAGAATCCTCGTTCTGGTTTGGATCAGAATGGAGGGCAACCAAAGCTAAAGTTGCCCCCCCTAGTGAAGACGACCCAGAAGGCATGTATGTGGAGGAGAATCATGACGAAGAACTAGTCAAACAACATCCAACGAGTAAGCGGTCAGATATCTGGCCGTTTAACAACGACCTTGGCGATGGGAAATACTCCTGCAAGTTATGCGAGCGCGAGGACCGATCGCAGCTGTGGAACTCAAAGGCACATACTACCATGCGAAAGCATCTACTTGCGTACGACAGAAGCGAGTACGGCGGCGGCACCGATACTCGGCGAAACAAACAAGTTGCTATGCTACAGCTTTAAACAAATTGTAAAGCAGCGGGTGGAGAATGAGTTCAGCAAAACTGAGGAATGGGTTGTTCAGAATGCATTGCCATTTTCTATTGTCAAGCAACCCAAATCTATTTGATGTGTTTCTACATTGGAGCCCTCCTATAAATTGCCATGCTTCGAAACGTTATTTCAAATAAATATCTAATTGAATTTTTTTTAATTTATTTTATAACTTTTTATAAAACCTTCTTTAGCTAAAATATTTAAAATATTTATACTTTGTTTTGATTTTTGCTGTATTATTTTTGATTTTTTGCTAAGTAACCGTTTTTTATTTTTGAAAATAAATTTGAAAGAGTATCTGTTATAATCATAATAAAATTTACCAACTATATTTTGAAACACCAAAAATAGTAGGCGTATCATCGTTCGATGGAGACTGAAAAAAGATTTGACAAGAAAAACAATTCTTTGTAGTCTAATTTTCCGCGATATTCGATCGAGACGCACTTCTAGTACGACTGACATGTGGACTTCAGCCGCTAATAGAGGTTTAATGGTTGTGACGTTGCATTGGATCGATGACAAATGGATTTTACGCTCCGTCATATTAGGATTTAAACGCGTAGAGTATCCTCACACTGGAAAGCGACTTGCGGATCACCTACTCGAAGTAGTCAAGGCGATGGACGGCTCTCTGCTTTCGACTATATGGACCATCACGACGGACAGCGCTAAAAGTAATTCAACGATGGTATATTCAATTTGTGCCAAGCTCCCTATCGCGATTCAAGCCTATACACAGTCAACAATTTCTACTTCAGCGGCTGATATGTAGGCCCAGCCTCACCGAGTGATCGATGATCCGCATAATGTGTTTCAGGTGCACTGGCTAGCGCATGTGCTGCAACTGGCCGTCAAGCAAGACCTTGAAGAATGCTCGTTTGTTGATACGAGCATCGGTACCATGCGGGACATCTTGAAGAAACTGACAGATTCGCATTCTCTAAACGTAGAGCTCCAGCGAATTTTTACTGTGCTAAAGGTAACGTTTCAGCAGCCTAAGCTAGACTGTGTTAAACTGTGGAATAGCACGTGGTCAATAATTTTGTTAGCATTTCACCTGAGGAAGCCCATTGAGGACTACTGCACCGGATCCGAGACCGTCATGAGGGCTACAAAGATTTTTCTATTGGACCTGACGGCCGACTAGCGGAACCAATTGCTGGCGGTGTTTGGAGTGCACTAGAGGAGTTTTGTAAATTTCTGACTCCTGTCAAGGCAGCTACAACTATGATGTAGGTAAGAATTATCCTACATTTGGAATCGCTGTAGTTGTCTTCGAGCTGACAGGCAACAACGCTACGACGACGATAGAAAACGCGACATCCTACTATACGGTCAAATTCGCAACTGTTTTCAAGTAAAAATTGGATGAATACAGCAGCATGGTTAAGAGCCGCGAGGCCTACATAGCTGCAGTATTCGATCCCCGAGCGAAGTCACTACTTCCGAAGATCGTCGGTGACATGGGCCAATTGGACAGTATGCCTAGACGAGTACGAGGCTGTATATCACCTCCAGTACGGAAGCCAGCAACAGAGTACAGCCACTCCCTCGTTGAACCGTCACGAAGTCGAAGAGATTGCTCTAGGTGAAGTTTTACACAAACTTATAGATAAAAACCTAGGCTTGATGGGCCCACCAGTTTCGATGGTGTCATTCGAGGCGGGGCTCGATCAATGGCTTGCTCATCGGGATCGCACCATGATATCTAGCACCAGCAACAACGAAGTTTGCGGGTGGATGCGAGCCCTGGACCAGTTCCCGCGCATTCGGATAATAGCCCGTGATTATCTTGCCGTGATGGCAACGTCCGTCCCAAGTGAACAAGCTTTCTCAGCAGCTGGTGTGAATGTATGTATTCGACGTGCAAGACTTGGTGATGACGCAGTATCGGCCGTGTCCGAAATGCAGTCGTTCGTGAAGTTTAATGAAAATACGGTCAAGCTAGCCGCTGCTGAGTAGCACACGACAAGTTTCAGTAAAGCTGCCCGATACCAAACAAAAGTATCCCCAATTAATTGAGTTCAATCAAAGTACTTGTAGTTTTGTTTGTAGATGGCCTCGTTCTTGACGGAGCTGTCCATCTGCCATTCATGAAAAGATGTTCACGTTCTACTCAATGCTAGCAGGCCCTGACGTCGCTGAGCAGGTTTACGTGAAGTTGAGGCGAATCTACATCGCGGTCTGGTAGGCCTGGATGGCTTCGTCAGCCCGACCGGCTCCTATAGAGCGTTACCCAAATTCTGTAAGTGTAAGTAAAGAACATTGTGAGCTTGATAACTTTTCTGTAGTGCTCGATAGCGACTTCGAGCTGACCGTCTTCTTTCAGGAGGCCACCCCAAGTTGGTCCAGTCACTTGCGAAGCTTGGTTTGACTTGGGTGACCCGCGCGAACCAGTGCTTGGCGTCAACTAGCTGGCCCTGCACCTTGTACATGTTGTTCAGATTGATGTGCACGTTCCCGAACTCCGGGACCAACATGATGGCCATCTTGTCTGTCTCCATGACCTCGTTGCTCTGTCCCTGCAGCATGTAGCAGTCGGCCAGGTCGTTGTATCGCGTCTCCATAGCGCGGGTTCAACTTGATCGCGCTGGATGTAGAACTGCACGCCCCGACCACGTCATCGAGCTCTTTGCCCACATTGGTCAAGTTTCCGTAGGCCTTTGCGAAGCCGGGAGCCAGGCAGAGCAAGAAGTTGCTCTTGAGAGGGGAAGTGCAGCGCTCCGAGTAGCAAGTGGTCGGCCGTACGACACGATTCCGTTACGTAGAGTCGCTCGCAGTGGCGCAGCACTTGCTGGTAGTACCCGCCCACATACTGCTGATTAAGTAGATCTACTGATGTACTCGATCGATAATGCGTGTTCGACGGTCCATGGAAGGCATAAAGGACGGGACAGAGCAACTGATTGCAGTAGCAGGAATAACAAGAATGCAGAAACTTACATGCTATGCGCTGTCGACTGACGTCTCTGAGGGGTCGGAAGGTCTGAAGGCGGTGCATCTTTGACTTTTGTCACTGATAATAAGAGCAAGTCAGAAAGCATATTTTATTGGTTTCCCCAGTAAAAACGTCTCTATTGTTGTACGCTTTAATAACCTTCTTTCGTCGTTCGCGTTTCGTAAGCGTTTTTCAATGAAAATAAATATTGAATGTTGCTTGCCCTTTTGAAGATACATGTACAGATTTTGCCCTCTATTCTGACGTCGGTACCTCTATCACAATTTAAAAGTGATATTTATTATTACGGTTGATTTCACAAGTGGATCTGACAAGTACACAAAATGATCTCGTCCATGCGCCCATAGCTATATTGACACTTCCGGCAACGTCGTTGAGCACAAGGCGCCGCTGTTGAATCTGTAGATCTCGAGAGATACGTTCCCCCTTTAATATTATGGAGCCCACTGCGCTAAGCGTTTCTTTACTGTCCTTGGTGTCACTTTCAAAGCCTTACGACGCTTGCCACTGTGTACGCCTCGTTTTGAGTGCGTGCACGAATGACCGTAATGCGAGCAGGTTGTGCAGGAAGCCTGAAAGTGACGAGGCGAGGGTGAAGCTGCTTATATCGCTTGGTGGTGTCTTGCGTGATGAGCCACTACCACTTACAGCGTCGCGGTACACACGCAGCAATCGGACCGCCTTACTTCGGATTTCAAAACGTGAGGGCGGGAAGATCCCCTCCAAAACATAATATTATAAGTAACATTCAGGTTATTAGTTAGGCACGGTGTCAGAATAGAGGGCGAAATCTGTATCGTACATACGCTAGTGCTCGATCATTTTATTGTGCGTTCTACTCCAAATTGCATTGCGTGATTGGATCAATCTCTGGTGACCAAATCTTCTCTATTCGCGCAAATAACTTGTTTTGACTAAATAACCGTTTTAAGTACGATTATTGGCTGAGCCACATATTAAGCAACATATGTTTTACCAAGAGGCGCGATTGGCTTGCGACTTGATTGTTGTATGTGCAGGCCTTGAAAGGTTTGCTTTACCGCTCAGAATATATCTCGCGCGAGTTGAAAGCTAGTACTTCTCCGTCCCACCAATGTATAGGGATTTCGTTTTTGTGTGAAGCACACGAAAATGTTACAATGATCCCATTGGCTGATATAGTGCGGTTTGCGATGATTTGATAACATTTTCTTCTGATTTGATACATATCGCCTTAACAAGTGAGCTGGAGAAAACTTACACAAAACCGCTCTAAAAGTGGTCTAATTGTTCTAATTGGTACTGACATAAGTTCAATTGAGCACTTGCAACATACCGCGATAGCGGCCTTCCAACTGGGGCGAGCGGGCGCGAGGTCGCGTAGCCGCAGCAAACCCGCGCGGGGAGCCCGCGAAGCAGGGCCGCGCGGTATTTGCGGAGGCGCCAGCTCACCAGCGAGACGAGCATCGCACTTTCCAGTACATCCAATCTTAACATCGCAAGCGAAGCAAACAGCGGGGGCGCCGAAGGGGCGCCCAGGTAAGCGAAGCGCGGCTGGTCATAACGAAAGATTGGTTGGTGATGCTAGCGGGCTTCATTTCTGGGCATTCACTCTCCCGAAGGCAAGTAGATCCAATATACTTTCGGCATGATTAACAGCATACAAAAACTAAGTTATTTATTAAAACAATTAGTACATTTTAGAACGCTTTTAGGTAAGTTTTTACCAGCGCCTTAACAAGCAGTAAAACCTCATCTAATCGAGCGTCTATTAGCGAGTGTTACTCACGTTGACAGTGATTACGATGATGTGTAAGGGGTCGCCAAATCGGAATGAGTATCTACTAAACGTTTCGTATAATTTGGCTAATTTACTCACGAAAACCGAAAAAAAAAACTTATTCCTTCCAAATATGAGCCCACATTCGTGGCGTTATTTACTTACTGACCGCTGTTATGAAGCTACAAAAAATACAGCGAATAGCTCGCTGATACAAGCTTTCGAATAAGGGTACTTTGACTTTGATCGAGTTCTTGTAGATAGTGCTACTTTCAAAAAACCGAAATCCCAATATATTCGTGGGACAGAGAAGTATGTCCTATCTTTCTCACAACAGTAGTGTATTTTTTTAGCTTGTTTTTTGCACGGGCGCTCCATAGATTCTCGGGTCGAGCAATAGTGTCGAATGACCCACCCTGAAAAGTCTTCATCTTGGCGGTGAACCCATACCGGTCAAATTGCAGGGTTAGGATGAATTAGATGAGTCACTTCCCAAAACTCTCCGGACCCACCAAGTGGCCAAGACCCTGCACAGAGTCAGGCCACCAACAGGCTGACCAGTGGTGGAAAAAGAAGAGCCTATTCACCTTTTGAATAGTTTAAGCGGGGACCGTTTGCCCAAACTCCTCGCCTTTTGGACTTTTCGACGAAACCCCGACCTGGTAATATTTACTATTTAAATAGTTTTCAGCATTTTAGTGAAGGGTCACCTGCGCTGTATTGCCCAAGTGCTCACCGTCAGTGTAGTCGCTCACGTCGTGGGTGTTTAGCGTCGCCACAGTCCGTTCAACGTACCACGGCCTCGAATGACTCCTTGCTTCCAATATGCGCCGTCGCCACCCCACAAGGAATGCTTCTCACAGCGCTCGGAGACTCTCCCACAGCGTGCGATGACTCATACCCGCTCCTGCCTCGCTGTTTGTCGTGCTTCACGTCGAACCTGCAATCGTAGCTGTTTCGTAAGGATCCATGCCGATGGGCTCGCTAATGCCTGTTGCAGCGGTATTGGCGTATTGGTAATTGGCGTTTGTCTTCGTCGCAGCACTGACAGTCGCATAGGCGTCCGTGCCGGTGGAATAGGCATGTGGCGTCGCACTCGCTGCTGTGGCTGCCTCGTAGGCGTCCGTTCCGGGAACTTGGTGTTCTCGGCGAGCTCGATGCAGTTGCAGTAGCGTAGGCGTCCGTGGCGATGGAGTTGGCGTTTTCTCGTGGCATTCATCGCAGTGGCAGTTTCGAAAGTGTGGCACTTACTGCCGTGGCAGCCTCGAAAATGTCCGTGCAGGTGGAATTAGCGTGAATGATGTCGTCCTCGCTGCTGTG
This sequence comes from Phytophthora tentaculata, assembly GCA_033557915.1. Taxonomy (NCBI): domain Eukaryota; phylum Oomycota; class Peronosporomycetes; order Peronosporales; family Peronosporaceae; genus Phytophthora; species Phytophthora tentaculata. Next base: position 5,853,287 of record JAUCEA010000016.1, on the reverse strand, counting down.
GCTGTCTCGTAGGCATCCGCGATGATGGGGTTTGCGTGTGTTGTGGCACTCGCTGCTGTGGCAGTCACGAAGGGTTGCGAGCCTGTGGAGTTGGCGTGCATTGAGGCACCCGCTGCTGCGCCAGTCTCGAAGGGTTCCGAGCCGATGGGATTAGCGTGTATGGAGTCGTTCTCGCTGCGGTCGCAGTCTTGAATGCGTCCGCGGCGATGGAGCATCTCACTACACTACAACACGCAGCAAGTGGTTTCCGTGCCAAGAGCTGAAAACACATCGATCGGACGCTTGGCCGCCGATCGGAATGATGGGGGTCGAGTAACGGCCGAGCGTGCATGGGGGGCCGACGGGAACAGCTAGGAGAGTGACTGGGCGACCGGGGACGCTTCCGACTAGCAGAAGAGGACGGAGGGCTGGTGGCTACGGTAGGAGCAACTAGAGAAGCGAAGCCAGCAAGCTGATCGCGGGCTTGATCGCGTTCGGCATTGAGAACACTCGTCTCAGCAGTATGCTGATCCAGCTGACGCTTCAAGTTGTCACGTTCTGTTTTGAGGCTCGACACTTCGGCCTCGATTTTCCAGCGAACGGACTCGGAACTCTCCACCTCACTAAGGCGATTTTCAAGGCGCGCGATCTGAGATCTAGCGGATGCCACATGGGTACCTGTGACGTAACAAGGAGTGAGTATGTGGACAAGAGGGGCAAGGGAGAAAAAGGCACGCACCGGTCGAATCCAACTCTTTTCTCGCTTGATCGCGCTGGCTGGTGACCTGCTGAAGAGTCTTTGCAGAAGCCTGCAGCTTCGTATCCAAGTCAGTGACCACCCCTTCTAATCGGAGACATTCAGTGGTGAGGGCGGTGATCGTGTTATCGGCACTTTTTAGACGGTGTTCATAATTGTCGCGGGACTCCTTGATCTGGCGTTTTTTTTACCGTTACCAGTTTCGAGAGACGATCCACCTCCTGCTGCGCAACTTTGTGAGATTTAGCGGACTCGAACAGTTCCGTCGTGTTCTGGGCGTTATGCTTCTTGGCCATGGAGAGGTCAGATCGGGCTTGCGCCAGCTGATCTTCCAGTACGAGCAGCCGTTTGGAGATGTCGGGAGACACAACGTGGCCGGGACCGAGCGATCTGGCGGCCGCCAACTGTGCCTCCAAGTCATCTGCCGGTCCTGGGCCTCACGATCGTCTTCATCATACCGGATCTGCAGATTATGATATCGGAGACGGCAAGCCTCCATGGCTCGAGAAATATCCAAGCGCTCCTGTAGGGCAGTCTGGCAATCAGCCAGCTCGATACGCGTGGTTTCCAGCCGGTGACACACGGGTTCGTACTTGTGTTGGCGGAAGAGCGCAAACGGCACCGCAGCATTGACCGCCTCAGCAAGCTGCCGGTTCAGTTTGGCTTCCCGAGCATTAGCGGCCAGATAGGCGCGTTGCAAGACTGCATGACTGTCGCGCAACTCCTAGCTCCTCGGCTTGGTCAACCAATAACTGGAGAGCGCTCAGTGAGGCGCGTACGTCTACCAAGCAGACATCGCGCCCCGCCACATCCACGGTGAGGACGGACGCCAACAGGCGGTTGTACTGGAGTGGGCGCCGGCGAGAACCCACTTGCGTTGATATCCACCGTCGACGCCTCGCTGGGAGCACGCACCGGCCGAGACCGGCCAGGAGAGCGGCGCTCATCGGATGAAGAGCGAGCACGAGCTGTGAAGCACATACCATAGGCGGTCAAGAGTGACTGAGAGGGCCCAGCAACGGTGACAGCCCATAGTCGTACCTGGTGAGAACATGTGAGGTATATGGGGTGTGGAGGAGACGTGGGCACGGACGACGTGAATCGTGTGTGGGGCGTGACAGTTGTGCTGTCGGCACTAACACAGAGGACGATTGTGGTGAAGAGCCCGTTAAGTATTGACAAGCTCAGTGCGGAGTGATAGATATCGACTCGATCTGACCAAGCGAGTTCGGGGTGAAGCAAGAACGGCGCGTCCCAGAGGATGACGCGATGCATCGGATCGGAACGTCACCGCGTGGATCGGATCGAATTTGGGACTGGAGATCAACTCGAGAATGCACTGGAACCATCGTGTATAGGTCAACTGATTTGTACCCAATTTCGATAAAGTACGATTGGACCTTGAACTACCAGATCGGCAATCATAGGATACGCAAGGTAGAGGGCCAAAAAGACTTTAATAAAAAACAGAGTGAATTTTGCATTGTCAACAACAAGTGCCTCGAACTTCGATACTGTAGCGGGAAATTGCAGTGGTCCATACAGTAATCAAGTCAAAGTTCTCAAGTGGCCGACCCGACTGTCGTCGCTCTCGCCCTCGACTCCTCCGTTATAGGAAGCTGTCAAGCCTCGCAAGAAAAGGTTATATACCCTACGTAAAGGAACCCTACACACCCAAGTCGATCAAGTACAAGATCGACGACCTACCTGTCGCATAGCCTGAAAAGTTCCGAGCTACGCGACCCCCCACCATCCTGCGCCTCACCAAGGCGGAACCAACCGCAGGCCAAGCTTCCCTTCAAGTCCACCAGAGAAGTGTAACCACCCCCGCCGACGGCTACACAAGGTGGGCCCTCAGCAACCCCACGGTTATTGGAGTACTCCCTTCGTTAGTCGGCAGTCTGGGGCACTGTGTGTGAGATCGGATCGCAACGCGATTATGCGATACCCACTCCGCCACAATGGCGCGCGTGCCCAAATTCGAACCGGGGATTTCACGGTGAGTCCCAAGAAGAAGAGGAAGTGCCAATCAAGTCGGAACCAGGGGCGGAGGCGTCATCAGAAACTGGATCGCCTACGACGCTGCTGAATGAAGCAAGATCAGCAGATCGACAGAGTCCTGGGAGGAGCTCTGCCGATAGCACCGAAGAGGAAGATCTTCTAGAAGTAAAATCTCAACCCCCTCCCCATGCCTCCTCTGGAGGCACCGCGGATCGCGATGCGAATCGTGATCCGCTCGATGAGGGACCCAACCTGAAAACCGAAGGAACCTCATAAACCACCGCTCCGCCGACGCAGAAGACCGCGAAGAAGAAGAAGCCCAAGGCGTCGCGGAAGAAGCTCAAGGCCCCAGCAGACCCGAACTCGGACAGCCGTGACGAGATCGCAGCGACTTGGTCCGACAGCCAGTTGGAGGAAGCGTACAAGGGGAACATGCTTCAATCGTTCCTGACCAAGAACTCAGTGATGAAGATCGTGCAGCCGCAGGTGCCTGGATCGCTGATGGTTCCAGTGCCACCACCCACCCAGTCACAGCGAACAAGCTGGACACGGTGAAAGCTTTGCTGTGTCTGTTGCGAGAAGCTGGAGTCACAACAGGTGACTTCGAGCGAAGGAGCTCTTCGATCTGGACGTGGAGATGCTGCAGATCGCGCTGTCGGAGCGCTCCGAGAACCTGAGGGTGTTGGTCGGTGAGTCAGCTCAAGTCCAGGACGAGCTCAAGCCAGCGGCTTCGCTGTCACGCCTCCCGGAGTCTGAGTCGCGGACTGGATCGTCGCAGCATTCGCAATATGCGTGCGCGGCCGCGATGGCCGGATCGGACAGCTCTGGAGGAGTCGAGCGCATGCAGCTTGAACCCTCAGGAGCCGCGATGCTGCAGGCTAGATCGGATCGTGCGGCGAGCGTGAGGCCCAAGGCGGGTGTACCCGCGATAACCAGCAAATCGTGCGACAATGCGGATAAGCTGCAAACGTTCGTCAACTTGGCAATGGAGCGCTTCTTGAAAGAGCAGCGCGCCGCACAGGGGACGCCAACCGCAGCACCTGTAGCATCGACCGAACAACAGGATGTCGACAGGGAGTCGGTTGGCTCGGAGCACGGTGAGTACGATCCAGACGATCTGGACTTCACTGTCATCCGTCAAACGAGAGTGGCTACAACTGCTGCAGCCACCGGAGCGCCAGCGATCACTCCGCACATACGTGCCTCTGCGATGTCGGAGCTCAAGGAGTTCTCCAGGAAGGACGACGACGAAGACCGCGCGCGAGCTTGGATAAGTAAGGTAAAGTCGACCTCATCCGCGATCTGGCTCCCGACGACGAGAAGTGTTTGGTGCTTGGCGGCCTGTTCAATGGGTCGGCGCGCAACTGGTACCGGCAGCTCAGCCGGACTACGCGAAGCGATTGGAAGAAACTTCTGGGTTGAAGCCGTTTAGGCTACGGACTGCGACAGTGACTCTGGTCTCAGTGGATCGGAGTCGGACGGCGATCTACGCCGGATCTACATCGCTGCGGGCTGAAGGATAGGCTCCGACCCAGACGCCGTCACCGCAGGAACCAGATCGAGCCACGCCTGGCGAAACACTGCCACCACGAGACCCCGATCCAGGACATCGCCGACCGCATGGACGTGACACGTTCCAGCGTTGCACGCACTGCGGCTCGCATCGTCACGACGATCTACATTGCTGGAAGCGGCTGACGTTCCAGCCCTATGGCAAGAAGGGCCACCCGTCGGATCGCTGCCTCTTCGTATGCCGTGGGTACGGCGAGATCCACGACGTCGGCAATTGCCAGATGGAGGAATTTTACAATTTGATCCGTCAGTGGTATGATCCAGCCAAGCATGGCGGCGTGCTGCGGGAAAGTGCCGCGAATATGTTAAACTACGACGCTCGTCTGGCTGGAAGCCAGGACGAGCCGAGCGCTCCAAGCTCTGCCTCTATGTATACGTCGAGAAGAGATCTGAGGTTAGTGAACGGAAGAACCCGATCGGCAATACATATGATATTCATGGAAAACATACCGGTGTTGTTGCCAGTCTTCGGAACCCTGATGAGCTCGCGAGAGTTGACACTGTCATGGCGCTAGATCTACTGCCGGGGGAGATGCGCGGATACTGGAAATATCACGCACCCAGTAAGTGGCTCAAGCAGGCCAAGACGGGAGGGAAGGTCAACGACGAAAAAGCGGACTTACTATTAGATTCCGGCGCCGAGGTGTCCATTTTGGACGCCTCCTTTGCTCGTAAGGTGCGGCGCTATGTGGATGAACGTTAACGACAATAGTGGGTTGGTTTTGGAGAAGTCGTGTATATGACGAAGGGACGTACCAAGATCGAGGTCACCTTGGCTGGAGCGCTGGTGTACTTCGTCGACGTGTGGGTCGGCACGATGTCAGGCCAAGACGCGATCCTCGGCATGGATTACATGGTGCGGGCGGGGATCCGCTTGGACTTGGCCAACGGGACGCTCTGCTTGCCCGACGAGGTCCGCATCCTGCTGCCAGGACGACGCCCGCTGTACGGCGAACACCTTCGCGCAGTTGGCTTGGACGGACTTGAGGTGATAGACGCGGGCCAGAGCATCGAGGTGCCGTTGCGACCCAAGCCGTCGGAGACGCTGTGGGTCACCCGGGGAGAACATTGGATTCCCACTGTGGTTGAAGGGCCTGGACGGAGACGGTACTTGAAGATCACCAACGTCAGCGACCGGACGAGGTGTCTACCCGCTCATACTCAGGTAGGAATGTGGCTGTCAGGAGATCATGTACCAAGACATCAACGATTCATTACGGTGGGATCGCATCGGTACGCCGAGTGGCAGAATCTGGTAGTACAGGCTACCACGGACGCGACGAACGAGGTAGAAGAATCGATCGCGGAATCGACGGAGCCGATGGTTGTCCGCCCGCAGTATGACACGCCGACGGGCATTCTGAGACGACCCACGGGTCGAGCGATCTTCAGCAGTCAAGCTGTGAGGACGCCCGAAGTTAAGAAGGCTGAGATCACCGACGTGGAAGTATCTGGAGCGGAGGCCGAGCGAACGCGTACGCCAGAAAACCAGATCGAGTAACTAGCAGCGGCTGACGACGATGGCACCACCAGCGCTTTGAGGTTGCGCAGATCGCACCAACTAGCGAGCCTGAAAGCGGGGTCGACGGATCGGGTGATGATCGAGTTGGCCCGGGTGCAGATGCGACCGAGGTCGATCCGATTGAGAGTCCAGCAGGATTGAGATCGGTCGCAGATGAATCGAACCTGGCTGCCGCAGATCGACCTTTGGAGGACGAACAAGTCTGCATCTGTGAAGGAGGCGAACTCTTCGCCGAGGCCGTGGACGCGCAGATGGCGATCTAGCTGGAAGTGACGATGACGCCCGAGGCTGTGAAGCTTGAAGACATTCGGATCGAGCACGAAGGCAGTAGCACGCCGGAGGATGAAGTGCGGTTGAGGAAGATCATCTGGAGCCGACAATATTTTCTGCTCGGAAAAGAGAACGCTCTGCCGCCAGCCGCGCGAGGCGTCTACTGCGATATCGATACTGGGGACGCCAAGCCGGTGGCTCAGCGCGTGCGTCGAGTCGCGCCCCAATTCCGTGGTAAGCTGTCCGACTTGATCAAGGGCTGCTCTTTGCCAAGATTATCAGGGTGTCCAACTCTCCGTGGGCGTCGCCGATCGTGGTGATTATCAAGTAGAATGGGGTCGACATCAGGTTCTACATCGACTACCGCGTCGTTAACAGCATGACGCGTCTCATGGTGTACCCCATTCCGCTGATCAACGATCTGCTCGAAGACCTAGACAAGGTACTATGGTACTGCACGCTGGATATGGCGAGCGGTTTCTGGGTCGTCGAGTGTGGCTGTACATGGAGCGAGTGAACCGGAATTGGTGAAGAAGCTCGCCCGCTTGTGGCACGGCCCATTCCGGATAAAAACGAGGATTGAAGACTTCGCTTACGAGCTGGAACTCCCCGACCGTCGAGGGTATCGGTTCCACCCCGTCGTTCATGTGTACCAGTGACCGAGTTTGGAGATAGAACTACAGTCAGACTGGCCCCAGGAGTGGACGATGAGCATCGCATTGACCTCGACGAGGAACTGTTGCCCGAAGATAGCTGGGTCCAAGAAGCAGATACGGATGAATTTGAATTCGAAGCTATTTTAGATAATCGCATACCAGTGTCGACGGGTACAGAGGGGCCTGGGCGAGAGTTCAAAGTCAAGTGGGTCGGCTACGATTAGCCGTCGTGTGAACCGGTGTCTAATTCGTCGTGCGGAGGTTTGCTGCATGACTACCTTCTCGAACGCAAGAAAGACCGACGACTCCAGATGGTCTAAGTCGCCGACGAGGCCTAGACTACGCATCGCCAGTTATGATGAACTGCCTGTGGGGCATCGCAGCCCACAGCAACAGATAAAGAAAGCTACTGCGAACAAGGATATGAAGTGCGCGAGGGGCAATGCAGCCCATGTAAGCAGATGAAAAGAAGTTTCTGCATCAAAATGACTGCATGTTGCATGTTAATCAAGAAACGAAAGGAAAGAAGCTACTGCGCTATCGGACAAAGTCCAAGAAAAATGAAGCTATCGCGAGAGGTGGTATCGTAGTGTGGACGACTTGTTCAACGACGCAGCGGAAGTGGCGAAGGCTAAATCGTGAAACCAGCGTCTCCAGCTGCAGACGCCAGTATTCCCAAACCAGAAGTGGAAGAACCTTCGCTTGACTCGGGGACAGATGAAGGAGCAGGAGCAGGGCTTGGAGCATCGCCGGACGAAGCCTGGGTCTCACTCGAAGTCGCAGGAGCCTGAGCACAGTCGTGATCCCAGCCAACGGCGATTTCAGACGGAGCCACAGAATCGTCGACGACGATACGAGGCCCGATTGTCTGAGGAGTCCACCCACGAGGCACGAACATCCTCACATTTGAGTTACACAGGTAGAACGTCGTGTTGAATGGGTGAAGATGGGGCTGGTCCAGCCATCAATGGCGCCATGGCTCGAGGGTGTCCACCTCGACGGCCGATGCGTTCCAGTCACCGCTGGAGGGGACCCACGTCAAGCGTTCGAGGGACATCACAGGGACGGAAGGCTCGGATTCCACTTCAGTCGGAAGCTCCTGTTTATCTGACGGCTTGTCTTGCTCCCCAGCTAATCACTCTCCGTGGAGCTGCCGCTTGTAGTGGATGAAGAGGATGTCAAAGCGCTTCTTCCGCTCGGCTTCTAGATGATTCCATGCAGCGAGAATCGCCTTGGACACCTGCTGATCAAACGACGGGTCTCTAAGCATGGCGCGAACCAACGCCTTCACAGTGCGACCGGATACCCAGTGATAACGCTCCCACAAGGCAATGGCAAGGCTCAACGACGGAAGCTCATCGAGCAAGCCTCGCCAGAGGTGGAAATAGCGAAGCGCGACGTCGGTCTTGCGGGAGATCACGATTACGACGGGTAAATCCGTACGACTGAAGAGACCGGCGTCTTCGGGAAGCGAGCGCAGGTATCGCTGGAACGGATGGTTGGAGTCTTGGAAGTTACCGAAAGCGATGGCCCCTTCGACGCTGCATGGAACGACAGCTTGGCCACCGATGGGTGTTGGGAACTCGAGCGCCGAGGATACGGAACCAGCATCGCTGAGCCGCCTTCCGCGTGAAAAGCAGATCGACGAAGATGTTCGGCGAAGTTGGAAGCTTCGACGATGGACGGACCAGAGGCTGAACTTCGCGGATGGGAACCGGAACATCTGACAAAGGAATCGTGCGGCGAGGATCGCGACCTGGGGCGACAATCACCACGCCAGGATGATGTTGAGTCGATGGCGGAACACTGGCGGCCACCTCCGCGGTATCGGAAGGGTGGAAAGCCTCGCTGGCGGTGGGACCGGAAGCTTGGGATGCCCCTTGATCACCTTCAAAACTTGGCGACGCTTCGCCGGATGTTGGTGGAACTGGTGTGCGACTCGACGATGTCGAGGAAGCAGGGTCCGACGGCTGGGTGTCCGTACTTGGCGTCGAGGCGTCGACGATAACTTGATCCGTCTTCTTCTCATCCTCGACAATCGGAGATCGAGCAGGCGACGGGGAACGACCCTCCGCGGACGAGATTTCCACCTCAGATGCCAGACCAAGGACATCGCTGTCAGAAGCTTCTTCTTGCTCGACCAGTAACGACGACTTGTACTGCGATCGTTGCGACAACTGGCGACGGGGAGTTCCTCTTCCTGACGGGCTTGGAGTCGAACCCGAAGCGGAAAGCGACGATTGGGGCAGTGGCTGCGACGTCGGTGTCCGAGAGGAGGTATATCCGAACATCGACGAAGGATAGCGACGAGAGTCGACGTGTACGAAGGATCCGGCGACGGGTGTGGAGCTAGAAGCCGTCGTTTGAGAAGGAGCACGCCCGGACGTGTCGCCTGACGTGGGGGGTGAAGATGGCGTCTGCGCTGGAGCGAGGAGACTCTGTGGCGAAGGAAGACGAGCGCTGGAGATAATCCAGGCGGCCGACGCAGTCAGAGCAGGAGTGACCCCGGCAGAGCTCGACGCTGGAGCACTCGGAGTCGGAGCAGTAGAGGTAGAAGGACCGGTGATGGAGGACGACGCGACAGGAGACGCACCGCCGGACATCGCAGGAGGCGGAGGAGCATCTGGGGAGCTCGGTGGTGGTGCCTGCGAATGCTCGACACGCAAAGGTGTCGTCCTGAGTGGGGCACGACTGGTCGGGGTGACTGCAATTGGGCCCGATGCACCTCGACGCTTCTTCGTCGGCTTGGACGATTTGCCCTTCTTCCAAGCTTGAGGCATGACGAGCCGGCGACGACGAGTCGGAATCGGCTCGCTAACGATGCCAGAGACATCGAGCAAACCAGCAGCGGTCATCGCAGCATCGCGTGATTTACGACTACGGCCACTTGCTCGGGAGGGGTCCTCAGGAGAGTCCTCCGATGATTCGCTGGAGTGACCATGGTATCGGATACGACGACGCTTGCCATGGCTCTTGGTGCGATGGACAGCTCTAGCGACGTTGACCTCCAGAGGCGTCGTAACTCCAGCAGCGGCATCCAGCTCCCGTAGCTGAGCCAGAGCATCAAGAGTCGACTGGTCCAGTTGCAATTGGTCCAAGTCGAGGTCGCCTGAGGCAATCAAGACGAGACCATTCAGCGCTCTGCATTTCTGTCGTTGAAGCAAGGCACCATGACCATGCTCGAGTACATCCAGAAGGCGCGCCACCTCGTATCGTGCATCACGACACGCCCTGTTGACATGGAGACCCAAGTCCATGTCTTCGTATCCGGTATGGACGCTGGTAATCAACGTTTCTACTTGACGAGGAAGACTCCATCCACCCTGGCGGAGGCCTTCGCGACCGCGTTACGCGAAGACTATAGCATGACGACATCTCACGCTTTTGACATTTCTCCATCCGCGCCTCCGGAGCCAGAACCAGAACCGATGGAGATCGACGTCATCCGTCACTACGATGGGCGTCGCGGGACGCCGAGATTGCCACGTTCTTCTACGCGTGGCTCCCGTCCGATGAAGTGTTTCTGCTGCGGTACACTAGGACATCGCGCAGCTGTCTGCCGTGCTCCGACCCCCATGACCGCGAACGTCGAGGTTGAGAAGGACGTCGCCAGTCATCCAAAAAACGGCGACAACCAGTAGGCGCGGGGCGCCGTACTGGATGTGTACGGTGAGATGGTTCTCTGGTGGCAGAACCTCCTCCCAGTCCTAACGTGCTTCACGCACACCTTGTCGCCACCATCCCCGGCAGCGACTCCAGACTGATCGTGCTCAGTCTCCACGTCGCGGGAGCAACGCGACCTTTACGCGCGCTGTTGGACTCGGGCGCGACGAACAACTTTGTTCGCGCCGACAGCTTACACCTTCTACCAGCTAATACGACCGTCCGTGAAGGTCCCGGTCACATGAGGGTGAAGTACGCAGACGGCAAGCCACGGCGGCTACCGCGGCGCGCGGTAGCTTTCTCGTACGAGTTTGATGGCTTCCAGGGATCCGACGACTTCCTGGTCATTGACCTGAGCAGCTCTTTCGATTGTGTCTGTGGGATTCCATGGCTCACTCGTTACCAGCCCGATATCAACTATATGACTCAAACCGTCCGCCCCCGCGACATCGATGTTAACGCGGTCTTGGCATTCCTGAGCGGAACGCCCAACAATTGGCCACATGTTGCTGTTATGGACCCCGACTTCATGTCCTCGACCACATATGAGGAGAGCGATGGCCCTTCATGTGCGGCTTGTGAACGTACAACCTGTGTCGGTCCAGCGCAGGCGTCTCAGGACTCCTTTAACGTGGTAGTAGACGGGTCCCCAGGTTCCGATGTGCAGCGGCTCTTGGAGGACAGAGTGGTTGAGCGTGGTCTCCCACAGGCGGTTGAGAGTGAGCTCCCGCATGTGGTCGAGCGGGAGCTTCCTGAAGCAATTGACGCGGTCGAATCGAGTTTCCCGCGCACAGGCACCGCCCCTTCCGATCGGTGCCACCACCCTGCAGACTTGATCGAGCGTGGCCTCTCACCATCTGCCGTGGAGAGCGCTCCACGCCCTGTTCGCCGCCGCGGTCGTCGCACTCCACGGTGGCTTCATGCCGTCTCCGAGTGTTCAACGTCGCCCGAGACTGAAGTGGTCTCAGTCTTAATGAGTGATGGTGATGATAACGTCGCGCGCGTGCGCGATGTCGAAGTTGCCCGCCCTCCTTCAGACGCTGCGTCTATCACGCAGCCCCCCCCCGATCTCTCGTGGAAACACTTTCTCCGCGATCTGAAGCGGGGAGACCTAGAAAAAATTTGTATGGTTGTTCCTGAACCCACTGCGTCGATCGCAGCGGTCACATCGGACGCTGAGGCTTCTGCGTCGGATCCACGGTCCCGCCCATGCCAAGCGGAACCTAAATCAGCTCGAGAAGCTCGGTTTGCAGCTCAATCGTTACCGGCGCTTGAGGTGTCCGGCAACCCAGTTGCGCCCCTCGTCAGAGAGTTTATTGACATTTTCCCAGACAAGGTTCCAGCCGAGCTACCTCCTGATCGCGGTGTTCAGCATGAGATCGACCTCACGCCCGGTGCTAAGTACTGCGTGACGAGACAGTGGCCACTTCCACGCGACCAAGTCGACGCTATCGACGACTTCTTCGAGAACCGACGTCGCGCTGGCCACGTCCGTGAAAGTGTGTCCCCACACTCTAGTCCAACCTTCTGTGTCAAGAAGGCTACGGGGGGATGGCGCATCATCCACGCCTTTAACAAGCTCAACGATGCCACTATTCCAGCGTAGACGCCGATTCCACGGAAGGACATGGTATTGGACATCATGTCTGGTAGTACTCAGTACAGTACGGTCGATCTGGTCGATGTGATCGACGGCTTCTATCAAATCCTGATGCGCAAAACCGACGTGCCGTTGACTGCTGTCAGCACGCCCAGTGGTATGTTGTGGGAATAGCTTGTGATGCCGCAAGGGCTCAAGAATGCCTCCGCTACCTTCAATCGAATGGTTTGCAATCTACTCTGCCCATTCCGCGATTTCGCGCCGAGCTACTTCGATGATATCTTCATTCACAGTCATACCGAGAACGGCATGACCGACGTCGAGGTTCATCTTGAACACCTTCGGCAGGTGTTCCAAGTGATGCGAGAGAACAAGCTCTACGCCAACTTGAAGAAGTGTAACTTCTGCGCTCCCGAGATCACAGTGCTCGGGAGTTATGTCAGCAAGGAAAGTGTCCGTGCTGCACCCGGAGAAAGTGGAGGCGATTTCCGCTTGGCCGCCACCACAGGACCAGAAGCAACTTCGTCAGTGGCTCGGACTCGCCACATACCTTCATCATTACTTGAAGAACTTCGCATCGACCATCCGCCCGCTATCGCAGCTACTCAAGACCGATGCCACGTGGTCGTGGCGTCCCGAGCACCAAGTTGCCTTCGACGCGGTCAAACACAGCTTGCCCTCAGCCCCGGTCCTGATGCTAGCTGACCACACGAAGCCTTTCCACGTGGTGTGTGTGACGCCAGCGACTACGCGATCGGTTGTGCGCTCATGCAGCACGACGATGAGGGACGCGAACGTGTGGTGAGTTACCATTCGCACCAGCTCAAGTCAGCGGAGAAGAAAATACCCCGTCGATGACAAGGAACTGCTGGCAATGCGCTGCGCACTCGTCAAATTCCGCGTGTATCTACTGGGTGAACAGACATTCGCTGTTTACACCGATCACGCCTCTCTGCGGACGGCGACGATGACTCCTCACTTGTCTCAACGCATGGCTCGCTGGCTCTCGCTGTACTCCGAGTACAATTTCGTCGTGCACTACAAGCCTGGCAAGACCAACATCCTCGCCGACGCGCTCTCGCGTCGGCCGGACTACGATCCCCGTACGCACACTGGTCGTCACGCTATTGGTGACAATGAGGACGATGATGACTGCGCTGTATGTATCGCCGAAGACATCGCTGCGGTCGAAGTCGCAGCGATCAGCCCACTCCACGATGTTATTTCCGCCGCCTACGATTCCGATGAAGTGTGTTTCGAGATGATCCAGTATCTGCAGGCGCCGTCGGACACAGCACGGTGCCGGTTGTCGCCGCGGATCCGCTCTCGCATCGATCGATACGCTATGGAAGGCGCTTTTCTGACATATCGCGTGGAACGCGATGACGTCCTGCGCATCGTCGTTCCGCTTGATGACGATCTCCGTGCTCGAATCCTACATGAGTTCCACGATGCACCTAGCGGCAGTCACCTCGGCCGCGACAAAACTTTCGCGGCACTGTCTCGAAACTTCTTCTGGCCCCACATGTACAAGTAGCGCGAACATGGGTACGCTCCTGTGAAGCGTGCCAACGCACTAAGTCTGCTCCTTCCAAGCAGGCTCCACTTCGTCCACTCCCCGTCGCTCAGGATGCGTAGACGTCCGTGAGTATGGACTTCATTTTTGGGCTGCCGCGTGATTCCCACGGTCGCACTGGTATTCTCGTTTCCGTCGATAGATTCAGCAAGATGGTACATCTTGCTCCGGTCGCGGCTTCAATCACCGCCGTCCAAACGGCGGGAATCTTCGTTGACATCGTCTATCGCCATCATGATATGCCGAGCTCTATCGTTTCTCATCGCGACCCTCGATTCACCGCTGCTTTCTGGACTGATCTATTCAGACCGCTCGGCACGCGGCTGTCGATGTCTACAGTGGCACACCCAGAAACTGATGGCCAAACAGAGCGCGTTAATCGCGTTCTCGAAGACGTTCTTCGCAGCTATGCGACGTCTTTTGCTTCCTGGAGTTCCTTCTTGCCCATGGTCGAGTTCGCGCTCAATAACGCCGAATACGCATCAACGGGTCTCACGCCATTCTACGTGAACTACGACAGGCATCCCAACGTTACAGCGCTCCTCGGAGTGGAGCGCTCTCACTCGATCCCCGATTCTGCTGGTCGTGATAACTCTCACGACAGCACTGGTCTTCAGTTGAACAAGGTGACGACCCGGACGGCAGCTAAGGCTGCGATTCCAGGAGCCCGCACACGCGCCGCTACAAGGGCGGCGCCACGAGACGTTACAGATTGGATGGCGCGTACACTGATCGACCCTGGCACGCGGCGTCGTAAGTTAACCTCCAGACCAGAAGCGGACACGGCGGATATCACCGTGTCGTCTACCGCTAACTTAGCTCCCAATCCGGAGCCGCAGCAACGTGACACTGCGGCTCTACACGAGTTCGTCCAGAAGCGCGAGTCTGTCACGCGCTATGCCGCGGTGCAATCGCTGCTGCTGTTGATCGCCAGAAAGAAAATGCGGATCACCAGGGACGTCGACACCTTGAGAAATGCGATGTCGGCGACCGCGTCCTACTCTCCACAGCCGGCATCCAGCCTGGTCTAGTGACGAACTTGGGCGCAAACAAGCTCGCGCCACGATACATTGGACCTTTCACGATTACGAAGGTTATTGGTGATGCTTATACACTACAGCTACCTACTGCAGTCTGATTACATCCTACCTTCTACGTGGGTCGGCTACGACGTTACCTTCCGGCCACAATTCCCAGCGACTCTCCAGCTACGGCGCATAGTCCGCAGCCCCTCGATGATACGCACGCCGGCGAAGCTCCAGATTCTCGCGCTCGAGTTGCTCCAGTCGCTGCTCCAGGCGACGCTGACGCTGCGTGTTCGCAGCGTCCTCCCGGCGATCGATTTCAACGCGACGGTCCAGCTCCTCTCGTTGACCGGGTCGGTAACGTCCGTCATATCGCGGAGTCGATCCTCCGCCACGATGATACTCGCGCCTCTCCCCAGCGAAGTCGCGGCGTTCGTCACCGCGACGGTGATATCCATCCTCACCGCGAATATCTTGTGCGGTGGCTGGGGACAATGGACGATAGCTGGGAACCTCGTTCCATCCTGCTCGCTGACGTTTCGGACTGTGTGGCGGCGTACGAGGCAAGCCTCTTAGTGGGGGAAGGTCTCCACGGGGCGCGGTCTCGGACCACGCCTAGCGCCTTGCGCGCGCGTGTAATCTTGAAGCGCTCGCTGGTATCTCGCGAAAACGCTGCGTTCGCCATCGGATAACGGCGTCTCGGGAGTCAGACGCCCCCATTTAGCATCATCGGGTCGCGACA
Organism: Phytophthora tentaculata; assembly: GCA_033557915.1. Lineage (NCBI taxonomy): Eukaryota > Oomycota > Peronosporomycetes > Peronosporales > Peronosporaceae > Phytophthora > Phytophthora tentaculata. The sequence continues at coordinate 5,837,924 of JAUCEA010000016.1, read as the reverse complement.
TTCCATGATCACGGCAGCGCACACAGCCTTCCCAATGGTGGACGAAGCAGCAGACCCGATCGGCGTCCCGCGACAAGTCACAGACACTCAATGTTAGAGCGCCGAGCGACATGCGTTCATGTGTCGCTTCACGAGATTCCAACGTTCGCACGATCACGACTCCAGATTCGGTGTTCCACCGCGTCACGAACGCAGTCCAAGCTCGATCAAGCGACCTCGCGGTCACGGGGCCAGACACCGTGACGGGCTTGCTTCTCGTGGCTCTCCAGCGGTGAAACAGCTCCCTCATCTCCGCCTCGCTACGGCCCTCCTTGACGTCTCTACAGTCGTAGAGCCCCCACCTTTCGAGCGCTTCGTCAACAGTGGTGATCTGGTCTGGGTCCGATGCGGTGCCTGTAGCCGCGTCCATGCTGTCGCTTCTCACTACCGCCCTCCGAGTCCGATTGCACAATGCCGAGCTCTCGCGTTGCCGCGAGTGCTTTCAAGATTCTTCCATGTCCGTGTTTCTCACTTTAAAGAGGGGATAATGTGACGGGACTGATGTAGATGATGTTGGACACTGTCCCGGTCCAGCGATCTGCGTCTCGAGGTCTGGCATTGTCGTCGCGGGACGCGCGTTGAAGCTTGGGCCTGCGGATGCGGAATTGGTAATTGTTGCACTTGGAAAAGCAATTTGACTGAAGTAACGCACCTTCGAAACCAAAGTACTCGTCGCTTACCACCATTTACTCATTGAGTATACGGTAGATGCTTGTAGAGTAAATCAAAATTGTATGAGTCTCCATACGAGTAATCACCATTCACCATTAAAAAAAATCTTCCATAACATCGTGCCGAACGGAATGACACTTGTCTCTAATAACCGGAGGAGCCGAAAAAGCAAAAATGCTGCTCGGCATCAACTGGTCTAGCTTACACAGCGATAGTGATACCTCGCGAGTTCTCTTTTTCCCCACTGGGACAGTGTTCCCCTTCTCCGCTACACTAAGGAACGCGATCTTGACTTTAATTGGAAGTGCTAGTGCTCGATCGACGGGCTGGAAATGAATTTTTTTCGAAAACTTGCTGGCATTGCTTAAGTACTAACTTGGTACAGCCACGTCCACACTCTCCAAAGATCGGTTGACTTCAACCATGAGCAAAAGTGCATTTAAATCCGCTTCATACCGAGAGGTGTCATATCCGTCAGGAACTCGAACTGTAAACCCGTCCCTAGCCAAAAAAAAACGATACGGACTTGTCGCAAGCACTGTGTAAGGAGGCCCTCGGGATCCATTAATTCTTGCGATAATGTGGAGACGTCTTGCCAATTACACCTGAAAGTTGGGAGCTTCTGTTCGTCGTGGCTAGCGTGATAGTCCCGGAAGTCAATCCGTGCTTGAACAACGCGCCCAGTGAGCCTTAGCTCGAGGAGGTTGGGGCAGCCCTCAAGAAATAATCTATCACCAATTAGATCTAGATGCTCTTCAATTCTCAAGAACTTCAGAGAAGGCCCCACAGTCGCCAATAAGTTGGGTAGTCCGTCAGCAATTTCGGTATCCAGTGTAAATCTTATCTTCAGAGACGTAATACTCATTACCTCTGCATCACCAAATATACCAGTATACTTGTAGCAAGCGAAATCCAAGTCCCTACATCGAACTTGGCACCTCCCACAACCAGGAACAATTGCATCGATCCATTCACTTTCTCCGTCATCACTAAATGTCCGAACGAACGGAATGGGCGAATCAAAGCCCACAGGCACAGCGTCCCCAATATGCTGGCCTTGTTCGTCGAATTTCCAGCGAATAGGAGCACCTCCCGTGAGCGTACCGTCTCTTCCATCAACCAACCCACCAGAACTTCCGACGGAATTCTTCAGGATGAGGAGGTGTCAGAACAGCGACAAAGTTATCAATGTCGTCAACACTCATGTGCTCCACCGAGTCTAGAGTGAGGTGTTCTAAAATAGAGTGCTTACGAGCACGAAGAGAGAAAAGACCATACGTTAGCCATCTCCACCAGTGTCTACTTTCTCTTAGGTTATCCAAATCGATCCCCAGATCAATCGAAACATCGTTGGTCATGTAGTTTACCCCTAGTGCGGAGCACATGGCCTCAAACTCTAAACAGCCTCCTTCATTATCCAAACAGGACAATTGAACCTGTCCAACCTGGAGAGAATTACCCAATACAACCAACGAGAGGTAAATTGTACCGTGCGTTATTCCGTCGAGACGTGTTGAAGAGAGCAGCCATCAGTTGGCAAAAAAACTTTCTTACGTATTCGTTTGTTCGCCTTGAGCATTTCGTCAAGAGTCAAAAAGAGGGAAATGTGGAAGAACAACACATTGTTTGTGATTGCTTGACAGACGGCGTCCACCATGGCATAACTGATCTTTTCATCCTGGAAACCGACAGCCATAGGCTCGAGCATTAGTGTGCACCGCAGTGAGCCTGGCTCCGCTTCTCTGTGCTGGTTACGTCGTTTATATGCGTCCTATTGCTTTCGAACCTGGTCGTCGGTTGCTACAAAGCTCTTTAATTCTTTTAGTGTTCGACTTACGGTTCCAGTCTGAATAGGCACTTGGATATCTACTCCCGGGCCCTTCGAGTTCCAGTTGCTGCCAAGAGAAGCGATCTTCTTAAGAGCTTCAGTATACTCAGCACGTGGCCATTTACTCTGCTTCGTACCGCACAGCTCGACGAACATAACGCCAGGGATGTCTCCGAACTTCTGCCAATTCCGCAGTAGAAAGAAATTGAGCGGGAAAAAGTTCGTGCTAATTTCTTTCGTGTCCACTTTACAGTATTGACATAGAAAAAACTTGGCTGCTGCATGATCCACGTTAGCCACCACCGCTAACAAGGCCAACGCTTCCCGAACCTTCTCCAAACTGACTAGGTTTGTTTCCAGTTCTTTGTCTTCTAACCTGAGGCCGATGCTGCATTTGCCACGATCCCAAACGTCCAGGCCATATTGACGAAGTTCCCAGCACCGCAATCGCCCACGGAGAGCTTCACACCACGGAGCCAGAAACCTCCAGCGCTCTTCCATCTCTGCTCGTGAGTATGCTACGGCCATGATGACATCAGAGAAAAATAAAAGTCTTCCTTAATTAAGTGTATTCTTTTTGTCTTGTCTACTGTAATATTTTGTAAAATATTAAAATAACATACCGGTAGCTTGCTAATACTTCGAAGTACTATACTACTTACTACTTCAGTAATATCAGTACTCCAGGAGTATCAAATTCTTGGCAAGATTCATTGGGCCATAATGTGCTACTTCAAAGTATAAATTTGGCAATCTCGATCTTCCAAACACGGAATATGGATAACAGCAGTTGCGCTGATCTGCGTGCGTCTCGAACGTGGCTTGAGTACTGTTATCCAATGCAACATTGGTGTCGGCAAGACCAAAGAGAAACCAATTCGCTTTATAGGCCACTGCAGGATCGTGACTCGTTGAATAGGCCAAAACTGCCAGTACTAGGAGCCCAGCTATTAATAGTGATGGTTTCGAGTAATTTCGAAATTATTTAAAACGACTTGCTTGTGCAGTATTAATTGCGAAATAGATCAAAATAGATCAAATCAACCCTAGCTCGAAATAGATTGCTGCAGCCAGGGTTCTGGAGAACCCGGGTTTTCAAGAAAAGTAGTTGGGTAGAAGGATGGTGTGGGGTGGTTGGGTAGTGGGGTTTTCTAGCCCTTACCCCTTTACCCTATCATATCTAATATATTGACTAATAAAACTCGATAACCTTCAATATTACATTGCAATTATCTTGAAATATACTTGTACAATCAATAACCCATAGCCCGACATCGGAGTCTTGCGGGTGGGTGGGTAACCCCGGGGTAATCCAACCCACAAACCCCCACTGGGAATCCTGGCTGCAGCTCAGAATACCTCGCGCAGCAATATGCGCCGATGCATCCTACTTGAGCGCTTCACGGCTTCTGGGCAGTAGAAAAAAGGAGTGCGCCCGTGCCCAGTCCGCCGCTCCCTTCTTAGCGGCGTAGTAGTTGGCGAGGATGTACGCTAGCATATCGAGCTTTTCTGTCGTCAGCATTGTCAATACTAAGTCTACCTTTCAAATTCATCACATAGCTCGATCAACATGAGCTCACCCGATTCTGAGTCTGTTAATGAAACAAGAACACAGACAGCATTCCCAGAGCCACGACCATAAAGTCGATTATGGTTTGAAATGGTTGGTATTAGTCCAATAGTCTCTTTCAATACTGACAATTCTTTGTTCTCGAATGACCCCAACAGTGCCATGGCGAATTTAGTCTCGTGCGTGTTGTAATAACGTGCCGCTTAGTCTCTGTCCACATTGGAACCTGATTTGCGGGGCCAAAACGTAAATGGGGTCCGAAATGCCACGGAGTCAACAAGCGTAATGGCCTTGTGCACAAAGGTAGAACATGAGAGCCCATGCAATTTCAAAATTTGAGCTGATGTTAGGCAGGTGTAAACACTGGTGCGGGCTGTGCCGTATCGACATCGGTGGTCGGATGGGCACTACCACCAGCAGCGTTGGTGGTTGTAGTAGATCCACCAGCAGCTGACAGGGACACTCAACTGCTGATGCTTCCGGTTGGCGTTGAACGCTTTGAGGCAATCGCGTGTCCGTTGCTTGACAGCGGCAGGAGCATCTGGACAGCTCTGAAGGTGTCGTAGCATGTTCACCCCTGGCCGAGCACTACGAATGAGCGTTCTGCAGTAGTTTCACTCAGCATGCGGCTTCGACCACCTGTCCGTCACATTTTCAAAGTAGCACCCGACCGCGTTCGTCTGGGTATTCAGGCAGCTCCAACTTGAAGCACTCGTGGTTGAACGAGCGGTGACGTCGTAGCTTGCCGAGCTTCAAGCCTAGGAGATCGACGTGGCTGAGATGAAGGCATCCGCTGACTAGTCTCTCAAAGACTTCCATGTCGTGGTCGCTGTTTCGGCTGTGGAAAGCTGGGCCACTTCAAACGAGACTGCCCTACGGAGAGACACCGCAGGCGGTTCAACTCCAAGCCTGTTCTCAAGGGTCGCTGGCAGAAGCCACGACCCCGAGGCCAGGAGAACGCCGGAAACCAGTAAGGGCGGGGCGCGCTACTGGGGAATATCTAAGTCTTCGTGAGCGGTACGCAGGTGGTGCGTACCACGGGGACTTAGCCCCTGAGAGTCTTCGCACTCTCGAATCGGGGAAGGGCAGCGATGGACTACTTGTAGTACACGAACGTGTACGGGGATACGATCATCCCTTTAGAATCTTGATCGATTCTGGGGCGTCGAAGAATTTCGCACGCCGCCGGACGGTTGCTCGTAACAGCAACAAGTTGGCGACGCTTTGAGAGAAAGCAAAGGCAACGGGGCCATGTCAGTGCGACTGGCCGACGGAAACAGGGTCACTGTTCCCAACATCCAGATGGATCTGGCCGTCAAGTTCGAAGACATCATCAGCCCAGAACAGTTTACTGTTCTCGACACGGATCCCTACGATCTGATCCTGGGCATGCCCTGGCTCAAGAAACACGAGCCGTGGATCGACTGGCGAGGCGAGGTCAATGGTGCCAGCCGCCCTGCAGTGACCGACAGAGCATTGGTGAGTCATGTTCCCACCTCTGTCAGAACCTGGGGCGCCCGCAAGGGCCACCGAGGTACCGAAGCATCCAGCGAATGCCTGGAGTTCGTCGACGTATATGACGACTCCGAGGAAGCTTCAAAGGTGGCGACGCAGACAGACGTCGCCCAAGTGGGTAACATAGGTCCACAGACGGTCGCCCAGACCATAACTCAAGAGGAAGACGCGGGGTGCGCTTCCTGTGTGGGTTACATAGTTCCACACGAGGTCTCGAGTGCCTCAGATGTCAGCATCACGACATCCCCAGACGTGGGTAACGAAGTTCCACGTCACGGTCGCCGTCGACGACGCCGCCGCCGCAAGTCAAGTCTGAACCATGTTCAGACTGGAGTCGTGCACAACGACTCGGAGACCAGGGCCCGGGCTCCTTCGGCACCGTCGGTGGAAGAGTGCTATCACATCTTCGATGGCGAGACCGGTTTACCCGTCAAGGCATCTGGTGTCCACTTGGAGCCATTGCCAGAGGTTGCAGAGCTACTGAATTTCAAGGAAATGACGGCAGAGTCTTTCCTGGCCAACCTCAAGTCCTCTCACTTGTAGTTCGTAATTTATTGCTACAGCGGGAGCAAAATCAGGAATGCCTCGTAGCCATGCCAGGCTACTGGCCTAGCCAGGTATCTCTCGCCTTGTAACCTGCAATTGCACAGCCTAATCCCAACAAATTTTGTCCTTAAAATAAGAACCAAACAAGATGCATGCTCGCCAAAGTCCGAGCGATTTTGTCCTTAAATCCCCGATTATAATGACAAAAATCGAGTGCGGCAAGCGCAATTGCCACTGCCTGATATGACAGCTGAGACACATGACGCCATTTTGTATGGAAATGAATTTTAACTTGATTTCACTATTAAATTCAAGGACATTTGTCCTTAACCTAAGGACAAATCACCTTCTTGGCAGTCATTCCAGACACCTTGCGGAAAAGCTGCTCCCGCAGCAACGGCTAAGTTTAACGGAGAGGTGTGGACATGTTTGTAGAGAGCTAGAGGTACATTTTAGTATACATTCACATGGGCATCTATCAAAATTGTGACCAAGCAAGTCGAGGCCGTCCAAATCAATGTGGGCTCTTTTTTCGTTATCTTTCAAGATTATTACAGTTTATTAAACTGTAAGGGTAAAGCTGACACTACGGGCCCATAAAGTCTAAATCTGAGAGCATTTTCCGCCGGTATTACAAATTGCACAATGATAGGGCAAAGTAAAAGCTGTAGTGCACAGTTTCAATCTGCAAAGACAAGCCATCTCGGCTCGTAATAGTGCTATCACCCCAGCGGAAAACGTATGTATTGATAGTGCAAACATGCATTAGTCTCATATAGACGCACACTGCAAAAGATGAACTCGATCAACGTGAACGTGCTCTGCTCAATAACCGCGGCGAGGCCTCTTTACGACACCGACGGCAGTCTAGACTTAAGAAACACGGTGGATCGAGACCTGGAAAGAGCGCTAATTTGGCTCGTGGTCATGTTGGTGCGTACAAAGGGTTCTACAAGCAGTACTTGTGTGTACGTCCAATTTACACTAAGGAACATTTTCGCATGAGCAAGGCTCTCTTTCTCTACATTGTGAATAAACTTGGAGAAAATGACGCATATTATACTTGGCGCAAGGACTGAACCGGAAAATATGGCGTGCATTCTGCAGTAAAAGTAGCGGCAGCCCTGCAAAAACTCGCCTACGGATGTTATGCCGACTCTCTCGATGACTCTATTTTATTGGAGAGAGTACCGTACTGGAAGCTGAGGCGTACGTGTATGTTCGGGTCGAGGTTTCGAAATCTGGTGGTATGTTGCAAGTCGGTAGAACGGCAGCGTGACACACCACAGGATGGGGTTGTACTGCGGAAAATACAGGAAGAATTGTCTCGCCACAGAGTCCAAAGAAATGCTCACAGTTTGCACGACAGAGTTTTCCGTCCTGAGATCCATATTAGGAAAGTATCGGTACGAAAACTCCATGCAAAGTGAAGGAAAATGCCGACCGGCGTCGCCATGTGAACTCGACGCTTATAGCTCGATGGCATCACCAGGTTGAAGAGCTGCGGCTTGTCGTGTTCGGTTCAATTCACGACTTCGTTGCTGCAGTCTCGAGTAACCGAAACGAAAATGACGATGTAGATAACGTTGGTCATCGTCTTGATACAGCGGAGCAGCGTATCGAGTTCCGCCGTTGTCATTGCGTGGCGGCTTGGGTCTTCGGATGCAGCACTTGGAAAGCTTTTTACTGAAGTAATGCAACTTCAAAGGAACCAAAGTACTCGTCGCTTATCAACCTTTACTCGTCGAGTATTGCTTGTCGCATCATTAAAATGATGGCAAAGAATGACAAGAAGCAGATCAAAATTGTCCGCAGACCAATGTATAAACAAACGTACACTTCGACTACGCTAGGCTCCATATACGACAGCTCACACTGTACCATACTCAGCCGTGGTCTCGAACACAAATGGCTTGTAGTACTCGTTGCTGCTGGTTGGAACCCTAGAACTAAAACCAAACAATCAGCCATTTAACAAAGTGAGTAGTTAGTTCTACCGAAGGCTGGCATCAATATCCATAATCACTTACGCTTTCCAATGGACGACGTAGACGTATCGAACGCTATCGATGAACACTAAGATCGGGAAAACGGGCGCAACGACGATGGCAACAGCCCGCAGCTTGTTGAAAACCTCCTGTGTGTCTCCAGGGAACATCGTGTGCTTGAAGATAAGGCCGACTAGGGACCATGTGCCCACGAGACCCACAACAGGATCACGACCATGAACGTACGTGCCAAACGCCAACACCAGCAGCGCCCCCAACAGCATCGCGTAGACACTGAAACCAAAATATCCTGCGTGTAAATACTGCATTACATCCGCTATACTGAATATCACATCAGCACTGAGCCAGCCGAAGTAAAGGCGCACAGAGAACTCGCTGCAGAAGTAGTAAATCCAGGCCTGTGAGTATCTTGGCGTGGGATGACGCACTACGAAGAGGTAGAGCGGCAGCATCGTACACCAGAGCACAGCCAATGCGAATGTAGCCATGTGTACCCAACTGAACCACACGTCAAGCACTATCCACGACATGTTGGCCAGACATGCGAGCTGGAACCATTGCCGCAGGAAGCTCGGGTCGTCGGATGTGAGGTAGAAGCTGTAGGTCGGGTAGAAGCGATCGGTGATGACGGTGATACCCGTGAAGATGTAGATTGGCACCCAGATGTAGAACACGTAGGCTGCAGGCGCTAGTGGATTGCTCGGCGTCAGTGTGGAGGCTGTAGGGCTTGGAGCGGGCACCAGTGCCAACGATCCGCTGCTGTCGAAAGCTCCGGAGGATGCGGAATCGTGCGCTTTGGAGGGAGACCAGGAACCTTCAGGAGCGAAGATAGAGACACCAATGGCGACTACAACTTGGATGAGGAAGAGCACGACGTTGGCGGTGGGCAGATGCTGCCCGAGAGAAGGTGGCTCCATCATGCCAGAGGATTATGGTAGAGAAGGCGAAATGACGAACGATTTGGTTATGATTGGCGGGAAAAATCAAAATACGGTACCACCATTGGAGGAAAATAATTTTCTGAGTCAAACGTAACATAAATATATATATATATATTATTAACATATACACTTGACATGGAGTGTGGTGTTCGGTGGCTCTGGAGTCAAGCTGCAGCTACGAATCTGATCGAACCGTAATTGCTGTCTTTAGCGGACGCTTGGGAGAGTCTAGAGAGCCGTCTCGGGCGGGGCGACTGCGGGTTTTCCTTGCTGGGTTGTATCACAAGCCAGTACAAGTTAGAGATTGGTTAGTTGACTTGGTGGGCGGATGTCCGTACCAGTAAAATTCAATCATCCAGTAGCTACATGAGACCAGCACCATAGCAACCAGAACACCAGCTCCGAGTGCTGCAGCACTTTGTATCTTCTCGAAATCCTGGAAAGCTTGACCGGTGACACTCGACACGTCCTTCGAGGTGAGGCCAATGAGCGCCCACGTCACTACTAGAGCCATGATAGGATCTCGACCATGTGAGAGCCCCGACAATGCCAGCACAAGCAATAAGGCCTGGATTGTCAGATACGTTGACAGCTGTAGATATCCGCCGTCCTTGATCTGTAGCGTCATAGTCCAGCTTACCACGGCCTCCACCGTTATCCAGGCGAAATACAGTCGAATGCACAGCTCACTGCACAGATATTCATGCCACAGCACTGTCTTGACGTTTCGCTCGTAACTGGCAAAGACGTAGAGCGGCAGTAGCGTCAGCCATAGCAGCGATACCAGCACGGTAGCACCCAGCACGTGTCCGCCGGCCAGTACGATGCACCATGTCCCGTTGGCCACACATGAAACAGCGAAGCACTGCCGCAGCGCATTGGGCTTAGCAGCCGAGTCGTAGAGGGATAGTCCGGTGTACGAGATGTCCGTGATGAGTAGAATCATGCAGAGCAGGTAGATGATGTTCCAGATGGAGAACGCGTAGGCTGCCGGCGTCAGCAACGTGTCAGTCTGCGCGCGAACATCGGCCGCGTCACCAACCGCCAGGCCAATGCACGTCAGCAGCGATTGCAGCCCGAAGAAGGCGGCGTTCACCCACGGGAGCCTCGCCGTCTCCTGCAGTGTCGGGCGCAACGTAGCCATCTCCTTTCTTCGGGGCCTTTTCGATTCTTTTTCAATACTAACACCGAATTTGGCTGCTTGAAGTTTTTGGCTGCTTGTAGAAGGCAATAGTATCCGATTTAGGAGGGCAACTCATTTTAAGCATCGTATTAGCAAAACTTATGCAGTGCCTATCTAAGGTCTGCACGGCTGCGTATGAGTCTTGTTACGCGTGGGTGGTGCCGTAGTCGACAGGCTTGTCGCCGTAGAGTGGAGCGCCCGATTGCAGTGGGTGGAAGTGCCTGGCAACACGAGAAATAAAAATTAGCAAATTCCTTTGAAAACCTTTCCTGAGTTGCAGAACTTACGGCTTAGGGGCCAGCAGCTTGTGTGCAAAGGAGATGATGATAAAGGCAGCGACAACGGCGGCACTCTGCGTGGCGCAGGCGCGGATGTTCATCGCGATGAGCTCAACACGAGCGTCCAGCGTGGTGGTCTTGGCTGCAAGACCGACCAGCGCCCACATAACCACGAGACCGAAGGCGACGTCACCTTCGTAGATGACGGCAGACAGTGTGGCAACCGCGAGAAGCGACAGCAGCGCCACGTACGACGTGAGGGACAGGTAGTCGCCGGCCACGTACTGCGCCGTGACGGCGAAGCTGATGAGCGTGGCTGCGCAAGTCCAGGCGAAGTAAACGGTCAAGCCTAGCTCGCTGAGTACATAGCGCTTGAGATCGAAGCCGGCGTCGCGACGCTCTGTGACGATGTGCGCGTAGAGTGCAAAGAGCGAGAACCACAGGATAATGAGCGTGAATGTTGCCACGTTAACGAACTCATTAGTGAAGAAGACAATCCACGCCATGTTCATGAGGCAGGAGACAGCAAAGAGTGAGCGCAGGACGTTGGCATTCGGGGCGCTCGAATAGAAAGAGACCGAGGGCCAGAAGCAATCCACAACGACACTGGCAGCCAGGAACGTGTAGATGAAACCCCAGATGCTGAACGCGTAGGGCGCCGGCGTGATGAGCGTCTCGTAGCGACGCGACATGGGACCAATATTGTGCGACGAGAACCCATTCACGAAGAGCTGCAGCGCGTAGAGCGCCAGATTCACCCACGAGAGCAGCGCCGCCATTGTAGTCTAACTGAGGTAACCTTTTGCTGCTGTGAGTGGGGATTTCCAGAATGACTGTCACTTACGTGAGGCTAAAAGCGAGTCGATGCCATCATCCATTGGATAAAACGTAGCGATTTGAGATAAAAGGCGAGCGAGCTTTGGATGCCAACGAAGGTCGAAGTCGAAGTGGTGGCCGGATGCTGGGTGATGCCTGTCAAAATGGACAAGATCTCGCTCCATTACTGTCATAGTGTTTTGTTTGTTTGCATTGAGGTCCAATGACGGAGTAACATGTAAAACCCCGTGACGAGCTTACACCATTTCCAGATCAAATTGAGAATTTCTCCGATCAAATTGAGAACAGCTAAAATCAAAAGGAGAAAATCCAAGAGAAGGGCGAAATGCCCTGTAGTCGTTTTGAGGGGTGGGATTTGAAGCATCATAGAATTGCCAGCTCAACGGCTCTGTAAACAGTATTAATTACAAAAGGTGATGTGAAGATAATCCCATAAGCGATTGCATGTTGTCTCAATTTGATTTTAGCTTTTCTCATTTTGGCCGGAGAAATTCTCAACTGTCCGGGGGTCGAAAACCTTTTTGAGACGACACTTTTCCATTTATTCGCTACGTCCGTCTCGGCAACTACAAAACGCTAACTTAGTCGGGACCTAATAAAGTATCTTGATGCACTACTGACCACCACACACCATATTCGTGGGGTAATGACACGAAAGAGTGCGGAATGGAGGCGCGTTTCGGCTTGGTGGGGCTCGGTGGTTGACGTCGAAGGTCATAAGACTGCAGAAGATGGCAAGTTCTTCATAGCCGAGCACAAGCGGCGCCTCCTTGAGGCTGGTGGGCAGAAACATTTTGGTGTCGAGCTCGTTGGGCTCAGTCTTAGGCTCCGTCTTGATGAAGACGCTGCTGGTCACTGCCGCCTCGACGGTGCGCGGCGAACTCTCCTCCAAGTCGATACTGCGAGTGTCGTCCTCGGAAATGACGGACGAAGCGGAAGAGATGGACTCAAACGATGAAGAAGCCACTCCTGACAGTTTAGAGCGCTGCAAACGCTTCTTGCGATCCAGCTTCTTCTGGTTTAGATTGGCTCGCTCGCGATGGAACTCGCAGAGTTTGTGCACCTTCCCGTTGCGCTTAATGGCTTGCAGGTTCTGACACTTGCCGGTTCGGTAGCCGCAGCGAGCAGGTATCTCTGCGTCTGCGCTGCGGAGGAGTGAGGAGCAGAACTTCGATGTCTTGGCCTTCATCTTGTCTGCCAAACGTGTACCTAGAGCATTGCGAGTCGACTTTCTGCTGTTGACAGCAGCGCTAGTCTGGTGGTGTGTGAAGCTGCCGACCCCATGTGAGGCTGGGCCAAACAGCATCCTCAGCTCCTCCTCGGTCAGCGAGATGGCGTCCAGCATCGCAACCAACTGCTACGTTGAATGCAAAATCCTAAATGGGGACCTGCTCGATTGAAGCGCAGGCAGCTGCAATGCGAGTGGGTTGGAGCTTGACAGCGGGTGGCAACAGACAGGCCTTTTCACTATCATAGACTGACCAGCTCCATCAGCGTCGAGTTCCCGCGCATTTCACTGTGGGACCATGAGCGCCGCCGAAATCAATCAGCTTGCTCACCATTGAGACGAGCGACAACCGAGTACGCGGTGAGTGCCGACCAAGCAATCGGAGCCTGTGGGACTGTGCGCGATCGGTGGCGTGCTGCTAGGTTGGACGATGACGAATTCCTCGTCCCGGATGCATAGCGAGCATCGTGCAAGACCCCGTCGCAGTGGATTGGGGGTGCAGTACCGATACAGGGATTCCGAGCGACTTGGCACGGTGGCCGCCGAAACACGAGTTGAAGCGGAAAACTGGCCTCTAATGTAGGCCATACCTTTGCAGCCTGCTACTCGCTGCTGTCGGGTGTCCAAGCTTGCGCCTTGCTGCCCACGACATCGCTACGGCTTTCTGGAGGCTTTTGAACGCCAAGGGCAGATGGACTAGCAGTGCATGGACTCACGCTGGCATGCCTCGGGCAACGATGCCCGCGTCGCAGCACTGGCGAACGCGTTCGTACTGCGAGCAGGGGTGCGTTATCCTGGATTTCTCGTTCTACAGCTCATCTTCATGTGGCAGTCTTGTCAATTGTTCCTGTTGCGGTCTGCTTGCCACGGTATACAACACGAGCGTCTCATTTGCTGGATCCTTTCGCTCATGTTGCGAGACACAACTGTACCTTGGTGTTGGGCAGGATGACCACCAAGCAGCATTGGCGGTTTGACGCTTGCTTGATCAGCTGCGGAGTATCGGCAAAGAGCAATGCTGCTCGACAAAACTGTAATCAGTCAAGAGTAGCTGGTTGTCATTAAATTCGACAGCATGGACTGGATTGCAACGAGCAATTCTCGTAGTGACTCAGGTCCACCACGTAAGTGTGGCGCATATCCATGGTACGCACACCCAGCGTTAGGTTGCGCGTTGAGAGCTCGGGTTTTAGTCCACCAAGATATCCGATGGCGAACTTCACGTAGCGAACTACTTAATAGGACTTTGTGTTGGAGTTTTGAGGATCAAGAGACCACAAATGTTGCAAAGATTTATCGCATCGTTCACTGTCTACAATTACCTCGTCGCGGGGGCTGCCGATGATGCTCGTGAATCGGTACCATCTCCGACCGATTGGATCAACCCATTCCCGCAGTGTGGGCACCACTCGTCTTCTTTATCGAAAACCGTCAAGTCTTTGCGGAAAGGCTTGCGGCATTGTTTGCAAATAAATGCCATCTCCGCGGCCGCTTGCTGTCTGTGATCGCTTAACTCGAAGTGGCATTCGCTGCAGTCAAACCACCGCTTGCAACATGGTGCTTGAAAGGAAACCTGCTCTTGCGAAAGTGAGAGAGAGCGGCATCAAGGCAAGGACTGATGTCTGCACCTACCTGAGCGTTGGGAATGTGCTTGCACATGGTCTAAAGTACGTGTTCTCCGGAAAATATACGTGTAATTCTGGAAATGAGTCGAATTTCTGCTATTCCGAGGTATGAGATTATGCAGAAATCTCGATGGTCTGGCATAGCTCTCAAAGTCAAATTTATATTGAAGCTTCAACTATGGCGTCAGCTTTAATGGCGTTTGTACAGGGGCTTGGCTCCGAGAAGCAGGAGAATGAGGCCCCTGTGTCGCAGAAGGAGAAGCCAGCCCAAGTCGATGATGAGGAAGATATGTACATTGACAGCGACGACGAACAGGAATCGCCAAAGAAGACACCGACGCTATTGGAGGTGGCCAAGCAAGAAGCTGTACCTTCATTAGTAGACGTCGCCAGAAGTCTTGAGCTTGAAGAGCAACCTGACCGTTCGAAGGCTTCGTTAGCAACTCTAGCAGCCGAGATGAACCGAGAGGAGCATGACCGTGAGGCGACTAATGCTCAAGCGAACAAGGTCCAGCGCGCTTTAGATGCTGCAAGTTCCGAGGTGAGGGTCGCGCAGCGCAAAGAGCAGGTCTTGACTGGTTTGACGACTGCAGTAGCAGAGCAGCAGCAACAATACGAGGACGAGGACTTCGAAGACGACGCTGCTAGTGTCCGTGCCGCGGCAGAAACTCTCGCTACTAGTGTTGCAAAGGCGAAGTCAGTGGGTCATCGCTCACCCGTTCGAAGTCGCTCAAAGCCCTTAAAAGGTGCGAATTCGAGTCAATCTATGACTAAGCTCGAGCTGCAACGGGCGATGCAAGACAAGCTGAGTGCCTTCCAGTTCCAGCAATTGTCACTGACCCAAACACGACTCTTTCTCGCTTCAATAGCGCAAGAAGGAGGTGCCAACAAGACGAAATCCAAGAATCGAGTGGCTAACAGGGAGGCTCTTAATGAGCTTGCCAAGGACAAGTTCACACGAGGTCGCCAGCAACACAAGCCACGCCACGACTTCGCACGTTTAGACGATAACCGACACTGCCGGTTCACCCCTCGGTTACACAATAGTAGCGTCAAGAAGACGCCAAGCAACGACTCCGACGATGAAGACGGTCGAGGGGACAGTAGAGATGCCGCCACTAGACGGAATGAAGACTTTGTACGACGAATGGAGGCAGCAGAGCGAGCTCGACGTGAGCAGCTCCGTCGAACTCGAAAAGAAGCTGCGTATCTAGCTTGTGTGGACAAGAAGGAATGTCCTAGCTGCGGGAACCCTCAATCGTACTCGGAACTGACGCAGAAGCGCAAGAAGTGTCCGAATTGTGGTGTCACGTACAAGAGCCGAATCGCTTGGGTAAGTTGTTTCAATGCAAGATAAAAATTACTTGCGAATCTAATAATTTCTTGCAAATTGTAGAGTGACGTTGCGAAGGATTTCCTGACTCGTATGGAGGAATTTCAGCAGCAATGCAAGGAAAGACTGCGTGAGAAGCAGGAGGAATACAAGCGCCAAGAGCTGCAGAATTGCAAGCCTGTGGAATACAACGAAGACACGAAGAAAACATGGGAAGATATCCGCGATGAGTTCCTGGGACGTCTGCAGCTGGATCTGGAATACCGCGAGCTGTCTCGGGCGGCTATTTGGGAGGAGATTCAGCGCGAGTGCTCCTTCTCGCCGTCCATTACGCGCAGAGCGCAACAGGTATGCGCTGAAGTCTTCACAATATTTGTGTACATTAATCTGATCGCTGATGGTTGGGCAGCTGGAGCTAGGAGACTTTGAAGAGCGATATCGACGGGATCTGGACGAGCGACGCCTACAACTGGAGCTACTTGAAGACCGAGCAGAAGCTGCTGCCAAAAGAGAACGTGAGTTTGAGCGACGCAATGAATCGAAAAAGCACTTTGCTTTATCCGCTCCATTCCAAGAGCGACTACGGCAGGACATCGCAAAACGCAGAGGTCGTGAAAGGCAATAGAATCTATTGTGCTTTTCAATGCTTTTGTCCTTTTTACTTGGCTGGATCCTTTACTAAGTATATGAAAAGTCGAGGTCGTTGTATTAGTGGTCGCCAACTTTGGCAGCAGCACACAATAGGGGGTTTCAAAGGACTAATAAATGCATATTCCTGGTAGTGCTACGACACGTAGGCTACGAGTAGTAGTAGGAAAGTACAGCCCAATTGGGATTTATTCGACACCAATATGGTGTGGCATACAAAAAAGTAGGTATCGAACTCTTATATTTTTCAAACGAAAAAAGCTGTAAAATCCTCGTTTCGCATCAGAAGTCGGGCGGTGGTCGCCGCAGCAAGTGAGCTCGCTGGAGATATTGCGGTTGTGAGCTCTTCAAAAAAAAGAGTTCTTCCGATTATAAAAAATGACACCCTCAATCAAATCACATTGCCTTCTTAGATAGATAATCTAATTATAGAGGTGTAAGATTCTATCTGTGTTAAATATCATTGCATTAAAAAGCAAAACAAACAAGAACAAAGTGGAAGCTCCATTTTGATGATAGCTGCTGGAGAGGGCTGTTTTGAGGACATAGATTCCTCTATGATCAAAATCTCGGCTTTCCTGGAGCGTCCTACTGGCAGTAGGCTACTGCTAGAAATCGTGTAAGTTACTACTAGTAATGTGTACCGTAACTGGAAAATGGTCGAACGGCTAACGATTGTCGTACTGTACAGTGTACGCATGAATGCTCTTGCATTGATTGACCAATAAAGAACTGGAGGTGCCAGCGAAGATGTTGTCGTGCCGCGGTTGCTTGACTGACAGCTTCCAGGACGCTACCTTGTTGAGAGTGCCGTAGAAGTATTTGCGGCCGCTCTTGGAGTGCGTGCGACTTATCCAGCCCTCAGAAAGCGACTTTTCGTGCAGATAACTTCCACACAGAGCTGTGAGCGTCGAGCTTACACGCTCGGGGCCTCGCACAGACGTTGTTCTTGCTATGGCGATTGTTGCTGCTGATGCTAGAGACCGAGGGCACCTCGTCGTCATCCCGCTGTGAGCGGTACGAGATCACTCCCGAACTGCTTCTACTTGTAGAAATTCCCCTCGTGCGGCGTGACGTACCTGCGCTTTTCGGACCAGCCAACGAGCTCGATGTGGTTGTCCTGGATAACCGATGTGTCGCTACTGCTGGCGGGTCCGAGCGAGCAGAAGCCTTGGTCTGTCTGCGCGGCTTCTCGTCGTCGTCGATGTTCTGCTTGCTCGATTCGACCATCGATGGTTTCTGGGGGATAGCCTCCGTCTCATCTTCTTGTTGCTGTCGGTGCTTGGTGTTCAGCTCCGAGTCCGAAGACGTTGGCTCGTCAGTCTCCGGCTCAGCGTGCGTCTCGGCCTTTGACACGGCAACGTCCTGCTCAGGCGCTGCGTCGGCACTACCGCCTTGCCTTGCTTCTCCTTCTTAATGATTTCCTCTTTGGCTTCTTCTTCGTCCTTGAACTCGTCCACTTCTTCATACACTTGAGCTGGGACCGGCTCGTGATCAGCAATAGCAGTGGGAGGCCATACTGCTGCAGCAACTTGGCCTCGATCTGGATAAGCGTCTTCAAGTCAGCAAGCGGGAACTCCTGGTAGTCGAACTCGAAGTCGAAGGCCTTGTGAATCGGAACACTGGAGGTTCGCCCAGCTGCGCCCTTATACTCTTAAAGTACGGATGATCCAGAGCCTGCTTTGCCGAGATACGGCGAGCTGGATTCATGCACAGCAGACGTCGCAGCAGACTCATAGCTTCAGGTGACGCACGACGGAATGGTTTACTTAAAGCTGAAGGCGATCAGGGCGGCAGACTCTCGAGAAAAGTCAAGGCGTCTCCCTCCACGTCGTAGCCGCGTTTGTCGCGAGCTGGAACGGGTAGAACACTGACGACTGCCTGGGTGAAGACACGCGAGAGTTGGTCCGAGCCAGGGAACATGGGCCGGCGATTCAGCAGCTCCCCGAAGATACAGCCAGCATGCCGCCGGTACACAACGAGCAACACTGCTAGACAAACTCCAATTCGCCACGCCATCTTGCCTGGCGGCTGGGACGCAGGGCCAACAGGATCTCTCGAGGATAGCCTGGGAAACAGAGACTACTACGGAGTTGCTTACACCAAGCAAATATATTTATATATAATTTTATAAATGTCTGGACGTGTTCACACCCAATACCGGTATCGGTTGGAATCCCGGTCGGAAAGTTGGAATTTTAACGGTATGGAGCCTTATTTTGTTCGGCAATTGTAGTGCCAAGATCGAATACTTCAAGTTCGAAGTACCCACTGGTCATGAAAAAACCAATACCGGTATAGGCAAGAGAATCTTGCTACGATCTCCTAATAATGATTACGAAGCTTTATCCGATACTTTACGTGAGTTATACTTCGAAGTAGGAAACGTGTCCAGCGATTCAGTATGGCTGCCATACTATGGCACGATGGCACCTAACTTATTCAAATCAAACTGTTTCATAGCAACTTAATTTATTCTTCTTACTTCTAAGTTTTAAAATGCTTGAAAGTACGTCGATCGTGCATCAAGGGACACATCAGTCCGATACGTCTTGTGGCTCGCTCCTGAAGGCGATGCGTTTTCCTGCAAAGCCGAAATCCTCGAGCCTCGGACCAAACCTCATCTTGCGTCGAGGAGACGCGTGAGTCACACGTCGATCGTTCTTGGCAATTTGTCAGTCTGACACAGAGCGCAGTACATCCCGAATATATCCATGTAGCATTTTCGCTAACTTTCGTTGCGAAGAGTAAAGTTTGATTTTGGGGCACCCGCTGCAATCGCGAAGGTGTACGCAATGTAAACTCCGTAGACACAATACGTAAATTCCCTGGTTTCCATGTTGAAGTTCCTGTCTCCTCGCCGAGAAGTCCTCGGCCTTTTTCCATGAGAAAAAAGAACCTCCAGCCTAGGTCAAAGACCAATGACCATGCCCTACATACAGCAACTGCATTTGCGAATGCTGCGGGCTGCTCGACGCACGACGCCACCTCCAATGGTGGTTGAAGTTAACGCGTAGTTGACGGCATGCTCTCGAGTTGGATTCAACTTATGTGACGTTCGCTTCCCAGGCTGCATCCATCTTGGTCCATTGAGATCGACAGATTTCTACTACATGTATGTACACCTTGTGAACACTGCAAAATCGATTCGTCTCTGATGCAGAGACCTTGCACCGTGCAAGTTGCACGTCACCTTTGTTTATCGTCGCGTTGGTGTCAGCTTGGTGAGCGTCCTGAATGCATTTGCGTCCCACAACTTGTGGGCCAAAAGATCAGCGGCTATGCCAAGCCTTTGGCGAGGGCCTTGCCAAGGCCTCCATGAACTTCACCCACTATCGAGTTTTCCTTGACGATTTGTTGACATGTTAAACCGCCTCGCTCTGCATCATGCATCGCTTCAATCGCTGCTTGAATGCAATGCACGAGCCATGACCCGCGCTGCGGGCGCGCCACCGCAACGGTGTCCTACCTTGGGCTAATCTGGATTTGACAAATCCACACTAAACTCGCACCAATATGTGCACTTCATATGCACGATAACTTGCGTTCCAGCCCGTCTGAGCGTCCGGCTCATGCGCTTCTGAAGCAGCTATCTCACTATCTTCAGACTTCAGATTTTGTCGTCCATTTCGATTTCAAAGGCACTTCCCGACGGTCCACACAGTGTGTGACACACGTGTAGGTTGAAGTGGTACCGGGTTCAACCGCTCTTGCTGCATCGTCGTCGTTGTGAATCTATTCTACAAGATAAACACTTCCTCAGACCGGAATCTAGTCACATATCGACTCATTCTTCTTTCTGCGCCGAAGCAAACACATTGGTCTTCACTTCGTTCTCACCGTATTCACCATGGCGGCAATGCCTATAACCAGTACTCACCACACCATGGACACTGAACCTACCGAAGGCAGTCGCACGTATGCCATCATAGTCTGCGCTTTTGCATCGCTCGGAGGTTTCTTCTTCGGTTATGCCCAAGGTGTGACCTCCGGCGTGTTGATCATGGACTCGTTTCTAAACGACTACTGCGTCGGCTAGCACAATTTCACTTATGAAGAGTGTACACGCTCCACCTCCGACCTGCCCGGACAATGGACGACCTTCACCGTGTAGTACAACATGGTCTACAACCTCGGTTGTCTGGTGGGCGCTCTGATCGGCGGCTACGTCGCTGACAAGTTCGGTCGTCGAGCCACGATCTTCTCCGCCGGCGTCCTGTTCTGCATCGGAACGACCTGGGTGTGTCTGAATCCTGCGCAGGACCATACACTCATGTACCTTGCACGTATCGTACAGGGCTTCGGTGTCGGAAACTCGTCGTTCTCGCTCCCTTTGTTCGGATCCGAGATGGCACCCAAGGAGCTTCGAGGACGTCTGTCCGGGTTAATGGTCTTCCCGGTCACGTTCGGTCAGTGGCTTGCTAACCTGATCAATATCTTGGTAGAGGACGACAGCAACGGCTGGCGTATCAGTAACGCCGTTGGCGATGATCCCTCCGGTTATCGTCATGTGCGGTATCTTCTGCGTGCCTGAGAGTCCTCGATGGACGTACCAACAAATGGGAAAGGAGAAAGCGGAGGCGGTTCTCAAGCGTCTGTGTCAGACCGAGAACGTCCACCACGAGCTTGAAGCTATCGGTGATCAGATCGCGCAAGAGGAGTCGGAAGGACTGGGTCTTCAGGAATTTCGGGAGCCGTCGATCCGTAAGCGTGTGTTCATTGCAATGGCGTTTCAGCTTGGACAACAGGCGACCGGTATCAACCCGATCATGACCTGCGGTTCGCTGATCTTCAAGGACATCACAGGTGCCGGGATCTACGCGTCTCTTCTACTCAGTGGCGTCAACTGCTTGAGTACGATGCCCGGTTTGTTCATGTTGGACAAGTTTGGGCGCCGTCAAATGGCTCTCATTGGCGCTGTGGGGATGTTCACCGGCCACCTATTTGCTGCCGTTCTGTTCACGGCAATCTGTGACGGCAACGTTGTTAACTCTGACTGCCCACAGGTTGGAGGCTAGTTTATCTGCATTGGTAGCGCATTCTTTGTCTTCAGCTACGCTGTATCGTGGGGTGCTGTGCCCTGGATCTACTGCTCGGAGATCTTCCCCATGAACGTTCGAGCGACTGCTGTATCCCTGTCAATGGCTGCTAACTGGGTCGGAGGTGCACTCATGACGGAGATTGTCAAACTCTTCCCGCACCTGAACATCAACGGCGTTTTCCTTCTTTTCGCCGGACTCAGCGTGTGCTGCGGTGTGTTCGTATACATCTTCTGTCCGGAGACCAAGGGCCTGCTTCTCGAGGACGTCGAGGAGCTTTTCGCACTAGCGCCAAATCGCCTGCCTACGTCGAGATCAAGTCTCCGGTCGTGGTAGCGTAGAACGATACCGATTAAATCGTCAGTCTGTAGAAAGAGAGCATGTAGGTCGATCAGCAGTCAAAGTACCAGCAAGTGTCATATAACCAAAAATAAAATCAATTGAGATGTGTAAATTTGCCTAAAGATTGGCGCAAAAACTTTGTGCTTAAACGCTAAAAGAGAGGTTTATTTTTTGCCCATAGCACGCAAGTCCATCGAAAGAGTCACGAGCTCCTTCGTTTCAAGTTAGACTCAAGAAATAAGGCAAGTCAGCAGGAATTCCATGTAAGGTATAACCGTACGGTTGGTTTCTAGCTGCTCCATCGAATCCACCACCAACATATCCAACGAGAACTCCGTGATGATTGCACAAAATAGCACTCCCTGAGAGATCAGAGCTGATCTCGCCAAGACCGCCATTGCGTTTTTTCTCCACCCCGTAAATTGCGCTGGGATAAAGGTGTAGACTTGGTCCAACCCCTCATCTTGGCGAGCACCAGGAAATCCAAACACGTAAACCTTCGTTCCGAAAAATACTGAATAGCCCAGTGCACATGGAGTGAGGTGGACGTCGGGTGGCACCTCAACTTCGAAGATCGCGAAGTCGAAATCGGCTGAGCTTCTCCAGCAAATTTCAGGGCGGAGGCTGAACTGGTGGACCCTGGTCAATGTCGAAGCATCAGGAAGAAGTTGCTCCATCAAGACTTGGGGCAGGCCACCTGCGGCGCTCTTTCTTTTTCCTTTACTTGCTTTCGCATTGGGATGAATTTTCAGATAGCGATAAATTTCGGCCACGAAGTCTGCGCTCATGTAGTCGAGTAATGTATCATGTTCATCAAGCCAGGTGTGCAAGTTGGTCATCAAATACACGTGAGTCGGCGTTCGATCCACAATGAACGCCGTCCCTGAGCATACACCTTCTGAAGAAACTCGTACAACTGACTGCCACACCTTCAATCGAACTTGAGATGCAATATAAGACAAGGTCAGTGCGCCTGGAACACATGGAGCTATCACCAGCACGTGGAGTTGTTCCGGCTTTGGGTTGCGCTTAAGCCAAGGAGTCAAGGGGTTGGCAGCAAGCATATCTTTAATCTTCCACGTCGGGTCCAACGGGCCAACATCGAGCATCATCTTGACATCTTCGTAACACCCCCTTCTGCCAGAGAATTCATAATTGGGCTGTCGATTCGTAGCCATAGGCCGTCCGCAATTTTCGCCACAGAGAGTTCCAGCTCATCACCAGCGAAATTATACCTCTTCTCCGATTTGATTGCCTCTTTCAAATCCTCAACTGTTTCACCCTTGCCCACGCTCACTGAGAACGTGCTTCCAACGACACCAAGAATCGTGCAGAAAAACTTGACCATCCTACTATTTTGTCAATGCTGGAATGAGGGAAGGAGAAGTGAAAGATACATTTCGGACCTAAGCGGAAATGAAGTCGTGACGACAGCGTTTCACTCGAAAAAATATACAATGATACTGCAATACAATTGTTTTTTAATACTAGAAGGCTGGGATTACCTCAACAGCTCTGTTGGTGCTCTTAGCGAGACCAATATCAATACATATGCGTTTTAAAAGACTTGCATGTGGGCATTTGTTATTTTGATTTTTGCACATACACAATCGCGCCTTATACGTACATAGCAGAACTACACTGTTTAGAAGTCCTGGTACGAACTGCATTGGCGTCTGAAAAGGTGTTTGTATCAGGATAACATACGAGGACAGCTAGCTAGCCAAACACGCACATGCACCAGAATCTTACGTAAGGTTGGAAGCGATTTCAGCACAGGTGCATTTGGGATAGCCGAAAATTCTACGCGCTACTGGAAGCAGTGTTTCCTAAAATACTATTTGTACGGAGGGAGCTAAATTGGCAAGATAAATAATGGTGTCTAACAACAAAAACTGGGAAATAAATAATTCTGGGGACCCGGACTGCAGATGTGTGTGTGTGTGGGCGGGGGGGGGGGGGGGGGGGGTCGACGTGGATTCTATGGAGCTTCTACCGCTTACTGTTAAACGACCAACACGAGTTGGTTAAAAAGAATCTGAAAAAAAGACCGCTGCACGTGCTGGCATTAAGGCGACATCGCAAAAGACTGGCGGGCGAATCAGTTTTGGTAGTGGAGTGTTGGATTAAGCCTCACCACCTGAATTGGGTGGGACTTACCTAGTACATGTAAATTCTCTGGATTTTAATGCAGAGTCCTACCCGGGATTGTAACGGTCAGAATCCTTTTATTATCAATACCTAAACTCAACTCGATATAGATACGCACTCGACTTCAATCATTTCATTTCGTAATTCGTAATAACCTTTTGGATATTTTTTACTATCTATGAATGTTACCCATCCGGAGAAGATTAAAATACCGCCCCTGTTAAAGATTATTTTATACTTTCGCGTAACATCCTTGGTTTATCCGATATTTGATGTCAAGTCCCATGCATCAATCGCGTTCAGCCGTAACGTGCATTACAGTATCTAAAAGAAAACAAGGTCGGTGTGGCTGCAGATGTAAGGCCTGTACAATTTGTTTTCAAGAGTGCGAACATAACGGGGGTGCGTCTATAGTTTGTAGCAGCACTGTAGCAAAAAGGAAACAAGGAAGAATACGGTCGGTGTGTCTGCAGATGGAAGGCCTGTACAATTTGTTTTCAAGAGTGTGGCATCACGCCACTGACGTGTCGACAACCATAAAATAAAGTCATAAACTCGTGTTTTATTGACTTATCTTTCCACTATTAATACTAGCTATTAATAGTACGTTAAGGAGCAGGTCGAAGTAAAAAAGTGATCAAATTAAAGCGATATACTGGCTGATGATTGGTCAGATCGGCGTCAAAAACACATCATAAAAAAGCGATCATCTCTTTTAAGAAATGACCTCGGGGAGGTCATTAAACTATAGAGCAAAAAAGAGATAATCTACGGGCTCGGATTGGCCTTGTTCGCAAACCAGATGCTCCGTGGTGTCTCATATGCAACAAGATGATATCGTTTTCTATTATCTATTTCTTTACTTCGACCTGGTCCTAATAGTACCGGAACTACTAGCATTAAGCGATTCAAAACAACATCCAGGGAGAGTTATTAAGAACGTTCGGTACTTTATTGAACCAATCTACCGGTAAAGACCATGCATCCTTGAAGAAGGTGTATAGCGATCATGCTATACCTCACTATTTTTCTAGATTATTATGTTTGCACATTCCTTCAGTTTTTTAGATGCTTACGTATGCATTTCGGTTTAGTAATAAGTGCAGCCCTTGTAAGTTGGCATACCGATCTATCTCTAGAAGCAAGCACACGCGATGCAACGGATTTTTCGTGTAGTCACTGGATCATTGACTTCAGGATGGTACATGGATGAAAAAAAAAACTTGTTAACAAAATGAAACTTGCTGTGGGTTTTGGTAATACCTGTACTTAAGTATTAGACTACTTAATCTACCGGAACATGGAAAAGGTACACAGATGCTGCGGCTGCGAAGCAGGCGCTGGAGATGCATCGATTCAAAAGACATGAATTAAATAAATTCGAGTATGGGGCTTATGCAAGGACATGAATTAAATAATTTTGAGTATGGGGCTTATGCGAGGACACTGATCGATGTTGTCGGGGGTGTTATCAAGCCCTGATTTAATAGAGAAAATGTGACTTAGCTTTAGAATATCAACACACACGTACCTTTAGTTTATACTCTACCATACCATTGCCATGGTATTTGAGATGTAAGTATGGCACCGGCCACACTAGTGTTAAGATAATGTCAAACCATCATCCAATGGATGAAGAAAATGTTGGTGTAGCACATAAAATCCAGAGCTGTTCCGTGCGAAAGCGCGGCTTTGTGTATTGGAGAGCAGCGATATTATAATAATTCTTCCAAAAGAAGTTCTACCGCCTGTCTGAATTGATTGCCTCTATTAATAAAGGAAAAAATCCACTCAGGGGGCTCAATTTGAAATATTTTTATCACATTGAATTAAAATCTGGTCATACGCGGGACTCGAGCCTTGTCATTGTCATCATCATTTGATGGATAGCAGCTAGCAATGCTGCGGCTCCGTCACCAGAATCGCCCGTCATGTTCGGCGTCGCCGCGTCAATAGCTGCTGCGTTCACCACACATCCTACGCTCCCCGATATCGATGAAACCGATCCCAACAACATCGCCGCTCCCTTGTGACTACCGGTTCACTCGCTCGGAGCTTGACGCCGGCCATGCCTCACCGGTGCTTGGTCAGTCGCCGCTTGTTGGGACTGCATCGCTTGCTGGCGAGCACTCGTCGCTGCTGGCTACTTTTTCGATCGCTGCAGCTTGCTGTTGGACTGATTGTTGCACTGTTTGTTGTGCCGGTGTTCCAGCGCTCGTCGTTGGATCTTGTGAGAGCGTCAGCTCTGTCGTTGTTACGCTCAGGGAGTGATCTCTGGCGACTGCTTAGAGCGCATCACCATCCCTGTAGTCGTTGTTGGTACCATAGTTGTCTTCGTTCTTTCTTGCCGTGCGTATGAACCCCTCGAGTAAGTTCAGTACTTGTTTTAATTGTCGATCGGTCTTCGCTTAATACAATTCCCTGTATGATCACCATGTAGCAAGGCCTAGGGTGCCTGCTTGTCGGATGGACGTACTGGTGGCAGTGCTTGCTCGGTTGTCGCCGAAGGTCTGTAATCGCCAGCCGAAAACAGTAACAATCCGAAGGGCCGCTTTAAGCAGCCGGAGCAACGCTCCTGTTTATTACCAGCAGTATACCCCAGTTCTTACCAGAGGCTACGTGTTACACGCTGTCTTCCGTCCGTTCGTGCGCAATTGCCTTTCCATTACGCTCTACGCTTAGTCAATGCAGTTCACAACCAGCCAATACGCCCCGCTTCTCCAGCAGTGCTCCGCACTAACCGTTCCAGTGCTGCACTTCTGCGGGCTTTCCGTCCAGCTGCTCGTCTGGGAAGGTCTCCTCTCCGTCCTTAAGCTTGCTCAAGCCCGAACAGATCTCTAAGCGAGGACGTCGCTTGATCGTACCGCCATCCGAGCGCTCGCAGTATCCTTCCGTTTTTGCACGTACCTGCCCTCCTTCAACGTCACCAGCTACCGAGTGATACGTTGCGGAAATTCTTGCAGACTCCCTAACGACGCCGCTTTCACCCACACTAATGCACACATCTGCAACTGCTCAACATGTTGCCTTGGTCCAGTGAGTATTGGTGCTCCCTGACGACGCCGCTTTCACCCACACTAATGCACGCATAAATACCATAGCGTCTGTTTATGCCATCGATCATGCTCATTTCTCCCTGTTTATCAACTTCGCCTTGCCAGGTGGCGCCACATCCATTACAGTATAATTATCACAGGCTCGTAATATCTCACCAGACTCCCCTCATTAGGTTGGTCCAATAACGATTCTTTTTGCTTTCGGTTTGGCTTCCATTTCTTGGCTGTACATGCTGCAATAGTCGTTGTTTCTTTTCCCAATTGGTATGAAGCAGACGCTACCTCTTTCGGTTGCACTTGGACCCATCCATTTTCAGCGTGTCCGCCACATGGTAACGGCAATTTTTTACATTTTATTTTTAAATAAGATATTCCTTAAAAAACATGTAAATTAACTTGCAGTTACCGTTTTATTACTAGAAAATTGGGCTGGTAGTGCTTTTGAATTTAACAGTATCTATAAAAGACTTTAGATCTGTTTTAAGAATAATAAACGTATATAATACGTTATCACATCAGAACTCCATCGCCTCTAGAGCTTGTAAATCTGCTTAAGAAAGTAATACGATTTGAGCGAGGTTGTCATTTCCATCACGTCTACAGGCATGCGGAAGAATGTGGTTCATTGAGGTTACGGTCCAAAGTCATGAGGCGCCTTGCTTGAGGAGCAAGGTGCCGAATGGCAGCCCCCTATGGGAAGGTGGGCGGGTTGAAATCTATCCTGAGACGCCAGTCTAGCTGTGTAGCACGTCGACTGCTGTACTTGCTGTCTTGGCATGGATGAGCGTGAGGCACGACGTTCTGGACCTCGCTGGGCCGAAGAGCACGTTGTCGTCGTGTCACCAGAACCACAATGAACCACCGCGATAGCACTCTAGGCCGTGGCCGTTTGCTGCTCGAAATAGCCGACGGAACTCTGTCTCGGACAAACCTTGTCAGATGTTGCCGAGGTGCTTCGCTGACTGATCGGTTGACGAGCCTTCCGACTCCCGGAAATAAAATTATCCACCGCTCCACTCGTTCCACTCCTTCGCTTGCATAATCCACCTTTTCTATCATCGAAAAGGTTGTTTCTTTCAAAAGCTCACAACCGCAATTTCTTAGCGAGCTCACCTGCTGCGGCGACCACCGCCCGAGGGCACTATACTTCGTCGCCGCGGCGGTGAGTGAGCTGCTGCGGTTCGCTTCGCTACTCGTCTACATGATACATATATTCTTCTGTTCGTCTACTTATTTTTCACTTATTTACTTATCTACGCTCTGCTTGGGGAAGTTCTGGGCCAATCGAGACCACCACTGGCGACGATCGCGGAGGCTGGCCCGATACGGCCCTAACGGTACAGACGAGTGGACCTACACTTCTGCGAAGAATACCGCATGATGAGGGAGAGCTTCGAAATCACCATGTCCAGGAGGTTCAGCGTCTCGATGGTGCGTCGAGTGGCTACATCAAGGCGTTGAAACAACTGCAACTTCAAGCGAGCAAGGGCGACAAGCCATGCTGCCTGGCGGCGCTACGTGATCTCGTTGGACTGCCAGTCTGCAGATCCTATCCTTCTGCCGCTCGACACACAGCTCAACGCCCTCGACAGCTACGTTTACAGACCTCTTTAGAGCTATTAAGATCTACTATTGATAGTGATATTCTTGCACCTAGCCGTCTATAGTGTAAGAAAAACTGAATTAAGGTAAATATTCTAAGAAACGTGTGCTGTATTTTGATTCGTACACCAAGTTTCTATAAGTATATACCCTCACTAAACCTTTACTGCGGAGTGAAACCTGGGAAATTAATACAAATTGGTAGGAAAGTAAGCCCTTCTCAATTGAAATTTGTATTGAATCGATACCTACTATTGGTGTGTGCACATAATCTCGAATTAATCCCTATAGGGCTGAACGTACTACTACTCGTACCACTACCAGGATTAAAACTAGGGCTTCGCGAAGGCTGGGATAGTTGTCATATTTTGTTTTAATAATCTGAGTTGTCAGTTTATAAAAAAGTACTCCCTCACCTGTGGGTTCACCGATTATATTAACGTAATAACAGATTTTTTTAATACAAAAAACATAAATGGTATTGAGCTTGCAGTGCTAGGAGTCCTGACGCATCTCCTGCGCCTGCTTCGTAGCCGCAGCATCTGTGAGGGCATGCAATCGTCACGCTATGACCTTGGTTGCTCTTCCAGTGGTCACTTTTAGTTTTGACGCACGAACTCCAAAATACGTTGTTACCGAGAAAAAAAACTCGGCAAGTGGTGGAATGTTTACAAGTTCGAAAATGGCTGTGTCGTTGACAATGCTGTTGTTAATACTTGGATCGAATCAATCCCTTTTCTGTTAGCCTCAAACGTTCTTTCCATCATAGGTCAACTAATCGTCCATATTTTTCAATCTTTTTGTTACCTCATGTTACCTATATTTACCGGCTTGTGGATAGCGCGTTCAGGTTGGAATGTCCAGCACTTCGTCGCTTCCTATCCCAGAAAAAAGCGACATTAATTTTTTTTGTAATTTGTTATTTTCAAATAGTCCGTGGCAAAACAAAATTTATAACACTCTTTATATGATATTTTTATCAATCCTCTTTCCTTAACACTGAAGTGAAGTAAAATTCAGAGAACAAGTACCGAGCCATTAGTAGCACTTACTTGACCGTGGGCTGGTCGCTACTAGCAAATCCATACAAGCACCTTTTTAGTAGGTTGGCGTGCTTAGTGCTAATATGTTGGCAGGGGTGCGACTCGAGGTGCTATTTCGCGCAGTTTTCATGCCCTGTCTAAACCGATATTACCTTGTGGGAAAAAAGTATTTATATAAACTTCAAATGATGGGATCGCCTTGCATTTAATATCTGAATGAAAGTGATAGCTTACCTGAATGTTACCTGTGTCGTCCGGGTCGGGTCCAAATAATATTTTAGACTGTTAGGAGAAGGTATCCAAATGAACAGTACATCAAGCAAATTGGTTTTAGTCTACTTTCTACGACACGCCTGACCTTAACCAAGTCTTTGTACGATGATCTTAGCGTTTACAATGAATGGAAGTTAACGGCCCGCACCAATGACAATCAACCAAGTAGTTAGCTTCATTGTTGTCGGGGTCCAATTATTAGCTAAAATGAACCGGAGGATGAGCGCAAAATGTAAAAACACCGAGTATGTGTTAGACTACTTGCGTTATACAGAATCTAAGTTACACTAAATAGTGGACTTAAATGTCACAAAACAGCCTCAACAAAGCAGATATTGCGGCTGCGCAGCAGGCGCAGGAGATGTAGATTTCCGACCTACGGAGCTTACACTATGTTGTAGATGTAAATGGTTTTGTTTAATTTTAGAGCTTCTTCGAGCGAAGCAAGAGTTTGTATCGATTTACTAGTAACGGCCATCCCACCGCATTAAGGCTTTTGGGGGTCATGTAAGTGCTACTGATGGTACGGTACTTGTATCGATTTACTATTAACGACCATTTTGCCGCATTAACCCTATTGCGATGACTAACATGCAAACCATCCAGATGACCATGTTTAGCAAAACACGGTAGATGTCCAGTTTTATAAACGAGGTATAAACAGGAGTAATTTGCATGCATCCTTATTTTGACGTATGAACAGCGCCCCCCCATCTCGCAATTATGTCGATTTTAACCAATCAAAATTGTCATCAATATCAAATCTTTAAATAGAATATCACTTTGAGAGCGACAAATGACGCAGTTCATGTAGTTTACGGTAGTCATCGTAAGATAAAGACCCCAACCCGAAATAAAATAGGCTGCCACAAGGAGTGGTGGCGAGTGTACCAATGTAGTTTTTCTGGTCTACAAATTTTCAAACATTGGCTAATAGCTAGTCTTACTGAACATTTGTAAAGAAGCCATGGCCAACTTCGTCGACGACGAAGACGCTATGCTAGTCCGCCTCGTCCGCCCTTACATGCAGAACCACCACCCCATCGAGTGGGACGTCGTGACGAAGCGGATGCGTTTAAAAGGGAAGTCCAAAGCATTAAGAGAGCGCCTCAAAACGCTAAAGAAGACACACGGCAAGAAAATCGACCGTTTCCCCTCCTCATTATTCCGTCTACGCCCAGCCTTGCAGTCTTCCACAGTCCCGACAATTCAGGCGAACCCAGTCCCCTCTCAAACAAGATCAGCAACTACCGCTCATCAAATTACCGATGAAGTATTTGAGAATGTCGACCAGCGGAATGTACACCAACAACCGGAAAAAAGCCACTTTAACGCTGGCGAAATAGCTCCGATCGGTGTTTCAGCATTGCTAGAGGAGCTGCAAGTTGGTACCGGTGATATATTTGGTGATATTGGCGGTGGCATAGGTAATATCCTAGTCCAAGTCGCCTTGGAGTCAACGGTCCAAGCATTCGTTGGTGTCGAAGTGATACCTGAGCTGGTTGCGACCGCCCATATTTTTATATACCAACACTCAGCCCGATACCCAGAGCTCCTCTCAGTCTCGATATTTTTTGCCGACATCAATTCCGTCAGGCAGGAGCCGCAGTGTGCATTATCTCGCTGCTCAGTTGTTATCGCAAACAACATAGTATTTGAAGAAACGGCCAACGGTGCAATCGAGCAGTTTGTGTGCGTGTCATCCGTAGCAACAAAAATATTTTTGGGAAGAAAAGTGTGCCCTCGGCATCGCGACTCTTGTTCCCGCATATTTTGTTTGATTTGGAGCTTTAAGCACGCCATATATTCAGATGGACCAGTAGCACATATGCATTTATAAATACGAACGGGTAGATCTCCCTACATTATGAGCTACGTTTTTCAATCGCAAAACAATTGTATTTATACAAGCATCTTTCTATTGTGCTTATGTTTCAGCAGCCTAAGCGTAAGATGTGGAGCACTCTGGCACTGCCTGAGGAGATGTAAGAGAGAAAGTATCCCCCCTATCGCTCTTTTCTGCGCTTGTACAGCTCGGATGAACGCCGAATGTGACTTTTGCTGTTGAATAGCCTCCCCGGAAAATAGTAGGAGTGAAACTTCTCCCAGCATGTCCAATCCGCCTGACAAACGAAGTTCTTGGATGGCTGCATATGATACTTCGCACTGCAAAGTGGAACCATTTGCTCTGTACACCAGTTTGTCAATACAGTTGGATACCTCCTCTCGAATCGACAACGACGCATCCTCGCTTAGCTTTTGAGTCTGGGAATTGTACGTGAGAATGTATCGGCTTGCATGGTAAACTTTCCGAGTCCTGTACCCGCCTTTCACCTTTTTCTTGAGTAGTATTCGACGGCGTTTGAAGAACGCTAAGGTCCAGGGTCGACAGGACTCGCATACATCATGCCTGTGCCCAAAATACTGTTTTTTTATGCACCGGATAACAGCTCCCCAATTAGCTCAGCCATTAACCCTCTGTGGGGATCACGTTTGCTTTGCACCCTCCCACCATCTTGCGGGTGATAAAAGCGTTGCATCGAGCAAGATCGATTAATGCAAGAGCTAGTTTCTTGTGCCACTTTCGAAAAGAATGTCCATCTGCAATTGAAAACCGAGTTTTTATCTGGTCAATCCGATCGGCACCTTGCATCACTTTGTTGTACTCAATTGCACAACTAGGAGCCCGGAACTGCTGCTTGCGTTGACCAATTTGACGATGCACTGTGGAAAAAGTCGATGCATCAGTATTTGATATGATATTCACAACTTCGATATCATTACACAGCGTGGAAAATGTTCGCTGTTTTCCCGTATTGTTCCACGTCCGTATAATCCCAGCACGCGAAGCATTTCCAATAGCTGAACTGACGTATAATAGTTGTCGGTATTGACAACCCAACCTGTCTGATGAATTGGTCTGGTAACCTCAGCAACACATTTGCGGACCTCTGCTGATACTGTTGTCGCTAATGCTAACGCGTCTGACCCCTCGCTCGAAATTACTCCTTTGTGACGCGCACTCCGTTCGCTAGCACAATGAAGGCGGAAATTGACCATGAGCCATGATTCGGAGCAGCAACACATAAAAAGCTTGAAATGGTACTTTCCAGTGGGCTTCGTTACATTTAAAACAATGAGATGACGACCGAAGCGTGAACGACATGCAATGCGAGACTCATCAACCGTGACGTTCCTTCCTAACACGACCAATTCGGAGGCCCTGAGCTTTAGCACGTTCAACAGGGGACGTATGCGTGCGGCCGGATCACGTTCACGGTTCTCTTTCGAAACAAGATGACGAAAG
Source organism: Phytophthora tentaculata (assembly GCA_033557915.1). Classification (NCBI taxonomy): domain Eukaryota; phylum Oomycota; class Peronosporomycetes; order Peronosporales; family Peronosporaceae; genus Phytophthora; species Phytophthora tentaculata. Next base: position 5,804,859 of record JAUCEA010000016.1, on the reverse strand, counting down.
CAGAGATTCTTCCGAATGAACTTAAAGGATGCAGCGACATGATCGGGTCAAGTCGCAAATTTGAGACTGAAAAATTGTATCCTCAACTTGTTCACCCCAATAATTTGCATACTCTCCTTTGTCTATCAACGCCATGTAGAACAAGACACCCAGAAATCTCATCAATTCATCCGGCGTAACATGTGAGCGTTTTTGGTCAACTGCGTACGCGTTCGTGTTGATGACTATTTTTTTCCTATATGCGAGAGGTAGATAAGCCAGAAAGCTAGAAGATGCGGAGTGTTTAAACATTGACGCGAACTCCGGCTTGGCATGGGGTAATTTCCGTCCATGTTTCTGACCAAATAAGTCTTTGGGTGGAGTCAAGACGGCTCGAGGCTGGAAATCCATTGCGGATACTCGTTCGACATCCCCAGCATCTTCTGGTATCGTTTTCGGACAATCGTACCGCACCCACTCCTCACTAACGGCTTCAAACTCGTCCCACAAGTCTCCACCACTAACTTCTTCGTGGTACGGTCGGCAGAGAACTTCCCAAGTTTCCGCGCGTAATTCATTACCGCTCAAGCGGTTATAGTTAGCAATTCCCTCAAGAACCCTGGTGCAGGGAATTGTATGAACATGTCGATTCATTTGAAACTCAGTTGTTGTCCAGCGAAGTTCAAAGAAAGAACTTCTTCCCGAAGATTTCTTCTTTTTCTTTCTTGTCTTTCCCAAGCACTCCCGAGATATCACACCCGTTAGATAAGCCGAACTGACATTAGCGTAGTCTACAGTTGACATCCATTCCTCCTCCATAGGCAAAAAACTAACATGTGCCCCAACGAGGTTTTGCTCACTGATTTCAGTACAGCTGTCCGCACCTGTAACATCTTCCATCCCGTCGGGTGTGGCTTGTTCCTCATCGTCGTTTGCCGCCATCTCAGCTGTCTGATTTTGTGGCGGTTCTGCTGCTGTTCTTCTTTGACGAAAGAGTTATTTCATTCCGGGCTTCAAGTTGCTCGCTGGCTCCCACGTGTTCTCGTAGGAGTCGTAGCCAGCCCATTTCACGTAGAAGTTGCCACCTCGCTCGTCGAGAATCTCCTCAACCTCGTACATGCCAGCTTCATCTCTGTCGTCTGATTCTACAGCAAGCTCGGTTTGGTTGCTAGTGGTCGAGCTCGACTTGTCTTGTGTCTCGGAGGAAGCTGGGGCATTTCTGGAACTTCGCCGTTTGTTGCGCGAACGATGGTTTTGTATAGGCTGTGCGGGTCGACGCTCTTGCCAGAAACGCTTTGTCGAGTGTTCGCTTATCTCGGCGCGGCGCAATCTTGACGTCTTAGAGCGCAGCAAAATTCGTAAATGGAGTACTCGCTGTAGCAGATACACTAGTTGCCGTGGGGCAACTGTATCAAATCTTGTAAATAAGCGTCTGCATAATCACAACAATTGATTTGTCCCACACTCGATACAAAAAGCACAGAAACACAATTTAGAAGCTCACCGTGATCGATGGACTGGGCAAATTGCCATCGAATCTTTCTTTTGTAACACACTTACATTGCTACGCTTCATCTCGTCGAAAACTGTGGTGCCGCTGGGTCTCGAACCCACAACACAGCGCACACTGTCGTCCTTTGCTAACCACCTCGCCGAGGACGTTGATAGAACTTGTTACTTCTGCTAGCACTCGTATGGGACGGCTTGACATCGTCATTGGCTCGATGTTAACAGCACTGGGTTTCTCGCGGAGTCGGTAGACGTTTTTTCTGTTTCCCGTAAAGAATAAATGTCACTAAAATGGCGTCATTACATACTGCCAAGAAATACATTACAATAACATTTTTGTGTAATTTATCGACAAGAAAATTCACGTTTGCACTGCAAACTTTGCAGTCAGGGGGCTTCAGATAAATTATAATTTTACCAACCAAATTCATTTGGGTAACTGTTCCCTTGTGGGTAAGTTTTACGATTGAACTGAACCGATGTTTCTGCCAACCATCCCAGAATCGATGGTTTTAGATGCGGAGAGCGGAGTAAAACCGTGTATCCAGGCATGTTTTTCGACTTTTGAGTCGAATTATCGTATACTGAAATCAAATCAAATTTCGTCGCGATAGGGTTAAGGCTTTTGGGGGGTCAAGAAAGGGCTACTGATGGAACGGTATTTATATCGATATACCAGTAGAGTGATGTCGCGCCGATGGATCACCGAATTAAACCTTGTTGGGCTGTCCCATACAGCACTAAAGTGCTTCCTATCCCAGTATAATAAAACTTACTTTCCTTAAATCAACTGCTGTCTCAGGCCAAAGCAACACCTCTACTAAAAATATTCAAAGTGTGCCTATAATTTAGAACACCCCACACCGTACAATTACGTGTGTAAGACAGTGTGACACACTTGGGTTTAATTGGTCAAACAATGTTTTGCTAATGATTAATAACATACCACTAGGCACAGCCAGGAGTTCGCTTATCACAGCAAATTGCTGCGAACATCAATAGCTGTTGTCGGCGAGGTAAAATATGATTTCGCTGGAGCAGACAAAGCAAAATACGTCCGCGTGCTTATAAACACTACGTACCGGAATTTATGGCATTTTTGCAACCGGTGTAAAAAGTACTTATCAAGTTAAAACCGTAAATTAGCTGATGGCGTAAAATCTCGCACAAGGCACAAATACTAATTTTAAACTGTCCATTTGCTCACAATGTTGTAATAAAAAGCGCGCTTTTACTGTGACACTATTTTGATGCCAGACTGGTTTTTTTTGGTGGTGCTTCAGAGTGCTTACGACCTACCGGTTGCAAAAAACCGATCGGTTTCAAAAATACCGTATATTCCGGAGTGTACATATATGTTTTTTTTGTAATATTCAGATCACTTTAAAAGTGGGAAAACTTAAAGTATTCCCTCATTTTTCACTTCGGAGCGAGTGTTCAAGTTGGGAAGAAAATTGGTGGGAAAGTTGCTAGCTGTAACATTGTACCTTATGGCTCTCTGCAATCGAGATTGTCGACAAGCCTTGCCAGCCACTGACATTTAAATTAGCTGCTGACATATGCTAGATTTGATGCCCGTTGATACAAGGTTAAGCGTAACAAGGAACTAGCATTTCTTATCTCATTTTAAGTTTATCCGACAACAACTAAGCCTAGACTGAAAGACTCTAGCCATGCGGTGGCTGTTGCTATGGTCGCGCTTCGAAAACCGCAGTAGAGTCAGTGTGCTGGTCACTAAGAAGATGTAGCGTAGGTCTACACTGAGTACTCTGAAAGAAGCAGCAAGCCAGACTCGCGTGGACCTCCCTTGCCCAGCGGGGACGTGGTTGGCACGTCGCCGTGTTCAACCCTTTCGAATCGCAGATTTAGCAGCCACTTGGCCTCCATCTCCTTCGTCAGTGCTCATCAATGCTGGCCGAGGCCTGCTTCAAACCCCAGCGTCCATTGGGATTGTTTTCACGCGTCATGTGGTCCCAGCTCGCGGTCACAGTGTTGATCGATTTTTTCTATCAACTAAGTCGAATTAATCCTTCCGTCGTCGGCGCCATACAGCCTTCACCAGACTAGCGACACACTCACATAGCACAACGCACCTTCTCGCGACCTCGACAAGTCCATTCGGTCTTCATGACGCCTCCACATGGATTGTAGTTCTCTCATTCGGATGCGGCATTAAGGCTGAGCACAAACTCGCATGCTATTCTAGTTATATCTGCATATCTGCGTGTGTGGCGAATTCGGTTGAACTTTTGCCGCCTCAGGGGGTGTATAGCGAGACCCAGGGACGTTGCCGAGCCAGTAGATTCCAGGAGGGCACCTCGCTTGGTCTTCTGCGCCAGGATTCGGGTTCTTGCGCCAGTATCAACACGATCCGAACGTAGAAGTAGGGGTACAGGTAGCGTGATGACTCCCTAAGAAGGTCTTGGCGTGTGTACCTTGTGTATCCATATCGGCCCGTTTATCTTCGACGGATACATACTCCACCAGAGTAGTTTGGAGGGTCTTGAACAGATATAATCTAATGAAGAAGTGAGGGGCAAGCGTCCACTCCAGAATGCAGCCTCGAACCCTCAAAGGTAATCCTAGCGTGGGTGTCCTCGCCACGTTGTGGGAAGTCAGAAGGGAGTACGCTAGGACACAGACAACTCGTGTACAGTATCCCAGGTGCTATTCTAGACTGGTTGATAACGAACAGACAGAGTTATTTACAAATATGTAGTAATATGCAGCTGTCCAAATATGACAGACCCGGAGCTGGAGGCCTCACACACTAGACTCACTCAAGCCTCAATTCAGGCACCTAGCAGCCCGAGTACTCACAATACAAACGCGCACCACCTCAAATAAGAGGAAGAATTCGCTGTAATCCAGGATACGGTCAACTCACACAGTAGTCAATACAATCCCCAAAGGCGACTTCATAGCACTTCAGGAATACACGGGTTAATATGAAATGGGCAAAGCACTAACAAGTTAGTGACCCAACTAGGATATGAAATAGGTGGTTCACTCCAGGATATACGATCGCTGATCACCACATAACTGGACTTGAGTATAGGTGGAGCTCCAGTGAAGCGATCAGTCCTTCTTGATCAACTTGCCCGGAATGTGTGGGGGCGCGGCGGTGTGATTCCTTCTTCTTCGCAGCGCTTGCCCTTCCTGACTTATTCCACGCCAAACACTTGTGCTCAACGGGGGAAAACGAACTCTGTTTAAAATTATCAATAGATCCTAAGTCCTTTGTCTTCTTGATACGTTATCTCATGTATTTAGCCAATCACATGGCGTAACACTCCCACTAAAAGTGGACAGTGCACCTTACGTCTACTTATTTCCTTTGCAACAGCAATGTGTCTTTTCGCATTTGCGATCTTTGAAAAAGATATCATCAAAGATATCCAGAAAGATACCATGGGACGTATCTTTAGATCTGCCCAATCAGCAGATGACAAATCTATAGATCTTTGATCTGGCTGGTCACGTGACTATTCAAAGGTCATCAGTTTTAGATATGACCTTTGATTGTTCACGATCTTAAGATACGACGCTTCCGACTAGTCACATGACTCTTCCCATTAGTCATCAGTTTTGATTTGACCTTTGATAGGTCAAGATCATAAGATATACTGTCCCGAGAAGTCACATGACTCTTTCCTTTAGTCATCGGTCTTAGATATGTCTCTTCAAATAGTCTTTATAAAAACCGTTTTTTTAAACCATCGTTGTTCTTCTTGCTCACATTTCGTTTTGCATTCTACAGTTCGGTTTGACTTAGAACCTTTGGCCTCTTTTAAACCCTCGGGGGGGGGGGGGCTAGCGCGGACACAGTTACAGGCTATGCCTGCAGTAGGACCATCCAGAGGCTCTTGTGAGGCGGCCGAGCACAGATCTCTTAAACCATGGTTGGGGTTTACCCCTCCCTTCTTTTCGCTGCGCTCAACGGTTCCTCTTGCTGTGTTTACTGAGTTATCTCATGCCGCGCTAGTCTAGTCTTTAACCATCACTGTCATGCAACGAATGTCTTAATTAATATAATAACGTTAAGTCTGTGTGCTCCCATGTGTTTAAACATCAAGTCTTATTAACTTCCTTGGGCACTTCAACTTCAAATATCACTTTGGGTACTTCAAACTCAAATTTCATCTTGGGCACTTCATTTAAATCGGTTTTCGCCACTGAGCATGAATTCGGTCAAAGACCTTTAAATTCTGATTATGCCATTGTGTTCCTACCAAAGTGGATGATTTGTTCGAAATGATTGGCTATCATTACTTTACACGAACAAATCAGTTTCACCCAATGACGAACACGTAAATTACGGCGAACTTATTATTATTGAGAATTTTAAATTTTGCTTAACTTTCTTGATTACTCCCAAGATTTTTCACTCCCATTAATTCCCGTAGTTTTTCAAACTGTAATTGTGGTAGTGCTTTAGTTAGGGCATCCGCTACCATATCTTTCGTGTTGCAGTATTTTACAACAATTCTTCCTTTCTTATGAATTCCCCTTGAATAGAGACTCCTTGTTTCAATATGCTTTGCTTAGGAATGGCTGGCGGGATCTTTTATAATACTTATTGCCACTTGGTTATCACACCAACACACTATTGGCTTTTCCTGCTGAAACCCTAACTCTTTTTAGCAAGAACCATAACCATTCACTTTCTTGAACACCTTCACTGCAAGCTATTAATTCGGCTTGTGCAGTATGCAAACTTATGGTATCTTGCAGTGAACTCTTCCAAGTAACACATGCATCAGCAAGTACTGTAACATATCCAGTTACGGATTTCCTATCTTCATTAGCGTTCGTGAAGTTCGCATCTGTATACATCTCGTAGACGACTTCCTCACAGTTACCGTCATACACTAAGCCGTAATTCGATGTTCCTTTCAAGTACTTCAGTACTCTCTGAGCTGCTCTATAGTGTGTCTTATTATAGCACGACAAGAATTTACTTAGCTCGCGTACTGCATTAGCAATATCCGGTCTATTACCTCTAACCAGATACATCAGCGGGCCAACTAATCCTCTATAATCGAATGGCTGTGCTGATATTTGCTCAGGTGTCAACTTTGTTTCCTTCTCTAAAACCACACGTTTTAGCTTGTGGTGTTGGATCTGCTCCAGAATCCATCAAGTCAAATTTTGCTAGCAGATCGCCAATGTACTTCTTTTGCGTAATGCCAAGTAGTAATTTATGCTCCCGGTCTCCATTGATCTACATTTATAGAACGTAGTGTAGATCATCCAAATCCTTCATTCGTAAGCGGGCTGATAATTTAGCTTTCACTTCACTTAGAGATGACAGATGTGATCCTGCCAGAGTAAGGTCATCCACATACACACAGATTATTACTGTGTGGGTGACTCCACACTAATCTCCCACGTTTTTCGATACAAACAGTATTCTTTTTTGCATCGTGAAAACCCTAATGTTTCTAGAAACGCATGTAGAACACGATACCAGATTCGGGGTGCCTGTTTTAATCCATACAGACTCTTTCTTAATTTACACACTGTTACGGGATGAATTTTCCGAAATCCTGACGGTTGATGCATGCAAATTTCCTCAAACAGCTCTCCGTTAAGAAATTCCGTCGAGACATCCATCTGGTGAAGATGGTAGCCCTTAATTGTGGCAATTGCCAGTAACAGTCGTAACGATTCGTAACGGGCAACTGGAGAGAATATCGCCTCGTAGTCAATACCATACTTTTGAGTATTGCCTTGCCCTACAAGGCTGACCTTAAACTAGTCAATCCATGCCAACGCGGGTAGACTACCTGAACCTCTGAGGTTCTGTCTTCATAGACCGGAACAACTTTTACTCACCTGAACGACTCGCAGTTCGAGTCTGTTCGGACTATGGCAGGCATCTTCGGGATGGAGGCTTGCAGAGCCTGGTAGCGTCAACACCTACCGAGCAGGCCGAACGTGTCGATGCGTTTGACACTTATGAGCAAGGGCTCATCGCGCACGTGCAGGGAAACCTGCAGGGGCCGGCGGCTGAAGGTGAAACCGTACGAAGGGAAGGAAGATGAGAACCTTCACTTCTGGGTTCGAGAGGTAGAGCTTGCGATGGACGCGGCTCTGATCCCGACCGAGCAACTCCGTACCACAGACGGTCTCCCAAACCTTAACTGAAGAGGAAGACGCAGGATGCGCTTTCTGTGTGGGTAACATAGTTCCACACGAGGCCTCGAGTGCCTCTGAATGTCGGCATCACGACATCCCCAGACGTAGGTAATGAAGTTCCGCGTCACGGTCGCCGTCGACGGCGCTGCTGCTGCCGCAAGTCAAGTCTGAACCATGTTCAGACTGGAGTCGTGCATAACGGCTCGGGGTCCAGGGCCCGGGCTCCTTCGACACCGTCGGTGGAATAGTTTTATCACATCTTCGATGGCGAGACCGGTTTACCCGTTAAGGCATCTGGTGTCCACTTAAAACCGTTGCCAGAGGTTGCAGAGCTTCTAAATCTCGAGGAAATGACGGCAGAGTCTTTTCTAGCCAATCTCAAGGCTGGAGAGATTGCCGAGGTGGTACTCATCAAACAAGGGACTACTCAGGAAGATCTGAACTCCTCCTCTGTTTTGGACGAAGCCGTCCTCGAGGAGTTGAGTAAGCAGCGTCAATCGCGCTTGGGTTCTGAGATTCTTAAGAACCCCGGTTACTTCGTCCCCTCAGACCAGGGACACGTGAACTGCCGTTCACTTAGAGTTTGTATACTCTCAGAGGCTCCGACTTCCTCAAGCGCAAGGAGCTGTGTGACCCTGTCACACTTGGTAGCACTTGTATCTCAATGGTGTTATCAGCATTGTACTTAACATCAAATAGCCAATGGCACCCTAAAGCACGCCTACCCTGAGGCAAGTCACAAAGTTCCCACGTCCCCTATTCAAGGAGAGCATTGTACTCAATTCGGAGTGCAGTCTCCCACTGCTTAGCATATGGGCCTGATAGTGCTGCCTTTAATGACTTAGGAATGGGAATTCTATTTCCCTTGCCAACCGCTAGAACCTTACACACATAGTCTCTAAGCCGCAAATTGGGCTTCCGTTTTCGTTTTGGCCTCGGCACAAACATTTCTTTCTCTTCATCTCGCACTATTTGGGTACTCGATTCCTCATTTCTGGGTGTTTCTCCCTCAATTTTGTTACTTCCCGGTTGGGTAACAAACATCCGTTTTGGATCCCGTTGCTCGTCACTTTCACAAACCTCTTTACGTTTTCCTAACGTTAGAATTCCGCCAATATCAGACCCCGTCAGAGAGTCTGTTTCAGTTGGGAAGAACTTACTGATAAGGCGAGAGGTTGTTGAGATGCCAAATTTTACATCCCTCGCATTGACGTATTTCGTATTTTTGACATCCAAAAGTCTATACCCTTTGTAATCATCGGCTAACCCAACGAGTTTGCATCTGTTACCCAATTTCTTATCGATTCTTTTTGAATGGGGAATATGGGCATAGCAGACGCTCCCCCATATGTGGAGTGGTAATCCACTGGGCCTTTTCCCATAAAGGGCTTCATACAGCCTAATCGTGCTGTTGGAAGCCTATTAGCGATTGCTGTAGCATACATATGTGCCTCTGGCCACCATTTTAGCCGGCATACTAGCACCTAATAACGCACATCGAACTTTTTCCATTAGCAGTTGATGGGTACGTTCAGCACTTCCATTCTCTTTCTGTGAGTCAACATTGGACTTTTGGAATATGATTCCTTGTTTGTCACAGTAGGATGAGACCGCTGAATTGACGAACTCTGTTCCTCCATCAGTTCGAATTCGTTTTACCTTAAAAGGGAGTTGTTTCTCTAGCTGTGTAACCAAAGTCTTAATTTTACCAGCCATTTCTTTTACAGATTTGAGTACACACGACCATTTATAAGACGTGGTATCACCCACAACAGCCAGGGTGTACCCATATCCCTTGCTTCCATTCAGACCAGATGCCTTTATTTTCCCCATTGTATCCATATGGAGAGTATGCATTGGTTCGGTTGGGCGAGACCCCACCATACCCTTATAAGACATCCTTTTTGAATTAGCCAGAACACACATTCGACAGAACAGAGGTACCTTTTGAGGGTCGTTATATGGTATATGGTACATTTTCCATTGCTCTACTTGCAATGAGCCTTATAAGGCGCTCTTTTCCAATATGCCCTAGTCGCAAGTGCCATTCTTTTAGTAGGCTTTCACGTTCGTCAGTTTTTACACTGTGTACTGGCCACGCCTTTTTTGTGTGACTCTAGTACTGGGCAAATAGTAGACCTCTTCTATAGCTACCGCTGCGAAGAGCAACTTAAAGCCAGGTACGAGAAAGTACAAAAACTCGCCTGTTCTCGACTACAATTGGGAGAACCCTTGCTTTGCTAAATAGAAGGCGCTTAACAAGTTACTGTCACATTGTGTGTCAAAAGCCACATCACTTAACGTAACTGTACGACACTGATCATTTGGTTGTAAAACATTGAGCTGTAATTTCCCTGTTAAAACACTACTCGATGTTCCACCATTCCCGTATGTAAATGAATGCACTGATCCTCTCTTGAGCTCAGTGAACCACCTTCGGTCAGGGGTTATAGCGTGGCCTGCTCCTGAATCCACAATCCATAAGTTGCTAGCTATGTCAAGCCGTTTCAGCTTCTTCAAGTGGGACTTGTACTTCAGCCTTACCTTATCCTCAACGTCCATCATGTCATCGGATCCATTGTGTGAGTGGGATTATTGATCGTCATTGACGTCACCGATGTAACGGAGTTCGTTGACATCGTGCTCGTCTCAATGCTTTGTTCAAGCAGAGTCTTTCCGTTCGTCATAGCAGCAACTGGAATCTTAGATACCACTTCAGATTGCTTCTTCGCCTTCTTGACCGTTCTGACTCCCACTGACTTCTAGTCCTTATTCTTTTAGGTGCTTAGTGGGCTCCATATATCAGTCCGATACAAAGGTCCTCCAGGGCGAGTCTTCTCACGGTCTGTAACCATTGTCGGGAAGTTAACCTTGTAGTACCACAGTAACGGCACGTTCCCGGTGGTGCTTTGCGCTTTTTCGGGTTGTGCTGACGAACAGCGTTGATCGTCACTGGCTGACGAACCATCCCAATTTCTTTCGTGACTTTTTTCCGAAAACACGAACAACCGCTGCTTCCACGTTGTCGATTGTGAAACCGTCAGGTGTCAGTGCAATGGAGCTGGCCCAAACCTCACTAGGAAACTATGAGAGCACCTCCATTAAAAAAAGTCCATGTATCCGTAACCATGTCTTGGTCAATCAACGCTTTTGTCTTATGGTTGATGTCATTTCGCTCTTCTTCAACTGTGCGAAGAGCGTTCGCAGATTCTTCCAGTTGGTGTTCGTCATCCGAGCCCACTTAGTCTTCAGTTGGATCAGGCCACCGGCATCTCTTTGGCCGTACGACTGTTCCAGAAGTTTCCACACTTCACATGGATCCACCTTGAAACCGTCTTAGGTAGTGTTGGCAGGAATGAATGCGGTAACGTCTGGTTGAAGAGGTTACGCATCCCCGTTATAGCACGGTTGTAGTGCACCAAGCGCCAACGGAGGCTCTTCTTATCTTCCTCGTCGTCAGGCGGATCACTGGCTTTCCGGTGTCCCAGTGAGGAAGTCCCCATAGTGACCGTAGGCTCAGGTTGTCTTTTCTCCAGAGTCTTAATCTCATCATCATGATCCAATTGTTGGACATGAGTGAGCACCTTGTCCTTCCACATGGTGAACTCGCTTTTGTTGCCATTGAACTTTTCCAACCCGAGTGGTGACCTCGACTTAGCTTGGTTGTCACTCATCGTGTAACGGCTGGTGACGAACGTAACTGTAGTCACGCGTCAACACGGTCTCAACACGCAGGGCGTCTCGACACGCTGTGGTCTTCGCACGTAAGTCTCGACACGTGAGTGCCACGACACGTGATATGTTTTGATGCATCGTAGGTCTCAACAAGTGGTGGGTCTTGACACGCGGTAGGGCTCGACGCGCGATAGGTCTTGACACGCGGAGGGTCTCCACACGTGGATTGCTTGGGCTGACGACCAGGGTATCGACACTCCAATGTAGAGTGCCAACGTGTGTAGTGTTGTAGTACTTGAAATGTTATAATGGCCGTCAGTTTAGAAGTGAGCTGTCCGGAGTGGACAATTGACGAGACCTCTACAGGGCCTCGTTCTTGTCCACCTCCCAGACACTCATTAACATCCTTCGACAGCTTATACTTAATCTTTGTATGCACTGGCTTCTTTTCATTAATAAGTGTCAATTAAGTCACGGTTTGACCAATCATACTTCATCTCAAGTATTTAGCCAATCACATGGCGTAATACTTACCAAGTGTTGAGGTGACAGGGAAGCTCAAAACTCGAGCTAATGGTAGGCTACCATTGGTAGCTGTGTGGACCGTGCGAATAATTTGGGTAAGTTTGGCTAGATACGGCCATTAATACAGTATACACGTTTGTGAGCGGTGGTTTGCGACCTGACACTCTCCGCGTTGACTGTAGCGGCGAAGGCGACACATATGCTTGGGCGGTAACCACGTCGGCGCACGGATAGACATCTGAATACGATCTCAACTAGTTTACCTGGTTAAGCAACCCACAGCCAAATCGATCGTACACGCATAAAGCTGCACTTTGCCGATTATTCTAATAATGCATTAAATAAAAGCTTTACGTAATAGCTAGATGTTCTAGACGTGCTTTGCCTTGCATTCCAACATGAAAGAAGAGCAGGCTTAGCCCTAGAACAGCTAGCTAGCTAATTAGGAGCCTCCAGGCCATGTTTGGATAACCTGCACGTCGAGTATGATGGAATGCGGACAGTTTGCGTGGTGAAGGATGTCTAGATCGTCCCACCTGGACCTCTATGAGACAAAGATTTCGATACAGTTGTACTTGATTTTGTAAGGAAAAAGTTAAGGGCAGGTAAGAAGAGGTAAAGGGGCGCTTGAGACCGGTTACGGTAGTAAAGCTAGTAGCTAAGTTAAAAGGCTGTAAAGAGAGTTAGGGTTAACTATGGAGACAGCTCTAGCAGCCAATCATGTTGAACCTACCTGTCCCGTCTTTTTCATCTCCAACCTTCTTTATAAAAGAGGAAGGTGATCGGTTAAGTACGAAGAAGGTAACCGGATTTTCCGAACCGGACCGAACGGCGAATCCCTTGCCATTCGCCAATTTGCTGCCAGGAGCTCAGAGCTCGGCCGGCCCAAGAAGCGCAGAGCTTACGTGAAGAAGCAGCCAGGCTACCAGTGAGAATTTTTTCCCCGTTTTCGAGTTCCTTCCGTCCATCCCGGTCCGGGACCCGCCACGACACCAACCTCGGAGGCCGCACCGTACGTTTAGAGGTGCCCGACGAACTGTCAGACAGTTGGGATGGTCTTGTATACGCGATATTCGACCGCAACCCTGTGTCTCCTGGAGACTGCTGCGAGTCCGTTCTTCGACGACGCGAATAGTGTGAAGCAGCCTACCAGGCAGGCCGTTCTAACGTTTCTTCTTCCGGGGCAGCGTCGTTCAGACCTCGCCCAGCGCTCCAGAAGCACATTGACGTCAAGTATTGGATTCCGAACTGGCGTTTCACTCACGTAACCTACGACATGGCTTAGGAGATCCTGGAGCGTCATCTCTTTCGGTATTTCATTTCCTCCGATTCTCTACGTTCTTGTGGCGTAAGACGATCGTGCCGACAAGTTTGCTCACAGGGCCTCAGAGGTTCTGCTGTGCGGGTGCTTGAGTATGGGAGGGGTCTTCCATTACGCTGGTGGACACGAGCGGCCTGACTCTGGATACAGGTTGTGGCTACGTGTGCACCGTGGTCATCCGAGGCTACACTTAAGACGTCCGACAGGGCGTTCTCGCTCCATTGGATGATGTACGCAGCCGACAGGTATCTCACGACGAGTTCATCCTGGGGTTCGGTCATTGGGGTACCAGGTGCTTCCAGTCTGCCACCGTTCAGAACGGCTTGGCAGGTTTTCACATCATCCTCGCCCACCCGTCCAGACGACGTTCGACCGGCTCTTGTGCGCGCAACTTCCCTGCACCAGGTGCGGGTGGCCACCCCACTGTGGACCTAGGCGCGCATGCTATTTCGTATGTAACCCTCGTGAGGCGAAGGCCTCCATCGTACTTTCAGACTGGACTTCACGAGCTGTGGCCCCGCGCGAGCAGACGCCTCAGTCCCGCTGGACATAGCCACCTTTCATGCACGCAGCTTGCCGCTGATAACGGATGCCGATACAATACCTACTCCCTGCACTGAGGGTGTTTCGCCTCCCGCACCAGGTGCGGCACGGACATAGGTGTCCCGTCGGTTGCAGCTGCTCCTTCTTTGCCAGATTATATCCAGACCATGTTCCACGAACATCGTCGAACCAACGAGGCATTTCGCCCAGATGACCACAGTGGCCGTCGCCCTTACTTCCCTACACCAACACGGCGTGGCGGCTTCGGAGTGGCCCAGGGTCACGGCCGTTCAAATATTGGTCAACACGTTGGCAGTAGCGGCGGACAACGTTCTGATACGGCCTCACACGCTGGGGATGCGCGGCGACCATCCGTGCGGTCCATTCAGGCCCAGGAACAGCCAGACCTCTCCTCACCTCAACATGGCCGCTCCCACACGCGGTCATGCTCGCCACGTCTCGCCCGTTTGGCCTAGGTCTGACTGCTCGGCGCGGCGGTCGCGGTCTCGTAGCACACGCTTGCGACTTTGGCCAGGCCGTTGTAACTCTCCGAGCCCAGGTCTCTTACCCCGTCGATCACGCGCGCGCACTCCCTCCGCGTCGGTCTTGGAGACGCCACCGTGCGTGCCACTAGACGCCACTCCTGTTCTCCCGATCCTGTGGCCCAGGACCATCTACCGGTTGGAACACATTTATTTCGACCTTCCCCCAGCGAGGTATCGGTACACCAGGCAGCCCGTGTCGGCCCACGTACACCGTCTCCAGTGCAGGTACGGACAATTCCTACTCTCGCTACACTAACATGTTCTGACTCTGGCACGACAGAGTCAGCCCATCCATCGCCAAGAGGGCTTTCGGGACCAATACTGGGTACAGCCAAGATGATATTTCAGCGGATCTCTTCTGTCGACCATTCGACCACTCTCTTTCCTCGTAGGACAACAGGGGATACCGCCCAGATTGGGCGGTGGCTTACAATGACTCGCTGCGAATCGGCTCTGAGCCGGTTCCTGCCCTCCAAATCCGACGGGCGGACCAATTGCACCAGGTGCTTCATGTTCACCAGGAGGTAGCCGTGTAATGGTACCCCTGTCGATATAGCTGCCGCGTTTCACATCATCCACGGAGACTCAACATGGAACATATCAGTCCCGGCCCAGCGCCACTGGTCAATGTCATGTGCAACCTGTACCAGACCGTATTTTCTACCCTGTTCGATGCCATACTGAAAGACGTTGCCCTCAGCGATCTGAGCAGCCAAACTTTCGCGCACTACGGCGTGACTCCCTGACCATCAGCGGTTCGTCTCGAGCGTTGTTAACGATGCCATCATCCAGTCCGTAATTTCGACAGAAGCCATTGGGTCTGCTCGTGGGTACCAAGCTGGAGGTGCCGATTGACAGACAGTCGCCATGCAGCTCGGCCGACGGGATCTTCGACAGGGCATCCTGGACGCGTTTCGACGATGATCCCGGAGAGCATTCGGTTGCAAACTCCCTCGTTCCAGGAAAGCAGGTCTGCGCTCGGTTCCAGTCCTCGAAAGGTTACACATTCTTCGCGTGCCAGCATCTCCACAAAATACCCCGATTGCCTCCAGATGTGGTCAACTGGATCGGCAGCACGTTCCTACAGCGAGCTTTCCAGCGTATGACGCTAGCTTGCCTCGTTTGGGGTCGCCGTGTGTTGATGCTATGTCATCAGACATCGCTATAGACGCTCAGAGCGTTGCTACAGCGAGCTATGCAGCGTCAGATGCAAGCTCGCCTCGTTCGGGGTCGCCGTGTGTTGATGCTATGTCATCCGACATCGCTATAGACGCTCAGAGCGTTGCTACAGCGAGCTATGCAGCGTCAGACGCAAGCTCGCCTCGTTCGGGGTCGCCGTGTGTTGATGCTATGTCATCAGACATCGCTATAGACGCTCAGAGCGTTGCTACAGCGAGCTATGCAGCGTCAGACGCAAGCTCGCCTCGTTCGGGGTCGCCGTGTGTTGATGCTATGTCATCAGACATCGCTATAGACGCTCAGAGCGTTGCTACAGCGAGCTATGCAGCGTCAGACGCAAGCTCGCCTCGTTCGGTGTCGCCGAGTGTTGATGCTATGTCATCCGACATCGCTATAGACGCTCAGAGCGTTGCTACAGCGAGCTATGCAGCGTCAGACGCAAGCTCGCCTCGTTCGGGGTCGCCGTGTGTTGATGCTATGTCATCAGACATCGTTATAGACGTTCAGAGCGTTGCTACAGCGAGCTATGCAGCGTCAGACGCAAGCTCGCCTCGTTCGGGGTCGCCGTGTGTTGATGCTATGTCATCAGACATCGCTAAAGACGCTCAGTGCGTTGCTACAGCGAGCTATGCAGCGTCAGACGCAAGCTCGCCTCGTTCGGGGTCGCCGTGTGTTGATGCTATGTCATCCGACATCGTTATAGACGTTCAGAGCGTTGCTACAGCGAGCTATGCAGCGTCAGACGCAAGCTCGCCTCGTTCGGGGTCGCCGTGTGTTGATGCTATGTCATCCGACATCGTTATAGACGCTCAGTGCGTTGCTACAGCGAGCTATGCAGCGTCAGACGCAAGCTCGCCTCGTTCGGGGTCGCCGTGTGTTGATGCTATGTCATCAGACATCGCTATAGACGCTCAGAGCGTTGCTACAGCGAGCTATGCAGCGTCAGACGCAAGCTCGCCTCGTTCGGGGTCGCCGTGTGTTGATGCTATGTCATCAGACATCGCTATAGACGCTCAGAGCGTTGCTACAGCGAGCTATGCAGCGTCAGACGCAAGCTCGCCTCGTTCGGGGTCGCCGTGTGTTGATGCTATGTCATCAGACATCGCTATAGACGCTCAGAGCGTTGCTACAGCGAGCTATGCAGCGTCAGACGCAAGCTCGCCTCGTTCGGGGTCGCCGTGTGTTGATGCTATGTCATCAGACATCGCTATAGACGCTCAGAGCGTTGCTACAGCGAGCTATGCAGCGTCAGACGCAAGCTCGCCTCGTTCGGGGTCGCCGTGTGTTGATGCTATGTCATCAGACATCGTTATAGACGTTCAGAGCGTTGCTACAGCGAGCTATGCAGCGTCAGACGCAAGCTCGCCTCGTTCGGGGTCGCCGTGTGTTGATGCTATGTCATCAGACATCGCTAAAGACGCTCAGTGCGTTGCTCCAGCGAGCTATGCAGCGTCAGACGCAAGCTCGCCTCGTTCGGGGTCGCCGTGTGTTGATGCTATGTCATCAGACATCGCTAAAGACGCTCAGAGCGTTGCTACAGCGAGCTATGCAGCGTCAGACGCAAGCTCGCCTCGTTCGGGGTCGCCGTGTGTTGATGCTATGTCATCAGACATCGCTATAGACGCTCAGAGCGTTGCTACAGCGAGCTATGCAGCGTCAGACGCAAGCTCGCCTCGTTCGGGGTCGCCGTGTGTTGATGCTATGTCATCAGACATCGCTAAAGACGCTCAGTGCGTTGCTCCAGCGAGCTATGCAGCGTCAGACGCAAGCTCGCCTCGTTCGGGGTCGCCGTGTGTTGATGCTATGTCATCCGACATCGTTATAGACGTTCAGAGCGTTGCTACAGCGAGCTATGCAGCGTCAGACGCAAGCTCGCCTCGTTCGGGGTCGCCGTGTGTTGATGCTATGTCATCAGACATC
This sequence comes from Phytophthora tentaculata, assembly GCA_033557915.1. Lineage (NCBI taxonomy): Eukaryota > Oomycota > Peronosporomycetes > Peronosporales > Peronosporaceae > Phytophthora > Phytophthora tentaculata. The sequence continues at coordinate 5,787,522 of JAUCEA010000016.1, read as the reverse complement.
GCTAAAGACGCTCAGAGCGTTGCTACAGCGAGCTATGCAGCGTCAGACGCAAGCTCGCCTCGTTCGGGGTCGCCGTGTGTTGATGCTATGTCATCAGACATCGCTAAAGACGCTCAGAGCGTTGCTACAGCGAGCTATGCAGCGTCAGACGCAAGCTCGCCTCGTTCGGGGTCGCCGTGTGTTGATGCTATGTCATCCGACATCGCTATAGACGCTCAGAGCGTTGCTACAGCGAGCTATGCAGCGTCAGACGCAAGCTCGCCTCGTTCGGGGTCGCCGTGTGTTGATGCTATGTCATCAGACATCGTTATAGACGTTCAGAGCGTTGCTACAGCGAGCTATGCAGCGTCAGACGCAAGCTCGCCTCGTTCGGGGTCGCCGTGTGTTGATGCTATGTCATCAGACATCGCTAAAGACGCTCAGTGCGTTGCTACAGCGAGCTATGCAGCGTCAGACGCAAGCTCGCCTCGTTCGGGGTCGCCGTGTGTTGATGCTATGTCATCCGACATCGTTATAGACGTTCAGAGCGTTGCTACAGCGAGCTATGCAGCGTCAGACGCAAGCTCGCCTCGTTCGGGGTCGCCGTGTGTTGATGCTATGTCATCCGACATCGTTATAGACGCTCAGTGCGTTGCTACAGCGAGCTATGCAGCGTCAGACGCAAGCTCGCCTCGTTCGGGGTCGCCGTGTGTTGATGCTATGTCATCAGACATCGCTATAGACGCTCAGAGCGTTGCTACAGCGAGCTATGCAGCGTCAGACGCAAGCTCGCCTCGTTCGGGGTCGCCGTGTGTTGATGCTATGTCATCAGACATCGCTATAGACGCTCAGAGCGTTGCTACAGCGAGCTATGCAGCGTCAGACGCAAGCTCGCCTCGTTCGGGGTCGCCGTGTGTTGATGCTATGTCATCAGACATCGCTATAGACGCTCAGAGCGTTGCTACAGCGAGCTATGCAGCGTCAGACGCAAGCTCGCCTCGTTCGGGGTCGCCGTGTGTTGATGCTATGTCATCAGACATCGCTATAGACGCTCAGAGCGTTGCTACAGCGAGCTATGCAGCGTCAGACGCAAGCTCGCCTCGTTCGGGGTCGCCGTGTGTTGATGCTATGTCATCCGACATCGTTATAGACGTTCAGAGCGTTGCTACAGCGAGCTATGCAGCGTCAGACGCAAGCTCGCCTCGTTCGGGGTCGCCGTGTGTTGATGCTATGTCATCAGACATCGCTATAGACGCTCAGAGCGTTGCTACAGCGAGCTATGCAGCGTCAGACGCAAGCTCGCCTCGTTCGGGGTCGCCGTGTGTTGATGCTATGTCATCAGACATCGTTATAGACGTTCAGAGCGTTGCTACAGCGAGCTATGCAGCGTCAGACGCAAGCTCGCCTCGTTCGGGGTCGCCGTGTGTTGATGCTATGTCATCAGACATCGCTAAAGACGCTCAGTGCGTTGCTCCAGCGAGCTATGCAGCGTCAGACGCAAGCTCGCCTCGTTCGGGGTCGCCGTGTGTTGATGCTATGTCATCAGACATCGCTAAAGACGCTCAGAGCGTTGCTACAGCGAGCTATGCAGCGTCAGACGCAAGCTCGCCTCGTTCGGGGTCGCCGTGTGTTGATGCTATGTCATCAGACATCGCTATAGACGCTCAGAGCGTTGCTACAGCGAGCTATGCAGCGTCAGACGCAAGCTCGCCTCGTTCGGGGTCGCCGTGTGTTGATGCTATGTCATCAGACATCGTTATAGACGTTCAGAGCGTTGCTACAGCGAGCTATGCAGCGTCAGACGCAAGCTCGCCTCGTTCGGGGTCGCCGTGTGTTGATGCTATGTCATCAGACATCGCTAAAGACGCTCAGTGCGTTGCTCCAGCGAGCTATACAGCGTCAGACGCAAGCTCGCCTCGTTCGGGGTCGCCGTGTGTTGATGCTATGTCATCAGACATCGCTAAAGACGCTCAGAGCGTTGCTACAGCGAGCTATGCAGCGTCAGACGCAAGCTCGCCTCGTTCGGGGTCGCCGTGTGTTGATGCTATGTCATCCGACATCGCTATAGACGCTCAGAGCGTTGCTACAGCGAGCTATGCAGCGTCAGATGCAAGCTCGCCTCGTTCGGGGTCGCCGTGTGTTGATGCTATGTCATCCGACATCGCTATAGACGCTCAGAGCGTTGCTACAGCGAGCTATGCAGCGTCAGATGCAAGCTCGCCTCGTTCGGGGTCGCCGTGTGTTGATGCTATGTCATCCGACATCGTTATAGACGTTCAGAGCGTTGCTACAGCGAGCTATGCAGCGTCAGACGTAAGCTCGCCTCGTTCGGGGTCGCCGTGTGTTGATGCTATGTCATCAGACATCGCTAAAGACGCTCAGAGCGTTGCTACAGCGAGCTATGCAGCGTCAGACGCAAGCTCGCCTCGTTCGGGGTCGCCGTGTGTTGATGCTATGTCATCAGACATCGCTAAAGACGCTCAGAGCGTTGCTACAGCGAGCTATGCAGCGTCAGACGCAAGCTCGCCTCGTTCGGGGTCGCCGTGTGTTGATGCTATGTCATCCGACATCGTTATAGACGCTCAGAGCGTTGCTACAGCGAGCTATGCAGCGTCAGACGCAAGCTCGCCTCGTTCGGGGTCGCCGTGTGTTGATGCTATGTCATCAGACATCGTTATAGACGTTCAGAGCGTTGCTACAGCGAGCTATGCAGCGTCAGACGCAAGCTCGCCTCGTTCGGGGTCGCCGTGTGTTGATGCTATGTCATCAGACATCGCTAAAGACGCTCAGTGCGTTGCTCCAGCGAGCTATACAGCGTCAGACGCAAGCTCGCCTCGTTCGGGGTCGCCGTGTGTTGATGCTATGTCATCAGACATCGCTAAAGACGCTCAGAGCGTTGCTACAGCGAGCTATGCAGCGTCAGACGCAAGCTCGCCTCGTTCGGGGTCGCCGTGTGTTGATGCTATGTCATCCGACATCGCTATAGACGCTCAGAGCGTTGCTACAGCGAGCTATGCAGCGTCAGATGCAAGCTCGCCTCGTTCGGGGTCGCCGTGTGTTGATGCTATGTCATCCGACATCGCTATAGATGCTCAGAGCGTTGCTACAGCGAGCTATGCAGCGTCAGATGCAAGCTCGCCTCGTTCGGGGTCGCCGTGTGTTGATGCTATGTCATCCGACATCGTTATAGACGTTCAGAGCGTTGCTACAGCGAGCTATGCAGCGTCAGACGTAAGCTCGCCTCGTTCGGGGTCGCCGTGTGTTGATGCTATGTCATCAGACATCGCTAAAGACGCTCAGAGCGTTGCTACAGCGAGCTATGCAGCGTCAGACGCAAGCTCGCCTCGTTCGGGGTCGCCGTGTGTTGATGCTATGTCATCAGACATCGCTAAAGACGCTCAGAGCGTTGCTACAGCGAGCTATGCAGCGTCAGACGCAAGCTCGCCTCGTTCGGGGTCGCCGTGTGTTGATGCTATGTCATCCGACATCGTTATAGACGCTCAGTGCGTTGCTACAGCGAGCTATGCAGCGTCAGACGCAAGCTCGCCTCGTTCGGGGTCGCCGTGTGTTGATGCTATGTCATCAGACATCGCTATAGACGCTCAGAGCGTTGCTACAGCGAGCTATGCAGCGTCAGACGCAAGCTCGCCTCGTTCGGGGTCGCCGTGTGTTGATGCTATGTCATCAGACATCGCTATAGACGCTCAGAGCGTTGCTACAGCGAGCTATGCAGCGTCAGACGCAAGCTCGCCTCGTTCGGTGTCGCCGTGTGTTGATGCTATGTCATCAGACATCGTTATAGACGTTCAGAGCGTTGCTACAGCGAGCTATGCAGCGTCAGACGCAAGCTCGCCTCGTTCGGGGTCGCCGTGTGTTGATGCTATGTCATCAGACATCGCTAAAGACGTTCAGAGCGTTGCTACAGCGAGCTATGCAGCGTCAGACGCAAGCTCGCCTCGTTCGGGGTCGCCGTGTGTTGATGCTATGTCATCAGACATCGCTAAAGACGCTCAGTGCGTTGCTCCAGCGAGCTATGCAGCGTCAGACGCAAGCTCGCCTCGTTCGGGGTCGCCGTGTGTTGATGCTATGTCATCAGACATCGCTAAAGACGCTCAGTGCGTTGCTACAGCGAGCTATGCAGCGTCAGACGCAAGCTCGCCTCGTTCGGGGTCGCCGTGTGTTGATGCTATGTCATCAGACATCGCTATAGACGCTCAGAGCGTTGCTACAGCGAGCTATGCAGCGTCAGACGCAAGCTCGCCTCGTTCGGGGTCGCCGTGTGTTGATGCTATGTCATCAGACATCGTTATAGACGTTCAGAGCGTTGCTACAGCGAGCTATGCAGCGTCAGACGCAAGCTCGCCTCGTTCGGGGTCGCCGTGTGTTGATGCTATGTCATCAGACATCGCTAAAGACGCTCAGTGCGTTGCTCCAGCGAGCTATACAGCGTCAGACGCAAGCTCGCCTCGTTCGGGGTCGCCGTGTGTTGATGCTATGTCATCAGACATCGCTAAAGACGCTCAGAGCGTTGCTACAGCGAGCTATGCAGCGTCAGACGCAAGCTCGCCTCGTTCGGGGTCGCCGTGTGTTGATGCTATGTCATCCGACATCGCTATAGACGCTCAGAGCGTTGCTACAGCGAGCTATGCAGCGTCAGATGCAAGCTCGCCTCGTTCGGGGTCGCCGTGTGTTGATGCTATGTCATCCGACATCGCTATAGATGCTCAGAGCGTTGCTACAGCGAGCTATGCAGCGTCAGATGCAAGCTCGCCTCGTTCGGGGTCGCCGTGTGTTGATGCTATGTCATCCGACATCGTTATAGACGTTCAGAGCGTTGCTACAGCGAGCTATGCAGCGTCAGACGTAAGCTCGCCTCGTTCGGGGTCGCCGTGTGTTGATGCTATGTCATCAGACATCGCTAAAGACGCTCAGAGCGTTGCTACAGCGAGCTATGCAGCGTCAGACGCAAGCTCGCCTCGTTCGGGGTCGCCGTGTGTTGATGCTATGTCATCAGACATCGCTAAAGACGCTCAGAGCGTTGCTACAGCGAGCTATGCAGCGTCAGACGCAAGCTCGCCTCGTTCGGGGTCGCCGTGTGTTGATGCTATGTCATCCGACATCGCTAAAGACGCTCAGAGCGTTGCTACAGCGAGCTATGCAGCGTCAGACGCAAGCTCGCCTCGTTCGGGGTCGCCGTGTGTTGATGCTATGTCATCCGACATCGCTATAGACGCTCAGAGCGTTGCTACAGCGAGCTATGCAGCGTCAGATGCAAGCTCGCCTCGTTCGGGGTCGCCGTGTGTTGATGCTATGTCATCCGACATCGTTATAGACGTTCAGAGCGTTGCTACAGCGAGCTATGCAGCGTCAGACGTAAGCTCGCCTCGTTCGGGGTCGCCGTGTGTTGATGCTATGTCATCAGACATCGCTAAAGACGCTCAGAGCGTTGCTACAGCGAGCTATGCAGCGTCAGACGCAAGCTCGCCTCGTTCGGGGTCGCCGTGTGTTGATGCTATGTCATCAGACATCGCTAAAGACGCTCAGAGCGTTGCTACAGCGAGCTATGCAGCGTCAGACGCAAGCTCGCCTCGTTCGGGGTCGCCGTGTGTTGATGCTATGTCATCCGACATCGCTATAGACGCTCAGAGCGTTGCTACAGCGAGCTATGCAGCGTCAGACGCAAGCTCGCCTCGTTCGGTGTCGCCGTGTGTTGATGCTATGTCATCCGACATCGCTATAGACGCTCAGAGCGTTGCTACAGCGAGCTATGCAGCGTCAGATGCAAGCTCGCCTCGTTCGGGGTCGCCGTGTGTTGATGCTATGTCATCCGACATCGCTAAAGACGCTCAGAGCGTTGCTACAGCGAGCTATGCAGCGTCAGACGCAAGCTCGCCTCGTTCGGGGTCGCCGTGTGTTGATGCTATGTCATCCGACATCGCTATAGACGCTCAGAGCGTTGCTACAGCGAGCTATGCAGCGTCAGATGCAAGCTCGCCTCGTTCGGGGTCGCCGTGTGTTGATGCTATGTCATCCGACATCGCTATAGATGCTCAGAGCGTTGCTACAGCGAGCTATGCAGCGTCAGATGCAAGCTCGCCTCGTTCGGGGTCGCCGTGTGTTGATGCTATGTCATCCGACATCGTTATAGACGTTCAGAGCGTTGCTACAGCGAGCTATGCAGCGTCAGACGCAAGCTCGCCTCGTTCGGGGTCGCCGTGTGTTGATGCTATGTCATCCGACATCGCTATAGACGCTCAGAGCGTTGCTACAGCGAGCTATGCAGCGTCAGATGCAAGCTCGCCTCGTTCGGGGTCGCCGTGTGTTGATGCTATGTCATCCGACATCGCTATAGATGCTCAGAGCGTTGCTACAGCGAGCTATGCAGCGTCAGATGCAAGCTCGCCTCGTTCGGGGTCGCCGTGTGTTGATGCTATGTCATCCGACATCGTTATAGACGTTCAGAGCGTTGCTACAGCGAGCTATGCAGCGTCAGACGTAAGCTCGCCTCGTTCGGGGTCGCCGTGTGTTGATGCTATGTCATCAGACATCGCTAAAGACGCTCAGAGCGTTGCTACAGCGAGCTATGCAGCGTCAGACGCAAGCTCGCCTCGTTCGGGGTCGCCGTGTGTTGATGCTATGTCATCAGACATCGCTAAAGACGCTCAGAGCGTTGCTACAGCGAGCTATGCAGCGTCAGACGCAAGCTCGCCTCGTTCGGGGTCGCCGTGTGTTGATGCTATGTCATCAGACATCGCTAAAGACGCTCAGAGCGTTGCTACAGCGAGCTATGCAGCGTCAGACGCAAGCTCGCCTCGTTCGGGGTCGCCGTGTGTTGATGCTATGTCATCCGACATCGCTATAGACGCTCAGAGCGTTGCTACAGCGAGCTATGCAGCGTCAGATGCAAGCTCGCCTCGTTCGGGGTCGCCGTGTGTTGATGCTATGTCATCCGACATCGTTATAGACGTTCAGAGCGTTGCTACAGCGAGCTATGCAGCGTCAGACGCAAGCTCGCCTCGTTCGGGGTCGCCGTGTGTTGATGCTATGTCATCCGACATCGCTATAGACGCTCAGAGCGTTGCTACAGCGAGCTATGCAGCGTCAGATGCAAGCTCGCCTCGTTCGGGGTCGCCGTGTGTTGATGCTATGTCATCCGACATCGCTATAGATGCTCAGAGCGTTGCTACAGCGAGCTATGCAGCGTCAGATGCAAGCTCGCCTCGTTCGGGGTCGCCGTGTGTTGATGCTATGTCATCCGACATCGTTATAGACGTTCAGAGCGTTGCTACAGCGAGCTATGCAGCGTCAGACGTAAGCTCGCCTCGTTCGGGGTCGCCGTGTGTTGATGCTATGTCATCAGACATCGCTAAAGACGCTCAGAGCGTTGCTACAGCGAGCTATGCAGCGTCAGACGCAAGCTCGCCTCGTTCGGGGTCGCCGTGTGTTGATGCTATGTCATCAGACATCGCTAAAGACGCTCAGAGCGTTGCTACAGCGAGCTATGCAGCGTCAGACGCAAGCTCGCCTCGTTCGGGGTCGCCGTGTGTTGATGCTATGTCATCCGACATCGCTATAGACGCTCAGAGCGTTGCTACAGCGAGCTATGCAGCGTCAGATGCAAGCTCGCCTCGTTCGGGGTCGCCGTGTGTTGATGCTATGTCATCCGACATCGCTATAGATGCTCAGAGCGTTGCTACAGCGAGCTATGCAGCGTCAGATGCAAGCTCGCCTCGTTCGGGGTCGCCGTGTGTTGATGCTATGTCATCCGACATCGTTATAGACGTTCAGAGCGTTGCTACAGCGAGCTATGCAGCGTCAGACGTAAGCTCACCTCGTTCGGGGTCGCCGTGTGTTGATGCTATGTCATCAGACATCGCTAAAGACGCTCAGAGCGTTGCTACAGCGAGCTATGCAGCGTCAGACGCAAGCTCGCCTCGTTCGGGGTCGCCGTGTGTTGATGCTATGTCATCAGACATCGCTAAAGACGCTCAGAGCGTTGCTACAGCGAGCTATGCAGCGTCAGACGCAAGCTCGCCTCGTTCGGGGTCGCCGTGTGTTGATGCTATGTCATCAGACATCGCTAAAGACGCTCAGAGCGTTGCTACAGCGAGCTATGCAGCGTCAGACGCAAGCTCGCCTCGTTCGGGGTCGCCGTGTGTTGATGCTATGTCATCCGACATCGCTATAGACGCTCAGAGCGTTGCTACAGCGAGCTATGCAGCGTCAGATGCAAGCTCGCCTCGTTCGGGGTCGCCGTGTGTTGATGCTATGTCATCCGACATCGTTATAGACGTTCAGAGCGTTGCTACAGCGAGCTATGCAGCGTCAGACGCAAGCTCGCCTCGTTCGGGGTCGCCGTGTGTTGATGCTATGTCATCAGACATCGCTATAGACACTCAGAGCGTTGCTACAGCGAACTATGCAACGTCAGACGCAAGCTCGCCTCGTTCGGTGTCGCCGTGTGTTGATGCTATGTCATCAGACATCGCTATAGACGCTCAGAGCGTTGCTACAGCGAGCTATGCAGCGTCAGACGCAAGCTCGCCTCATTCGGGGTCGCCGTGTGTTGATGCTATGTCATCCGACATCGCTATAGACGCTCAGTGCGTTGCTACAGCGAGCTATGCAGCGTCAGACGCAAGCTCGCCTCGTTCGGGGTCGCCGTGTGTTGATGCTATGTCATCAGACATCGCTATAGACACTCAGAGCGTTGCTACAGCGAGCTATGCAGCGTCAGACGCAAGCTCGCCTCGTCCGGGGTCGCCGTGTGTTGATGCTATGTCATCAGACATCGCTATAGACACTCAGAGCGTTGCTACAGCGAGCTATGCAGCGTCAGACGCAAGCTCGCCTCGTTCGGGGTCGCCGTGTGTTGATGCTATGTCATCAGACATCGCTATAGACACTCAGAGCGTTGCTACAGCGAACTATGCAACGTCAGACGCAAGCTCGCCTCGTTCGGTGTCGCCGTGTGTTGATGCTATGTCATCAGACATCGCTATAGACGCTCAGAGCGTTGCTACAGCGAGCTATGCAGCGTCAGACGCAAGCTCGCCTCGTTCGGTGTCGCCGTGTGTTGATGCTATGTCATCAGACATCGCTATAGACACTCAGAGCGTTGCTACAGCGAGCTATGCAGCGTCAGACGCAAGCTCGCCTCGTTCGGGGTCGCCGTGTGTTGATGCTATGTCATCAGACATCGCTATAGACGCTCAGAGCGTTGCTACAGCGAGCTATGCAGCGTCAGACGCAAGCTCGCCTCGTTCGGGGTCGCCGTGTGTTGATGCTATGTCATCAGACATCGCTATAGACGCTCAGAGCGTTGCTACAGCGAGCTATGCAGCGTCAGGCGCAAGCTCGCCTCGTTCGGTGTCGCCGAGTGTTGATGCTATGTCATCCGACATCGCTATAGACGCTCAGAGCGTTGCTACAGCGAGCTATGCAGCGTCAGGCGCAAGCTCGCCTCGTTCGGTGTCGCCGAGTGTTGATGCTATGTCATCCGACATCGCTATAGACGCTCAGAGCGTTGCTACAGCGAGCTATGCAGCGTCAGACGCAAGCTCGCCTCGTTCGGTGTCGCCGAGTGTTGATGCTATGTCATCCGACATCGCTATAGACGCTCAGAGCGTTGCTACAGCGAGCTATGCAGCGTCAGACGCAAGCTCGCCTCGTTCGGGGTCGCCGAGTGTTGATGCTATGTCATCAGACATCGCTATAGACACTCAGAGCGTTGCTACAGCGAGCTATGCAGCGTCAGACGCAAGCTCGCCTCGTCCGGGGTCGCCGTGTGTTGATGCTATGTCATCAGACATCGCTATAGACACTCAGAGCGTTGCTACAGCGAGCTATGCAGCGTCAGACGCAAGCTCGCCTCGTTCGGGGTCGCCGTGTGTTGATGCTATGTCATCAGACATCGCTATAGACACTCAGAGCGTTGCTACAGCGAACTATGCAACGTCAGACGCAAGCTCGCCTCGTTCGGTGTCGCCGTGTGTTGATGCTATGTCATCAGACATCGCTATAGACGCTCAGAGCGTTGCTACAGCGAGCTATGCAGCGTCAGACGCAAGCTCGCCTCGTTCGGTGTCGCCGTGTGTTGATGCTATGTCATCAGACATCGCTATAGACACTCAGAGCGTTGCTACAGCGAGCTATGCAGCGTCAGACGCAAGCTCGCCTCGTTCGGGGTCGCCGTGTGTTGATGCTATGTCATCAGACATCGCTATAGACGCTCAGAGCGTTGCTACAGCGAGCTATGCAGCGTCAGACGCAAGCTCGCCTCGTTCGGGGTCGCCGTGTGTTGATGCTATGTCATCAGACATCGCTATAGACGCTCAGAGCGTTGCTACAGCGAGCTATGCAGCGTCAGGCGCAAGCTCGCCTCGTTCGGTGTCGCCGAGTGTTGATGCTATGTCATCCGACATCGCTATAGACGCTCAGAGCGTTGCTACAGCGAGCTATGCAGCGTCAGGCGCAAGCTCGCCTCGTTCGGTGTCGCCGAGTGTTGATGCTATGTCATCCGACATCGCTATAGACGCTCAGAGCGTTGCTACAGCGAGCTATGCAGCGTCAGACGCAAGCTCGCCTCGTTCGGGGTCGCCGAGTGTTGATGCTATGTCATCCGACATCGCTATAGACGCTCAGAGCGTTGCTACAGCGAGCTATGCAGCGTCAGACGCAAGCTCGCCTCGTTCGGGGTCGCCGAGTGTTGATGCTATGTCATCAGACATCGCTATTGACGCTCAGTGCGTTGCTACAGCGAGCTATGCAGCGTCAGACGCAAGCTCGCCTCGTTCGGGGTCGCCGTGTGTTGATGCTATGTCATCAGACATCGCTATAGACGCTCAGAGCGTTGCTACAGCGAGCTATGCAGCGTCAGACGCAAGCTCGCCTCGTTCGGGGTCGCCGTGTGTTGATGCTATGTCATCCGACATCGCTATAGACGCTTAGAGCGTTGCTACAGCGAGCTATGCAGCGTCAGACGCAAGCTCGCCTCGTTCGGTGTCGCCGAGTGTTGATGCTATGTCATCCGACATCGCTATAGACGCTCAGAGCGTTGCTACAGCGAGCTATGCAGCGTCAGACGCAAGCTCGCCTCGTTCGGTGTCGCCGAGTGTTGATGCTATGTCATCCGACATCGCTATAGACGCTCAGAGCGTTGCTACAGCGAGCTATGCAGCGTCAGACGCAAGCTCGCCTCGTTCGGTGTCGCCGAGTGTTGATGCTATGTCATCAGACATCGCTATAGACGCTCAGAGCGTTGCTACAGCGAGCTATGCAGCGTCAGACGCAAGCTCGCCTCGTTCGGGGTCGCCGAGTGTTGATGCTATGTCATCCGACATCGCTATAGACGCTCAGAGCGTTGCTACAGCGAGCTATGCAGCGTCAGACGCAAGCTCGCCTCGTTCGGGGTCGCCGAGTGTTGATGCTATGTCATCAGACATCGCTATTGACGCTCAGTGCGTTGCTACAGCGAGCTATGCAGCGTCAGACGCAAGCTCGCCTCGTTCGGGGTCGCCGTGTGTTGATGCTATGTCATCAGACATCGCTATAGACGCTCAGAGCGTTGCTACAGCGAGCTATGCAGCGTCAGACGCAAGCTCGCCTCGTTCGGGGTCGCCGTGTGTTGATGCTATGTCATCCGACATCGCTATAGACGCTTAGAGCGTTGCTACAGCGAGCTATGCAGCGTCAGACGCAAGCTCGCCTCGTTCGGTGTCGCCGAGTGTTGATGCTATGTCATCCGACATCGCTATAGACGCTCAGAGCGTTGCTACAGCGAGCTATGCAGCGTCAGACGCAAGCTCGCCTCGTTCGGTGTCGCCGAGTGTTGATGCTATGTCATCAGACATCGCTATAGACGCTCAGAGCGTTGCTACAGCGAGCTATGCAGCGTCAGACGCAAGCTCGCCTCGTTCGGTGTCGCCGAGTGTTGATGCTATGTCATCCGACATCGCTATAGACGCTCAGAGCGTTGCTACAGCGAGCTATGCAGCGTCAGACGCAAGCTCGCCTCGTTCGGGGTCGCCGTGTGTTGATGCTATGTCATCCGACATCGCTATAGACGCTCAGAGCGTTGCTACAGCGAGCTATGCAGCGTCAGACGCAAGCTCGCCTCGTTCGGTGTCGCCGAGTGTTGATGCTATGTCATCCGACATCGCTATAGACGCTCAGAGCGTTGCTACAGCGAGCTATGCAGCGTCAGACGCAAGCTCGCCTCGTTCGGTGTCGCCGAGTGTTGATGCTATGTCATCCGACATCGCTATAGACGCTCAGAGCGTTGCTACAGCGAGCTATGCAGCGTCAGACGCAAGCTCGCCTCGTTCGGTGTCGCCGAGTGTTGATGCTATGTCATCAGACATCGCTATAGACGCTCAGAGCGTTGCTACAGCGAGCTATGCAGCGTCAGACGCAAGCTCGCCTCGTTCGGTGTCGCCGAGTGTTGATGCTATGTCATCAGACATCGCTATAGACGCTCAGAGCGTTGCTACAGCGAGCTATGCAGCGTCAGACGCAAGCTCGCCTCGTTCGGGGTCGCCGTGTGTTGATGCTATGTCATCCGACATCGCTATAGACGCTCAGTGCGTTGCTACAGCGAGCTATGCAGCGTCAGACGCAAGCTCGCCTCGTTCGGTGTCGCCGAGTGTTGATGCTATGTCATCAGACATCGCTATAGACACTCAGAGCGTTGCTACAGCGAGCTATGCAGCGTCAGACGCAAGCTCGCCTAGTTCGGGGTCGCCGTGTGTTGATGCTATGTCATCAGACATCGCTATAGACACTCAGAGCGTTGCTACAGCGAGCTATGCAGCGTCAGACGCAAGCTCGCCTCGTTCGGGGTCGCCGAGTGTTGATGCTATGTCATCAGACATCGCTATAGACGCTCAGAGCGTTGCTACAGCGAGCTATGCAGCGTCAGACGCAAGCTCGCCTCGTTCGGGGTCGCCGAGTGTTGATGCTATGTCATCCGACATCGCTATAGACGCTCAGAGCGTTGCTACAGCGAGCTATGCAGCGTCAGACGCAAGCTCGCCTCGTTCGGTGTCGCCGAGTGTTGATGCTATGTCATCAGACATCGCTATAGACGCTCAGAGCGTTGCTACAGCGAGCTATGCAGCGTCAGACGCAAGCTCGCCTCATTCGGGGTCGCCGTGTGTTGATGCTATGTCATCCGACATCGCTATAGACGCTCAGTGCGTTGCTACAGCGAGCTATGCAGCGTCAGACGCAAGCTCGCCTCGTTCGGGGTCGCCGTGTGTTGATGCTATGTCATCAGACATCGCTATAGACACTCAGAGCGTTGCTACAGCGAGCTATGCAGCGTCAGACGCAAGCTCGCCTCGTTCGGTGTCGCCGAGTGTTGATGCTATGTCATCCGACATCGCTATAGACGCTCAGAGCGTTGCTACAGCGAGCTATGCAGCGTCAGGCGCAAGCTCGCCTCGTTCGGGGTCGCCGAGTGTTGATGCTATGTCATCAGACATCGCTATAGACGCTCAGAGCGTTGCTACAGCGAGCTATGCAGCGTCAGACGCAAGCTCGCCTCGTTCGGTGTCGCCGTGTGTTGATGCTATGTCATCAGACATCGCTATAGACGCTCAGAGCGTTGCTACAGCGAGCTATGCAGCGTCAGACGCAAGCTCGCCTCGTTCGGTGTCGCCGAGTGTTGATGCTATGTCATCAGACATCGCTATAGACGCTCAGAGCGTTGCTACAGCGAGCTATGCAGCGTCAGACGCAAGCTCGCCTCATTCGGGGTCGCCGTGTGTTGATGCTATGTCATCCGACATCGCTATAGACGCTCAGTGCGTTGCTACAGCGAGCTATGCAGCGTCAGACGCAAGCTCGCCTCGTTCGGTGTCGCCGTGTGTTGATGCTATGTCATCAGACATCGCTATAGACGCTCAGAGCGTTGCTACAGCGAGCTATGCAGCGTCAGACGCAAGCTCGCCTCGTTCGGTGTCGCCGAGTGTTGATGCTATGTCATCAGACATCGCTATAGACGCTCAGAGCGTTGCTACAGCGAGCTATGCAGCGTCAGGCGCAAGCTCGCCTCGTTCGGGGTCGCCGAGTGTTGATGCTATGTCATCAGACATCGCTATAGACGCTCAGAGCGTTGCTACAGCGAGCTATGCAGCGTCAGACGCAAGCTCGCCTCGTTCGGTGTCGCCGTGTGTTGATGCTATGTCATCAGACATCGCTATAGACGCTCAGAGCGTTGCTACAGCGAGCTATGCAGCGTCAGACGCAAGCTCGCCTCGTTCGGTGTCGCCGAGTGTTGATGCTATGTCATCAGACATCGCTATAGACGCTCAGAGCGTTGCTACAGCGAGCTATGCAGCGTCAGACGCAAGCTCGCCTCATTCGGGGTCGCCGTGTGTTGATGCTATGTCATCCGACATCGCTATAGACGCTCAGTGCGTTGCTACAGCGAGCTATGCAGCGTCAGACGCAAGCTCGCCTCGTTCGGTGTCGCCGTGTGTTGATGCTATGTCATCAGACATCGCTATAGACGCTCAGAGCGTTGCTACAGCGAGCTATGCAGCGTCAGACGCAAGCTCGCCTCGTTCGGTGTCGCCGAGTGTTGATGCTATGTCATCAGACATCGCTATAGACGCTCAGAGCGTTGCTACAGCGAGCTATGCAGCGTCAGACGCAAGCTCGCCTCATTCGGGGTCGCCGTGTGTTGATGCTATGTCATCCGACATCGCTATAGACGCTCAGTGCGTTGCTACAGCGAGCTATGCAGCGTCAGACGCAAGCTCGCCTCGTTCGGTGTCGCCGTGTGTTGATGCTATGTCATCAGACATCGCTATAGACGCTCAGAGCGTTGCTACAGCGAGCTATGCAGCGTCAGACGCAAGCTCGCCTCGTTCGGGGTCGCCGAGTGTTGATGCTATGTCATCCGACATCGCTATAGACGCTCAGAGCGTTGCTACAGCGAGCTATGCAGCGTCAGACGCAAGCTCGCCTCGTTCGGTGTCGCCGAGTGTTGATGCTATGTCATCAGACATCGCTATAGACGCTCAGAGCGTTGCTACAGCGAGCTATGCAGCGTCAGACGCAAGCTCGCCTCGTTCGGGGTCGCCGAGTGTTGATGCTATGTCATCCGACATCGCTATAGACGCTCAGAGCGTTGCTACAGCGAGCTATGCAGCGTCAGACGCAAGCTCGCCTCGTTCGGTGTCGCCGAGTGTTGATGCTATGTCATCAGACATCGCTATAGACGCTCAGAGCGTTGCTACAGCGAGCTATGCAGCGTCAGACGCAAGCTCGCCTCGTTCGGGGTCGCCGTGTGTTGATGCTATGTCATCAGACATCGCTATAGACGCTCAGAGCTTTGCTACAGCGAGCTATGCAGCGTCAGACGCAAGCTCGCCTCGTTCGGTGTCGCCGAGTGTTGATGCTATGTCATCAGACATCGCTATTGACGCTCAGTGCGTTGCTACAGCGAGCTATGCAGCGTCAGACGCAAGCTCGCCTCGTTCGGTGTCGCCGAGTGTTGATGCTATGTCATCAGACATCGCTATAGACGCTCAGAGCGTTGCTACAGCGAGCTATGCAGCGTCAGACGCAAGCTCGCCTCGTTCGGTGTCGCCGAGTGTTGATGCTATGTCATCCGACATCGCTATAGACGCTCAGAGCGTTGCTACAGCGAGCTATGCAGCGTCAGACGCAAGCTCGCCTCGTTCGGTGTCGCCGAGTGTTGATGCTATGTCATCAGACATCGCTATAGACGCTCAGAGCGTTGCTACAGCGAGCTATGCAGCGTCAGACGCAAGCTCGCCTCGTTCGGGGTCGCCGTGTGTTGATGCTATGTCATCAGACATCGCTATAGACGCTCAGAGCTTTGCTACAGCGAGCTATGCAGCGTCAGACGCAAGCTCGCCTCGTTCGGTGTCGCCGAGTGTTGATGCTATGTCATCAGACATCGCTATAGACGCTCAGAGCGTTGCTACAGCGAGCTATGCAGCGTCAGACGCAAGCTCGCCTCGTTCGGGGTCGCCGTGTGTTGATGCTATGTCATCCGACATCGCTATAGACGCTCAGTGCGTTGCTACAGCGAGCTATGCAGCGTCAGACGCAAGCTCGCCTCGTTCGGGGTCGCCGAGTGTTGATGCTATGTCATCAGACATCGCTATTGACGCTCAGAGCTTTGCTACAGCGAGCTATGCAGCGTCAGACGCAAGCTCGCCTCGTTCGGTGTCGCCGAGTGTTGATGCTATGTCATCAGACATCGCTATAGACGCTCAGAGCGTTGCTACAGCGAGCTATGCAGCGTCAGACGCAAGCTCGCCTCGTTCGGGGTCGCCGTGTGTTGATGCTATGTCATCAGACATCGCTATAGACACTCAGAGCGTTGCTACAGCGAACTATGCAACGTCAGACGCAAGCTCGCCTCGTTCGGTGTCGCCGTGTGTTGATGCTATGTCATCAGACATCGCTATAGACGCTCAGAGCTTTGCTACAGCGAGCTATGCAGCGTCAGACGCAAGCTCGCCTCGTTCGGGGTCGCCGTGTGTTGATGCTATGTCATCAGACATCGCTATAGACGCTCAGAGCGTTGCTACAGCGAGCTATGCAGCGTCAGGCGCAAGCTCGCCTCGTTCGGTGTCGCCGAGTGTTGATGCTATGTCATCAGACATCGCTATAGACGCTCAGAGCGTTGCTACAGCGAGCTATGCAGCGTCAGACGCAAGCTCGCCTCGTTCGGTGTCGCCGTGTGTTGATGCTATGTCATCAGACATCGCTATAGACGCTCAGAGCGTTGCTACAGCGAGCTATGCAGCGTCAGACGCAAGCTCGCCTCGTTCGGTGTCGCCGAGTGTTGATGCTATGTCATCAGACATCGCTATAGACGCTCAGAGCGTTGCTACAGCGAGCTATGCAGCGTCAGACGCAAGCTCGCCTCGTTCGGGGTCGCCGTGTGTTGATGCTATGTCATCAGACATCGCTATAGACGCTCAGAGCGTTGCTACAGCGAGCTATGCAGCGTCAGGCGCAAGCTCGCCTCGTTCGGTGTCGCCGAGTGTTGATGCTATGTCATCAGACATCGCTATAGACGCTCAGAGCGTTGCTACAGCGAGCTATGCAGCGTCAGACGCAAGCTCGCCTCGTTCGGTGTCGCCGTGTGTTGATGCTATGTCATCAGACATCGCTATAGACGCTCAGAGCGTTGCTACAGCGAGCTATGCAGCGTCAGACGCAAGCTCGCCTCGTTCGGTGTCGCCGAGTGTTGATGCTATGTCATCAGACATCGCTATAGACGCTCAGTGCGTTGCTACAGCGAGCTATGCAGCGTCAGACGCAAGCTCGCCTCGTTCGGTGTCGCCGTGTGTTGATGCTATGTCATCAGACATCGCTATAGACGCTCAGAGCGTTGCTACAGCGAGCTATGCAGCGTCAGACGCAAGCTCGCCTCGTTCGGTGTCGCCGAGTGTTGATGCTATGTCATCAGACATCGCTATAGACGCTCAGAGCGTTGCTACAGCGAGCTATGCAGCGTCAGGCGCAAGCTCGCCTCGTTCGGGGTCGCCGAGTGTTGATGCTATGTCATCAGACATCGCTATAGACGCTCAGAGCGTTGCTACAGCGAGCTATGCAGCGTCAGGCGCAAGCTCGCCTCGTTCGGTGTCGCCGAGTGTTGATGCTATGTCATCAGACATCGCTATAGACGCTCAGAGCGTTGCTACAGCGAGCTATGCAGCGTCAGACGCAAGCTCGCCTCGTTCGGTGTCGCCGTGTGTTGATGCTATGTCATCCGACATCGCTATAGACGCTCAGAGCGTTGCTACAGCGAGCTATGCAGCGTCAGACGCAAGCTCGCCTCGTTCGGGGTCGCCGTGTGTTGATGCTATGTCATCAGACATCGCTATAGACGCTCAGAGCGTTGCTACAGCGAGCTATGCAGCGTCAGGCGCAAGCTCGCCTCGTTCGGTGTCGCCGAGTGTTGATGCTATGTCATCCGACATCGCTATAGACGCTCAGAGCGTTGCTACAGCGAGCTATGCAGCGTCAGACGCAAGCTCGCCTCGTTCGGGGTCGCCGAGTGTTGATGCTATGTCATCAGACATCGCTATTGACGCTCAGAGCTTTGCTACAGCGAGCTATGCAGCGTCAGACGCAAGCTCGCCTCGTTCGGGGTCGCCGTGTGTTGATGCTATGTCATCAGACATCGCTATAGACGCTCAGAGCGTTGCTACAGCGAGCTATGCAGCGTCAGGCGCAAGCTCGCCTCGTTCGGGGTCGCCGAGTGTTGATGCTATGTCATCAGACATCGCTATAGACGCTCAGAGCGTTGCTACAGCGAGCTATGCAGCGTCAGGCGCAAGCTCGCCTCGTTCGGTGTCGCCGAGTGTTGATGCTATGTCATCAGACATCGCTATAGACGCTCAGAGCGTTGCTACAGCGAGCTATGCAGCGTCAGACGCAAGCTCGCCTCGTTCGGTGTCGCCGTGTGTTGATGCTATGTCATCCGACATCGCTATAGACGCTCAGAGCGTTGCTACAGCGAGCTATGCAGCGTCAGACGCAAGCTCGCCTCGTTCGGGGTCGCCGTGTGTTGATGCTATGTCATCAGACATCGCTATAGACGCTCAGAGCGTTGCTACAGCGAGCTATGCAGCGTCAGGCGCAAGCTCGCCTCGTTCGGTGTCGCCGAGTGTTGATGCTATGTCATCCGACATCGCTATAGACGCTCAGAGCGTTGCTACAGCGAGCTATGCAGCGTCAGACGCAAGCTCGCCTCGTTCGGGGTCGCCGAGTGTTGATGCTATGTCATCAGACATCGCTATTGACGCTCAGAGCTTTGCTACAGCGAGCTATGCAGCGTCAGACGCAAGCTCGCCTCGTTCGGGGTCGCCGTGTGTTGATGCTATGTCATCAGACATCGCTATAGACGCTCAGAGCGTTGCTACAGCGAGCTATGCAGCGTCAGGCGCAAGCTCGCCTCGTTCGGTGTCGCCGAGTGTTGATGCTATGTCATCAGACATCGCTATAGACGCTCAGAGCGTTGCTACAGCGAGCTATGCAGCGTCAGGCGCAAGCTCGCCTCGTTCGGGGTCGCCGAGTGTTGATGCTATGTCATCCGACATCGCTATAGACGCTCAGAGCGTTGCTACAGCGAGCTATGCAGCGTCAGACGCAAGCTCGCCTCGTTCGGGGTCGCCGAGTGTTGATGCTATGTCATCAGACATCGCTATAGACGCTCAGAGCGTTGCTACAGCGAGCTATGCAGCGTCAGACGCAAGCTCGCCTCGTTCGGGGTCGCCGAGTGTTGATGCTATGTCATCAGACATCGCTATTGACGCTCAGTGCGTTGCTACAGCGAGCTATGCAGCGTCAGACGCAAGCTCGCCTCGTTCGGTGTCGCCGAGTGTTGATGCTATGTCATCCGACATCGCTATAGACGCTCAGAGCGTTGCTACAGCGAGCTATGCAGCGTCAGACGCAAGCTCGCCTCGTTCGGTGTCGCCGAGTGTTGATGCTATGTCATCAGACATCGCTATAGACGCTCAGAGCGTTGCTACAGCGAGCTATGCAGCGTCAGACGCAAGCTCGCCTCGTTCGGGGTCGCCGAGTGTTGATGCTATGTCATCAGACATCGCTATTGACGCTCAGTGCGTTGCTACAGCGAGCTATGCAGCGTCAGACGCAAGCTCGCCTCGTTCGGTGTCGCCGAGTGTTGATGCTATGTCATCAGACATCGCTATAGACGCTCAGAGCGTTGCTACAGCGAGCTATGCAGCGTCAGGCGCAAGCTCGCCTCGTTCGGTGTCGCCGAGTGTTGATGCTATGTCATCCGACATCGCTATAGACGCTCAGTGCGTTGCTACAGCGAGCTATGCAGCGTCAGACGCAAGCTCGCCTCGTTCGGGGTCGCCGAGTGTTGATGCTATGTCATCAGACATCGCTATTGACGCTCAGAGCTTTGCTACAGCGAGCTATGCAGCGTCAGACGCAAGCTCGCCTCGTTCGGGGTCGCCGTGTGTTGATGCTATGTCATCAGACATCGCTATAGACGCTCAGAGCGTTGCTACAGCGAGCTATGCAGCGTCAGGCGCAAGCTCGCCTCGTTCGGTGTCGCCGAGTGTTGATGCTATGTCATCAGACATCGCTATAGACGCTCAGAGCGTTGCTACAGCGAGCTATGCAGCGTCAGACGCAAGCTCGCCTCGTTCGGTGTCGCCGTGTGTTGATGCTATGTCATCAGACATCGCTATAGACGCTCAGAGCGTTGCTACAGCGAGCTATGCAGCGTCAGACGCAAGCTCGCCTCGTTCGGGGTCGCCGAGTGTTGATGCTATGTCATCAGACATCGCTATTGACGCTCAGTGCGTTGCTACAGCGAGCTATGCAGCGTCAGACGCAAGCTCGCCTCGTTCGGGGTCGCCGTGTGTTGATGCTATGTCATCAGACATCGCTATAGACGCTCAGAGCGTTGCTACAGCGAGCTATGCAGCGTCAGGCGCAAGCTCGCCTCGTTCGGGGTCGCCGTGTGTTGATGCTCCGTGATCAGACATCGCTATGGACACTCAGAGCGTTTCTACAAGGGGCTTTCCAGCGTCAGGCGCAAGCTCGCCTCGTTCGGGGTCGCCGTGTGTTGATGCTCCGTGATCAGACATGGCTATGGACACTCAGAGCGTTTCTACAACGGGCTTTCCAGCGTCAGATGAAGAATTGCGTCGTATGGGTTTATCGTGTGTTCCTGCTGTTCCGGAAGGCGTCGAACTGGATGGTGACTTCGACTGCCTGGAACTGGTGAAGGCCATCTACGGTCTCAAGCAAGCTTCACGCGTGTGGAAAAGAGACCTTCGACGAGTTCATGTGCTCAATCAGCTTCCAAGTGTCGGCCTTCGATCCGTGCCTCTACATCAAGGTGGTGGACGGTCACTGCGTGCTTGTACTGGTGTACGTGGACGACGTACTGATTACCGGGTGTTCGCCCGAGCTGATCGCACGCACGAAGACCGACCTGAAGACGCGCTTCGAAATGACCGACAGCGGCAAGTGCGCGTTTGTTCTTGGGATCGAGTTGGTGGACGGCCCGGACGGCAGCGTGACCATGTGCCAGCGGCGATATGTGGACGACATCCTGAAGCGCTTCGCCATGGACGAGTGCAAGGCCGTGGTGAGTCCGGTGGACATGAGCACTCGACTGGTTCCAAGCGACGCGGCGACCAAGGTGAACGCTCCGTTCCGCGAAGCTGTTGGTGCTCTGATGCACCTGATGACAGCCACACGCCCAGACATCGCGTACGCCTAGATTTGCCCCAACGGTCGCAGAGACCGGTCTCGCCGTTTCGGAGTTTCTTCTTCTGCTGTCACACAACTTGTCACGAATGGTCGGGGCCTCGGTCCTAAAAAGTATTTCCGAGCCCAGGAGATCGCCCGATTTAGGAACGCTTCATTAGGCGTTCCACTTGCCTCGAGAAGGTACTCACGCAGAGCCTCCTCGTCTAGAGGGCCACTTTCCGTCTTGTCACGCAATGGGGGAGCCTCATCGGCCCTAGGTTCGCGTTCCGGACCCTTCGGAAGCTCAGTTTCGTGTCCCTCCCCGGCGTTCCACTCTTGCTCCAAGAGCTCGTATATCCTTCCTCGTATCTTGGAACGCCATCGGACCGGAAGCGTTCCACCTTCTTTTTAGGAACCCACACGGCCGGAACGGCTGTGTCATCGAGACCAATGCACACGTTCTGTATGGATTCGCGTTCTTTTGTTTCTTCAGCCGTCTCGTCTCCTCCGAACTTGCTTGTCCGCTCTCTCTCTCCGAGACTGAACTAATTGCAGGCGGCTGCCGTTCCGTAGGTTCGCCATTCTCTTTAAAGTCCCGATTTTCTCGCTTGGCTCCCTTCGACGCCTCGAGTTTCTGGTCGTACCAATTCAATCAATACTCAGGCGTTCTGAGCTCTCCTGACGAGACTTCTCTGGTGCGTTCCAGCACTTCCTCTGAGATCCCCAGCACCGCACTCATTTCCGTGAGAGTCGGCGTCCTTTGTTCTTCTGCATTCCTTTCGACCCTCAGTAGAACCTCTTGCTCGTCCACGGGATATAGTCGCTCCTCAAGCTCCTTCTCGTACTCCTCGGGTTCATCCTTCGCTCGGTGACCTTCACCCTGTTCGAGCATGTCCAGCTCCTTGTCTGTGAACAGACGGTCGAAGCGTTCAGTCGGATCCATCTCCTTACTACGTTCGGTTCCTGGAGCGGTAGACGCACTAACCACTCCTAGAAACTTGACTAGCCCTTGCACCCGCGGCATCCTCGGCCGTTGTTTCCAGAGCATATTCCTCTACCTCAGACGTCGCATCAGAGTATCCCGTGGCTCTTGTCTCGTCGTCAGATACTTGTTCGGAACGGCTAGCCGTTCCATCCCCTCGTTCTCGTGTCACGGCCAAGCGTTCCGTTGTTTTTCCGTGCCCACTTGTTCTAGTTCATGACTTTTTAAAGAGCCTGCAGCTCCCCAGTCTTGTCGTAGGACAGTTCGTTTCATTGGACGGCCTCCTATATTCTTCCCCAATTTCGAGTCGACCCGTTACGTTGGGTCGCTCGCCTTGTTTGTTCCTCGTTTAGAGCCTACCCGTTCCGTCGGGTAGCCTTTTTCCGTCGTTTCCAAGTTTACAGTTTCAGTCTCTCCACTCGAGACTTTCCAGCCTCGAGTACTTTTCACATCAAACTCATCGCGGGAGCCCTCTCGAGTCCACCTTACTTTCCCTTCTTCGGTGAACCCACATGTCCCTTTGTGTCGCCAGCTAGGCAAGAGGAAGGAGCGACACTTCCTTCCCCTCCCTCCTGCCCTCTTCATTGCTGAGGCATTCCGGATGACGCAGAGGCGTCCCCTGCGGCAGCGTTCTTCGTCATGCCACGAAGCCTGTCCAGTCTGGAGCACTGTGCCACCGCGTGACTCTTTTCACCGCAAGAAGGCACTCAAATCGACGGCGTTCCTCACCTCGATAGGATCCCTGAGGCCTCGACCAGTTGCACTCCATCGAATAGTGACCCAACGCGTTGCATCGGTTGTATCGCCCCTGTCCTCGCGGGCACGTCTCGCGGGAACATCCCACGCGTTCACAACGACCGCACACCACTTCGCCCTCCGTCGTACGAGTGTCGGGCCCTAGTCGAATCTTCAGTGGTCCCAAGTTCGACGGGGTGTTCCGAGTTGACAAAGCGTTCTTGGACGGTGAGGCGTTTACTGTCGACGAAGTGTTCCCAACTGGAGCAGGAGCGCTCGGGCCTGGGGTGTCGACGGTGTCACTATACCGGTGTAGGCCGGCTGTATCCCTACGCCCTGTAGATTGTTCTGCATCGCCTGGCTCATTTGCTGTAGTTGCTGTAGCATCTGTGACTGCGTCGAAACCGCGTTGTTCGAGCGAGTCGCAGGCGTTCCTTCGTCCGCAAACTCATCCTCCTCTTCGACTGGCATGTGCAGATTCTTGTAAATCAACAGGTCGCACGCCTCTCGTATCGTAGCGACCATATTGCCGTTCAACACTGCCTTCATCTGCTTGTTGCGCAGGCCGTCCAGAAAGAACTCGTACCTCGTGCGCGGTTCGTGGTAGTTGAGGGCCTCGCGCATCGTCGAAATCCGGTCACCCCACTCCTCGGCCGACTCGCCACGGTTCCGTTTAGCGGTTTTGAGGTGGCTCCATAACTGGGCAGGGGTTTGGCAGATGAAGCGGTTGTGAAACTTCACGCGCAGGGTCTCGAAACTGACGATTCTCGAATTATACCACCACTCCTGGCCCATTTTGCCTTTGAGGCACTGCTCGAACGTAGTCAGTCGCATCTGGCCGTCCATTCCAAGCGTGCATCTCTCGAAGGAACGCCAGAAAGCCGCAGCTCTTTCGATCACTTTCACGGCGTTCCGCAGTTCAGTCGGGATGCCAACGCTTGGAACGGATCACTGAGGGTAACCTCCCCGTTCTGGCGTGCATTCGCTTCGATAATCCACGCCTTGAGCACCGGTGTTCCTTCTGAGTCCTCGGCCATGCATGTACGTCGGAGAAGCCCCACTAGTTACTAGAGGCTTCCCTACTGTAGGCAGACCGGCCGCGTAAGTCCCAGGGTACACTGGTATCGACTTCACGGGAGCGGCCGACCAGGCAGGTAGCGTACTAGCGTTGTCCATTTGGCTGCCGGCTTAATCATCGACTGGTACTGAGAATAGAGTGCTCCCGTTCGAGGTGTTCCACTGATCACGCCGTTCCCGTACGGGCTGGGCATCTTGGGAGGCAAACCTCTATACGCAGGGACGGGGCCCAAAGGTATTCCTACTGACATCGAGGTTTTAGCTGGCGTCGGCACTCCAGGGTTCGGGATTCTCTGGTGCTCGATCCTGGAAACCGACGCTGGGCGTTCCAATTTCACGCGTGCAGACTTGGCCGGTCCGGGTGTGAAGCGCGACTCGGGAGCTTTAGCTCGTGAACGAGGTGTTCCTGCATTACCGTCGCGTGGCACCGACAATATTCGGAGCACCTTTTCAAGGATCGCTTCTAGTAGCGCTTGTAGCTTAGAGTCGTTCGTCGACGCTCGGGACTTGACAGATGCTGCTTCCGACTTGGCAGGTGTCGACACGGATCGGACAGGAGTCGTCACCGATCTGGCCTGCGTCGAAACGGATCTCGCAGGCGTGGTCACTGACGGAGCAGGCGTTCCTGCCAGTCCTCCAAGTCGTTCCGAACGGTGAGAAGCCGTTCCAGGTGTCGCCCTGCCCTCCCGAGCCCTCACTCCTGACGTCACGTCCGTTGGTGTCCCCGCTGTCACGTCGCTCCTAGTGCTTCTCGGGGGCGTCAGCGAAGGTCGCGACGGGTCAGTCACGACGGGTCGAAGGAGAACGTCACCTCTCGAGGCGTTCCCGTGGCAGTCACTCTCAGCTCTTCACTCTGCCCTGGTTGCCGTGTCATGTGCTCCAGGAGACCAGTCAACCATTCCCGGTTCCGTGGTGTCTTCGAGTCAGACGCTGCATCCCTCAGCGCCCTCAGCACGACTGTCCCGAGGCTGAGTGCCTCCTCTTTCTCGGTCCGGCTCGACCGCGCCCCGTCGCTCCTGCCCTCGGAGCTCGCTTGGCGGGGTGTTCCGCCTCTTTCAGACGCACCTCGGCCCGCTCTCGCTGGAGTCCCTTCTTGCGTACCGCTGCTCGCGACGCTTACCACGCTCGCGGCCTCATCGTCTTCTTGGCCCTCTGCTCTAAATAGCGACTCGGGTAGTAACGGAGAAGACCATCCCTCGGTCCCGTCGCTTGACTCACCGCCGTGTCCCTCAGCGGACCATCCGTGGGTATTCATGGGGTCTCCACTTCACTTATCCTTCGCCCAGGTGTTCCTTCACCAAGGGCGGCTCTCTCTTCTTTTACGCTCCTACGAATTTTCGGCGAGAAGATACTCTGCTTATCCACAAATTGACGCGGTCCTCCTACTTTGTCGGGGTCGTGTATCTTGCAGGCCGACGTAGGAACTTACTGGGAAGCGTTCACGTAAAATATAAAAGCTGTTGTTGTATTCTTGAAATCTTCTTAAAGGAGAAAATCACGACTGAGCCTTTATCCAAAGCTCCTACTCGGGCACGCGGCTTGCTACCTCTCTTCAAATCACTCGCAAATGGCGGTCCAGTCCAAAGTCCCACCGTAATTCGCCAATACATGTTCGCATTCACACTTGGAACGCCGTCGACCGCGAGTGCCCACGTTTGTAGGAAGTAGCCCTGTGTGTCTGCAGCGAGCAGACCTTCTGAATGCAGTCCGCGAGAATAGCGAGTCCTCCTTCTAGCTATATACCGTGACACAGGTACGTTTGTCTGAGAATACGATGCCCTCCGTAGCTGCGACCTTGTCGATACTGTCTCCCTCAGGTCGTGCATCAGTACGCGTGGTTCTCGCCGCTCCACGGTGTTCTGTCGCCTGTCTCGGGGCCTTCGTCCATCGTGGTGGTGTGGGCTCATACCTCTTCCCTTCGTCACTAACTGCTCGTCGCCATTTTCCAGGTTGACCACTCCCCTGCGGAAATGATTGTGATTGATCGTATGGTCCTACGTCAGCGCTAACACAGTTAATGGTGTCACTCCGTCTATTTCGGGTCGTCCTTCACACTGTCCCTGTTGGTCACCAGTTCGTGCACCGCCGCCTTTCCCCTCAATGGGCTCTGTCTCGCTGAAGATCTGGTCGTCGGCCACTTCCACTTCTCCACGCAAGTCCAACGCAATGTACTTCGCCATCTTGCCCAGCAAGTTCGTAGGGTAAAAGTAAGGCAGTAAGAAAGAACAATGTGTCACTAATTTGTCTCCACTCTCCAGCATCATCACTCGGTAATTGTTGTAGCCGGCTGCTTCGATCACCTTCGCCGGGCCTCTCCACCTATGTCGAAATTTCGTAATACGTGGCCCAACGGCGGGTCTGTAGATCCACACCAACTGGCCGGGCATAGAGACACCTTCTGTTTCACACGACATTGATTGTAGTACATGTCTTGTCTTGCTTGTTCCTTCTCTAATGTTTCTTGTGCCAAAGCCCTCGCCTTCTTCAAGTCGTCGACTAATGCCGTGCGTTGCCCGGTAAGATCTGGATATTTCATACCGGTACGTGTTTAAATTGGTTAATTAAAAAGTTCTGTACAAGAAAATAAACACCCCAGTCATACAAAACCAACAACATTTTTTTATATTAGAATTGCCCCCCCCCCTTTCCGTTTAGTTAGCATTTCAGATTTTTCACTCACGTATGACCAGAGATTGATAACCAGACGATCTCCCATGAATATGTGGGGCCCACTGTTACAGTACGAGATGGGCAAGGGATAGGCTACCCGGAGCACTTGCTCCGGGAAACACAGATCGAGAACCTTTAAGTTTTTTTTAATAGTAACCGCCGTCTAGCTGATTACTACTTAGTTGCAGTTCTTATGTTCTTAATACTTTTACAAACAGTTATTGTAGCGGCAATTTTAAGAAGACACGAAGTGGCAGTGGTACGGAAGGTCTAGTGTTCGGTATGAGCTATTCGGGCAGCAGCGTAAAAGAAAAAACAAGTTGCTATCTTAACAACTAGTCTTCCGGATACATTAAAACTAAAACGTACTTCGGCTCAGAGATTTTGAATGAGTTTCATCACTTCGTGCAGACTGCATGTCGGCATCTTCAGTTTGGAAACCACTAAACTAAATAGTAATTTTAGGATGAAATGATGACCAAGCGATTAGGCGTATATTTGTATTGTAGGATAAGTCCTAGCCTCCAACCCTCTTAGACGTTCTTAAACTTCAAATATTAAAATAGTGACAGTGAAACAAACCAATGAGACTCCGTCAATGAATCAAACAGTTACTGTACCTATATATCTCATCTTCAAGTATTTGCAATCAATAAGATCGACACTAGTTTCACTTCTCCCCGCAGAGCTTTCTTAGCGTGGGCACGTGCTTGTAGATTTTTTGGCTGTGTAAGATCCCCTGCTGACGCCAGTTGGACAGTTGCAGCAGTGGAGTCGTACAGTCCTGCTAGAAAAAATCTAACAGAAAACCTAGCTGACCCCAAGAGCTTGTTGCTGTCAGTGCTTTGCCGCTTGAAAAGCAGCTTAAGGGTTAAATGGTGTCGTCACGAACATTCGTCAGGCTATGACTGAGACCAGATATCGGCATCTCCTCTGTAAATGTTGAAGCTAGCAGGGACAAATTTGTAATACCAAAACGAGGCCAGTATTGGGCTCTCTAGACCACTACTAGAATATTTTCATTTTTCTTAACGTTAAGTAGGCAGCTGCAGTCACCGTCATCATTTTCACGTTTGCGATGGTTGACAACGCCTATGGCTCCTATGTAATAACAAAGTGAAGCTCCAGAAAATGATTGGAAAAATTTGTTTTGAAGTGTTTCCTAAATTGCAGACATTTCTGGTTTTATAGATTTATTCGACGTGAATTCGGATTCAATTAAATGGAGAAAATGAAATAACTTGAGTACCCGATAATGGTAAACCTTGTATCGAGGTGCACCCAGTATGAGTAATAGATGCCCAGAAGTACCCAATATAAATAAGTTACAGTGCTACGGCCAGCCAAGCACAGGTCTTACGACCAGTGAATTTTTTTCTTGGGTCGTATTCGAACATGGCTTGAATTTACTATTAGGTCGGATACTATATTTTAGACCTAAATTGGAGCCTGGCGGTTAGGCCTCGATACGCGCTTCACGTGCGAGTGTGAGGTACGCATGGGTCATTGGCGTGTAAGAAAAGAACGTTCCCTTGGGGGCAGACCACCTTGGACACCCCCTGAGGCCACGCTACCCGCATTTATTAGGGCAGCTATTATTGATTTGCTAATCTGGAATTCTTTTTACGACTACCTCTTAAGGAACTGTGAGCTTCGTCATTGCGGTACTTGTCTAACGTAAAGGAGAAGTGTGTCTCTTTTGGGATGCTGCATCGGTTTATATGTCGACATAAGACTCGGTAATGACGCTATTACCGCTCAAAGTACGCCCGTTTAAAAAATCCAGGTCATGCCCGAATACGACCCAAAAAAAGTGAACCGATGGGCAATGTCCGAGAGTGCTGCGGCAGAATGCCTAGGGGCTGACGATGGCTTCGGCCCAATGCTGCGTCTTCACTGAGAAGGAGGCGATCGAAGCTAAGGTTGGGACGTCAGCAAGGGAAGATACTGCACAAATAGCTCACTGTCATATGATCTTTGGTTTGTATTTTGTAGACCAGAGATTGAAAAAAAACAGAGATTGGACAATAATATTAAATTGGTCTATTGTACTAGTATTGTGTATTGTGTTGGCGTATTTTTGGGGAAGCTAACAATCTGGTAAGTAATCACGATATTTCTAGGTGTATCGAGCAATTATTTTGATACGTTGATAAAAAAAATAATATCGTGAGCGATAGCCAGCTTATTACTACATGCAGCGCAGCCACGCTTGTAAAATGACATTCGTACTATCGATACAGATACATTAGTGGCCGAAACACCACCTAGAGAGCCGTATTAACAAGTAATTCGCGAGTTGGTGGAGCGGCAGATGTCGTGCGTTAACAAAATATTACCAGGCGATGCCAGCTAATAAAATATCACGATATTTTGTGGCGCCCCGATATCGAATTTCGATGACGGTCACTCGATTATTATTTCCCTGTTGTAGACTAATGAAGAGAAGACAACCAGAAGACGGTTATTGAGAATAGCCCGTCACTAGAGCTCCTGATAGAGTTATCTGGCTGATGTCATGCTGCTATTTGAAAGATATCATGGCAGGATACAAATGACGTCTTCAGGTAAAACCCACACGACCATCAGGAGCTGCAGGGTGCCATCCCGCCGACAGCCACAAAGATCTTTAACAACGTCGTGGACGCAGACGAGAACATGGAGCTAATAGTGAAAGTGAGTTACATTGAGATCTCCATGGAACGCATCCACTATCGGCTACGTTGCATCGAATTGATTGGGTTGCACGAATGACTTAATAGTGAGGTGGCACGAATGTTGATCTTGGCCGACTGGGTCAACGTTCACTGTGTGCGATAAGATTCCACGGTTCATAAGAAATGCCGTCGATTTTTTTAGCTTGCTGATTAAGAGGTACAAACTTCTTCGATATTACAATCATATCCAATTATTCTATTCTACAGGAAATTTGAGGATCAACGATCCCGCTAAGAAATCTAGAAATAAATATCCAGAGAATTAGCAACTCATGACATGCTTCAATAGGGATTCGAATGCACTAGTCGACTCTTACGCAATAACTCACTCAGCGTACGAAGCTTCCTCCCCATCATTAGCTCGTTGGGTTGGAATCCGTGCGCCGCGTGAATTGATAAATTGTACGCATACAACGCGGCAGGTAAAAACTCATCCCAGTCGTCGTGTTTGTCGTCTACATACAGGCTAACCATGTAATTCCAGGTACTATGAAATCTCTCCACAAGTCCTGGTAAATTAGGTCTGTTGGCACAGGAGTGGCCTGCTACACTTGCATAAGCTCCATCAGTTTCTCCATCGCCTTGCTGCTGAACTCGGCTGTCCCATCCATCATGATCTCTCATGGGTCCAAATACGAATACAATCCTCTCCATAAAAAACTTTGCCACTTGCTTCACCGTGTGTCGCGGCACTGCCACGGCTACTGCGTACCTGGTCGTGTAGCGATAACGTAACGGTTACCATGCATCGTCGTCGGTAGGGGACCTGCTACGTCAATAGCCCATCGATCACCTACATCTCGTGTCCGTAAACTCCGCAGGGGTGGCACGACCGCTTTGGGTCTTGCCTTCCGTGACCCACAGTCCTGACACGCTGATACCCACTGGTAGACACTATCCTGCATCTGTGGCCACCAGTACATGCGACTTAGACGCTCCAGTGTCGGCGAGCCCCGCAAAGCCCCGCCCAGATACTGCTGTGGGCCTCCTTAAAGGCCAGTGGCCAATACACGGCAGGTAGCACGATCTTGCCGCCGTCCTTGCTGCGCACTAGTCCATCGCTACGCACAGTTCTCTTTTGTCCCCGATAAGCGCCCTTGCGTAATAATGTCGGTACCATCGCCGAGCGTCTTTGCTCTCTTTTGATACCCGTATCCGTGAACTGTACGACTCTCATTTCTGTCAATGCAACTCGGTATGCCTTCACCGCATAGACAAGGTCCCTCGCGGCGTCGTCAATCACTTCTTCGACCGGTTGTGACTCGTCAGTCTCGCCGCCCTTGTTCACTGGGTCTGTCTGCCACGTCGACACCATGGCACTGGAGTTGGTCGCGTTCATACTCGACGCTCCACCCATATTAACACTTCCGGTGTCAGCACCTTCATGCATTCGTCTCCGGTTGCCCAGCACCTTCTCCTCCAACTCGTACAGCGTTAATGCTAGTGTCTCTCGCGCGGCTACCTGAGCTTGATCACCGGCGTCTGTTAGGGCAACAGCACTAACAGGAATAGACACCACCCTCTTGTCGGCGGCCATCCCCTCGTTCGTGGTTATGGTCGTCTTGTCCCTCAAGTACTCGGACACTGCACTGGTCAGTACCTTCCCCACTAATGCTGCGATCCCCTTCCTCGCCTGCGAGCCTGCCCACCTTTGTTCTACCTCCATCGGCTCCGCTGGCATATCCACAGGACTACGCGGTAGAGCGTCCGCCGCCTTGTTCTCGCGCCCCGGCCTGTACGCGACGTCGAAGTCGTACTCTTGTAAAGCCAACGCCCATCGATACAATCGTCCCGCCAGATCTTTCGCCGTCAGCAGCCATCGTAACGCCACATGGTCTGTCACAAGAGCGAACTTACGTCCATAGCGATGTGGACGGACGAGATTCGCAGCCCAGACAACAGCCAAGCACTCCAGCTCCGTCACGCTGTACTTTGCCATCGCGGGACTGTTTGTCTTGGACGCGAACGCAACTGGTTGATCACCATGGCCCTGGTCTTGTGACAGCACTGTACCGAGACCCGTCTTCGAGGCGTCTGTAGCTAGCTTGAAAGGTAGCCGGTAATTCAGATAAATTAACACGAGTTTCTTCATAAGTTGCTCATTCGCCCACTTGAGCGCATCTTGTTGCTCGGCTCCCCATTCCCACTTGCACTCCTTTCGTAACAAGCGTGTCAGCGGGGACATCCGTGTCCCAAAGCTCGCTATGATCCTTCGATAATATCCAGCAGTCGATTGACGGGTCGGACACCTTCGGGGGATAACTCGTGTCCGTGGTATGCCATCTGTGTCACCGCAAAGCTACACTTGCTCACTTGAAGGCTGAGGTCAGCCTCCGCTAGTCGCTCCAGTACTACAGCCAACTCCACCACATGTCTAGCCACTGATCCCTTGGTGAACACGATGACGTCGTCCAAATATACGAGACAGCTCACCCAAGTGAGTCCTCGGAGTGCACAGTCCATCAGTCTCTGGAATGTACTTGGTGCATTGCAGAGCCCAAGGGGGCTCCTGCAAAACTGGAAGAGTCATCTCCGCGTCGTGAGTCCCGTCTTCGGTTTGTCTTCCTCCGCAACAGCGAGTTGCCAGTAGCCAGCGTGTAAATCTAATGAAGTGTATCTTGCCGTGCCGTGTAGAGTTTCTAGTGTCTCGTCAATGCGTGGCAGTGGGTAGACGTCCTTGATAGTGACCGCGTTCTCACAGTCCCATCCTTCTTCCTGACTGGTCCAAGTGGGGGAACGCGTTCTCAAAAAAAATTTAAGCTGAAAAATCACTGATTGCTCAGTTTTTCGGTGGTTAGGGCAATTCGTGTGCTAGCACCAGAACACCAACTTGAGGTGTTCTGAAATCAAGTCAACTAACAAATCGTATTTTCTTTGAAAAACCACAAACTGACTTTTACCCAATCATATACATAAAATTCCAGTACAGAACATGTTACCCCACTTGGACCAGGCCCTAAACGGGCTACGGAATCACTCCACTAAATAACAAGAATTTTCGAACGTTTTTTGTCAAACTATTCTAACTTTTCCTATATGTTGCAAAAAGCATTATTGTTCACAATCATTTTTTTCATTGCCTGAAGGTACTTTAATAAATGTTTTCGAGCTGTTGGATACGGGGTACGTTTGTTCAACAATACAACCAGTTATGGCTAAAATGGTACAGACAACTCCGGCTATAGTGGCGCCGGGTATAAGAGGAAATTAGGTATTAGAGCGGTCTGATCCGGTCCCAATTTTCTCCATATTAAAATCAAGTCAAATCTGCTATAAAGTAAGAGAGGCTCTTGATCAAGGCAAAGTGGCGCAGAAGTACATACCGCGTGGCTCGCTTTAAAACTCTCCATATAAAAATGGTTTCCTCGAGCGAACACATTACTACCTACGAAAAAACGATCTCCATCGGCGCTACCGGTACCACCTAACCAACCCCAACCTTAAACACGGATCATCAGCAGTGGGTTGCAGCATGCCTCGGGAAAAGCATTGGCATTTCCGGGAGAATGAGAAAAGATTAAAACCTAGTGTAAAAGAGATGACAGCCTAGTGAATTGCAAAAACGGATGACTACCCCGTGTGGACCGCCAAAAGAATGAACTCCTAGTGTACACGTGTATACAATCGTAAAATATCGGGACGGGTCATTGGATTTGAGTGGGCATGCAGCCTAGTGGAAATTCGCTGCTGCGGCCACGCCATTAGAGACGGCGTCTCAAGCTACCGTCATACTACTATCAGTCGCCATTAATGTTATACTGCCCCAACCCAAGTGTTCGGCACCAAATCTTTGAAACGTTGTGGGGATGCGTTTTTAGCAACGCTACTGCACTGGCCGAAGTGCTGCTTCACGCTCATAGGAAATCAGAATCGTCTCTGCATGTACCTGGCCCATGCATCACGGCACTTATATTGTCTTGTAACGCATGAAGTACTTTAGCGCGAGGATGAGCTGAGTACATGTACGCTCGACCCACATAGGAAGCGGCTCATACATTCATCTTTTTGTTGACAGACAACTGGTCACTGGGGCTTAGACAATATCTAGTCTAGAGCTGGGAGCCGAAGTCACAGTGCACTACATGTACACAATATACCCGTGTACTAGAAGTACACTATGTCATTATCCAGTCGGTATACACATGTTTTTAACCACACTAGCGATTCATCCTTGAGGTTTGAAATACAGCGAAAGTCATCCGTTTTCATGGCTACAGTACACGAGAAAGTCACCCGTTTCACACTTGATTTTAATCCGCACCCTGGGAGAATAGTGAACCAACCTCTTGATTGCGTTGCTGCCAAAGCTCAGTAATAACAGATCCGGTTCATTATGCATTCGATGCAGCGTTGTTCCGTGACGAACTATAGAATGCTGAACCCAAGACAGCAAAATGACCTCCTTGCCGACGAGTGCACTAGCCTTAGCTTGAAGAACATCGTCCGAAAGAAAACCACCAGTATGTTGGGTATGGACGAATGCTAGAAGCTCGATCTCGATTGAAGCATAGTGGGTTTTGCGTTTTGTTTCGGGTTACCTTTAGTCGCGCAGTTGCTTGACCAACATGACATTAATGAAAAGAAAAAAAAAAGCATTAAAGAATATTACATACCAAAATTAAAAATTTAATTTAAGAAAATATTTCGTGAAATTTTTCTTAAGAATTGTTATGTTTATGAAGATAAGTAGGTTCATATGATTAATAATAATTTTTTTCTTATAAATGTAAGAATCTATAAGAGAGGTATTTGAAGGTGAGACCTAACACCACTAAATGTATAGCCGGAGTTGTCTGTATTAATAAAAACGTGGTGTCAGGAATTTTGCGGAATACAACAATTTTTAACTTTTTAAAATCCGCGGTTCGTACTTAGGCCGGAATATAACAATTTAAAAATCACGGTTCGTACTTAGGCCGGCTCTAACCGGAACTTGAGACACGCCTTCATTTCCGCTTAAGTACGCCAGAAATCCCCCCCCCTTTCTTCCTCATTCCAGAATCCGCCGGCTCGAGGAAAAATGGTTGAAGTCTCACTAGACTGTGCGATCGTAGGCCAGGCACACGTTTGACGTGACGATCGATGATGCCACGAAGGTCTCTGTGTTAAAGGAAGCGATCAAGGCGAAGAAGCATGACACATAGTTATTAATACAATGCTTTGTAGACCGCAGCAGCTCTTCTTGCGTCATTGAACAAGATTGTGATGTCTTGATCACCGTTGGCTTTGGATTTCCAAGCCTGCTGTCACATCTGGTACGCCAAGCAAATGTCGCAAACGCAAATTTCCGGTTAACCATACCCGTCCGAAAGCACTTACGACCAAGTTTCGGATGACCATAACCAACCGTATTAACCGTTCGGACAACCATGGCTGGCCGAAAATATCGTCCGGTTAACCGAAAATTATGTAAAATTAATGTTTACAATGCAAAAATGCTAAAAATGATTTCTTTTCCGTTTTTGCGCTCTGAATAGTCTACTAGGCACCCTTTTTTGCTAAAAAGAACGAGGAGTAGCCAAAATGCTTGATAAAGGAAGCAAGCCACAAAGAATAAATCTACAAATGCTCATACTCGGGTGAACTCGGTCACCAAAACCAACCGATCCATTGAGTCGGTTACCCGTACCCGTCCGATAATCACTCGGGCAAACTTTCGGTTAACCATACTCACGTTTAAACCTTACCCGAACGGGTACGGTTAGCCATTTGCGACCTCTATAAGCATTCACTACAGTTGGAGCGTGTAGCCCCTCCCCATATCTTATCGCTTTGAAGCAAGCTGAGAACTGTGAATCCCTCGGGCACCTGGGCCCGGGTCCCCAATTTTGATTGTTGATAGTACACATTTGTTTGTCACTGACCCATTCAAATCAAAGACTACCGCCTGCATCTTCAGGAGACGCAACTTGTACAGTTTAAATTAGTATTTAAATTAGAACGAGAGCATTTTACTGAAAAAAATTCACTACAATTATTCCAATTATATGCTTATTCATTTTATTCTGATGCCGTGTCAGTTCCCGAACATCGGGACCTCGCTTCAGTTGCCCCCCCCCAATGTCTAGCTTAGAATGATTGCAGTTATACCTTTTTAAACAGCCAAATATCAGTTACAATTTTCTTCTTTTTAAACTATATTTGTTGCGTGCTACATGTATAATAACGGTATCTAGCTGCCCCTGACCGTGATTACGAGTCATGCAATGTTGCGCGGTCAAACTTCCCTAATCTGTATATTATGCTGCTCATATTATGAGCAGTGCAGAAGAAGCCCCTCCTAGTATGCGCATCTCCTTTATCGTATAGGAATGGATTTTATACCACATATTTTTGATTTGCATTTATTTAACGCCGAAATGAATGAGCCTGCAGGACAAGAATCCGTACCCCACCGCACATACAAAAAGGCTTTATTCATTTTTGTTCTTCAGGGCAATTACTTGTTAAGACTCGAATGTGATCCATCCAACTCATGTGTCCAAAACATCCACTTCCAAACGAATCTGCCCGCCGATGCCGCCTCAAAGTCAACACGCGCAGCGGTCTTATTTTTCCCGAACAACTCGTGGTGGTCTTCTAATAGTAAGCAGTATTCTATACGTAAAAATCCATTTAAGAGTCTGCGTCTGAGAACTGCGACTCCCCGGACCTCGAGTCCGGGTCCCAACAATAAACTTTTAGCAGCGCCTAGATTTGATACCATAGTGTTTGGCAACCCGTTTAGAGCAACATTATCCTAAAGCTCAATATCCTGTATGTCGTGGCTAAGGAAGAACCGCCACTACTCTGCCGCATGTAGAGATTTATTTAGACCAATATTGTGAAATATGTTTATCAATGCTTTTTTTTACCAGTGTCCAGTAGATGAGAAATTATGCTTGGTTTGGAGAGGCTTCTAATACGTGAGGGTTTGTATTTCTCTGTATTGTACTAATATGTGCAGAGCTCATAATCGGTGAAATCCGTTAGTAGCTGAATGCTACCTCCGGTCGGAAAATAACATGCATTTTGAAGTTGGTTTACATAGTCGCTAAACATATATCCCTTTTAAATAGATACCTGTTTAAGAAGATACACACATATGCTCATTGGTTTTGTCAGGGATCTGTGGGGAGGTCCAGTTTCGAATCTCCCGCGCATTTGCAGATCCGTCAGTTCAAGGCAGCCAGCAACCCAAGACCGGAGGACACAGGCAAAGACACGGAGCCCTTCTCGATTGCCTAAAGGGGAAACGAATGACCAGGCATGTAAAGATATTGTTTGCTATGTTTATTGTGAGGATATGGTGATGTGTGTGCATATCCTTTCCAGGAATAGCTTAAGGACAGTAGGTACTGCCCGATAAAAACTGGTGCAGCTGAATTAACCCAGATACTCTAGCTGACGCTTGCTTGGTAACCAAGAAGCCGTCGTACTGAGCGGAATGGTGGCCTGGGGCGTCCTCGCAAAGCCATTCCTGGTACATTCAGCAGTCGCCAAAGTGGTTGTCTACGGCTTGGGCCCTACGGCGAGGTACAGGCAGCTGACTACGCCTTGGGTGTCTTCTTTCTCGTTGATCGTGTTTCGTTTGTGAACGGGCTTGCTGTGCCTGACAGCGGAGTATGCCTGCTACTGCACAGTCAGTAGCAGAAGCAATCTGCTCTTAGGCTCAAAATTTGGTCATCAGCTCAAAATTAGGTGCTCTTTGCATATCTAATATTTTTACTTTGTACGAGGCGGAGCTATGCAGATTTTTTTTAAAATGCACGTTAAATTCCGACCGGAGGTAGTACTGTACTACTAGTATTGTGAGTTCTAGTCTAAATTTCCAAACCGGCCGATTGAACCGCTCCGGAGTTTTGCTGCTCGGCGGCAAAGTATTCCACCTTAAGTACGATTCCATGTGGCAAGTGACAGCTGTACAATCGCTGGAGCGGCTCTCAAATTACTTGGTCTTTGTAAGTGAGCGATTCGGTCCATTTGGACGGAATTGACCATAGTAGTTACTAGAACCACAGTAGTATAAAGAGGAGGCAGCAATGCTGTAACTTTTACTAAAAATATGCTGCCGTAGCATTAAAAATAATCGCATTATAACAAAACTAAATGCATTACCAACAAACATCTCGGCTTATTTCAGGCTCCAGTTGTTCCGGCCTGAAGCAGCCTACCATCGTAAGAAACGTCTCAGGGTCTGGTGCGTTCTTGAGGTTAAACATCTCGCAGACATAAGAGTCAGGACCTACTACCACGAACACGCGCTTGATGTCCTTCAGTGAAGAATTTAAATCCATCGCCTCGTTCAGCCGGCGCAGTCTTTCTTCCTTGAACTTTTTCTCGCTTCGAATCGTCACCTGAATATAAGCCACAATCGTCTCGGACTTGCTCGATAGATCCTGACTCTTGTCATCAGCTTCACTTTTTCTTGAAAACGCTTCACACGTGGTCACTGCGTCGATGAAAGGGAAGAACGGGTAGTCGGGGTGCCAGTAAGCGTCCTTTCTAAGTGTGGACAAGCAAGGATA
This sequence comes from Phytophthora tentaculata, assembly GCA_033557915.1. Lineage (NCBI taxonomy): Eukaryota > Oomycota > Peronosporomycetes > Peronosporales > Peronosporaceae > Phytophthora > Phytophthora tentaculata. Next base: position 5,749,621 of record JAUCEA010000016.1, on the reverse strand, counting down.
GCACGACGCCTCATCATCGCCACTGCAAACAACGTTGGGCACCCGAATCTCGATTTTCTCGTACTCTGACACTTCCCGCATCTTCAGCACAACGGGTTTACGTTTTACGAATGCCCCACGAACTGCATTGTGAAGCAATAGCTCGTATGCGACGCCATGGAAGCCGGCACCAACAGATTTTGCGTACCTGTAAACCTTTAGCTGCTTGCCCGTGTCAATTTTACGCCCCAACTGGCTCAACACGTATCCCGAGTCCACAGATAGGAACCACGATCGACTGTCATAGTAATCCACTTCTCGGTTGCAGTCATCGATGTAGTGACGCCGCACACGATCCACTTGGCTCTTGCTTTGTCCCCCACCAAAGTTGTACACCAACTCAAACGCTTGCTGATTATCCACGGCACGGCAGTCTTTCGCTAAACGCTCCTCAAGTCGGCGTCGTTCTTTACAGAACTCGCGCAAACTTCCCCCACTGTAGAAGAACTGTTCCTTAACAAGTTTTGCCATTGGTGTGTCGCACCGCTTGATCTCGCGCAGCCCAGTTTCAATAACCCAGTTCGTTAATTTCGCGTACTGCAGCAGGTCAGTATCGCGCCACGCCGGCAAAACCACAATGCGTGAGCTGTCGTCGTGTTTCGCATCGTACTGGCACGATGTTGCAAGAAAATGAAAAGGCTCGAGTTCGTCGTCCATTCTCCCCTCTTTTTGAGAGTAACCATCAACGAGAACAATTGCACCTTCAACTTGGCGCCGGATGGCGACGATATCATTCGGTGAGAGATTCGTTAGTCGAGCGTAACATCCCTGGCCATTAAAATACACCACCGCGTTCTTAAGATCACTTTGTTTCAAGCGACGTATGACAAGTACCTTCCTCTTCTTAATGCAAGCCAGGTAGAAGGCGATCAGCATAAGAAAGCAGGATTTTCCGACACCCGGCGAGCCCACAATCACAATGCGATCCTTATCGACGGTCTTCATGAGTTCCTTAATCACCTTCCAAAACACCACTTCTTCCAACCGAACGAAATAGTAGGGAGGGAATTCGCCGCATCCCTTCCAAAATTCGTGCAAGGTAGGCGTAGTGACAATTGGGTTGTCACTCTGTTGTGTCATTGACAGACTGTCGAGTGGAAACTCGTCTTGATGCACAATCAAGTTCTTGAAGTCGGTCAATGTCTTAGGCCTGATGGCTGCCAAGTCGGATTCCATTAATCTCAATCTTTTCATGACATCATCGACTTCATCATCTGCTGGACGCTTTGACCCGACATTTGGGGGAGGAACCAGCACCAGCACGTGAATGTCGCCCTCAGCCGGTACAAAATTCTTCCCGAAATGCTTATCATTGTTGATCCACAACGTGGGATCCATCTGGTCAAAGCCTCGCGGGTGTCCATCTTCACAGCTGCCACGCCCGGCCGATCCAGCCACTTGCCGTCTGCCTTCTTAGCCAGGAAGAGCTGCAGGTCCTTAGCGTCGCATGTGATCGTGTCATGCTTCTTCGCCTTGATCGCTTCCTTTAACACAGAGACCTTCGTGGCATCATCGATCGTCACGTCAAACGTGTGCCTGGCCTACGATCGCACAGTCTAGTGAGACTTCAACCATTTTTCCTCGAGCCGGCGGATTCTGGAATGAGGAAGAAAGGGGGGGGGGATTTCCGGCGTACTTAAGCGGAAATGAAGGCGTGTCTCAAGTTCCGGTTAGAGCCGGCCTAAGTACGAACCGCGATTCTTAAATTGTTGTATTCCGCAAAATTCCTGACACCACGATTTTTTATTAATACCATTTAGCCGTGGTTTCACCTACCCTCGGCGTCCAACAGATATGCACTTAATCTAGTCCAGGATAAGGAGTTGAATGAATGTGTAGGTTGACTATTTGATAACGCGTAACACGTTCAACATTAGCCATAATTGGTTGTATTGTTGACCCGCAATAGATACCACCGGTAGGTTAGCGTCCCCTTTATTACAACGCTCTTTATTTTGCTACCAGTACCTACAGGCAATGAAAAAATGATTTTGAACAATACTGGTAATGCTTTTTGCAACAAATAGGAAAGGTTAGAGTAGTATGACAACAAGCGTTCGTTGTTTAGTGGAGTGATTCCGTAGTCCCTGATTGTGCCCTTTCTCGCAATTAAAAGAATAAATCTGGAAGAGAAGCGGTTAAAATTCAATTACCTGTAAAAGAGCTTTTTCGGTAGTGGCCAATAATGATTTGGCGCCACCAATAAAATCCATGCTGATAAGCACGAGTCAGAAACTGATGCTGGAAAATGCCCAGCTTTCTGGAGGTGTTGCTGCAAAAGGTAGGCCAGATCAAATTACTGATGAAGAAATGGATGAGATATAGCAACAAAAGATACCTGCCATCGCGAGTGTTTTGAGGCTTGATATCGACGATGGCCCAGTAAGCAAGGGTATTCGGCCAGAACCCTGGCTAGTAAAGGCAGTGACGAGTTAGGAAGTAGTGAACCTGGAGACGATGACGACTGTGGAGCAGATGACGAACGTGGAAACTGTGGCGAATGTGGCGACGACGACAGGCGTGGAGGCGATGACTGGCACCGCGGAGGACGAGGACATGACCAAGATGACATCACTGTCGCCCGTGGACCAGTTCGAGAAGGCCTCACTCGCTGGAAGGACAAACCAGAGGGTGCGTGGCGACTGGTCACGCATGCGAGGCAGGCGACAGCCAGTAAACGACGACGGTCGAGGAGATAGGGGCGGCGACAGAGAACAAAACGGAGTTCAAGGACAACGGATGGGAAACTACATACGACGGGGTGAGCAAGCACGATAAGGACGACAGTGACGGTGAAATCGACGATCTGAATAAGGGACGGTTGGTGCACCCATTGCCAGAGGGTCGCCTGACAAGATCTCGTGAGGCAAGGACGTGTATATTTGTAGGAAGTAGGGTCAGTCGGAGAATCGCGTCGGCGAGAGCAAGTCGCGGACGTAGCAAGGGTGACAGTTGCGAGGCGAACACCCACCAGCGAGTGCAGGCACCGGTCTGGTGTTCGTGCTAGCGAACAAGTTAAGCAACCGAATACATACGAAGCGAACTGTGACGAGCTCGATTGAGTCAATAAGAAAGGGATCGTAGAGAAACCACTGTCTACGCTAGTTAAAGGGAGAGTCGAGTAGAAAAAGTCGACTAGTGTCGTGTAGGAACACGCCATAAATGTAATAGCACACTTTCACACCAACAACACCTACTGAGTTCCGATAACTCAGTCAGGCTTTAATGTGGGTATTGAACCTGAAGGCCCAGGAACTACCCTACCAGGTTAGGGTTTCCTCTGTGTACCGTGTGCCCTGCTAAGCAAGCCACCGATGACCCAACACTACTAGCCACGAGCAAAGGCTAGAGTGTTCTCTCTCTCTCAAATATACCCCGCGGTCCCTATAAAGATAGGGTACCGGACGTGTTTCAGACCTGACATGGGGGTGTCGGAGTTATACTCCGATCGGTAAGTAATATATGGATAGCGTACAAACTTATCCAAAATACAGCGATAACTCGCTCTCAAATACACGTCCAAATCTATGTCTCTGTCTCTTGGCCATGCCGAATGAACACTGAACTACCACCAGTAGGAGTGCTCACCGACAGTCATATCCAGTCTACCGGAAACTATCCCGCCCTACCGCGTACTTACCGACAGTCAGACGTGCCCTTGCTTGGTTGAGAGTAACTGCTGTTCTGTTTGTTAGAGCACAGAGGCTCATAATGTAATATCTAATCCTACTATCTACATTTACAAATATCTAATCAAAACATGTCCGTTATGGATCTTGAACTCTTACCGACGACTCGAAAGGTCGTCGGAGCTTGAACTATCGCAACTTGTCACCGGAAGGTCGTTGGATCTTGGTCGGCCAAAGCTCTTGTCTTTTTCGTCTGTACAATCGCTCGGCACACTGATTGGTCACTGAGCTTGCCGAAAGGCCGTTACCGGCGACTCGTCAGCGACTTAAACCTCCGTCGACAACGGGAGAATTCTGTGGATCTCCGACCCCGTAGCTTTAACCCTGGCGTCACACGGCCTGTCGCGTCTCAGCTCCTGTTCCGTGGCTCCCGGCTGGAATGCCACGTCGCTTCGTCACCCGGCTGAGTTGTGACCAATCGTCGTGAGTTGTCGGCACTGCCGTAACTTGACTCAATGATGTCCGTCGAATCTCGCTCTAACGGTGCCATCATCTTTGAAGGGGTCGGTTACGCCAGTTGGCACTCAGTGCTTTGCGTGTCAGCTCAAATCGCCAAACGCTACACCACAACTGCCCCCACAGGGACCCGAGCCACGGCACTGGTGAGTGTCGTTATGCCTCAGTCTTCTTTTCGGCTACGCGCGCTTTGCCTCTCGCGTCTGCTGTGCCTCTCGCCACCACCAGATCTCCATGTCGGTAAGTGTGCGTCACTGCGTGGTTACTTGCGATGTTGCCGTTGAGCGTTATGCTGACTTCGACAGTCCGTCATCTTAGTCGCTGGATACGGCTTTAGCTGGTCGAGATCCACTGGAAGCAGATACGCCTCCTGCGGATTCGTCTGCATCATTGCCAGCACCACTGTCGTCGGACGATGTTACTGCGCCTGACCCGCCGACCGTACGTCCTTCCTGTTTGTTGGTATGACCTGCTTGAGCTGCCGTCTCATTCAAGCGCATACGTGCATCTAGAGCCCGATGACCTGCAGGACGCCGCGAACCACAACATTTCCCGTCAGTCTCTGCAGCGTCTTGTGCAGGACGCCAGTGATGCGGCCGCTGACCGAGTCGTTGGCGTGCTATCTACTCAGCTCGAGACTTTCGGGCGCGTCACTGTTGGGCTGCAGCGTGCTCCGCCGGTTCGAGAAAGCTCGTGACCTCTCTGAAGTCGTCAGTTTCGTAGTTCCGGACCAGCTGCCACTGTTGCTGCGGACGATGACTTAGCGAAACTTCGTTCCCAACTCCACTCCGCTCGTTGCGCTCAAGAGGTCGCTGAATCTTCGCTTACCAAAGAGATCTCGCGTCACGAGAGTGCTTAGAGTGCTTGCAGCTCGGCTCGTAAGGAGCTTGAGCAGTGCCAGAAAGAGGTCAAGCGCCTACGCAAGCACGAGCGCTCCCTTTTGGTGGATCTAGACGCTTTCAACGCTCAAGTTGATGGCCACAAAGAGACCTATTAGCGTCTGTAGAACCACGTCCGTAAGGCTGAAGAAGAATCCCAGCGTCCCGTGCAGTCTCTTGATCACTAAAAAGCGATCTTCAAGGCCACGGTGGCTACCAATACTGAGCAGGTCCGTCGCCTGCATCGCTTGCTTGCGGAATCGACATCGCCGACGATTCGGCGGACGCGCGTCTCAAGGGCCGGAATGAAGATCTTCGTGAACAAGTCAAGCGCTTGTCGAATGCTAATCGGACTCTCCGAGCGCACGTCAAGTTGGAAGGGATGGATCCCGATGTCTTGGTGCTCATTTTTGAAGGTTCGTCACATCCTCGTTTGTCATGGCAGATGTCTCAGTGTCTTAACTCATCCGTATCTGACTCGGGGCTCTCGACTGGCGAATTGAATGGGAGTTGCTTGACGTGAGTGGGCAGACTCGGTCCATTCTTCGTCGCCTCCACGACACTGCTGATGCGTCGGCTTCGGCTGAGGAGATCCCTGCTGGTCTTGCCCGCGTGGCTCATCGTGAAGGTGATGATCTCGACTCGTCGCCAGAAGTTCGAGAGGCCGTAGCGCGAAATACTTCGCCCGGAACGTCGTATGTCGAAGTCCAACGAAGTAATTCAAAGTCCAAGGCTTGAGCCTCAGCTTTCCGCAAACGTCAGCGCGAGACTTCCCCAAGTGATGCTGATCCGTCGGCACCGTCTCCGAAGCGTGTAGTTCGCAACAAACAACCTGTTTCCAAGCCACAGCGTAAACCGCTGGTTCCGGCAGCTACTTCTCGTGCACAGGCACCAACTGCTCCGGCTAGAGCTTCTGGAAAGGTCGTGAGGCGGTCGCAGTCGGGCCTTAAGAAGAAGACTACGACTCTTGCCAAATCCACGTCAAAGCTCCAATCCACGAGATCTCCTAGTGGTGAGAAGCAAGTTCCAGACACCCAGGGTCCGACTACACCATCTTCGTCGTTAGCCGAGCGCTCGTTCATCTCTACATCACCTTCGGTATCTTCATCCAAGGATAGTGAGTCGATGAAGTTGTTCCCCAATCTCCACGGGGCTAACTGAGTCTTCGGAACGCGTGTCACCGACTCCTGCTCCAGTCTCTGCTCCTATGCTGACCCAGCCGCTGAATTGTCGTCCCGGACGGGTCGTCCGATTCGTCAACAGGCTGCTCGATCATCCTTCCGTTCGTCATTGCAGCTCGAATTCGAGCTAGCAGATGACAGCGAGGTAATGGAGCTTGATGAGGCTGTGGATCCAGACAGATCGTCGAGCGACGAGTCTGATGCGCAGACGGTGGCTCAGCTAACAGTCCCTGCTGTGCCTGGGTCTCGGCAGCCGTCGGAGTCTGCGTCGGTGACGTAGCTCTCCTCTGGCGGTCAGTGTGTTTCTTCGAGCTCCAACCGTCTCAGTTGCAGCATTAGTCAAATAGTCGTAGGTCGAGCTCGAATATCTTTCTTATCGTATCGTTCCAATGCGTTCATGTTCTTGATGTTATACATTACGCCATAACAGTCTGCAGTAGTTTTCTTCGTCTGTAGTCTTGGGCTGTATTGCCCTAAGTACAGGTCATTCTTGGCGATAACTCGTTGACTAGTCCTCGTCGGCTACTTGGATCATTTGAAGACGGTGTTCATTCCTCTTCTGTCGCAAGTAGTCGTAGGGTAGACCGCCACACGAGAGATTTGACATCGGCTCCCACGTAGGCTCGTCGTAACCAATCCACTTCACCTTGAACTTGCGGACAGCTCTTTCAGTAGTCGTCGTGAGTGGTGTCCTGTCATCAAGAATCGCCTCGACTTCATACTCGCCTGCTAGTTGGTCTAGTTGCCAGCTATCTTCGGGAAGCAATTCTTCGTCGAAGTCGAACATTGAGTCATCGGCGACATCCTCTGTCAACTTAATCGTAGGTCTACTCTCGAATTCGCAAACAAGTTTCAGTTTGGAAACAGGATAAAACCTGTATCTGCTCTTGCCAGACAACTCGAGCTCATACGCAAACTCCTCCACCTTCTCGTTGATTCGGAAGGGTCCGTGCCAACGGTGGGCGAGTTTCTTGGCGAGTCCGGGCTTCACGCGCTCCATGTAAAGCCAAACACGACTGTCAGGTTCGAAGAGAGACTTCGGTGCTTTGCTACTGTTTTCCTGAAGAGCTTGTGAGTCGTCGTCGCAAAGCTCTGCGGGCTCGCGTTGCACCCTTCGGGGAACTGCTGCTCGTTCTTTGCGACTCAGAGCATCGTTGTGCTTATCAGCTTTTCGTGTCTTCTCCGTCGCTTGGTACTCCTTTGCAATTTCCAGCGCGATTTCGTGTTGTCTGTTTACTTCCCGACGCCACGCTAATGCATCTGACTGCTGGCTGGTCCCTCGACGAATCGACGACATCATTGCTTTGAGTGTTGTGTGACCATCCCAGCCATGCACAAGGTAGAAAGGTGTCTCTTTCCGCGTCGTATCCTGCGATTTGTTGATGGCAAACACCGGTCGCTCGGCGATTTCGTCCCAATCCTGCTGCAGCGGGTCTTCGGCGTTCATTCTAACAGACTGAATCACGGTCTTCACGTTCCTGTTGTCCATTGGTTGTAGCCGATAACTCAATGCCGCTCTTGATCTTGATTGCATCATTTCGGCGAACGCTTGAAAGACTTCGCTCATGAATATTGGATCGCGATCATGTCTTATGAGGGAAGGCGCTCCGAATCATCGGTACAGGTTTCCTCAAAAACTTGGGCGACTCTGAGGGCGTCTGTCTCTGCCATAGGCTTAGCGATTACATATCCAGTGAAAGCACACTGAAATAGCAGAAGTGCAGTGTTTCCTCGTCGAGACTTCGGCAATGGTATCACTAAGTCCATCGAAACAATCTGGAATGGTCGTTCGGCTAACACGTTACCCGGCGAGTATCCACATAGGTATGGTCGGCTTTTACTTGAGCTACAGTCCGGACAAGACTTGGCGCGTATTTCAACGTCAGCGTAGAGTCCGTGCCAGTAGTAGTCGCGCCTGACACGCTGATAGGTCCGCACTACATCTTGGTGTCCACCTTCCAGAGAGTCGTGACAGTTCTGGAGTACTTCCTGAGTTATCGTGGTGGGTACCACAAGTCTTAGCTGGATGTCTTCCTGGTGCTGTGCCTTGCTCTGGTGGATGGTTCTAAGGTAGTGAAGTACGTTGTCATCCGCAAGGATGAACTTATAAGCTATTTTTGGAGCGTCGCGTGCTGCTCTGCTTCCAAGTTTCGCGACTTCTCCTCGTAATACAGCTTTGAGATTCGACTACCGTAGTACTTCATCCTGTGCTTTAGCGATACGTCGTCTGCGCTCTTCTTGAGCAACCACTGGGTCGACGACATCTGCGCTCGGTCTCGACTGAGTCTGTGCCCCAGTCTGCGGCTCACTTTGCTGGTCTTCGGTGGGTACGTTCTGCGGTAGGTCCTCGTCGTGCGTGTCACTCTCCTGACCTAAAACTTCGTCAGCAAACTGGACTCTTTTACGAGTCTTGGTTTGAGAACGAGTCGTCACCATGAGCATGCTTGGTTGATCTCGCACGAAATCACAAAAGGTCATGTGCGTCGCTGACTAGCAAGCGTCGGTAGATTGAATAGCCTGTCGAAACAGGATTTTTCACCTCTGCATTGTCTGGCTCACCGTAGATCACCTCTAGGATTCGATTGAGCTGGGCGAGCTCTGCTCAGCACCACCTTCGACATCTTCAATTCCAAAGCTTCGGTTGCAAGGGAGTCAGCGGCTGCATTGTACTCTCGGGTCACATGCAGATACCTGACTGACTTGAAACGTGCCGTCACTTCTTTGTGGTGACTCAACTGAGTCATCAGGTCTTCGTTCCGACACGCTATCACCCCTAGTGCTTGCTGGATTGCGAGCCTCGAATCGCCGACAATGACCAGCTCAGTGGCTCCGTATTCAAGGGCAGCTAGGACCCAATTAGTCATTCCTAAGTATTCGGCCACGTTGACTGTCGTCTTCTCGAGGTAAGCTCTCGCTGCAAGGACTATCTACCATTCTGGTAGTCGCCACCAGATGGTTCGAAAGTGGTATCGTCACGGATTAGATCCAATAAAGCTGCGAAAGCTCTGCGGCTAGCACAAAAATGCCCTAAGAATTCTTCGATATTCAGCTCGCCGTCCTCGTTCAGATACGGTTTCCACTTGTCGCCCCTCTTTCTATAGAGGTCCAGCCGAAATGTGTACCGCGATGACGTGATTCTTTGCAACGGAAGCTCAAACAGCTCGTCAACATCATCTTCGAAGCTGTCCGAACATGAAGCGCATTGCAGAGACTCTTCGACGGGACCTCACCGTTCGACGCAGAACACGCTTGCTCGTTCGAGGCATTCTTGCAAAGTCAGATCCAAAATGCGCGCCAAACCTCTAGTTAAAAAAATAGCTGCTGCAATTGCTAAGGTATATCATCAGTTTAGTATACTATTCAGGTGATCACATTAAATCTGATGTATCTTAACAACCAAAGATCGGATTGACAAATGACAAGTACCGTTAAAACGAGGAGACAGCAGATGAGGTTTCGCCTGTTTTCTTATTAATTAGAGCAGGTAAGCCATGTGTTTTAGCCCCTCCAGTGTTGAATCATCGAATTTGGCTATCAGTTTGGTAGCCTCGTTAACTTGATTTATGTATGCTTTGGTACACAAGAAATGTCGCTATAGACATGAGAGTTACGGTACACACCCACTATTTAGCGTCCTAAAACTGAAAATGCATGATGTGTATGAGTTTATAAAATACTGAAGGTCTAAACCCTCACATTTATGTTCTGAGGCTGAACCAGCTAGACCCACGACTTCCCCTGATGCCCCGGACTGCGATGTCCAAGTTCAAACCACGGCTACATCATAAACTGCGACAAACTGCGATGTCCAAAGATGGGAAGTTAATGTAGAACAATTTACCTAAGTGTTAGGGATGGGCTACGCTTCATAAAGCGCTGAAGCCACCCGTTCCCTACGTTGACCGCGCACAAGCTCAGCGACTTGCTCTGCCTTTTGCAGGACATTTTTTCGGTTGACGGGTTGGCTAGTAGCTTGTCGCTTTTGTATCCAATCTCGAATAGTGTCTTCTGAGCTCTTCGAAAGTTAGGGAGGTGGGCTTTAGACAAATGTCTTAAGTGTGCTATGCACAATTGTCGTTGTTTCACGCGTTGCCTGAACTTGTGCCCCGGCAAGAACAGCTTGGACGGCAGCTTCAAGTCTGCACCGCTGTATTTGGCGGGCTGTTTGCACATTTTGGCCGGGAAATTGAGGAGGTCTAGACGGGGCGTCCAGTCTGGACTCCAACTATAATTTGCTGGAAAAGATCAGCCGAACGATGATTGTTTCATTATTAACAAATCAGATGTCAAAAGCAATTCTATTCAATTTACAATTCGCGATAGCAACGAGGGGTCTTTTTGAGCTCCTCTTAACAGAACATAACATTTATTTTTAGTTTTGCACCAATCGATAGATCTCTTTGAGCGCTTTCGCCCAATCATCTTGTTATCACGAAAGGATCATAACCGGGTGCAATGTTGTCCTACGGTGGCTATTCCCGTACACACATTAAGTACGTGGCCTTCAAAATAAAATTAAAAATGTTGCGAGTTGGCAATTAAGAGCGCCATAGTGCAGGAAATGGTTTCGAAGAATGTCGATTATGTAGTAGAAATCTAGTAGATATACATACTGGTGCTGGTTGTGGATAACGGCCTCTTTTTTTCACCCGCACGCCCAGCGAACACCTTGCTGTCACCTCCTTCCAAGGTTTCCGCATGTTGTCAGATTCAAAAATGATGCTTTATTTGCATTTACAATGAGTTGGGTATTAGCACGGTTGTTTATGCCTTAAATTTCGCTGAGAGTTGTAGTGCGCTTCATGCTGTGATTAGGCTACTTCTTCATATTTTATATTAAGCCATTCGATTCTCGCAAATGTAGATGGAGTTGGTGTGGATCCCTGGATGGTGTCGCGGACTGTTAATAGGATAAAAAGGGGAGGGCTACTAAACTGATTACGGACACGAAACCGATGATTTACCCTTACAAGTTTTGGGGGTGGTCAACGCTGCTTGCTCCTCACTGGACGCCACCTAAACTACCATAAGGGAGTGCCATAAACAATCTCTACATTTGTTTCTAAATGTAAAAACTGCAGAGGTAAAAAATGTCAAAGAAAACGCGAGGGGGCATGCTGCTGGGAAGATGATGGACTCAAAGTACTTTCCTCATATATAATCCAATAAATAATTTATGTAGCTGCCCGATGTAGTGCATAGCTGGTATTAGCTCAGAACTTTATTGAGACCGGATTTGCGTCTCACCAGACGGGAGACTAAAATCATCAACGATTTCTACAAACCTTTTAAATAGAGAATCATCAACGATTATATTTCGATGTAGTATTTGGCATCACAGTTCCACAGCGTTGGTCGACATATACAGTGTAGATTATACACTCAACTTCAAAGCAAGTCTTACCATCCAGCTTTCGCTTGAATGACTGATTTGAGAATAGGTAGGTGAGCCCGCTCACTGGAAGCGAGGTTGGTACCTACAAAAAACATTTCTTCGAGTGACAACTCTCGATGCAAGCGGCTCCATCTAGATGCATTGCCAGTGGAGATTCTCTACTGGAGCCATTGCGTCCATCCCTCAAGAATGTGTTCGGGATACTACGGGGACCACCCAACAAAGAGCGACTTCAAGAAGCTAGGTTTGTGGTAAACCAACAATCCAACATAGAATTTGACATGTGTCGCGGGTCACGGTGGGATGTCAGACTGACAGAAGTATCGGAGGACGTCGTGCAGTACGCTGACGAGGTGGCCGAGCAAGTGGATTCACTCCAGCCCCTCCAAAACGGTACCGAGTACCAAGTGTAGCCACTTCAAAAAGGCAGTCATCGTGGAAGATGACACGAGGCAAAGAGTTTCTAGGATGCCGAGGACGGGTGGCAAGGACGCTGCGCCATCTTCAGAGAGCCTGAGCACAGGAGAGGTAAAGAGCGGAAGGGAAGTTGAGGCCGGTAGAGGAGGCTGGCGTGCTACAGGGTGTCAGGGCGCCGCCGAAGGCTAAGGTCAGTCATGGACTTTCCCAGTCTTTGACAAGGACAACTACAAACAAGCAGAAACAAGTTAGTTGTTATGTTTACTCTGCTCCTCTCTTCTCCGATCGGCTTCTTCCTGAAGTACTCACGACCCGACTGGCCTTGGGGAGACCACGACAGTTTGGTGGATAAGCAGGGTACTTCACCAGCGTGAAGGAGTCGCGCGAGAGGAGAGTTCGGGGCCGGAGTGTCACCGATAGAGGGCCTCCATGAGTTCCGGGTTTGGAGTTTCACTGATGGCCAGGAGACCGGATCGGACTACGGGCAGAACGGGTGGCCGGACGTGTACGGCGAGTTCTCCTCGGAGTTCGAGATGTCCGAAGAGGTGGCCGAAAAGCCAGCTCAAGACGCGGAGGACTTCTTTGCCTGGGAAGAGGAGGGACTCGAGCTGACCATCGATGAACCTCTTGAAGTGGAGCTTATCTACAAAAGAGCAACTCCCGCCGAGCCAGTGGTTCCAATCTGGGAAGCGCTGCAGCGGCCTTCGATGGTCGAGACGGCGGGAGACCAGGAAGAACTATTCGCCTTCCTGGAGGGAATCGCCTGGGATCGAGGTCCTGGGGAACTGGGTGAGTCTCGGAGTTGGAGTGGCACTCCTGAGCGCGCGGGACAAGGAACGCATGTGACACCTTAGAGTGTGGGGCAGCGTCCGTCATCTTCAGTTAGAACGAATAGTCAAACGACCGCTCCCGCGAGCTGGATCCCGTACGCGACAGCTCCAGTCGCGAATGCGACGGGATTAAGTGTGGCCACAGTGGCTGATACGTCGGGGGGCATGGGAGCCGCGGCATTGGTGCCTCAAGAGCAACGACTGGGCAGACGCCTTCGCCGGCGCCTACGGCTGCTCCATCCAACCCGGTCACGTCGTCCGCTACTACGCATATTTCGATGTTTGGAGGTGGCTACGACCAGTGGCTACGGTGATTTCAGGGTCTGCGAGCGACGCAGGGCTCGACTCAACCACCTGTTCAAACCCACGGGCTACCTCAAAGTCCACCTCGTGATCCGGTTGCAAGGTTGATGCAGCCGTCGGGCCCGGTTCCGACGACGACGCAGATGCCGACTACAAAGACTACTCAAACAGTGGTGCACATGTGGGTACACCAGCCAACGTCGATGGTGGCTCGACCAGCACTGGCGCCGGCTCTGGCGCAAACTCAGACTCCAATACAATCCTCGGTACGTCCGTCCCGGGCAAGGCCAGTCACCGACGCAACCAGTACAACCTACGGTGCGCCCTACTGAGTCACGAGCTTCAGGTGTGTAGCCACAAGTGTGTGACGAAGTGGTTTAGAATTTTCTCGGTGACGATGTGGCGTCACGACTATGACTTGGAGATAAGGATGAATGATGATTGACTTATTGGTGGATGCTGTCCCGGCCGCACCCGTGTGACACGGATGGAGACTGGGACGAGTGGGATCGTGGAAAGAACTTGGCGCCTGAATGCAGATGGGCCCGAAATAGCACGGAAAGTGTGCTTCTTGGAGATGCATATCCAGTAATGCGAGAAGACGCATCGGTCCGTCCCCGGACTTTTCTTTACGAGGAGTACCTAAAGACTGGCGCAAAGTTATCCAGGAGAGAGTACCCCTGGACGACCTGCTCTCGCTGTAGTTTCACCCAACAAAGAACGAAACGACTCCCCAGACCTCTCTGATCCAAGAAGAACATGCGCTGGACGCCATAAAAACGTAAGAAACCAAGAAAGAAGATGCTGAACGCCCGGAATATGATGATATTGGATAGTTAGCGTTAGGATGCACACGGTACTGATGCCGTACGCCAAGAGTTCGCGCAATCTTGAAGTTGTATATCCAGATATGTGCCAACCGGACCGCTCACGCCAGGATGTACACCAACCTGGCTGTCTGTACCAAGATTCGGGACGGATTACAAGCGATTAGTGCGCAAGAAGGAATCTTGGACACACCCACGCCAGGATGACGTGGTCAAATACGTCCAAGTACAGCCGTGCGCGCTCCCACGCCAGGATTACAAGATGAATTTAAGTGTGTCGAGTCTGTCGCTACGCAACAGCATACAGCAAGCGCCTTCCAGGTCAATACAACGGTGCAGTGCCAGCCCAAGAGCAATCCACGCCTGGATGACATAGATTCGTGGAAGTAACGATCATCCAAGATACACTGCCATCGAAGAACATTTACCCAAGTCAAGAACAAGTGTGAGACTGTGCGTGCCTGTATGAACTTGTATCCAGACGACAAGTTGGTATCGCAATCAAGCGACACGCAAGTTTGAAGTTCAACCACGCTCGGAGAGCACTCAGGCACGATCTGTCGAGCCGACAAGACCACCCCATACTGAGAGCGAGATATTCAACCCAAGCCGTACCCAAATGAAGACTACAAGAAGCCAGAACTTACTATAATACGAGGACCAAGAAACCCATACTGAAGACAAGATGCTTGACTAAGACTTGAAGAAGAACTGCATGATGAGTGTACGAAGTGCAAGAAGACAGAAGACTTAGGACATATTGATAATTTTAAACAGAGTTCGTTTTTTCCCGTTGAGCACAAGTGTTTGGCGTGGAATAAGTCAGGAAGGGCAAGCGCCGCGAAGAAGAAGCAATCACACCGCCGCGCCCCCACACATTCCGGGCAAGTTGATCAAGAAGGACTGATCGCTTCACTGGAACTCCACCTATACTCAAGTCCAGTTATGTGGTGATCAGCGATCGTAAATCCTGGAGTGAACCACCTAAGTCATATCCTAGTTGGGTCACTAACTAGTTAGTGCTTTGCCCATTTCATATTAACCCGTGTATTCCTGAAGTGCTAAGTGGTCGCCTTTGGGGATTTGTATTGACTGTTGTGTGGATAGACCGTATCCTGGATTACAGCGAATTCTTCCTCTTAATTGAGGTGGTGCGAGTTTATATTGTGAGTATCCAGGCTGCTAGGTGCCTGAATTGAGACTTGAGTGAGTCTAGTGTGTGAGGCCTCCCGCTCCGGGTCTGTCATATTTGGACAGCTGCATATTACTACATATTTGTAAATAACTCCGTTGGTTGGTTATCAACCAGTCCAGAACTGCACCTGGGATATTGTACACGAGTTGTCTGTGTCCTAGCGTACTTACTTCTGACTTCCCACACCCTGGCGAGGACACCCACACCAGGATTACCTTTGTGTGTTGTATATTACTCTGTCTGTTCGTTATCAACCAGTCTAGAATAGCACCTGGGATACTGTACACGAGTTGTCTGTGTCCTAGCGTACTCCCTTCTGACTTCCCACAACGTGGCGAGGACACCCACGCTAGGATTACCTTTGAGGGTTCGAGGCTGCATTCTGGAGTGGACGCTTGCCCCGCACTTCTTCATTAGGTTATACTTGTTCAAGACCCTCATAACTACTCTGGTGGAGTGCTGTTCCGTCGAAGACAAACGAGGCGATAGGGATACACAAGGTACACACGCAAAGACCTTTCCAGGGAGTCATTTCGCTACCTATACTCCCTACTTCTACGCTCGGATCGTGTTTTTCCTAGGCGCAGGACCAATCATCCTGGCGCAAGAACCCGAATCCTGGTGCAGAAGACCAAGCACGGTGCCAAAATCTTGGTTCTCAATTCGGCATGGGAAATGCGTATCGGCGTAAATATCCATACTTACTCCGCCGGGGATGCCTATCTGGATGGCTGAGGACAACAAGGACATTCTTGATATAGCGAGACGCGAAGTTCCGGGTGGTTGCACATGACAAGGGCCAAGTCGCAAAGGTTCTAGAAATACTATATGGTAAAAGTAAACTGTTTTTTTACTCTTGCTTTTAAAAGCAATGGATACTGTCCCTGCTTGACAAGGACGTTGATCAAGTAAGTCTTAGGATTCGAGGAAATCACATCTCAATGGAGGGGCTAATAAATTTGATCAAGCTGTTATTGTGTGCCTTTCGCTCGCGTAACATTATCGCTCGCTAAAAGTGAGCAAGATACCTGCTCCTGGGTTTCTTTGGTCATATTATGGAAAAACGGTAGCTACCTACCTACCCGAGTTATCGAAAGGGTGTAGAAAACATTTCACAGTGTCGAGGCTCCGCTTCCACACTCCGACGCACAAATCTTTCGGCAATATTCAGAGCTTCCCGGGAAACGGGTGGCATTAGTTTTTCGCACCGATACTAGTCGCGCCAGTGGAAGAAGTATACTGAAATCTAATATCAGAGAGATTTTCGTGTACAGCACGACTTTTTTAGAGAGAATATCGGATATGCATTGTTTAAATAGCGCAAAAATATACTAAAAGAGTCTTGTTTAGCTAGCACCAGCTCCAAATGACAGCAGATGAACTCTTACAATGAAGATTTGTTCTTGTGTGCCGTCGGATTGACAGTCTACAAAACTCAAGGCAAGACTCTCAGTTCTATGGTGTGGTAGACTGGAAATCCAAATCCACGGTCCCGATCAAAATTATTATTGTGGCAGAGTATCACGAGCGCACAGCGCTACTGTCATTAACTGAGATAAATGCAACTGGGGGCTGCGTACTGGAAATTCAAGGTATATGATGTTCAGAACCCCAAGCATGTTTTTGGTATGACTTCATGTTGTCAATAATCTGCAGATTTGTTAAAGTCCCTCAAGGCGAACTAAATGAGAAACAACGCTTGGGTTTCGAGTAAAAGCGCTTTATAATCCTTTTTAGAGTATCTGCAGTAGTAGCATATGGCATCAACAATATAATGGCAAACTATTCTGTTCATGGTTCTAGATTAAGAGTTTAGCATGAAGTAGTCGAATGATCAAGTATCCAATTTGTGAAAACGACACGAGCGATTATACCCGGGAATTTGAAAAGCTTCACATTTTTCCTTTATTGTGTACCCGATTTTGGTAAGTTGCAGCTCAAAAGCCGACAGCTAAGCATACATCTTCGACCTGTGAATAGGTTCCCCGGAGCACTTGCTCTGGGGGAGTACACAGGTCGAAAAGAAGTTTGTTCTGTAGTAAATGAAAACTGATTGAGCTAACATTAGTCGTAATTTTCAATGTTGAAGGGTTAATAGAGTTAATGATACCCCAACAAGCTGAATTAAGGAGGACAAAAGTACCGTGGTGAAGTAGCACTTATTTCGACTGGTGCGATAATCCTGTCCGATGTATATTGGCTAAATGGCCCTTCGAAAGCGGAGGCGCGGCGCGTAGCGCAGAGTACATATACCAAAAAGAAGGTTATGACTATACCGGAGCCACCCCAACGCAGCGGGCACGGCTTAGCGCTGGCGATACAGTATCTACTAAGCAAAAATGTATTTTTTTATTAAGTACGACCCACACCGATACTAGTCGCACCAGTGGAACCAGTGTGCTGAAATGTATTAGCAGAACTTTTTCGTGCACAGCACGACTTTGTTATTTTATAAGCAATAAAATTCTGTAAATCTGAGGCAAAAAATTGTGTCCTTGGTGGCACGCAGTAACAAAAGTATTCCGGACAAAGTAAGTTGGACCTGGTATTGATGGGCACATTAGGAGGTACAATGCGAGGCTAATGACCTGTGCTGAGTGAGTGAAACCTTCGATTTAGCCTGAATACAGCCCTGAAGCCGTCGACACTCTGTCACGGGTCGCGCTAGGACAGCCAACTGACAGGGCTGTCCGAGCAGGCGAGCCGCATGGAGAAGTAGGAAGTGGCACGAAAAGGTGAATGGGTACATTATACCAGGTGGGAAAGGGCAAACGGCAGAGCAGTCATCACATTTGAAGATGGCGCGAGTCGAAGAGGCGCTAAGGTGCAGTGCGATGACGGGGACGGAGGAAACAGAAGACTCCAGTGCCTCGTTGGACTAGAGCGATGACGGGTGGTCGCCGAGAACGGCAAGGATTCTGGAGGAACGGAAGGAAGGCGTGCCGGCAGGATAGCTGTCGGCAGCGCAAGGTAAGGACTCAGTCGTGAACTTTCCAGGTCGAACACAGGTCGACAAGACCTGCTGTAATCAAGCTTTTTTGTATATATTTTTATTTCGTTACGTCTGTCGTCCCCCTCCGTGCTTCCTACCAGAAGTACTCACGACCCTCGGAGACCTGGAGAGCGACCCGCGACAACTGGGTTATTAGTAGATGACAGCAAGTGCAACGACATGTTCATAAATGAGCCTTTCGTAATCGTTGTTGTGTTGAAATCGATACATGATGTATCAAAAAGATTGAAGCATAAAAGTCGAGAGGTTTTGGACATCGCGGCTGGAGCGTCCTCCAACGACGCCATCGCATCCACAGCATTGTAGCATTTTCAGGCTGTTCGTTTTGTATATCTCTTCGGGTGCACTTTCCATTTTCAATGTCGATTTTCATAATGAAACATGATCCCATTCCAGAGTAGTGAAATACTTTAACAACACTACTGTAGATCGTCTGGGACTTACGCTGGGAATACCGTTTTTAGCGATTTTTGTGCTGCGCAACACTGTTCTACAAAAACAAAAATACCACGCTTTCATAATACCAATCCCCATTATCAAAATGGAGATTGGTGACTGAAAACCTGCGCTTTCTCGGAGCTGCTAGGTAGTGACTGAAATCCTGCGCTTGCTCGGTTCAGCACACATATTGGCTGAAAATCTTGCGCTTGCTCCCTCGCTCGTGTCTCGTGTCTCCAGCCTCCAACCTCAAGCGGTTGTCGCGGCAAGTGTGTGGTCCCTTACAAGTCCGTGGCCCGAAATTTTGCAATATATATAAGTATATGCCATTTCGTACTCCGCCTGTTCGTGCTCTCAATATCAGTATTTTTTGCAACGCTACAGTGACTTTATCCCACCACTACTACCTACCCAAAACGGTTACTGTGTTTGCTTCTTCGGCACCGCTACTGTGCACGATCCTTTAGCCGAAAAAACACTAACGTTTCAAATTCAATTAAAATTTGTTCATGCATTGATCACTGTACTGACGTACTGTAAAAATATAGGCCATTTGCAACATGCTTTACAACCACATAATGATTTGTTGATTCTCAATAGTACAGACAAACCCTTCCGTAGTCATAGTGCCGGGAACCAACATTTTATTACTATCTAAGCGTATTCTGTCGTGGGGTGGCTCAACCAGGTGTACCTTCGAAATGGTACCCACCCCAACCTGTCACAAGAACAGCATCGACTCGATATTTGCCAAGTGTTAGAGAATACTGGTTACTAGATTACTAAGCGTGTGAATTATGTGAGTCAGATGGGGGGGGGGGCGTAACCGGCAAGCTAGCTGCAATGCTGCCGTGCATACATGCGCCCGATCCGATGTCGGTGACTGAACTGCTACGACCCCACTGATGAAGCGTTCTGCGGGATCGAAGTGGAGGACATTTAAGAGCAAATGATCGACCTCAACGAGGAATTATGAGAAGGGGGTCGACAGTTTGTATGTAAACTTCTGGGACTCAAGTAAAAGAGATAAACGACGAAAAGAGGAAGACCTACTAACCACCACACGAATACATCTCGAGACGTCCAAGACTGTTGGTTACGCCAACTACTAGTGCTGCTTAAGAGCTTAAAACCCTGTAAGTCGTTAAGGCTATGAGGCCAAGGAGAGAGCATGGAAGGTCAGGGCAAGAATTTCCTTGCTTTACGCTTAAAAGAAGGGGTTAAGGCGGCATTGTGTGCTCGGAAGTGCTGGAATATACTGATTGGAAGAGAAACCAAACCCGATAAGGACGGCACGAGAGCTACGAAGCAGAAACGCACAGAATAGAGGAATAATGTTGTTGATGAGCGATATCATGACGAATACGTTGGATGATGGAACTCGAGTCCGGCTAGCGCATCTAAAGAATGGTGGATGATTTCGAGAGGAAAGCATTTGCGTAGGATTGTTCAAGTGTCAAGAGCTTCTAAATGTTGACTTTGATCCGGAAAATAAGTCGATCCGTGACTATAATCACAGAGTGGAGGCAATTCGACAGGAGTTGACGCTGATGCATGAGGAAGTTTCGGATAGGGAGGTACAAGCTGCTGTATTGGCAGGACTTGGTAAGAAGTACGAGAGTATGATCGAGACTTTGGACAATTTGCATGACATCTCTTTGCAGCAAGTGAAGATCAAGCTCACCCGTCGTGAAGAACGTCTCAATCAGGCTAAAGCGGTGACGGAGGCTAAGGCACGGAAGAATGGACGTTGGTAGGCAGGGAATGATGGAGCTCGGCTTGGAGGAGTGCAGTCCGAAAATAAGAATGTCGCTTTCGTCAACAAACGAAAGAGAGGTCGTGGAGGAGGCAGAGGCCAGCCAAAACGTCCTCGTTCGGAAATTGACTGTCATAATTGTTGCAAACTTGGACATTACGTGTATGAGTGCCGCTACCCACCGAAAGATAACCAACAGCAAGGTGGTAAGCTGAATGAGGGCAAATCCAAGAGGAAGAAACAGCGGGACAACGATGACACTTGTGAATCTACCTGGATACTATAAACCAACTAAGTCCGGAGGAAAGAAGACCAACCTGTGACCATGGTTGAGATCGTGGGGGACAAGCCATTGCCGTGTTATACTAATTTCAAGGCTGAAAAGGCATCTGATAACAGCTTTTACATTCCATTTGTGTTATAAAACGCGTATGGGGTGAATATCTGCGGATGTCGTGAGGCTTTAGTGTCTTTGACGTCGGAATGCGACACGGTAATGAGATGGTTTGAGAATACCTGCAAAAAGGCACAGATGAAAGGTTTGGTGAAGTTTGCCATCGTTGATGCGACGACAAAGAAAAAGATGTGGATGCTCTATATGTGGAAGGAGCAACCAACTTGTTGTTGCAGCGTACCCTCTATGAAGAATATGGCTATTGTGCACAGAGAAGTGAGGACCATGAAGTGACTGCGTTTTCAAACCGAGTGAATCACATTACCTGGGAGTTTGATTTGGTGGGTGGACTCTACCAGACAATGGTAGAGATTCCTCGTTGTAACGAGGTTACACGGTGTGGTGCACAAATGGGTGCATAGTACCCGGAGAGTCAACAGACTCTCAGTACATGATGTGTAGAATTAACGGTGAAATCAGTACAACGGCTGAGGGCCACACGTAATGCATTTGATTAGGTTTAACTATGATAGATAGTTAAACATAGATAGCGGCTTGGCCGCAAAAGAGATAAATAAAAGCACTTCAGTTTTGGAAAAAAAAGAGTTATTTCGAGTTTATAACTCTGCGCCCTGGTTTGAAGGCTGTGTTAAGTTTCTTCGGATAAGAAACTTTGTATTACGGACTCTTTGAGTCGAACGTCTTCCTCTGACGCAAAAGCTACGGCAGCCCCGCTGCGCTCGTTCTCAGTTAGCTGCATTGCAGACCACATCTCTGTCAGTAAAAAGATCGCTACGCTTATGGCATCACCGCCTGGCGCACGTAAACTGGCAAGTGATCCGGGAGATGGCCTCAAAGGAGCTAGTGAGGGGCCTGGATCTGTCGGAGAAGGACCAGAGCAAATAAGGGCAGTGTTACAATTGTGATATGGCGAAGAAGAAAAGGATGTCTTATCGCCAGACCACAATGAACCGAGCTACAAATCCTTTTCATAAGGTGTGGATGGACTTGAGCTTCATTCAGGAGACAACGATGGAAGGGTATACTATGGACTTGCATATATTGGATGAAGGTTCGAGGTATCAGTGGTTGGATGGGCAGAAAACGAAGGAGAAAAGCGTGAATAACTTGATGTGCTTTAGAGATATGGTGCACGCCGACCACCGAGCACGGGTGAAGACATTCCATTCTGATCAAGACACAGAATACATGAACCAAACAACGACTGAGATGTGCGCTGGCGAGACGATACAAATCTTCTCTCACCCACATTCGCCCGAGGAAGTTTGTTTAATTGAGAAAGCACATGGAGTCCTGATGGATAAAATTCGTCAGTGCTATTTAGCTGTGAGCTTCCCGGAATGTTGTGGGGTGAAGCGGCTAGATATGTAATTGAGACGATCAACATAACGAGTACCAAGGGTAATGCAGAGAAGGTGACGCCTCATGAGAAGATGTTCGGGTTGAAACAGAGTGTGCGCCATCTTCAACCCTTTGGGTGTCTTGCTGTCAAGTTCGTTGACAAGATCTACCGTATGGACAAGTCGTCGTTGAAAGGTGCACCTGGTCTGATGGTCGGATATGCTACGCAGACGAAGGTTATGGGCTGCTGAACTTAACGACAGGTGTCATAAGTGAACTTCGGCATCAGAATGTGAAGTTCTACAAAGAGACTACGGTAGATAAGTGGTACGTCGAGAAACTTCTTAATGAAGTGTATCGAATGAGAAGACGTCCATCCGTGGACAGCACCAAACTTCCGCTGGTAACCCTGCCGGTGGTAGAAGTGGGTGAACCACACGGGGAGCAGGATAATGAGCTTTCGAGCGGTCAGGAGAGGCAAAGTGAGGCAAATACTGGTGGTGAGTTGCTGAGGGATATTGAGCCCGAACAAGCATCAGAATCAGAAAAGAGTATCGAGGACAAACCTCCACCACGTCGAAAACGACATTTACCTGTTGAAGTTAAATATCCACGAAGATCCAAACGCGCCTGCATGAAGCCGACGCGACTTAAGGATTTCGTGTCCACTGTATTTAGCTCTTCAGCCTCGGCTTCTGCTACGATGAGGAACAAAGGCCGATAGCCTGGAATGAGATGGTGGCTTCACCACACAGAGTGAAGTGGCTTGAAATCACGAAGGAGGAACTCTTGGATCAGCTGGAAAATGAGACGTGGGTACTAGTACCGATACCGAAGAACGACCACATCCTGAGAATTAAATGGTTATCGGCTTTGAAAGAGAACGAGCTAAAGATGCTGCGGTTCAAGGCTCACCTGGTTGTATTCGGTTGCTTCCAGATATGTGGAACTGATTTTGATGAGACGTTCCCCCCAGTTTTGAGATTTGAGACGCTAAGACTCGTCTTCCCGTGGGCTGGGTTGACTAAGGCGGTAGTGAAGCAACTTGATTTTGTGACTTCCTTCCTAAACGCCCCCACTGAACGCATCATCTTCATGAAGCAACCTGAGAGTTTCGTGAAGCGTGTGTATGAAGACTGGGTGTGTCTTCTGAAGAAGAGCATCTATGGATTACGACAATCACCACGTAACTGAAATAACACGCTACATCTTGTGCTGATTGAATTTGGCTTTCGTCAGAGCTATAAAGACGATGGACTGTACTGGATTCGAATTGAGGGCAGACCTGTCCTTCTGTCAATTTACGTGGATGATATTCTGCTAGGTGGTAAGGAAGAGGATGTGAACTTCGTAGATACGGAACTGCCGGAAAGATTTAAGATGAAGTGTCTCGGAGACGTTAACTATTTGTTGGGACTTCAGATCCACTACGATCCTGAGACTCATGTTTTGTTCAAGCAAACGAAGTACATCCAAGACATCATGGCTAAGTTTAACATGGAGTCGGCTTATCCAGTACGTATTCCGATGACTGTGGATGGAGTGAAGTTGGCAGATGTCATCTCTGAAGAGCACGAGAAGAGTGCACAGTTGCCGTATCGAAGTCTCGTTGGGTGCCTGCAGTATTTGGCAAGCGGGTCACGTCCAGAGTTGGGTACTGCTGTTCGGATTCTAAGTAAGTTTCTGGGCAAGTATGTCGTCCCGCACTGGAGAGCAGCCAAACGTGTTTTGCGGTACTTGATTGGTACGCAGGACATGGGATTGCAGTTTGACTTTAAAGAGGCACGCCAATATGACAAAATGAAGATCGAGGTCTACACTGATGCAAATATCGCCTCGGTAGGAGGAGGTATGAAATCGGTAACTGGATTTACCGTAACTTGTAATGGACAAATAATCTCAGCGAGATGCTGGAAACAGGACACTTTTGCTGAAAGTGCTTGTGAGGCCGAGCTGAATGCAGCGAATACTGGGATGCATGAAGCAGTTTGGCTAGAGCAACTAGTGGATGAGCTAGTCTTGGAGAGGGAGACCACGACGCTGTATTGCGACTCAAGCAGTGCTCGTGAGTTAATGGAGCATGCTGGGAAGCATCGCAGGACCAAACAGCTCAACATCAGTGACCTCAAGATTCGCGTGTATGTGAAACAGCAGGGTGTAAAACTTGAGCCCGTTGCATCGAAAGCGAATGTAGCCGACATGATGACAAAACCACTTCCGATGGAAGCGTTGCAAGGTCATGGAGAGACAAAGGGATGTCGTACCATAAGTTTGAGCACGAAGGCAACCCACGCTAGTACTGTACCACTGAAGAGTGAGAAGGAGAAAGTTCGGGATGAGAACATCCGCGAAGCCGACTAGTCCTTGGCTGTAAAAGCCAGCAAAAGCAAAAAGGACCGTCATGGAATCCCAGCTCGCTTTAAGAAGAGTGCCCGAGCAAAGTGGACACTGAAGAGGTTCTGATTGTCACTCAGGTGGCATAAGGATTTGGCAGCAAGGGCTTAGCGACTGGAGGAGAGTGAAGGCCAAATCCACTCATGTGTGTTGTAACATGCATGTGAATTGATAGGAAGAGAGTGGCATGAGAAGAAGGTTTCTAATGCTGTTGATCTGTGTCTACATTTGACTGATATGCAGACAACGACTACTGGCGACCCCAAGTTGATGTCGATTGAAGTGAGCGGAGACGACGACGAGGGAATAAATCAAACCTTTGTTGCGTTCTACAACAAAGTAAAACGAGTTCTTGAAGAAACCCTACGGGAGCTGGATGTAGTCTCAGAGCGACTTACAACATCGCTCAGCTCCAGGTTCTCAACTATATCGGTTGCTGTGTCCAAGTTTGTGGTGTCTGTGTTGGAGATGAGTGGGTGTTCTGCTACTGATATTGAGCATGAAGCAATGACCATGAAGGCATCTTCCTCATCATGTGCTTGTCCAGGGGGTCTTGCACCTACTTTGCTCCATTTCCAGCGTGTGTGTCCATTACTTAGCTACTGGAGTGACAGCAAAATAGCGCTACACCGTTCACTCTAATTAGTCGTGCTTCGAAATTAGTCGCGCATTCGCGCTTTAGTGACGTCACAAATTTGGGATAGTTTACAAATCATACTTATTCTATTCAAAAAGACCGGGTTTGGGTAGATCTCGAAGAGTCCTTTGTTCTAGTATGCTCGAATTGAAATTCGAGCCGATAGTTTTCACAAAATGGTCACCTAAAATCCTGATATTTTAGGTTGCAACCTAACATTCGCTATAAGTCATGGCATGACTAATTAGAGTGAACAGTGTACCGCTGTAGAAATTACGGCTAGTCGGTCGCTAAACCTAAAATAACCCATGATTTACCTCCTACAAATAGAATGGAATAGCTCCATCGGTGAGGATGCTCTAAAGCCCTCAAAAGACGCACAGAATGAGAAACGGTAGATGAGAATGAACGATTGATTTCAGGGTAAAATCGCCACATAATCTTTTTTTAAAGTATCTCTAGTATTATTAGAAGGATAGGAAACCAGCGAGCTAAGGGCCAATGCCGAATTCAGTGTCGCTTCGTAGACACAAGTCACCATTCCATCGGCTTCCTTGATCATTCTTGGCTCCCCACCCGGGTACATAAAGTCAACTTGTAGTAGGTCGGGGAGAACCCAAAGAGCACCAACTTTCCTCGATCACTCACAAGATAGGCGCGCAGGGGGAAAGACGCTCCGTTTATTGTTATCGAGGCAGCCTCGGCGTGTCTCATGAGAGAGCCGCGGTAGGGCGGCCCTGGGCGTGGTGTGGTGGGTGTCGCGCGCTAATACCCGCGTGCGCTGGTGGTATTGAGCGTTCCTCCGATGCGAGGAGAGACCAAAAATGAACGGATCGTCAATAATTGCGTTCGGCTGGCATTCTAAACATGATGGAGACTGGTATTTTTTGGCAGGCCGTGCAGTGAGCTCACTTTAGTGACCGTACGGTTTTTCAAAACAGAAACCATCGTTTTTCTCGAAACTTCATATAAGTACGAATATCAATGGCCCATCTTTGAGGGCGATTATCTCGATAACTCCAAATGGTTCATTAGTATCATTTGGTTTCATGTGGTCTCAAATACAAAAATATAATCGTGCTTAGTTTTAAGATTTTAACCTAAAATGATTCATGTCGTGTATAGCTCCTGTTTTAGCAGATAATGACAGCGAGCGTTAAAATGTAGTGCATCTAAAGCACGACCAGTCCAACTTTCTAGTTTTTCACCAAAGATAGACCATAGATTAGTCCAAAAATGGGCCTCGGGAGACGCATCCTTGGACTATTTTTTTGCTGGGCTTATTTTTTTTTAGCTGTACGCCAACATTTCTGAGACCCAACTAACGCTGGAGAGGCTGCGATATTGAGTCGTTTTACGATTTTCCACGGTGCATGAAGTGTACTACGTATATCCGGCAGTTAGATGAGATACAATTCTTTTGGGGTTAGAGCGCAGTGGAGGCAGCAGGAGTATCCCTGGCGAAGCTGGGAGCTCGTTAGCAGTGCCTTCTTGTCAGGAAGCTGTCACCCGAACGTAGCGATAAAAACCGCCTGTTTCTGGTCTAATAATTTGGACGATTGAAACCTATCAGGATAGATTCGAGGTCACAAAAATGAATCCAATCTTTGGCAAAAAATAATCCTCATATATTAGTACTTTGAAACCCCCTAATAGCAATTTTCTCACACAACGAAGACTGGGGGTGTGAATGAAGAAGTTGATAAAGAAGATAATTTAACCGAAGAGAGTGCGGGGAGCGCCGCAGAGGAGGAGGAGAAGGACATTAGTATCAATTTGCTCGATGTGGATGTACAACAGTGTGTGACGAACCTCATTCGAGAGGATCAGTGCGAGGGGAGTTGTCTCGAGGTGAAAGCTGCCGAGCTAGAGAATTTGGTGTGCTCCCTCGATCAGTTGTCAAAGTCTGAGAAGACAACTTGCATCCTTAACTACTCATCGGGGTGCTGATGCAGACAGACACTGCCCAGAGACGTCGTGGCAGTGGAGCACGCAACAAATTTTATTACTATTTGACGTTTGTTGGCAAAGTCTGTCGTCCGTCGTTTGCATGCTGTCTTGGGGTGCAGCCCCTCACTATCCAGCTTTACAAGAGGCGCGTTTGAGAGGGGAAATATTGCCACTAAGCCGCACGGGAATATGCTTAACAAGAACGCTTCACAGGTTGATTTGGTATGGTTGGTGAAGTAGTTTAAGGAATTTGCAGTCGAGGTCGGTGAGGTGGTGCCTGTACGAGTACGCATGCGAAAAACCAAGGACGGTGTGATTAAGAAGTACTACTCACGCGAGAACTACACGCTGCTTCCTGCAACCTTTACGTGGGATTGCCTCTTCGACGAAATGCACAAGTTTGTGAGTGTCGGGCTCCGTGTGCGAGAACCTGCACCTCAACCTTCCGGAAGCTGCTATCGCTACACTGCTCTACCATCAAAATTCACTCGTCGCAGTCGAATGTGTGCGATATGTGCAGCATCAATCAGACGCGCATGCGGCGTGGGGCCACGGTATAGCAAACCGAAGATCTTGGACAGCACTCGGAGTTCTGCACGTCGAATGAGGTACAAGTATATTAGTAACATTTTGAGAAATCATCAAGGATATTAATATCATTTTGATTTGTAATGAACAATTAGACGCGAGTACAAGAAGGATAACGCTGCCATCGCAGCCGTCGGCAGCGGCAGTGATACCAGTGTGATAGTCATGAACTTTTCGCAGAACTTGACGATCCCGTCCGTCATGACCACACCATCTCAGTGGTATTTTTGTTCGCTGGTTTCTGTGAGTGTCTTTGGATTTTTTTTACGACAACGAAGGGAGACAGACGAACTATTTGTACAACGAGTTCACCAGTGGCAAAGGCAGCGACCAGATCAATTCCATGCTACAGCACTTTATAAATACTATGCTGCTTCCATCCGGCAAAAAGAATCTCGTCGTGTATGCATACAACTGCTCCGGCCAGAATGAGAACAATTTTGTGATCAAGTTCTTCTTGGCGCAAGTTCAGATGTGCGTGTTTGATCGCATAGACTACAAATTTTTGTAAAGGGGCATACGTAGAACTCTTGTGACCGTGGGTTCGGTCACATTCGCAAACACGTGGGACGTTCCGATTGGTGGAGTATGGGTCAAATAGTTGATGCTGTAAAAGATTCAGCTACATCCAACACGACAGTGTGGATTCCCCGGGATAACCCCTTCTTCAAGCTACAAACCGATTATGACACAGCTGTATAAGACATTGGTCGGTGTCCAACCGTACCAATTTCGTATGGTGGGAGGCAAACCCGGAGTAGCTATATGCAAGAAGGGCCCGCACGACGAGCCAGTTGAACAGGTCTGCGCCGGAAGGTCGACGGGGTTTTGACAGAGTGCGAAAGTGAGCCGCATGCTGACCCACTTCGTCGAAGAGTTTACACATCCGCCTCTAAACGCCGAGTAAATGACGGATATGTACAACAAAATCCGCCCTTACGTGCCCAAGGAGTATCAGGATGATGCAATTTATGCAGCTCCAAGTGAGCACCAAGAAAGCACTGTAAAGGCAGCTAAACAAGCTCGCAGAAAGCACCGAGCAGTAATTACAATCACTGCGAAGCAGAACAGTGACAAACGAGGAATGGAGTCGTCCCCAGCGCCGAAGAAAAGGAAGCAGGACAGCGCCTAGGCTGCAGAAGCTCCAGTATTTGTTGCATAACGATGAGATAGTCCAATTTGATACTAATATCCAGCGTCAAATCAAAATGATACTAACGAGCCAGGTGTCACTAATGTGAATCGTAGACGTTAAAGTCATTTTTGAAAGTGTTCTACAAAACGGAAGTAACCGATGATACCATTGGATCCACACGCTGATTTTACCCATATACAACAAAAAACGATTTTGGATTTTTGATGTGAGAAGGGAGATATGTTTTTCGAGGCCTCATATCTTAGTCAGTTTCAAGTCGTAGAGGTTGTTTGGGGTCTCAAAGGAAAGTAGAGATCTTCCTTTTTACGATGATGTGCATAAATCGCGACTCGTACTATTATTATTTTGTTTGACGCCGTCTCATTAAAAAAATTAACTGTAAAAAACTTAAACAGTTCGCGTTTGTATTTTCAATCTACTAAGAGAGGTATTCATATTTGGGAGGTGGTTACTTCAATCCATCGAGAAAGTTTTTCTCAAGTTTTCTCACAGC
The DNA here is from genome assembly GCA_033557915.1 of Phytophthora tentaculata. NCBI lineage: Eukaryota > Oomycota > Peronosporomycetes > Peronosporales > Peronosporaceae > Phytophthora > Phytophthora tentaculata. Next base: position 5,720,230 of record JAUCEA010000016.1, on the reverse strand, counting down.
TGCAAATTCTCGGCTGGCTCACCTGCTGCGGCGACCCCGCCCAATTTCGGGCCATACTCCGTCGCCGCGGTGGCGAGCGAGCTGTTGCGGTTGTTCCTTGCGACTTATCTACTTATCTACTCGTCTACGTGTCTACGAATTAACGCATTAACTCATCGATTACTGGTAAATGTACGTGGTATGTATAGTTGTTGATCTGCAATGGATATGCAAAAACCTGGTCGCCAGAGAGCTATGTGCCAGTAACCCTACTGCAGGAGTTTTGATTAGATTGTATTTCTTCTGCTGGAGCGTTAGTTTTTACCCGCATGTATTTCTCAACCGCCAGCGCCGCAGCGTCGTGGGATTATCTCTGGACTACACGGTGCTCAACATGTTGGGCTTCACGTGTTATTCCACCTTCAACGTGGTCATATATTACAGCGAGAGCGTGCAAGAACAATATATGCGGCGTCACGACGGCCACCGCAACGCTGTAGAGCTCAACGACGTCTTCTTCTCTCTACACGCGGCCGTGCTGGTGGGTGTGTCGCGCTTCCAGTGCTTCTAGGGTTTAGCTACTGAAGTACAGAACTGCAGCAATGTACTGCCAAGCAAAAACATACATGTTGCATTGCGGGGCCCGCGAATTTGGCAATTGGCCCGCCATTTTAAAGCCCACCCACCGCTGCCAACCCCACGGGCTTCGTCGCATGCGCTCGATGTGCCTATGAAAAAGGACGACCTGGCCACGCATCTGCTAGCACTTAGAGCACGCACATGCTTTCGCTATCTTCGAGCAGCGTCTTTGAAGAAAGGACTAAACGAAGCACTGACTAGAGCCTCCTTAAACTAATTAAAAAGTGGCGTCATTGAGTGTCATCATGAATACTAGCCAAGCGCCGCCGCTTCGCGGCGAGGGCGCAATCCTTTTACTTACCTTCTTGTGCCGCCGCTCCACACGCCACAAGGCCGCTCCACTATTTGCATGTTACGTTGATATGTTGTGACTGAGGCGGGCCCTTCGGACCCGCAAGATCGCACCAGGTGCCGGCTTGGGCCGCCTCGCTGCGCTCAGCAGCAAAACTATATTTTAGCCAATCAGAGCCGCCTTCGCTCCGCTCGGCAGCCACTGAGAATACCCAAAAATCTGAGCGTTAAGTGTCACGGACGGACACCACACTACAGTTGATGTTTTAGACTAGATGGCTGCCGCCGCTTCGCGGCGGAGGTGGCAGGTTTTAGTCCCAACGAATGGGTCACCCGCCTTCGCTTCGCTCCGGCGGGGAAATTGTTCTTGACATGGACTGTATGTAGTTAAATGCATACGGAACTGTAAATTCCTACTCCGACGCGAAGATCTACCTGTATACAATGTTCGGTCTGTAAGCTCCGTCTTCATCCTCCATCCTTGGGTACTCGATCTTTGATCTCGAAGTCACTCGCGAGATGGCAACGTACAGCTGCCCGTGTGAGAAGCAAGGCGTTGCAAGATACAGCCCCAAGTACTGCACGGTTTGTCCTTGTGCCTTGTTAATGGTCATGGCAAAGGCTTGCTGGATAGGAAACTGCTGCGTCTCGATTGAAACGGAAAACTTCGAACGTCTCCGTCGCTGATAAACACAATCCGGGGAATGAAGACATGTTGCCCTTGTAGCGCACCATGCATGATAGTGGTGTGAATAACATGTGGCTTGAGAGCAACGATTCGAAGGCGTGTTCCGTTGCACAACCCCAGATCAGGATTCAGGTTCCGCATCATCATGATAGGCATTCCTACCTTGAGTGTCAACTTGTGGGGCGAAATTCCACTGATATTCATCGAGTGAAGTACCTCTTGCTCGAAGAAATTGCCGTCGCTGTCGTCGTGTACAGAATCAGAAGACATGAACTCCCGGGTCTGCCTTGATAAACGGTCAGTCACCGCTTCATTGATGCGGTGCACGATAGCGTTCGTGGTCGTGAGGATCGTACGGTTAGCGAGGTACTCGTCGGTAGCAGCTTCGGGGTTGTTTATCTCGCCATACATCTCGTCGATGATCCGATCCATGCCTCTAGGAATAACGCCAGGGCGAATATTCTCGTCTTCGTCCTCAGGCGCAGGTGAATTTTCGATCAATATATCGCGCAGAATCTTAATGTAATTCCCACCTAGGGAAGGGTTCACCTCATGTCTCCCCTCCCCAACCTGGAACAGGAACTCAGAAAACGCAGCCATTTCCTCAGCAGTGTCTGCAGTATCAGCCGATCGCACTTGCATGTTTTCCGTGAGGCGGAAAGTCTGGAAAAGTGGCCACAGCCTTGACGACTTGAGGCAAGCGCTGATTGTTTCGACGGGTGTTCCCATCTTCACGACAGGGAGAATCTGGCGGAAATCTCCCGAAAGCACAAACACTTTCCCTACGAAAGGCTCGGTTTAATTGTCAAGTATGTCCCGCAGTGTTCGGTCTACTGCCTCGAACGCGTGCCGATGGGCCATGGGTGCTTCGTCCCAAATGACCAAGCTTGCTTGCTTGATCAACTCCTGTACATGGGTGTTCTTTGAGATAGAGCACATCGAGCTCTCGTTCAGTTTCGAAGGGATCTTGAATGTTGAATGTGCTGTTCTTCCCCCCATGAGTAAGTGCAAGGCAATGCCACCGGACGCCACCGCAAAGGCGATCTTTCCCGAGAGTCTGGCTTTGGCCAGTATGTTTCGAAGTAGTGTAGCTTTTCCAGTACCTCCTGGTCCATCGACGAAAAACAACTTCTTGCCCTCCTCGGGATTTTTCGACCGCTTGAATAATCACGTCGTAGACAACCCGCTGATCTTCGTTCAGATGGTCTTCTGTACTTACAATCGCCTCCAAAGCTGGCTCGTCGTATCCGGTGACCTCACGTTGAAGTAAGCTGATTTGCCGAAGCGACTGTAGAACAAAGAACAAATCGTGAAAGCGCTGCCAGTTGGGGAAGCTCCTCGAAGTATGCAACTGAATGTCCGTTCGCTTGAAGATGATCTTGAATACTTAACAACATTTCAAATTCCGCAACCACTGACCTGAAAGGGTCCATCATAGTCCGATGTTTGCGTGCATAGCCGTCGGAAAGATCAGCGAAGAACCGATCCCAAAGACCACGAACGTCCGCTGGGGCCGAATAAACCCGAATGGTGACGAATAGCTGTCGCATTTGATACGCCATTTTGAATTCAGCGGCCTTTTGCAAACAGGAAATCCTTGCGTTGTCGTTCTCCAAGTAGCCAGCCTCCCGCGCGGCAATGTGGAAAGTAGTGCAGACGACCCCGTTAACCGTCCTCAAGACTTCAAAGGACGTTGGTCCTAGAGCAAAAGCCGAAGATAGAACCGCTATATCTCTAGGAGACACGTGAATCATGCGCCCAATTGCCGCTTGGATTTTTTTCCGCCGAACCCACGTCTTAGGCTGTCCTTTCTCCGGTTCTCTCCAACAGAAATCTTTCGTGATGTCCTGATATAACATCGTTTTGGTAATCTGGTTCTCAGGTGTTTCACTCGCACACAATTTAAAAAACCTGGTCAGCATCGTGAGGCTACCACGATCCAACACCGCCTCGAGAATTTCTGTATCTCTGAAGAAAACAGTCCGACCTGACTCGAGATGAACCGTTAGCTGTGTGACCGCATGTGTTATGTGTTTTGCCCTGAATAGTGAAATCGAGCAGCCTCATGCACGCTTCCACGGGAGAGATATACTGCGCACTCAAGAACCGTAGAATCTCGTTTGGTTCCCGGCACGTAGTTGGCTGGCCCCCTCGAACTTCTTCCCCTGTGAGTACAGCCCTGTCGGACCCTTTGTACACGTACTTGTAGAGATATTTAACCGCGGAGATATCTGTACATACTTCAACGTTGATGTGGCAGTTGTACTTCTGGGATAAGTACGGATTGTACGGTACAACCCACTGGTTAATCGTGGCGCTATCGTATTCTCTGCCCTTGAACATTAAAACACCTTCCGGTCGCCGACGCCGTCTGTACACCGGGTACCTATTAGCATTAGCTCGAGTAACCTCTGCTAATGGTTTGGGATACCCTTTTGAACATTTTCCGCCCTTCATGCAGGCGCATGAAGGATTCGCAGGTCCACAGGGCTCATGTAGCATGCACGACATGACGGTTTCATACAGCTGAGGGTTCTTCTCCTTATCTGGGATCTCTGCACACACCATCTTGTCCATGATTTCGCGTGTCCGAGGTTTGTCTTCGTCAGCCAAACTAGTCAGCACGTGCGCGTGAGGGAGCCCTCTTTTTTTAAACTCCACAACGTAAATTCGCGCTCGTACTCGTCCCAGAACGCCCTCGTTTAAATCATCCAGTGTCGCTTATAATTTCTGCTGTCACACACGCGCCACGATATCCGGTCAATCTTGGGCCGTCTGGATCGCGGAAGGAATTGCTTCAAGAATCTCATCCCACTTGGGGTTACACGTTTCGGTCAGGAAACATGCCGATATTCACGAACGATAGCCATGAAAGCTTGATATGACTTGTACATCGAGCGCGGGCTACCCATGTGCGTTGCTGGTAGAATAATCCGCTTCACAACCTGGTTGAGAAAGTGTGTAGACCCTCCTCTGCCCTCTTCATTCCGATCGGGGTGCACCAATCTGTTCTCAGTCCGGTCGTAATTCCACAGTAGCACTTCTCCTTCCTCCAGAGCTAAAGTGTCTTCGTTGAGCAAAGCATCCTGAACACCCCTATATTGTTCAGCGCGAAGTGTTTTCTTGTTCTTGGCCACCCACCGGAGCTGTTCTTGCTCACATTTCGCACGCTGATCTACACACCACTGTTGGAACAGGCGTCCACCTTGGTGTAGAGCGGACCGATCCTCCACTTTTTGGTGTAGGCGGTAAGCGACGTGTTCACGAAGCGACTCTTGGTGTTTTTACGATACTCAGCGCCATTCGCAAATTGTATGTGTAAGTCCATCCCTTCTCTCCGAAGGGAAGCAGCAGTGGATATTCGAGTGGATCGTAGTTTGCGTCAGTCTCGAATAAACGTAGTAGGCTGTGGTCGCGTGTATAGAGAAGTAGATCCCGAGGCTGAGACAAGTTACCGTCCTCAAACCAGAGTCACCGCAACCTCAGACACTGTGGGGCGGTTATGCGTTCGAGGTTGAGAGAAACTGTCGTGTAGGCGGAACACCAAGTCTACATCACCCTCTGTACTGTGCTGGCGCACTTGTTCTCCAAAACCTAGGAACTCTTTGGCTAATGGGCTGTGCTCTGCCATCATTTGCTCGAGGTCCAACAGCGCAACACGATCCAGATCCCCGAATATACCCCCACGTCTCTCTGCACGCCGCAATCCTCTTCCGGCAGCTGTGCTCTTTGAAATGCATGCTTTTGATGGTTTAGTGCGCGCTCATGTTGTCTTTGTTGCTCAGTCAGTCCCGCTCTGTGTTCTGCATGCTGCTGTCTATCCTGTTCTAGTCCTTCCTGAAGCTTCTCCCCGCACATTCGAGCTCTACGGGCGCGTTGGCTTTCAGCGTCTTTCTGCCTCGCACGGTCCCGCTGAAAAAGTGTCATATTCTCTCGTCTCGTGCGAGCTCTCTGTGCATCGCTGGTACGTCGGCGCTCTTTCTGAGACAGCGTCGCGTTAGCTCTCCTCTCGCGAGCCCACTGCGCAGCCGAAACCGGAACGGCTTGTTGAACAGGAGCTTGTGGTGCGACAGGCAGTGTAAATAAAGCCACTTGCCTAGCTCCCGCTTGATATGCCGCCTCCATTTCAGTCGCGAACCGCCACTGATGTTCAGCAGGATCGGGTTCTTCTGTCTTCTCTTCATGATCATCGATAGGTACCGCTCGACATTCCGCGACTTCCGTATCGTCTTGATGCACACTAAGAGCCCGAAGCTCTTAAGTCAAGTCGCAACGCTTCCTTCTTTGCTTATTCATATGTTTTTTGTGCGTCCTTGTCCTCTTGCGCCGGGTCGAGTTGATGCGTTCATTAACCCGCAGGGCCTCCACCACCTCCTCGCGTGTCCTCTTCCGTTTAGTTCGAGCCATAGTTCTGCGAACACGAAAACATGACACGTTAGACAATGTCTAAATATACCGCACATTGCAGTAGGCTTTCATAGTTTCTTGGATCTCTTCGTGCTACCCGGGATAGCTTGCTTTCATCAAGGTTATCTCCGATCACTTATCCCACAGTCACGGGCCGTGAGGCCCGGAGAGGTTTTAGTTGCAAATGGTGCAGTCGAATTATTGAGGGTTGGGCCCCCGGGTAGCACTGTAGCTTGAGGTGCGATATCCTTATGCCTTAAAGGCGGGCCGCTAATTGCAAAAACGGGTTATTGATAGGCTTTTACAGCCCCCATCTCTCAATCGTTGATTATAATTGGCCAATTACGGCAATAACCGACCAATTATTATACCAACTTGCACGCACGCAATGTGCGTGCCCAACAATAATCATTAACGACCGGCTCAACTGGATCGCTGTCGGGCTTGCGGTCAATGGACCAGGTTGCCATAATGTGCTCTCGCGCTGAGTGGGCGGTGGGATAATGCTCCGAGAGCCCAAAGGGCTCTGGGACTAAACCCCTTAGCACGGCTACCTACTTGCAGGATATATCCCGCAAGTTATAAGCTACCCCCTAAGCAGCCCCAGGAACCTCGGACTATCTGTGTGTATAAGTCTTGGTGTCTACTAAAGCAAACTAACATACATACACGCAGCGTACCTTGCGTAATGCGTCGCTCCGCGGCTTCCGTTTTGAAAATGGGGGCAAAACATAATTTGAACGGTACATTTAAGTACGAAATGTAAACTACATAAAATATGTACCACACATAATTGTATTTTTGCCAATGGGACCGCCTTCGCTTCGATCGGCAGCCAGTAGAATGCGCGGATTAGCGTGAGTTTTATTAACCATAGCCGCAGACGGACAGACGCACGGACGGACACACTCTGCACTACCGCTTCGCGGCGGGGGCGCATGGATGTTTATATATCGTGTTAAATGTAGTATTGAATATCGCGTTAAATGTATATCGTGTCAAATGGCTCCGTTCCGCTCGCTGCACTACTCGCATGGTTAGTTGGTAAGTCTTGGCTGGGGCGGGCCCTTAGGTCCCGCAAGGTTGCCATGTGGGCTAATTTGGGCCACCCTCGCTGCCACTAGAGCGCCTGAATTAGCGTGAGGATTATTAGCCCTAGTCGCGGACACACGTACAGACACACGCCACACTCTAGTAGGTGAAAGAGTTAAAAGAGTACAGGCACGCGACGCACTCTAGTAGGTGAAAGAGCTAAAAGAGTAAAGACTAGAGGATTGGGCTTGTACTAAAATTCAATAAGTGCACTAAGTGCACTTATTGGAATTTTTATATTTCAAATTCTTTTCTATTTTATTACAAGACCGATAAAGTCCAGCACAAGACTTCACACTTTCCGTAAACTGACATGCGCAAGCAACTCCGACTTGTTTCTCAACGCCTCGCCATTATTGAGCTGTGTGGGGCTCACGTATCCTAAAAAAAGTCGACGGTTTCCCTCTGACTCCTCACCTGAAGAGTCTCGGCGGAGGTATAACTTCCATATCTTCGCCACCAGAGATTCATTTCTCAGTTTACCGATCGATCATCAAGCTTAAAGTCCCTACACGATGAAGTTCCTCACCCCGCTCTTGCTTGTTCTCGCCATGGCTACCGTGTCCTCAGCTAAAGCGGCTGCCTCGCTTTCAACTTCCTCGTCGCTGTCAAGTTCGGGATCCACATCAACGTCGACGTCTGCGTCTTCTGCAGTATCGAGCGTCTCTGGAAGTGCCAGTGAGGCATCATCGGAGTCAAGCTCCACTGAGTCCAACGCCGATGACGAGTTGAGTTCAAACGAAGGCTCCAACAGCACTGACGTCGATGTGGGCGACTCTGAAAGCGGTTCGAGTGGCTCGGAAGATCTCAGCATCGAGAGCGACGGAACGTCAAACGAAGACTCTGGCAGCAGTGAGTCTGGCGTCGAAGAGGCTGCCAGTGCCGCCTCAGATTCGCTTGCAGACACGGGCTCGAGCTCGAGCGCTACCCGTATCCAGAAAGTGGCGTTGTACGGGTCGACCATCGTTGCGGTGGCCATTGGAGTCCTCATTTAATCAGATCTCCGTAGTTTTACTTTACCATTCCTTCACCAGCAATGTAGATAATGCTACCCCCCCTCTCTAATCGTACAAATTAGGGTCCATTTTGAGCTCCATATCAGATAGTTCTTTCCACCGTCCAAAGTCCCACACACGCAATTGCCCTGCCGTTTGGAGTTCACGGATTTTCCGTTTTCTCGGACGGTTTTCAGGTTTTCACTGCCCTTACCCAAAGTATTATTTTCGTTCAGGCGCAAAAATGAAATTCGTTGCAAAACGGTCGTGGATTTTCTTTCGCAGCAATTTGTCCGTTACCAGCAAAGAGGCCGCTCGCTCCAAACGGAAAGCGACGGCTCCGGTTTGCCATTCGCACATTTGCGCTCCAGTTCTCGCAACTACAAGAGTCCCGTCGGTTCCGTTCAAGATGAAGTTCTTCACTGTCGTTCTCATCGCCGCAGCCATCGCTACTCAGGGTGTCACAGGCCAGACTACCCCCACGGCAACTACTGTTGCCCCTGCAACTGGCAATACCGGCACTACCGGAACCACCGCGACGAATGCGCCAACGACTGCCCCCGCTACTGCAACGACATCAGCCCCCGCAACTGGAGCTACATCAGCCCCCGCTACTGGCACGACAACGGCACCCACGACAGGTGAGGCCAGTGGCGGTGAGACAACCGAGACCAGCACTGTCGAAAGCTCGGAGAGCGGTTCTGGAGGCAGCACCACGGCTGTTGGTGACGACTCGATGTCGACTTCGGGCTCGAAAGAATCGGGATCGAGTGGAGCCACCACTCAGATGGTCTCGCTAGCCACGTCGGCCGTCGTTGCCACAGTGGCTACTTATCTCTTCTAAGATTATCGAAAGAGATGGAAATTAGGTTGTATGCTTGATGAAAAACTCGATCTCGGAAACTCAATTGTGTTTTTGTTTTCATTAACTTTCAGATTTTCACGTCTGATGCCGCATGTTGCCAACAAAAGAACTTCGTCTTGACGTCGGTGTGTCGAACTTGTCTCCAATCTCTGCGTCCTTCAACTTAAGCTCGACGCGGGTCATTCCGATCGAGATACGTCGCGCTGTTCCTGAAGACGTGGACGACAGCAGTGAGCTTGACGATCCGTCACGGGCCCACAGTGGAGGCAACGACACGGGATTCGAAGGCGTGTGACTCCGTATAGAAACTTTCTCGTCCGTACTAAGCGTGTTGCTTTTACTGCTTGACGGACGTGAGTTTGACGTAGCAATAGGCGGCAAACGGTTCTCTGTCTTCTCGGTAGTCACAGATTCATCGCTCTCGTCCAGACTTTCGTCTTCCTCGCTGATAACATCCGACGCATCTTCTTCTTTATCATCTGTTACATCTCCATGTAGTGAGTTAATATTACTGAGAGTTTGACGAGTTTGATCGTCTAGTTGACCCAGAAGACTCGATCGCGAATTGTATCCGCGGTATATCGACTGGATCCGAACTGCCGACTGGTTCACACGCTCCAGATCTTTCCGGAAACGCTTTCTTCTCTCCTGTTGCGTGTTCAAAAACTTTCGTATCGTCGACTGAATGGCCATCGCACTCACTGCATTCATGTGCGCTTTCTTCTCTTGTCGTAGCACTTTCGCTTGCCCCTGGGCCAAATGTGCACGCACCACCGCCTGCATCCGAATAGCAGCAGCGACACGCTGACGCTCCAACTCTTGTTGCCCCATTTTGTGCTTCTGTAGCAGCACAATCCGCTGCCGACGTCTCTCTTCACCCACACGGCGATACCTCTCTGCATCTTGATCTGGTTCGTTGAGTTTATTAGCCAGTAGAGTGATGAGTTGCACTTGGGCAATAGACTCGACAGTCATCGAATGTCGGTGACGTTGACGACGTCGATACCGTCGGAACGAGTTGATGATCTTGCGTACAGCAGCCACTTGGTGTCTATGCTCCAGCCACACACTCCTCATACACTTGTAGTCGCATTTAGCACGGTGCCCTCGGAACACTCGCTGGATATCAACCACGCTGGCGTGAACCTTTTGGACGAATTGGGTCAAGTTGGTTTGAATCAAGTGGCGTTGACGATGTGCCAGGTACTGCAGCTGGATCTTCCGTGCGAGATAATTCTCCACATGTTTCTCGTTCTTCTTACGCACCAGTATTTTCCCCGGTAATTTATTTTTCTGCCCACGATGAGTGTCAAGGAGTTCGCAATCGGCCGAACTCTCGAGTAGAGCCGCTCGTTTCTCGATGAAAAGTCTCAAACGTTCGGGGTTTACTTGAAGAACTTCACTCGGTGTGTCGATTTGGTCATTTTGAGCAACGCGTTTAGTATCTTCTTGACGACTGCGAAGTTGTTCTCCAAGTAATTTCGAGTGTGGCGATTGTGTACTCATCAAGTTACTCAGCGTCTCCTCGACGCCACCTGCAGATTTTATCGTAGAGAACGGATCGTATGTGCTTTGAACTCGCGCTTCTTCTTCACCACGTCGTTGTTTCTCCAGTGCTTCAATGCATTTCTCTTGATAAATCGCCTCAAGGCATTTTCTCAAACGATCATGATCAATAATTGGCTTGGTTCGCTGGACAGAGTTGGCTAGAGCATCTTGGATTTCTGTAATACCCGTACAGTTTTCACTCCGTTCGGGAGAAACTGGATAGTTGCCAATGCAAATATTTGCATCTACTCTTTCCGTCAAAAAAGTTTTCCCAGTCGATGACACTCCAATGAGTTTAACCACTTTTCTTGACAATAACAGTGGATTATACGTTGCCTTCGGACCAAGCAACACTTCCAATGCTACTGATGGATACAACATACGTACATCGTCATCGATATGCACAAGATAATTGGAGATCTTCTGTCTCTTCCACTGGAAGCGAAATAATCTCTGAAAATTGCTCAGTTGTCTTCGTCGCTGTCTTAACTGTCGCCAATCCAGAATTCCTTCCACGATACTCATAGTACTCTGCTGTAAGCCTTCGATCAGTATCTCCACATGATGCATGTGGTGGCTCGTTCTCTTGGTTAAATCCGTTAATCGAGTTCTTGAGTCGGTAACGGCAGCTTCGGTCTCAACCACAACATTCTGGACTTGATCCTCTTCAGTCGGTGTAAGTGTCAGCCCAATCAATGAGCCAGTCTTCTTCATACGAGACGGAGACAATATCATGGCTTCAAGCGCAGCTTCAGCCTGGTTAAGATCATTTTGAGCCTTAAGAAAGTCTCGGATAAGCGTCTCGATCGTGGGTAATGTTTGCTTTAACTGTCGAACAAGCTGCTCTCGCATCAAAATATCTTTCGTAATAGCGAGCTCGCGAAGAACAATCCGTGACGACCTATTCTCTTGTGACAGCCACGGTGTCGGTCCATACGCGAGACTCTGCGGCTCTGCCTTTATATTTTCCTTCAGCTTTTGCACCCTTGAGCTTGGAACCGATGGAACGGGCTTCAGATTTGGAATATCCGATTCACTCGGACAAAGTTTCAGTCTGGCAGGATCACTTGCTACTAGTTGATTCTCAGGAAACTGACGCATTCTGGAGCGTAAAAAGCTCGTTGCTTCTTTGAGCGGTACGGCAGGGCGTGTAGAGCGCTGTGACGCCTTGGACGGAGCTGACTTTGTCCGTTTAGGCACAACTAGGACGACATTTTGACTGAAATCGTCTTCTTCGTTAGAGTCTTCGTGACGTTCTGGGCCCTCCACTTCTTTGGCTAAACGTTGCGCTTGATGACGCTGATAGTTTTTCAAAATCTTCCGCTGAATTTGATGTCGAGGCAGTTGCGTCTTGTGATTTTCTTTTCGTGTTTTCTGGTCGTTAAATTGCTTCGTTAAGCCTCGTGCAACGAGGTTGCGTCGGATAGCAGCAGCTTTTCGCACTGCAACATTCAGTGTGTTGTCTGGTCTAACAGCGTTTAAGCCCAAGTGGCTTAGTAGACTACGATCGCCCTCGATCACGGCTTCACCAGTCTCTTCTACCGAAGCAGAAGACCCCAACAACGGAGCCTTCTTCAAGCCCATGTTGAAGAATTCCACAATAAAAGTTGGCGGTAGTCGCACGCAAAAATAGGTCAGTAGCCTAAAATTATTCTCGCAGGATGCTGTGAATTCACCACGTTAAATCACAGACGAGAGAGACGTGATCCGATGGGAAAGTGGACGATGGCAGTGCAACTTCATGCGTCACTTCTTCCACTGTGAAGAAAGGGAACACGTCGCGAACTTGTAGAGTCTGCGATCCGACCATAATGTAGTCCAGAGTGTCGACGAAGCTCATGACGTAGTTGGTGAATGCTGGGATGCCACACGCGCTTACGAGTTGCAGCGCGTGTTCAAAGCGATTCGGACGGACTTCACTCGTGCTGTCAATTCGATGATTGCTATCGTTCTCTTGAGTACGGGACAAGTTCCAGCGGAATGATGGCGCTTCCTGCCAGTGTCTGTGGCTTGAATCGATCTGTCCATCCAGAAGAAAAGCTACGAGTGCTGAGCGAGGGTGTGCGTTCCAGTCTCCGCACATGACCACAGCGGCGTTTTCGAAGCCTGGATCAGCTTTCCGTTGGCTTACGGTGTCCACCACTGCGGCGCCTTGAAGCAACCGGATCAAATGTGCGTCTCCGCGATAGAATATATGCGTATTCGAGAGGATAATACTCCGATTTAGATCCAGTTTGGATCGTAAGACGAGCAACTGCGCGATCGACGGGATCCGGTCGATACCCTTGGCCAGCTCTGGAAAGTCCTGGAGGAGACTCTGCGACGCTGCGTTTGTCGAGTTCTTGACTGCAGTTGAGAGGTTCAAAGCGTCTTCTTCGACCACGTCAAAGCGTAAAGTTCGCACGAATGTAGCGCAGCCTTCGTTAGTCGTACCTGTTTTACCGGCGTAGAATCCACGGTACCCGATAGAAGCCAGCGTCGGCTTGAAGATGAGATTGTATACGTGTTCTCCCATCTCTTGGAGGCAGACGATGTCGCTATTGTTTTCCTGAATCTCCTGGAGAATGAGCTGGATGCGACGTGTCTCCTTCATGACATTGTCGTCGACATAAGAGAACAAGTTCTTCTTGGCATGGTCCGTGGTTGCATAACCGTCATATAGCACGTTATAACTCATGACTCGGAACGCTTCAGCAGCGTCTGGATACTTGTCAGCAGCACTAATCGCTCCCATCCGCCGTCTATCCTTGAACACGTCTCGGTCAGGTCCTGGTAGTACAGACGTTGTTACGGTCTCTGCCTTGCTGCCCTCTGCATATTCCGATTTCATCGTTGGTGCATGGCATTCCACGTAGAATGTGGATCCTAGTTCGTCATCGGTCGGTGTATATCTCCTCTCAGAGCTCACCAACGTCCCATTGCTCTCCTCTCCTTTGTTACGGCGATACCAGCGCCACGAACACTCTTCAGCAGTGCAGAATTGGGTCTCTAGTAGCGGATTTACCGTAATACCAGCCATCACGGGCTCCAGCACTTTCAGATCCGTCACAAGAGGCTGGTTGTGCAACACCACGAACGTCTCCGAGCCGACCTGTAGCTGCTTGGTGCGCATCAACGCGTCGCCCACAGTCGCTGTCTTAGCGTTAATCTGCTGTCCATCTACGTCTATGAATCTGACAGGGATTGTGGGCGCTGTGCCGCCGTTCCGGTGCCTCGGCTTGCGTTTGGAACCTCCAGGAATTGATACATCGGACGCCAGAAGCTGCAGACGGTAGCGGACGCGGTCCAATTTCTCGGAGCAAGGACGAAAAAAGCTCTTGCGGTCGTCTTGCAATCGTAATTGCAGCGTGAGGTGCGAAGCGCCCGGCGCTAAGCTCACGTGAGCCACGTGCGAGGTTGCCATCATTGCGGGATGTGCTTTAACAACAAGAAATTCAGCTACGATGTTTGATTGGTCTAAAAGTGATAGATTTGTTTAAAGTAAAAGCTGGAGATGGCGGCAGCCGAGTACGTGGTTCTAAGTGTTGCATGTGTATATCTCTGTCTGTCGCTGTCGTTCGTAGCATCCACTCCACCGACCGACAGTGACGGATCTAGCGCTTGTAATGCGACCACTTTCTCTTCGATCCGTTGAGACTTGAGGTCGCAGCAGCGCAATCTCTGTGCCAACCCTGATGCTGATCCTTATCGTGCTGTTTTAATCCAGAGAGTGCATTGTCGTCATCGACGGAGCCAATGTCGCGTGTCAGAAAGATGGTAAGGCTCACATCCCCAAACTCTCAGCTGCCATCAAGTTCTTCCGCTCGTTGGAGCCCGCAGCAGGGCAATATCCCGTCAAATGTGTAGCATTTGCACCAAACTTTTGGCTCAACGTGAAGCCCACGCCCGGTAGTGTTGCCCCCAAGGAGAACGGGTCTATGCAGACAGATGACTGGGCATTACTCAACGAGTTGGTACAGAAAGATCACGTTATCCTGACGCCGTCGCAGGCCCACGACGACTTCTACGTCATCGACTACGCAGTCAAACACAACGGCTTCATCGTCACGAACGACATGTTCCGAGACCATGTATCGAACAAGGTGAGAGCTAAGGAAAAGACTATTGCATACTATACTTGCTATACTGATATTTAAACGTATTCTGTTGTCTAGAGAACTTTTCACGGCAAGAGATTAACGAGCAATTGGGTGCGTTCGCACTGCATCGACTTCACCTTCGTGGGGAAGGAATTTATGCCCAATCCGCGTGCGATGGAGCGTGTATTTAACTTCCAGCCATCGGCAACAGATTCACTGACTCTGCAGTCGAACACCGAGAGTGAAGTAGTAGCTGATAACGACGTGAATGACGAGATGGTCGTCGATCACAAAGGCGCCAAGCGGAGCAAGAAGATCGATCTGTCGGAAGTGACGTACTATAAAGTTCCACGTGAACTGCTGCCGATGCTGCACGGGGAAGGCGGAGAGACGATGGAGAAGTTCCAGGAGTACACGGGGACGTACATCGTCCTACCGTCGCACGCGGCGTCAGCATCTCCATCAGTGTCAAATGTACTGACATTGTCGATCTACGGGTAAGTTTAATGAGATATGTGATCAGAAGAGTATCATACTAAATGTTTGTGTTGTAACAAAGACAGGAGGCAGGTAGACAACAAGCTGTGGGTCACCTGGACGCGTTCCTTATCCAAATGCAGCAGCAATACGCTTATCAACAGCAGCAGTACATGGCCAGCCAAGTTCAATACGCACCAAGCAGCGCCCAAGACGACCACATGATGGAGATCGATCCCTATTAGACTCGACGATGCTCTAAATTATTTCCATCCTCGCTTGTACCCGTCGTTATCCGCCTCTCCGAACTTTTTCTCGTCCTGTTAAAGCATAACAGCAAATAAAACCATTTTTAGACTTTGTTAAAACAATGTTTAACCTGTTTTTTCGCACACGTACCCTCGTTTCTTCCTTCCATCCTTGTGCGTCCATCTCCTTCCTCCGCTTGCCTCCTGTCTGGAACGACCGCCAGTTGCCCACTCGCTGTTCTCTGCGATCCGTTTCCGCCCACGATCGCTCGCGTTTAAACATATTCGCAACTTTCGCCTGCTCTTTCTCCTCCTGGTCCGCCTCACGTCGTCGCTGCGCTGCTTCGCGTTTTTCGATGTTTAAACGTCGGTTCTCGATCTCTGCAAACGCACGCATCACGGCCTTGTCCACTGCTTCTTTTAAATCGCCAAGTTCACTCTGTTTAACGCCCTTCTTAAGCTTCTGACGGCGCTCTTTTTCAACCTCCCGAGTGGCATTCTCGATCGTGCGGATGAACATCTTGCGACGGTCTGCTTGAGTGATGATGTTGTACGCCTTCTTGACCTCTAAAACAGAATACAATTATGATTTAATCACTAAAACCTACATAAAACCACGCTCTATTCGTACCTTCAAAAGCCTCGCGAGCCTTGGGGTCGTGACATTTATCCGGATGCACCATCGTCGATATCTAAATAGCAATTAGCAGATAAATACCAAAACGATCGTTTTATCCAATCAGCAGGCCTCTTACCTTGCGGTAGTGCTGCTTCATGTCCTCTTCCGTCGCGTCGGTATCGAGCATAAGTACTTGGAACGGATTCAGGTTGATCCACTTGAAATGAGGCTGCAGTAACCGCTCGATCTGTGCGTCAGAGGTGCCGAAATCCACCGCTGGCTTCTGCTTCTCCTCCTTTTTGATGCAATTCGCGCTCTCCTCCAGCTCCTGCACCTCCGACATGAACTCAGCTAGCAGTGCGTCCTCGTTTTTCGGCTCGTTCTTCTTCTCCTGGTCTTGTTTCTCTATCGCTTCTTTTATCTCTCTTTCCTGCTCTTTGGCTTGTTCCTGAAGCCGCTTACTGTGCTCCTGTCCAGCTGCATAAGCCTCTTCCGAAGCCTGGAGCAGCGACGTATTGTCTGGGTCAAGCTTGAGCCCTTCGTTGTAGGTGGCACGTGCCGCGTCGAAGCGCAGCAACGCGTGCTCGGCCGCGCCCTTGCGGCTGTAGCCTTTCCACCAATCAGGCTTGAGTTCGATACACTTCTCCGCGTCCTTGAGAGCCTTACCACGTGCATCTCCCATGGCCAAATACGCGGCCGAACGGTTGCTGTAATACACGGCATTTTCGGGATCCAGCTCGATCGCACGTGTGTACATCTCCACCGCATCGGAGAACTGCTTGTCAGCTAGTAGCTTGTTGCCCTCGGCCTTGAAGGCTTCAGCCTGCTCTGCCCACTCCTCAGCCATGTCAAAATCGAATTTGTGTTTCAAAACACAATATATGTGCAGTGAAAAATCCACGGTTGACGGCCAGAAAAACACCGATGTGTGTCTGGGCGCAGCAAGTTTGAGATCAACTTATTTACAAGCTTATACTTATGCGTTCTAGCATGGTAATTAAGTAGTTGAAGGGTTAACCCTTTTAAAAGAAAAACGGTCTTAAGCAATAGTCAATGCGCTCGACACGAAGTTTTTTCTCAAAAAACTAATAAAAAAATATTTTTAAGAAGACACTCAGATACGTTCAGTTTTAAGGCAGTGATATTTTAATAATTCTTGGGATTTTAACCCAGAGTCCTACCCGGGATTGTAACGAGGTCAGAATCCTATAATTATTAATATTGGCAATGAACTCGATATAGATACATCGTTATTCAAATTGTAATGATATTGAATTATTAATTAGCCTTTTGGATATTTATGATATATACGGGGGGTTACCCATCCGGAGAAGATTACAACAAAGCACCTGTCGAAGTTTATCGGCTACTTTCGCGTAACACACATATTTATCCGATAGTCTACACAGCCCACCCCATAAGGTGCGATACCAGCCACTGGGGGCGACGTCTGCTACTTCGTTCAGCTTATTGTGAAGCTCCCGCAAGGCAGTGACGAAGCCAGACTGAATCTATCCGCTCGTAATAGGCATCGCTCGAGAGTCGGGTGCATTTCCGCGACTTAGCTTTGTAGAGTGGTACGGTAGAGGCTTAATGAGCAGGTTGTCAAGTTTGCAGGTCACGTCCACTATGCAAAAGGTGAGTTTGTAGGCATCGTTTTGAGCGCATTCGTGGGGGGAAACGACAGCTTTAACCAACGGGTGAGGTGATTCGAGTGTTCTACGAGGCACGAGCTCTTCGTACGCCCCGGATTATTGAATGAGCTCAGTCGTTCGGGCAGAGCGCGTTCGCGCGTCCATCGTTGCGCGCAATATGACGTCTAGAAAGTGGGTCCTATCGGAGCCTATGACGGCCAGGCGCTATCGGTACCCAAAAACACAAACGTTATTGGTAGTACCAAGACGTTAAAATATTGTAACGTTTTTTTGGGTGTTGAAATATAAAAAAGGTTTGTCTTGTTACTACCAAGGCGTTAAAAATATTGTAGCGTTTATTTTTTTGGTGTTGAGCGATAGAAAAAGCGAATGGGGAGGGGCATATTAAAAACATAATAGACTTGGGCTCCGTTAGCGACACGAAGCTATAGAGGCGAAGCAAAAAGTACCACTGGGGTTGGTGCGGGCTGGTCGTCGTTTGCGTTTGCACGTTCGGGAAGGTTTTCTTCGGCGGATTTTTATTGCTGTTTTTTGGCGTTGGTGTCTCGATTGGAGCACTCCCCTCCTGTCGTTATATTTGGTGGTGAAGAAGAAGTCGTGTCTCGGACTGAGCCCATGCTCCTCGGCTTGGTTTTTCTCATTTTGCTGAAGACTGATTGTCGCCGGTGCTTGGACGTTTGGAAGGAATTGTAGCCGGCGAGTTTTTTGCTACACTTGACTTTAGCATCGTGAGCGGTGCATTTCCCTACTTTCGCAGTGGCACTGGGCGGCAAAGAAGTGGCCACGTCTCGGGCTGAGGCGTTGCGCATCAACTGTTCTTAGTTTTCCGAGATTTGATTGTTGTCGGTGGCTGTTGCAGGAGCAAAAGACGGATCCGCAGGTGAGATTTGTTGCTTAGGTTTGCGCTAGACAAGCAGGGATTCGCTGGCATCGGGGTCCGGCGGCACCGCGGCAGCGTTGTGCAAGCTTGCTTGCGCTGTTGGTGTCGACAGAGAAGTGGGTTCTACTTCGTTCTGCACCGACCCGCATACGTGCCCAGCGCGGTCTGGAGAAACCGCGAGTTCGGTAATGCGGTGAAGTCCCGATACATTTCCTTTGGGGATACCGGTTCTTTCTTGGATAGAAAATCCGGTAACATGAACACAGCGAACAATTGAACCCTCTAAAAACGGGACTTCGGGGACCCGCAAATCAATCTTGGAATTGAATGGGACTAGGTATAGTGCGAGCGACACCATATACTTCTTCTTAACGGAAAATGGGAGTTTCTAGTGCGGCTTTGGTTGCGTCAAAGTTGAGCGCTCGTTTCGCGTCAACAAAGTTTAAAAACCACCCTCGTTCAAACTTGCGTTTGTGAACAGTGTCATCGACAAATCGATCCACCCAGTCTTTTCTGTGTCCGGCTTGGCTATCCACTGCAAAGCTTCCTTGACTGTAGTAATCACCGGGATTTCGAGCGACCGATGAGCAGCGGCGAATTGCTCGAGGTCATCGTCGCTGTCGTTGGCGGCCATGGAAGTGCAGGGTAAAGGACAAAAGAAGAATTGATTTTACTTGGGCAGGAAGGAACGAGAAATAGCTAACTGTAATCAGTTTCTTTTTTTTCGTTTACTGGGGCACGAGAAACTTTCTACGAGTAAATCCAGGATTTCCGAATTCGGATGGATGTGGCAAGATAACACGGCGTACAAAAATCTAAATATCGGGATCGCGCCGTCTCCGGTATCGGTTCCGTTTGTGTTCGTGATTCCGTGAAATGAGAGGATCGCGAATCTAGGATTTACGCAGCCTATACTGAATCTAAGAGAAGGTGAAGAACTAGGCTGCAGCTCGAATGAACAGTATTCATGGTAGAAGTGAAAGAACACGATTCTTAAGAAAATCAGCATAAAAGACCGTTCTCAAATGGGATTTCCTATGCACGACGAATGATGTTGAACGCGGCCCGCTCGTCGATATCACCAGAAGATGAAGCACGGCTAGCCTCGGATCGCGAGCGAAAGCGGTGCAAAAAATAAGCGGCAATACCGAGTCAGCAGGCTTTCCGCCCGGCGTACCTCTTGAGAGACTCCATCAGATACAACTCAAATGCGCGGAAAGACTGTGAAACTCATATTTGGAGGAGAGCGTTTGCTGTGTTTCGTGATTGTTGGCACCCTCTACGCGAGACGCTCCAAAAAACGGTTGCATCCTCGCCGGTTCTGATCGGCGCGATGAAAAAGCGGTTGAAGGCGCCGTGTGGTTTGCGTGAATTGCTGGTTAAATTCTACGACGTTTCGAGTCACAGTTTGAGGGGCTTTTGCTTTCGAGCAAAGGCGTTTTAAATGGGGGGTTAGACTTGCGCATTTGCAATCCGTGCTTCAGGTCCCTTATGAATAAAGGACTCCGGAACCCTCCCAGATTTGCAATTGCGAATGGTTTGCATATTGGCTGGCTACCAGATAAATACGCCGATACGTCCCCGACAGAGCATGCTATGGTAAGCTTAACTCAGTCAACAAAAATGCTAACGGTTGTGAGAGGCAGCCTCCACACAGCGATTCGGTCACACGCATATTATTTTTGAGCGACCCGTCGACGCCAGCGACTCTTTTGCCTAGAGAAGTTGTGTCTGATGGTGCAATCGGTGCGACAATGGTAGGCAGCATGACGCCACTGCAGAAAGCAGAAACGTATCGCCGGTACGATGTGCGTGTGCCCCGTCCTAAGGAGCTACTCGCGTGATATGGTAGCAACAACGACCTTTTCAGTACGGTTCATGTTAGACGCGATTTTTTCGAGAGGGAGAATTATGTACAAACCCAAGTTGTTCTAGGCCGATGCAACCGCGACAGCTGGTTCGCGAGAATTAGCCCGAGAATGTGCTCGGTTCAACGTCCCCGATCCGTCCTACAATAATGTTTCCGGTGACGACGAAACGACTACCCAAGTGGCGACCGCGCTTCTTACAAACTACGATGATGAAGATGAAGTCAGTCAAGCGAGATATGTTTTGAACAAGCAAAATCACAAAAAATGTTACAGTGCGCAGGTCGTTCTCGATCATCTCGGACTTTGATAAACCGTTCTGGGTGCACGCGTTTGTTGAGCTGTTCCCGTTCGGGCGGGGTGGACTTGACGAACACCGAAAATTAGACATTGGAGTGGAAGAGTATGTTCGGTACTGTCCTCGGTTATCTCCTCGGTGGGACGCAATGCATCATGCGTTTACTTTGGTCGCTTTGACGTGTTAGCACGGCATCATGCCATGCAAGCGATATATCCGCGGGCTAGACTGTCGCCGGTTGCAGTGGCGATTTCAGCTGCGGTAAGGAGGGAAGAGTTACTATTACATTTGAAACAGCGGGAGGATCGCCTACGGAAGATAGCATCGAATCGCACGGTTGGAGCGGCGCCTCGGTCTGACGAGAGTATCCGGAATCTATATTCGTTTATCACTACCGGGATGCGAGCTCATTATGGTTCCAATGAAGAGCGCTCTCGTGCAAGGTCCGATCTACTGTCGTACTGATTCCTAATTGTATTGCAGATACTACGACGCGGTAATTTCTATTTTTGTTGACGTGATGCAAAACTTTGATCAGAGTAAACAGCTTCCGCGGGTAGGGACGGGGATTTTTGGTGTCACGAAAGCGTTTTACGTATCAACGGAATCACAGAACTCGACGGGAGACCTTCACGGCCACATGTTAAAATGGATCGACGAGATGACAACCACTACTGCAGAGTACTACGACATGCTCGAGATGAATTCGTTTCGAGTGCGGATCGGGCTGTATGTTTCGTCCATTGCCCGTTCCAGCTTTCCTCTCAATCTTGCTTCGTGTCCAAAGTGCCGTTTATCGGGTCTTATTGCACTGCCATTTCAAAAACAAGCTTTCGAAAGGCCTACTCGAGGACGTGAAAGGTGTGCAACAGCATTTTGTTTTCTTTGTACCGAGCAATATGACGCCTTCGACCTTGCAGAGATGGAGATCGACCGGCAGGCCAACCTTTTGGGCTTGCCCTGCGACCGGATGAGCGACAAAGCGATTCATCGTTGTGTATCGATACCTCGGTCACTTGTTTTGTCGCCGCAGTGTAGATCAGAGGAGGCCCTGGCTACTGTGAAAGCACATTTGTACTACCAGACCCACAGCGGGGCCCACGCAAAATCGTGTTTCAAGCCGACGAAGCGTACTCCTACAGGAAAAACCTGTAGGATGTTTTTCCCCCAAAGAAGCATGCACGGTAACTAGCTGCACCTCTGATGGTACTCTGCGACTCGAGCGCACGATTGGCAGCAAGTATCTGAACACTTATGTACGGGTTGTTAACACGGTCCTGAAAATAAACCGCGATATAAAATTCTTAAGCGCTGGGGAATGTACGGTGTATTAACGAAGTCCAATCGACATTGAAATGATGTAACGCGTTGTGTGTGTTTTTACTTTAGATATCGAAAAGCGTATTATATGATGAAATACACAACGAAATCCCGAAATGAAGTGGAGAACCCGCTCGCAATTCACATGCACACCTTTGATAAGGCGGTCTCTAAGCGTGGAGACGCGAACGACGCAATTATGGAAGGGCGTCGTCTAGTGCAGTCAATGTGTTGCGCCCTGTCAAAGCCGCAGGAAGTGTCTGGGCCGATGGCAGCATTATTTTTGCTGCGAAAATCGCCGTTTTAATCTTCTTGCTCGTTCGAAAAGCTGTTCCCCGGTTCGATTCGAAAGCCGTGTTTGAAGGTAAAGCCGTCGATGTTATGCTGCATGCTGCAGGATCCGGGGCAACATTTCACCCATCTAGCCCATTGCTCGACCTCACCCAGCGCCCGGATGAGCTAGCTAACACGTGTCTCATTGATTTCGTGCAGCAGTGGACAAAGCAGAATGGGATGAATGGTTTTCGGTTTCAAAGAGGTCACGCGCAGTACGGTAAGTATACGGTGCACAGGCGTCGGCCTCCCGCGGTGGCCACGATAATTGGCTACAGGTTTCCGGACAACCGGAACGGCCAATTACGCGGGGAGCAGTTGGTTACGTTCCAACGGTCAATGTTACTGCTATTCCGGCCATTCCGTCATAAGTTTGATCTTGTGGCGGAGGAACAATCGTTAGGGGAATCTTACTGTGCTTGGTGGCAATCCCCTGCGGCAATGCAAGTTCGAAATTTCGAGATCAATGCAATGGATTATTACGCTTCGCGCGACCTAGCTAGCGCTCACGTAGACGAAGATATGCTGCGGTATAGTGAGTACGGCGACACCCCGACGAATATCGATGAGGACTGTCTTGATTTCGAAGAAGATGATCCGGGTGATTTGTGCACTGCTGGAGAAGAGGATGAAGTGGACGATTTATTTCCTGGAATATTGTAGTGTAATATTAGTAATATCTCGCTTCTGCCAAATGCTTTGGCGTCGGCCTCTCTTGCTGCGTGCTCTAATAAGCCCCCGCCAGTCAAACTCGACATTCCGCTTGCTACAGGTAAAGAAATTGATCGTCTGCTCGCTAGTATACCGTCAGAGCGCTTACGCGGGGTTGAATTCCAGAGGACATCGAGCCGGATTATTGCGATGAGCGTACCGACTCGAGTGCAAGTCTTACGGGATGCATGGCGCGATAGTGAATGGGTTGATCCATCAACTATCGACGAATCTGCTCCTGACGTGGTCCCTGACCATGCAACTTTACGTGTCGTAGCAGCGCGATTTCGACTAAACAGAAAGCAGCACAAGTTTTTTTTTTCGAGCTGGTCATGTTCTGTTGCAGTCACTCACCGCTGATAGCGCGCGCGGACCTGAACAGCTGGTTGAGTTCCTCGGTGGCTTACCATGTTCTGGAAAGAGCCAAGTGATTAAGGCTCTACAAGCCCTTGCTGGCAGCTGGGGAAGTGCCGATGCGCTTGGTACCACAGCATATCAAGGTGTCGCCGCTCAAGCGGCGAACGGGCAGACACTGCACAAGTTTTTCGGCTGGGGGATTCATGCTAGGAGCGCCAAGCAGCGCTATAGTATGCAGCAGCGAGAGCGATTCGCAAAACTTAAATTTTAATTATTGATGAAGTATCAACAATGGATAGCACGTTTCTGGGGATGGCAGACACCGCGTTGCGAGTGCTCAGAAACGAACCTGATCGACTTTTTGGAGGTATTCATGTCTTGTTTGTGGGTGACTGGTTACAGCAGTTACCAGTAGCGGGATGTCCAGCGTATAGAGTCCCAGACCCTGTTCGCGATGCGGGTAAGATGAAACCAGCCGACGCAAAAAAAAGTGTCTTGACCGTATACGAGGACATGGTGCGTACTGCGCGGTAAATTATGTGGTCATATTAGACAAGAACATGCGTCACAGAAGCGATCCACAGTGGAAAGAAATACTTAATCGATGGAGAGTGGGAAATTATCCGATATCGAAACGGTAAATACTATCTGCTTTCACAAAAATTGGTCCGACGAATTCCATCAAAGCGGCACTAACACGTACTGTCCGATCATCGTGGCGTCCAACGCTTTGCGCTCGGAGTTCAATCACGAGTGCGCTGTTGCGTTCTGCGTGAAGCGCCAGCAGATCCTACATGAGTTTCCAGCATTAGCAACTCGAGCCAAAGGGTCAGCTCTCACACCCAGCCAACGGCGGGGTCTTAGCTCAATTCGCGATGACAAAACAGGTAATTTACCGTTTCGGTTGAAGATAGCTGTTGGGATGCCCGTCCAGTGCTCGAAGAACGTGTCTACAGTTTTGAAGCTTGCGAACGGTACGATCGGCCAAGTGGTTACCATTCAGACATGCCAGGAAAATACATCCCAGGATATCGCGGAAAATGGATTTACACTCAGGATACATTCAAAACCTCCGGACATTGTATACGTCCAACTGAATGATCAGAGGGAGAATATTTTTGGCGAACTACCCGGCGGTGTTGTTCCGGTACGGCCGTGGAAGGGTGACGGGGTCAAAGTTCTGCCCCGCGATAGAACATTCTCTCTTAACGTGACACAAGATCCTCTAGTTCCCGCTTTCTCTCTAACCAGCGAGAAGTACCAAGGCCTCACCGTGAACAAAATGATTCTAGCTCCCCCCCCCCCGGCACGCTACCAGACGTTCCCCATAGAAGTCGTCCTTCTACGTGGCAGTTACTTGGGTGACAACAATGCGCGAGCTAATATTAACAGATAAACTGACGCTTGAATACCTCGAGTATTTTACATCGGAGGCCAGTGCTCTAGCAGAAACACGTAGACTGCTCTCGTTGGAATTTAATCAAGCTTAGCTCAACTCTGGCAGTTTATGTTCCATACTTAAATTCACCAAAGAACTACCTTTCATTTGTGGAGCACGCCATGCATCGGTACGGGTTGACAGTGTAGTCCTCACCGTAATTAAAAATAACTTCTTGCCCACAAGCGGATGTTTTCATGGCCGATATACCAATCCTATACACACCTTGCACCGTCCATTCTTCAGCGATACAGTTGGGGTTGCAGCTGTGGTTGCAGTATCTGGCAATGTTACCGAAATACTTAGCATCAATAAACTTATTCCATGCATAGGCCATTGTGTAATCGCAGTCTCCTGCCTTCTCCCTTTCGCCCTTTTCTACTTCGTCGATGATTTCTCCTAGATACTCGCACACAAGAGTCCCTTTCGCAATCGACTCAAGAGCAAATACAGCAGCGCCCGTCCGAAACGATTCACGTAATTCCAGCTTTGTAGGAGCTGACTCGTAGACAGCCCACGGGCGATTGCTACACGCTCCTCCCAGCTGGCACGTTTTCACAGTGCATTCAATCCTGCGCAACCAAATCATGCACCTGGCACCACAGTTGCGCTCACACAAACATTTTTCCTCCCTCCACGCACTCGTAGCTACTTCTCCAATATTCCACGATATTGGGTTGTACGGCGGCTCCATCCTCAGTTGTTGCTGGCGGTCGCGAATAAAAACACTCGTCTATCGACGTTTGCACTAGCTTAGGCATTTTAGTCGGTGTCAGCAGGGTGCTCTACTCAAAAGTAAAACAAGCCAGCACAAAAGCTTTTGTTTTCTCTGTTCTTGTGTCAATACCCTTCAGTTTACACTTTTATTAGTCGCAGCGAGTCACTGACAATCATGCGGTTTACCGGTTTCTTTTTCTAACATTACTTGTAATTTTCCGCGACTCACAGTGTGTCACTGTCAATCCGAACAGTTTACCGTTCTTTCTCGAACTACTGTCCGGGCTGGCATATTTTTTTGCGATTAGGCTCATAGTAACGCCAAAGAAATAATAAAACTC
The DNA here is from genome assembly GCA_033557915.1 of Phytophthora tentaculata. NCBI lineage: Eukaryota > Oomycota > Peronosporomycetes > Peronosporales > Peronosporaceae > Phytophthora > Phytophthora tentaculata. The sequence continues at coordinate 5,694,385 of JAUCEA010000016.1, read as the reverse complement.
TCTTACGAAGTATGTCATAAGATGTCTTCGGTTCTTACTGTGAGACAGAGGATTTCATGGCTAAATAATACGCCTGTGTAATAGCAGCAAATGTACTCAGAAAAGGAGCCATGTTTATATAGCTATCGCAGAAAGATCCGCAACATCTTCGCTTTCGGGCAAAACTTGTTTTTGATGTTAATGCACAGGTGTATTGTGCTTCTTTCTGCATGTATTCTTTGGAAGTGACTAGAAATCATCTCTCTCATAACAAGAAAACATCTGTGCTCGTAACGAGAAATGCTCCGAGCAATTGAAGCGGGCGTGGTTGAATAATCCCCCGCTAAAAACACAACGGCGGTCAGAGCACAAGTTTTTCTCCTCTTCAAGATGCATGCCTATTCCTCCGCGGTATCCAGTGCTCTCAGCGCGCCACGAGCTTTGTGGTCCCGCGTACCAAATTTGGGCGGCGAGCGTGTCCTAAGTATAGTCAACGAAATGCTTGACCCACTGCCGCTGTGGTCATTTGAAGCTGCATTAGCGCGTGGGTATGCTAGACTGACTGCTAGTATGGCCGAGCGGTACCTCTCTATCGCACACCACTGCCAGTTTCTGGACGCTATGTGCGATTCCAGGGTGACCAAGGCCGCTCGTTTTGGTGACTTTCAAACTATCATATGCTTTTTGAGGTCTTTCCCTGAGCTTGTCTTCAGTGGCGCTGCTCAGGCCGCTGCTGCTAACTGTCACATCCACGAATTGATGTGGTTATTTGAACATAAAAGCCTCGTTTGTTAGGGCCCAAATATTTTTAAAGATGCCTTTCCTCATTTGTCAGTATTGCGATGGCTGGAAGCGCGGTTCCGGATATCTGTTGACAGAGATCTTCTACTGATGGCGGTGGAAGCGGTGAAACATGATATAAATCGCGAAATGGTAGCTCAGTGGCTTTGGTTGTCTGCAATACTCAATGAATGGCCGCAAAAAATCTTGAAGAAGGCATTTCAGCAGCACCTTTGGGTCTAGCGCGCTGGATGTGGAGTTCTAAATTGGGCCCAATGGAGTTATCTATTAACCCGGCCGCCGCCAGAGGAGATATGGCATTTTTGGCGTGGGGTCGCGCGCTAGGGGGTGCTATCGATGAGGATACAATTGATTTTTGCAGTGAGTAGTGGTAGCATCCGAGTTCTCGAATGGATGCGTCAGCATACAATCGCGAGCTGTTCAACTATGGCTATGGACGAAGTAGCAGCTTCAGGTCGAGTGGGTCTTCTTGAGTGGTGTCGCTTTCACGGCGGCCGAGGTTGCTCCAGTCGTGCTTTTATTCTTGCTGCCAGCAACGGTCACCTCGCCGTAATTCGATGGCTATTGATTTACTACAGGGGCCAATATCATCCGACCTCCATTGTGCAAGCCTCAGGCGCGGGTCACTTAAAGATCGTATCGTACCTTTGTTCGCGCTTTTATCCTACGATAGAGGCACTAGACTGGGCGGCCGCAAGTGGTCACCTCGATATCTTGCGGTGGTTTCACAACAATACAAACGCGCGCTGTACTACTGCTGCCATGGATTCTGCTGCCGGGAACGGCCATCTAGAAATCGTGCAGTGGTTGCACGAGCACCAAACAGAGGGATGCACGTTCCAAGCAATGAACGGCGCCGCTGGTGGTGGTTTCCTACCGACAATCGTGTGGCTTCACGAGAACCGCGTGGAAGGAGCCACAACCAACGCGATCGACCTGGCTGCTCGTGGCGGCCATGACCCCGTTGTATACTGGCTTAGCTCGCACAGACATGAAGGCTATACGAGCACTGCTGTAGATGGGTCCATTGCGTACGGTAATATCGAGCTATTCCAGTGGTTTTTGGCTGATGGCCTTCAAGCATGCACACACAGTGGATTGGATAGCGCGGTCCGGTCAGGCAACACTGGGATGCTGCAGTTATTGCGGTGCGGTAGGTTCGGTGAGTATTCTAATTTCAGTTTTGCGTTAGCTGTTGGCTGTGGAAGGCTTCACGTCGCCAGGTGGCTCTTCGCAAACTATCCACAAGAGTGGAACATGATCGGCGTCGCTGACAATGCTGCCAAGCTCGGTTGGTCCGATGAGATAATCAACGTGGCGTTTGGAAAGGGGGTTAAGTTTGTCGAGGTTACTATGAATGCAATCACGTGAGCGCACATGTTTCGCTACCGTATTTGTCTTACCACTGTCTGACAAGGGGACTTTAGGTCTTATGCGATTGAAAGTAAGCTTTACAAAAATATTACGGATGTTACGCTGCATATTATCGCCCTCCAGCTGTAGTAAAAAAACTTATAATGCTTAACCACTTCAGTTATCTTACCGAGGTTTAAAACAGGTACCGGTAAACGGCATGCCACGTTGGTGGTAGATCGCAGCGTAAAATCCAGTGCTGTTCCGTGCGAAAGCGCGGCTTTGTCTTACCCAACTAGATCGTAGGCTGGTCATTCTGAGCTAATGCATTAAAGTCGTAAACGAAACCATAAGCTCTTCGCGAGTTTACTCAAGGCAAACTGTAGCCTCATAATAAATGGAAAAACAAGCTGGGATATTGGATCAACTGTAGGCAGTATGAACTTCATATTATGAAGTCACGTACAAGTAAGTCGTCATCTGTCCAGAAAGACGTTTTTCCAGCTTCTTAAGTGTCTTCCATTGCCAAATCGCTCCACAATACTACACTGTACTGGTAGCAATAAAAGATCGCCTTCACTGCAATAAAAAATCACCATCAAAGTTGGGGATCATTTCTCACCCGAGCGGACAAACACTTGTCTTAGAAGCGGAAGAGCTGAAAACGCAAAAATATTGCTTAAAATCAATTGGTCCAGCTTCCATACCGGTGGTGATCCCGCACAGGTTCTGTTTCTTCCCACTTTCGCCATTTTTCCGTGCCCCACCACGCTAAGAAACGCTATTTTGACCGCTGAAGCGATCGATCGATAGGCTCCAGATGAAACTTCGTAAACTTGCTGACATAACTGGCATAAGTTGGTGGTACGATCACGTCCACTCGCTCCATTACACGGTTAACTTCAAGCATTTGCACAAGCGCATTCAGATCTGTTTCATACCGTGAGGTGACGTATCCAATAGGAACTCCGCCCCATGGCGTTATCAAACCAACCCGAACCTGAAGCAGGTTCTTTGCAAAAAGACTGTCCGGAATTACTAATCCTTGCGATAGTGTGGAAACGTCCTGCCAATTCAACGAGATAACAGGGAGCACGACATCGCTAAGACTAGCTCGATAGTCTCGGAAGTCAAGTCGTGCCTGCACAACGGATCCACTGAGGCTCAAATCGAGGAGGTTGGGGCAGCTCTGAAGAAATAAGTCATCGCCAAGAGATTCTCGCTCCCCTTCAAGCGACAAGAACTTGAGCGAAGTCCCCACGGTCGCAAGCAAATTGGGTAAGCCAGCTGCAACTGCAGTCTCCGATTGGATGCTAACCTTCAGAGACGTTATACAACTAGTAGTACTGGCTGACTCGGTATCATGCAACTTGCCAGCATGGCATGCAATATCCAAATATCTGCTAACCAGGAACCACTGCATTAATCCACTCACTTTCTCCATCATCACTGAACGTCCGCATGAACGGTATAGGCGAGTTTAAATACCAGAAGACCAGAGTCTCCAATATGTTGGCCCTGCTCATCAAACTGCCAGCGAATCGGAGCACGACTGCTTAACGTTCCATCTCGTTCACAAACCAGCGAGGACGCCCGAAAAGCAGTTCTTCTGGATGTGGAGACGACATGACAGCAGCAAAATTGCCAGCATCTTCACTACTCAAGTGGCCAACGGAATTTAGAACCAAGTGTTCGAGAATGGAGTGCCTACGAGCACGATTAGAAAAAAGACCATACGCCAGCCAGCTCCACCAGTGTCTGGTTACTCCATCATTGTCTGGTTCGACCTCAAGATGAACTGAAAACCTTTTGGTCATGTGATTTACCACCAGTGCGGAACACATGGACTCGAATTGCAGGTGACGATCACTACACGTCAGCTCAATCCTTTCAAGTTAAAAAAAGGTTAGAAACGTCAGACAGCAAATAGTGCTTGGTGTTGTAAGTCCCGAGACTTCGCCGGGACGAGTTGAAGACTGCAGTCATCAGCTGGCCAAATTTTTTCGTGCATGTCCGTTTCGTTGACATATGGTTTACATTCTCCGAGTGAATACGCTCTCGAATTTCAACTCTGCCTGTCCGTTGGGCCATCGAATATCGCTATGTCAACTCGCACTCGATTGCTCCAAAGATTCCATTGCCGCGCATCGATGAACTATTCGATCAGATGTCTGGCCGTGTCATCTTTTCCGTTCTGTATCTAGCCCAAATATATCATCACATGCGTATTGTACTCCAAAGTCGCAAGTATACCGCCATTCGCATGCACGCTGAATCTTACCAGTGGTGTGTAGATTCTATAGGTTTGGGTGGTTTTTGGACTCGCCTCATAAGAGTACTCTTTGCGAAGTGTCGCTTCATTGTTGTCGATCTGGATGACATTTGTGTCATCTCAACCAGTTTGGAGGTGCGTGTTGGCATCTCCGTAAGCTGTTTAGCAAGGTAAACAGGTTGGACCAGAAGCCGCGAACGCCCTTTCTGTGGAAATACTATTCGAGTCGCATAAAGGCGACCGGGTCACCCAGGGCGTTTCCGTCAGGCACTACCGCTCGAACGGCCAGCTATTGTGCCCGGTGTTGGCATCATAGGATTGCTTACTAGTGAGGGCAAATTGGCGTTCAGAGAATGTGACCCTGGGTCCATCTCTTACCTCTATCTCTCAGAGAGAAACACACAGAAGACTTAGGTGTCCGGCATCATCAAGAATGTGGCCAAGAGCATGGTACTGGACCCAAAGGACTACTCCTGTCACTCGCTACGAATCGGAGAAGCATGGGCGTTACTAGCGCCGGGAAAAGTGACCAGGTCATCCGGCTAATGGGAAGATGGTCAAGTTGGTGCTTCTCAGGGTTCACCCGGTTACGACCAGGAATGATTCGTGACGCGGCAAGTAGCATGATCAAGACCTCAACCTGGGAGCACCATGAACCAAGTTTAATCGCGCTCGAGGGGGAAGGCCATTGAGCCTACCTTCAAAGAGCTAATCAAGTCTACTTGCCCCATGCATAGTGATCGCCGAAGGAGGAAAGTGTTCGGTTAAGTACGAGTGCAGCCGGTCTGAACCGTGGGTTTCCAAACCAGAAGAGAGCGAAGACTTCATCCGGTCATGCACCATTTGGCACGCCAGAGCTCAAAGCTCCAGCAAAATCCCAGAGCATCAGCACCAACTGAGCACTCTGCTCCACGAAGACGTAGCCTGGCTGCCAGAAGCTTTTTTCTTGTCTTCCGAAAGACTTGATTAGCGGCCCAAGTAGAAGTCCTTCTAGGACGGGTTTTTACCCTTTTATAAGGTTTTGTCCCGTAGTAGAACTTAGATGGGGAAGGTCATTGAACCTAACTCTAGAGAGCTAGTCAAGTCTGCTTGCCCCATCCATAGTGATCGCCGGAGCAGGAAACCTGCGAAGATTTCAAAAAGTAATAACACAGTGTTTAAATTGTCTTAATGCGTTGTAACGTCTAAAATAAAAAAATAGCTCAACTTGAACTTGGGGCATTTAGAAACGCAGTTTGAGAGGTGAAATCTCAGCCTTAGGGCTGAGCGAATTACTTGTACTTACAATCTGGAGCTTTAATTGGCTAAATTACGAACTCCGTAGGGACCAGACCCGAAGAGGACCAGTACCAGCGTTCAGCATAAAATCGTTTTTTGTTTTTCAGCTGAGATCGGAGCAACACTTGGGAGGTCCGAACCGCCTAAACGGGTAAGGAGTAAAAAAAACTTTCAAAACCAACGTTTAAAATCAAGTTTTCTCGTTTGCTTAAGACGTGCACTAAGAAACTAAATCCTAACCCCGCTCGTATAATCAAATTCTGTAAATCTGAGGCGGCAACATGTGAATTAAAAGTATTCCGGCAAATTGTACATACAATGTAAGAATGCTGGCTAACCTGTACCATACATGTTTCTTTCTCTTTTTTCACTAGATGATGTCGCGCCAACCAGCAGTGGCGATGATGACTTGTACGCGGCCCTACATTCTGATGGCGAGAATGATGAAGGAGTCGCGTGGGATTCTGACGAGCTCAAATTTGGAGATGAATCAACGTTCGGGCTGGATGCTGACGGCCCATTGCAACCGAAATCTTATTTGACGATTCACTCGTAAAAGCAGTTGGTGGAGTAGAGCAGTTGGCTGCGGGAAAGGTTCCGCAAGACCTGTTGAGAGAGATGGCAAAGACCGGCTGGAAGGCGCCCTACAAACAGACTCCGTATGAATTTCTCATGGAGCCGTACAAACCCAGACCGTCTACCGCAATGAAACAAGACTATCCTAGACTCTATGACGGTGAGTATGGTCCGACGCCAAATGCATTGAAGGCTGATGCGACACCTTCAGGCTGGCTATTCTACTTCACGCCGCCCTCGTTTTAGGAGGACATCGCCGATGCTACTAACGAATATCTCGTGGAGAAAATTGACGAGCGGGCGGAGGCCTTATACACAAAGCAAGTAGCGCGTGAAAAGAAGCATCCCGAATTGAAGAAGAAAGAACGCCTACAAATTAAATATGCACTTGACAAGACTACAGCAGTAACTTCGCGCGAGCTATGTGTCTGTGTTGGTCTACTTATCGCACGAACTATCGCGCAGAACAAGGAGAAATTGGTGCAGCACTGGAGGACATGTGATGAAGGCGCTATACCGCGCGGCACGCTCGGGCAGTTCAAGACCAGGGACCGGTTCATGCACATTTCATGGAGCAAGCTCGCACCATCAAATTCGCCGTACCACCTTCGAGCTAATTTAGAGCTTTCTAGAAATTTTCTACTTACCGAATTTTATTTGTGTTATAATTGTCTCAACAACGGTACTGCTATAAGTGATTATTTATATCCAATCAGAAGTCCGGATTTGGGGGACCTGGCAGGCAGACAGACAAACGGACGGACAGACGGACATTCATTCTATTTATTAAGACTAGCGCTCTGGGCGCCCGCTACGCGGGCGCGGTGGCCATGGTAGTTGGGGGGGGGAATAGATTCGCCTCCGCTGCGCTACGGCGGATGCTATTTTTACTATTATAATATGTAAAGCTTAAAAATACGACAATAATATTTGTGGCATTCGTGCTTCGAATTTTTTTCGCCATAGTTTTTTTTGCTTTATGTTGCTCAGTCTATCATCTGACATCTTCATGAAGTTTCCTTTACGGCAACAAATACATAAATTAAATGCTGATAATTCAGAAAAAAATAAAAGTAACTTCTTATAAGTAACGTGATGGTTTGCGAGTAGAGCGCTACCAACACTCAACTCGCAATACGAAACCCGTTAATTGGGAAACCACTATTTTAAGCAATCAATCTTGAGCGTATTTTTAATGGTCATCGGCTTGTGCAACATAGCAGGTTTTGTAGCGATCCAGCGCGATCATGGAACAGAGCTGTAAGTAGTCCCTACTCCTCTCCGCAGCGGCCGATATCTATACTGCTTTTTTCAATTAAATTCATCCTACTTGAAACAATATATCTCCGCTGTGGAAAGGAGAATTCTTTTTTGTATTTTAATTATTATATTTTTACTGGTATCCACCTTACGCAATATCTATTGTAACTTTGAATTACGCTAAGAGTGAACACCCTCTAAAGTTTTATCAGTTTTTTTTTGCTGTACCCATGTGATCAAACAACCATGTTCAAACATTGATAACGCGACAATTATTATTTTTAACTTAGCTCACAACAACTGCTAAACATTACACAGCGTCGCCTATTGATCTGGCTTCAGATTAACGCGCTCGAGCTACGACACGCTATCCTACCTGTAGTGCAGCCCGATATTTATATATATATATATATATATTCAGGCATAACGTATATCTGCAGCACCTATTCAGCCATTTTTTATATCTTTAAAGTAGTTTTGCCTCTGGTATGTGAAATACATGTTTTAACTGTGCATGGATTTATCGTATCTTACATTCATGTAGGTGAATAACTTATTAGGAAAAAAGCTAAAAAGAAATTCACAAAAGAAGTACTCTTCCTTAAAATGTCATGTTAAATATTTCTATACGGGTAGTTTCCTATTCGCCGTACTTGAACAATACAAATTACTATTAACACTGCATTCAGCCTCCGCTGCCTTGCGGCGATATTTGTTTACACGTTTCAAACGTGTAGTTTCATAGCGTAAACAATTTATCATTCTGAATATTGCTGTAGTTTTACCGCTTCACACACTGTGTAGCTTGGTGCGCATCCGGGTGCAAATATCACTGACACTAATTTTCGTGGAGACCGCGCGCGTCAAGCGTCTGCTGTCGACTACAGATTCATTAATATAACACACTTAATTACATGTAGTAACCACCCAGCTTTATTATCATCAATGCAGCTGTAGTGTACGCGGTACTCTGTACGATATTTGCAAAGTGCAATACCTGAAGTAGGTAACATTGCTATAAACCCCCTAAAAATATTTTTTCAATGAAATAGTACATGCGCGCCGCAAGTACATATATGTATAATGTAAGCCATCGTACTTGTATCATGCAGTTGTATTATTAGTATTCGCGAAAACAGTCAATATATCTCAAAATGTACCATAATCAACTACTGGCCATGGACATCGAGCGCCCGGTGTATGGATCATGCTCGCTCACTTACTTACTGTCCGGACATGAACACATGTGCAAGGTAAGGCAGAGACCAGTACTTACCAATTTGAAACTTAAAGGTATTTGCAAGCTTCCGTGTACATCATCTGCAGGCTGTATGCACTCTTGGTGTTATCGTTTTCTGAGCTTTGATGGTCGGAATTTGATTTTGCAGTAGAGTAATACTTTTAAAAGAGAAAAGGCACGGTATACATAATTTCTGCACCATTTCGGCTTACATAGGTACATGTAATACGTGCCGCTGGGCTGCTGCGGCAAATACGGCTAACTAAGATGCATTCACGTACCTTGTCTGGGCCGTGGCGTCGGATAAAAAATCAAAGTTTATAACCAATCAGAAGTGAGTCGTAAGCGGACAGGAATAACTGTCCGTTTGTGCTATTATTGTAATTTCGGTAAAGATTTGTGGAGTCAGGAAGATGGGGAAAGTCGGTTCCATGGGAGGGATCTTTATGAATTCAGTGTCGCAAAGAGAAGGCAAAAAGCAAGGTAAAGACTACAAAGTGGGTGCAAGACCGAATCACGGACGCATACACAGGAGAGAGGGTTAATGGGGAGTAGATTTGCACCTCAGTAGCAATAGTGACGAGAGGGCTCGCAGTGACCGAGCGTGGAAGCTTCGCCCAGTCTTCGAAGCGTTGCAGGCCCGATTCAAGGAAGGTACATCCCTCCACCTACAATGGCGTTCGATGAGGCGATGTTGCCTTCTCGCTCCAGCTTCAACCGCATGAGAGTGTTCATGAAGGATAAGCCCCATAAGTGGGGGACCAAGCTCTTTATGCTGGATGTTCGACGACAGTATACTGTATTCAATAAGTGTAGAGTGCACCTTCGGCTGCACTCTTTTTTGGTGCCTAAGTTGTCTTATCATGCACCGTACATACGGATATGTCTGTTATCTTGTACCTCCAGATTTGAAGTATATTGCGGCAAGAAGGAACAAGGAGCGTCTACCGACTCTAACTCATGTCCTGCTGCAGTTATCCGGAATCTCCGTAAATTCTTTGGTCCAGAGGGGCCTGGAATGGGGGCAATGAGGCTGATTGTGACCAATCGCTTCTACCGCTCGGTTGCACTAGCAATGCAGATGTTAACGCTGGGATACTACAGCCTTGGGGCCATTCAAGCCGATCGGCTTGGGTTGCCAGCGTATATCGTGGGTGAAAAGGCTAAGAAGGGAGAAAAGAAGAAACGCCCGTCTAAAAACCGCCCGGCGTCAATCGAGCGTGGTACTTTCGAGGTTTCTGCTCATGCTCAGATTCCGGGCTTCAGAGCGCTGCGCTGGTGGGACAACCGAGCTGTGTACATGATTTCATCAGGAGTTAGTGTGGCATTGAACCGTGTGGTACGACGTGACAAGTCCAGTGGAGAGCAAACCGAAGTGGCGTGTCCCCGAGTATTGAAGGATTACCAGATGCTAATGGGCGGCGTGGACGTCCACGACCAGCTCGGTCTTCAAAGGCAAGTTCATCAAAGCTGTAGGTACATGCTAACCGTTATACTAATCGTATATATACATCTTGACAGATATTCTCTGCAGCTTGCTATCAAGTACAAGAAGTACTATAGAGGCCTCTTTCTTGGTATATTAGACCTCGCCGTGATCAACGCCTACATTACTCACAATGCTCGCCGTGTGGCGGACGGGATGCGCAAAATAAGCCACGTCAAGTTCTGGAAGAAGTTGCATATGGAGCTTGTGAAATTACACGAGGAGGACTTGAAAGTGCTGAAGAACAGTGAGGAAATCAACACAGCATAACAAAACTCACCTTCGACGCCGCTACAGGCCAGACACGCTCCTGTCAACAACGATGAATGGCGCCCCGGCAACAACCAGGCCGGTAGAAAGCGCAGGACGCGAGTGTGTAAAGTGTGCTCATTACTTAAAGGCGCCGAAGACGTCTGTGGGGGCGACTCCTCCGTGTACTGCAGCGGCTGCAAATTGCAGACGTCTTCCAAGAAACCAAAAGCATGCGTTTTCGTTTGCGACAAGGTGCGTGGCAAGCACAACGGTCAGGCCATGACCTGCTTTGAGATATGGCACAAAGCGTGGAGAAATGGAGGGAACTTGCCAAAGAAGGCGCCGAAGCGCAAGATTCGCGCGCGTACACCGGCTAAAGTGACGGAAGAAGAGAGTGCTAGTGCAGCGGAGTCGTTGGAAGAGGTACTCTCCTCCAGTGATGAGTCCACGGCTCGGCAAGTGAAGCGGGTGCGTACGGACTAGCAGTTGCCGTAAGCATTTGTTGCGTCTTTAGTTCATTTAGTTGTGTATGCTCGCAAAATTGCACTTTTTCGAAACTAGCAGACGTCTTGGTATACGGCGTGGTAGACTGGCGGTGCACTCCACATTCGCGTCTCTGCACGCTATCTACACGACTTTGCAGCATTTTTGCCTGCTAATGTGACAAAATATGCACGTTAGTAAAATTTCATGGACCTACCTGCTCACATATCTCGAAGATACATGTTTAGAGAGAGTCGTGACCACTAGGCTTAGGTTTACCTTACGCCTTTCCAACATACACGATGTCGAAACGCCTTACCACAGACATACAGGGTTTTTTGGCCGATGGGGGCGCGGAAAAGGCTTCGCGCCCAAGGGGTTAAAGTAACACTGTGCCAAAACAGGCTATGGGAAATTACTGAGAACACGGGCTAAATACAGCACAGCATGGCGAGAACTTGTCGTACGAAAAATTGCTCAACAGGAAGGCGTGTGTTTACACTACACGCTAATACAAGTACTATTATTTTTCATAACCATGTGTTCGTCGCACACCATACTACATTTGCCGAATGCATCGCTTGTTGGTCTTATTCGACGAATTCGACCATCTAGAACACGATTCTCTTATTTTGTCAATATTTTATCTTGCTTTTTGTCACTGATTTGAACAGAAAGGCCAACCCTACACTAGCGACTAGACGACGATTTTGGCTTTTGGGGAGTAAGGTTTTTCAGTGGCGGTTGGCGCGTAGTAACGAAGGGCGTTCTAATCGATGGGGGCGCTTTATTCGGCATTATACGTTAGGTAAGCCCGGTAGCGTGGGTTAGTGGAGCAAGCTTCAGGCTCCTGAGTCTCTGAGCGAGGGTTCGAGTCCGCAGAGTGCGCGACTTTCTCATTGACAATAATTTGGTTCGAAGAACCAATTGGCGGTCAGAAATGGAGTGAGGGTGTCGCCCGCCCAGCGCTTGTCGCGGCTTGCTTACAATTGCCATCAAGGCCCTCTTCGCGAATTATAAAAGCTCGACATAACTACACCCAAATTAGATCGTTAATTGCCTCCGTTTTCAACACTTCAATACCGAGTCAATATACCGTTGTAGTCTAGGATCTTAATCCTATAACAAGCCTCCCAAATATACCCCTGTTTAGCTTTAAGTACATAGGTGAAAGTATGTCGAGGCACTAACGCAAACTACATATTCCGACTAAAGGTCAAATGATCTGGCATGAGACCTCCCTAGCAAGCTCCTTTGAAGCTACCGGTAATTCTGTAGAAGTGCTTAGCTGCAGAACATTTCATGTAGTCCACGCAAGAAATGAATAAGTCCTATGAGCTACTAGGTAACGGGTATTGTGGGCGCTAATTTGCTGTTATCTTGCATCACCCTTTCCAAATACCGGTTGGATTTTTGTGAGACATTTTCTGTGGAAATCGCGATTTGCACCCATCCAGATACATTTATATAGGGAACAAAATTTGCTTTTTCAGAAAATGTCAGACACTGTGTCCGACTCTAACCCAAAAAACGGCTTCATTGTCCGACGAATTTTGGGGAATGCTATTTTCTGAGATACGTATCTATTTTTGTCAGTCAATCCTCTCGATTGTGATATCCCAAATTGTGGTACTCTCCTTACAGCATATAGGGGTACAACATGACAGCACCGGAAATCACTTTTTATTCCTACCAAGGGTGCTCTATATGACAGGTACCATAACTATCTGTAGCATATATCCGGTAGCTGGGAGAACGTGATCGATAAGTCGACTATTCAAGGTGTAAGGCAAGCGATATTTCTATAAAATTCCATCGAGGATGGAGGTGAAGAAGCGGATGGAGGTGTAAATCTTAATTTGACGTGGCACCAAACGCTCACCACGACCAATAGCATTGCTACTCCTTTCCACTCCAGCAGGACCCCTTCCAAAATGTCGTAGCCCAGCTTGGGTAGGTGCACGGCTAGCGAGAGCCCTAACATCACCGCCAAGCATACGTCATACACCCCATCGCCGACGCGTCCTCTTATAGCCACTAAAGCCTCGCACGTTGCACGCCCGTACGCCCAACTGCTCTTCCATGCTTCTTGGACGGCGTCAGGCACATACACACAGACCGTGTGGTGCCACGCCACCCACCACAGACACAGCATTCTGCCACCCGCCCTAAATCGCTCCTCGTAGGCACGGAAAACAGCGATGGGCACTATAAACAGCATCACAAGCATGGCGCACGCGTAGTCCTCGGGGCTGAACTGCATCGCCTCGGGACTGCGCACAGCCCCACGTACCGCTCGCCACAAGTCACCGCGAGGAACCCGGCGTCTGTCGCGAACTCGATCACGCGGCTCACGAACACCATTCCCACGTCGCGCACCGGCGTCGTGACAACCCACACTACAATCGTAGTGACCACGCAGGTCACCGTCGCGCCGTATTCACCAAGTAGGGCGGCTTGGCCACTTCACAGGTAGTTAATTATCCCCGAATGCATGTAATTCTCCACCGTTTCCCTCTTTAACTTTCAATAAATGACCTTGATGTGCCCGTTAATGTCGTCACGGGTCATCGAGACTTGTCCCTACCAGGACAAGAACTTTCGGCCAATAGACTTTGCCGGTAGTCACCAGGTCAGCTCCTGTCTCCGCAGCTCCTGGCTCTGCTCTGATCAAAAGTGACTCATCCTCGAATTCACCGTCCCGAGTCCTCACCACGACTGCGATGGTGCCGCAGTACACGTCCCATGAGCTGGAAGAGATTAAGGAATTCCGCTGATCTTCTCGACCGCGAAGCCCAAGGTAGTGGCCAGGCAGACCAGCGCTCCGCCGAGATGGTCTTCTGGGCGCGCGTCCGCCCACACCTGCTCGTCAACGCCCAGTCGAGAGGAGCCGAGCAGTTGGACCGCGTGGTGCAGGGCGTCATCGATGGTGATGATCTCACCCTGACCAGCGCTGTGCTCCTGCTTCCACCAGCGGATCCGGCCGCCGGTTCGGCAGTCGCAAGCGCCGTCAGTGGCACAGCGTCTGTCGCGCCGTCTCCCCCGTCTTCTCCTCCGTCGACCAAGTCACACAAGGCGCACAAGTCGTTCAAGAAATCCCGGGCCCGCCAAAGCCACAAGCGCGCAGCCTTCCCGACGTACAACCGCTTGCGCTCCTCGGCCAAGAAGTGCAGGACGTCCTCTTCGCCAGATTCTTCGTTGCCCTCGCCGGAGTCGCTTCCCCATATCAGCCGTTCGGCCAAGCCCGAAGTCCGCGCTACTAGCCACAGCGTCTTCTCCGAGGCCAAAACGTTGGGTCAGGAACACTGGCGTCTCGCGTACCCTTGGCGAGGACGCAAGCTCTTCTACGACCCGACGGAGTTCCCAAGGGTCTACTGCGCACACTGGCGTTTCTACATGACGGGCCGTCGGTTGTTCTGGTCCTGGGCGTTCCATTCACCGCTCGAGAACAAAGCGTTGACGGACGACCGCCGAAAGCTCAAGTGGCGCATCGTGCAGCTGCGCACCGCAATCATCAGTTTCTTGATCGAAGGTTTTGGCTTCTACGAGCTCCTTGGGCGCCTGGATGACTGTCCCGACCTTTTCTGGATGGGCGGGCAGCCGGTTAAGGGCTCAAACGAGTCCTGGAACTATCCTGGCTCGCTGGCCGAGGCCCTCAACACGCTGTACACGCGAGACCCCAGACGCTTCGACTTCCTGATAGAACACGCCTTGGACCCCGATCACATCGACGAGTCCGGCTACCCCAGTATGAGCGTCCTGCTCGAGTCCACCGGCGTCCTGAATCCCGACGCCAAGTCGCCCTCCCGTCTGACGGACATCGCTTTGGCCCGCGTACGCAAGGTCATCATATGCACCCGATACGACCCGGAGACGTGGGACAGCGACAAAATCCCGCGAGCCATGGAAGAGTCCCATCAACAGTTTTCGTATCAAGCAGCTTCAAGACCGTTACTAGCGGTCCAAAGACAAGAGCATCTTCGCTCCCATCGCTCCGCCTGATCCCACTCCAGCCGAACTGAACGACGAGGAATGGTCCGACCTCGAGGACGAGGACGGCAACCCCACGGCGTTCCCCCTGGCACCCTGCTTCCGGACGAGGAGGACGAAGACAGCGACGAGCAGAAGAGCGGCGGCAGCGTCGACTCCAGCGACGCCGAGCTGATGGCAGCCTTGACTCAGTAGGTCCCACGTTCCGTCCCGTATCCCCGCTACTCAGTCCTAATACATGTTTCCCGTTTCGCCCCTCCTGTCTTTCATCTTCTCTGTCCTGCAATATCCTCTTTCGAACGCCCCCCCCCCCCCCCTGGTCGAGATAAAAATAGGGAGAGTCCCATCCAGAGTTCCTATAAAAGAGAACCCATCAAAACCCAAAATATCCAATACTCATTTCGAGAGTTTCACCCCGCCCTCGAAATATCCACTTAATTCTTACCACCCTTTTTCCTCCGTGTTTCGAGGTACAGGTATTCCAATACCGGCATCCCCTAGAAAAGTAATCCATCTTCGTCCACAGTAGCGTTCGCCTCCACCAAGCGAGCGCTGCGACGAACCTCAGACAGACCCTACCTTTATTCTCGGCGTTCTCGAACCGCACTATCAGGGTGTCGCACTCAGGCGACAACGCTGTCCGCGGCAACCAGAACGTCTCGTAGGTAGCCGTCAACGTCAGATACTGCACCTGTCGGGCCTCCCTTCTTTTCGCCACTATGGGCACTATCGGCGAGCTCATTCCCGAGAACACCGTCTCTTCCCCACCGATCGTCCGACGCTCGGCGAAGCTCGTCTCGGGCATGTCTTCCACGTCCTGGGGACCTCCGTCAGCGTCTTCCGTCGTAGCTTCTTCCACGCCTTCTGGAACGTCGTCAGCGAACGGTCGGCTCCACCTTCCTTTGAACCGCTTCAGCCGGTTCACGTTCACTGTCATCACCTTGTCTGGGTGACTCGGGATCGCGACGCGGTAGGCGTTCTCCCCGACTTGGCCGACAATTCGATACGGACCGTGCCACGAGAGCGTCAACTTCTTGGTCTTCCTTTCCCCGCGTCTCGCCCTAAAGAACTGATACACCCACACTGGATCACCTTCTGCGAACTCCACGTGTTCCTGCCTGTTTAGTCGTCGTTCGTGACGATCCTGGGCCTTGATAAGTTGGCGTTCTACCATCTGCCTCGAGTCTCGCAGGGACCGATTCGACTAACGTCTACACGACGCCACTTCACTCGACTTCCAGTCTTGTCCGGTATTCAGAAACGCTAAATCGAGAGGTAGCACCGGGTCACGCCCGTAAAGACTAAAGAATGACGAGTCTCCCAGTGCCTCGTGGTACGCCGCTCTGTATGCGAACAGAACGCGCGGCAGATACACATCCCAGTCCTTCTGAGACTCGTGGACGTACATCCGTAGCATATTGAGCAGCGTCTCATTGAACCGTAGCACTAGGCCCTACGTCTGCGGGTGATTCACCGTGCTGAACAGCTTCTTTATCCCTAGCGTCTCGTAGAGAGATCTAGCTAATCCCGACGTAAAGTTGAGCCCACGATCACTCAATAACCGTTCTGGAACGCCATGGCGCGAGATACCTCCGTCGACCATGACATCCACGAATGTGATCGTGTCCAATGCTTTCACCGCGAACGCCTCTATCCACCTCGTGAAATAGTCCGCGAACACCAAGATGTACTTGTTATCTCGTTACGTCGTAGGGAGGGGACCAATAGCGTCTACTACCAGCAACGAGAACGGCCCCGACAAGTCCCTCACGGGCATCCCTTGCATGAGCCCGGACCTCCATCCATGGCCGTGCTTCCTTCCCCCCACTGGAGATCGGGCACGCGCGAACGTACTCATCCTCGTCTTGCTTCCACCCCGGCCAGTAGGCATGTTTCCGGACGCGGTCTGTCGTCTTCATCATTCCCATATGTGCAGCGAAGATGTCGGCGTGACAGTAGTGTAACACCGTCCTCACGAATTGCACCGGAATCACGGGGACGATGATCGTGTTGGCCGGTCCCGACCTAGCGCACAGATATACCTTCCTCATGAGAACTCCGTTCTTAACCACTAAGTGAGGGGCCATCTTCAGTGTCTGCACGCGCAGCCGCGGGTCCAATGCCAAGGCCCCGTCCTCCAAGAATGCCTTCATGGCCCGTATCCAGGGCGTTCGGGCCTGTTCTTCCGTAAACTTCTCGCCGTCCAACTCGAAAGCGTTCTTAGCCGCCCGGCCGGGCGTCACCGCGCCTCCGGCCTCGTCCTCTTCCTGCTCCTTTTGAGTCGGACGAGCGTTCTCCGCCCCCTCAGCGGGTGCTCAGGATTTGACTCGTGACCCCCCCCCCCCCCCGCCCGACTTCGACGACGCTGTCTTTCTCCGTCGAAGGGTTCAAAAGGTCCATCACCTTCAACTGCCGCTCCCCAGCTTGGCCTCGAAAACCGCCGTCGTCAGCGTTATTAAAGATTTCAGCCAGGCGTAGTGCATTTACCACGGAACGCGGGTAGAGTCTCGAGAGTCCGTCCGCGTGATCCGTCAGCGTTCCCGGTCGGTGGTGCATCTTGAACCGCAACTGAGAGAGCTCCATTGCCCATCGTGCCAGCTTTGCATTGCTGGAACGGGTGTTCTCCCCGAATATCCATTCCAGGGCCTGATGGTCGGTGTATAGATCGAATTCTCCATGATCCAAGTAACACCTAAATTTCCGGGTTGCCCAAATTATTCCCCAACACTCAATTTCAGTAGTTCCGCTAGTCTTGTTCGCTCAGTTCCGCTGGGACACCGTTAGCATCTTGCTGGCGTACGCAACCACCCGGTCACGCCCATCCACCTACTGCATGAGGCACGCTCCAACGGCCAGGTGCGAAGAGTCTACGAGTAGCTTGAACCTCTTCGCGAAATCCGGGTGAACCAGAATAGGAGGCCTCACCAACGCACGCTGGAGTTGCAAGAATGCCCCGTCACAGTCTTGGTTCCAGTGGAACGCAACGCCCTGTTGCTTTAGACGCTCTAGCGGTGCAGAAATCGCCGCGAAGCCAGATATGTAGGGCCGGAAGTAACTTGTTAAACCTAGGAACGCCCTTAACGAGTGCAAATTGTAGGGCTTCGCGATGCTCATGACCGCTTTCACTTTCTCAGGGTTCGGGAGAATGCCGGACGGCGTCACTATGTGGCCCAGGAACGCCACCTGACTCCGTCCCCAATGGCACTTCTTCATTTTTAGCTTGAACCCCGCCGCTCGGAAACGTTCGAGCACTTGTCGAACTCTCGCCAGATGAGTAGGAAATTCCTTGCTGAACACCACGCAGTCATTCAGGTAAACCAAGCACGTCCGCCACTTCAAATCCACCAACACGTTCTCCATGAGCCTCTCGAACGGTGGAACGGCGTTGCACAGCCCGAACGGCATCACCAGCCACTCATACAATCCGAACTTGCTTGTGAACGCTGTCTTCCCCACGCTATCCGGATGCATCGGTACATTCCAACACCCCGATGCTATATCCATGGTGGAAAACAACCTGGCGTTCCCCAGAACGTCCAAGATGTCATCGATCAGAGGCATAGGGTAGCTATCCTTGATCGTGACCGCATTCAGTTTCCTATAATCAATGCAGAATTTAATTCCCCCGTCGGGCTTCCTTATCATCAGCACTGAACTGACCTACGGGCTCGTGGACGGCCTAATCAAGTTCAGCTCCAAATATTGCTGCAACTCGACCTCCATCACGTCCCCTTCTGTTTTTGATACCCTGTACGGTTGCTGCTTGATAGCTTCATGAGTTCCAGTGTCAATCTTGAACTCAAGTAGGTCCGTCCTACCCGGTCGCCTCGACGTTTCCACAAATAGATTTCACAGCTCGTTGAGCGTGTCGGTAAACAACGAACGCTGCTCCCCTTCGAGCGCCGTGTCACTTAAGTCAGCACCGAGCTCCTCTTCTTTGCTAGACGCGAGGGCCTCTTCCATCTTGGCCTCACCCTCGGCGGTAGGAACGGAGCGGTTCGCCGCCGTTACTGTGATGATCCGATCCACTTCCGAGGTGCTAGACTTCCCTTCTCGTTCTCGTCTGAAGGCTGCCGCAGGAGCGACAGCGGCCACCGCGACCACCGTCTCCGCTTTGACCTCCAAACCTTCTGTAGACGCGTTGCACACTTCAACCACCACCTGTCCGCCTCGCACGGTGCAGAGGGTCCTCGCCACTCGCAACGGTTCATCCAACCCTGGGATGCCTTCCACCAGAACGATCGTCCCTTCCTCCACGCTCCCTCGAACCCTAGAGCGCACGAGAGCTTGGTGCCCTGGTTGCAGGGACACATCTACAGCCACCCACCGCGTAGGCCTCCTCCACTCGCGTCGCTTTCATTAGCAACACTTCTCCTGTGTCTTTCAGCTTCATCGTCCGTGCCTCGAGGTCAATCACCGCACGGAACGCCTCTAGCGAGTCAGTTCCCAGGATCACATCTACATGTAAGCTGTTGACGACGACGAACGGTAGTTCCTTGTCGACCGCTCCCAGCGTCACCGGCAACGTGATAACTCCTAGAACTTCGATCTTATGCCCCGACGCGCTGCTCAGACTGCCAGTATAGAGCTCTAGAGCCGTGTCGGCACGCCCCGTCCGTACGAGGACACTCGTGTCCACCAAACTTGCGACTGCCCCGTGTCGACGAGCATCTCCACAGGGCAACAATCCACGTGGCCGCTGTAGAGAGCTTCCATACCCCCATGCTGCAGATCACACGCTCCCCTTTCGGTACGACGCGGTCTCCGCCGCGTTCGTCGTTCCTAGCTTCCAGTAGACCGGGCCATCGCGGTCTTCGAGGAGTCCCTCCAGCACTGATAGAGTAGACACAATGCACTTGCCCTTCAGTCCCCTCACCCGCCGCATAGAGCTCGAACAACGACTCCTCGGGCAGTCGGAACGTCACTGTGTGGTTTCGTCAAGCGAGGCTTGTTCCGTCGGCACGGCTCGCAGTCTGCAATGAATTTCTGAAACGACTTCAACATTCGGGGCCAATACCAGCGTCGAGCCAGCGTCAAGTACGTACGGTCAGCTCTAGGGTGACCGCCATAGTTGGAATCGTGGCCTCGCTGATGATCTGTCGTCTCAACTTCACCTCATTTGGCACGACGATACGTGGTACACCGTCTACAGGAGTCTGGTACCAGAGTAATCCATACTCTTCAGAGTAATACCGGTACTTCTTCTGCTGTTGTCGCTCAACCTTGGGCTGCAAGTTGGCTGTACGATGCTTGATGGCTGCAAAGATCGCTTGCACATCGCGGTCCTTCTTGTACGCTTTCTTGATACCAGAGACTAGATTGGAGTTTGTAGTAACTTCGCTGATCGCTAAGCTAAACGACGTATCATCGAAGTTGGTCACGCTCAAGTCGTGAAAGAACTTTGTCTCCAGTTGAAGGTCAGGCCTCCGGCTTAACGCGTCGGCTATGCCGTTCTTCGCACCCGGGAGATACGAGAACGTCGGCTGATACTCCGCGAGGATGTCGTACCAGCGGGCAAGTCGACGGCTAGCCATCTTCTGCGTGAAAAGGCCTTCAAGACTCTTGTAATCAGTTTCGACAATCGGAGGTTTGTCCAAGCAGTAGATACGGAAAGCTGCTTGTGCGTGAACGGTTGCCAAGAACTTTTGCTGCTGCGTCGGGTAGTTGAGCTCCGCCGATTTCATCTTCCGACTGGTATACGCAATTGGACGCTCGACACCATCGACGATCTGGAACAGTACACCGCCGACCGCAAACTTGCTGGCGTCCGAACGAAGACGCATGGGCTGGTTGAAGTTAGGCAGATGCAACACGGGTGGGTTGCACAGCCGTCGCTTCAACTTCTTAAAGTTCTTCAACTGCTCATCGTTGAAAAGGATCTTCGCGTTACGCTTATCCTTCTTCTTGTGGAGAGCGAACATGGTACCCGTCAGCGAAGCATACTCCGGACAGAAGCGCTGAACGTAGCCGGTTAGACCGAGGAAGCTGTGAAGCTCTTCTTGGGTCCGTGGTACCGGCCAGTCTTTGATCGTCTGCACTTTGTCGGGGTCCATACGTACACCATTGCGTCCAACGAAGTCACCAAGACACGGAATCTCCTCCGCACAGAAGCCACACTTGAACAGCATCACGTACAGCTTGTTGTCGCGCAAGCTATCCAGGGTCTTGCGCAACGCTTCCAGGTGTTCTTCGATGCTCGGCGATTTCGTGAAAATGTAGATATTACCGTAAAACGACTTCGTATTCTCCAAGCCATGGAAGAGCTTCGACGTCAACCGATGCATTGTCGCTGGCGCGTTACAGACTCCCATGGGCAATACGAGATATTCCCATAGTCCGTTCGGCGCCTGGAACACGGTGAACTTGATGTCCTCATCACGCATACGCACTTGATAGTACGCCGACATCAGGTCCATCGTGGAGAACCACTGCGCTCCCGACATAGCGTCCAAGATGTCTTCCTTTCGGGTAAACGAGATGCTTTGGCGCACGGTATTGGAGCTCAAATATCGATAGTCGTGTACGATTCGCCAACCGACTGGTTTCCGCACGCAGAAGGTTGGTGCAGCATGTGGGCTGAAACTGGGTCGGATCAACTTCTTCTTCACCATATCCACGACCCAGCGTACGATTTCACGCTGCTGTTCCGGTGACTGTCGCCACTGCTACCGATACATGGCGAGGTTTGGATGTTTCACGTCGATTCGATGTTCGATATCGCGGCTGTCCTTCTAGAAATTCAGGGCGAAACACGTTGTCCTTGTACTCCAAGAGAAGAGTCAAAGCTGGGCTGTCGCGAAAAATTTCGCAGTCTATTTCGAGATACCGCTGTGCTTTCGCACTACCGACGTTATCGGGTTGGTCACGCCGCTGCAATGCGCGCGCCACTTGCTTGATGGGCTCGCTCGTCAGCACCAACATGAAGTTTTTCCGCCAACTTGGTCTTGATTCTCAGGAACTTCCGAAGTTTCTTGCGCGTGATGTACTTCGTCTGCACACCACTTTCGTCTACGACACCCATCGTGGACATCTTCTCCACAGCGCTGTCCTTCCCACGAGTACGGCTGCTTTCATCAGCGTTTCGGACAGCACCCTCGCGCTCCGATGACATCTCGCCATCTTTCTCCACCGAGCTCTTGTCGGCTGGCGCGTCTTCTCGTTGTTCGCGAACAACACTTGGGGATTCCTCTTGCACTTGGTCACGAGCAGGTCCGGCCGCGGACGTCACATCCGTTTCCAGCGCGGCTCCTCGACAGGGATCGGGTCTTTTCGCCGAAAGGCCTTTCGCCTCGACACATCTCCGTAGGCCGGAGTCAATCACCGGTCCGCCTTCCTCGATCGGCCCGTAGGCCTCGCCTGTTCGCTCCCAGCACAGGGTCTTGATTCGAGTTCCTTCGATTCGTTGACCTCTCCAGTTGATCTGCGGTTGCATGTCCTCGGAAAACGTGATTCCAAGGATGCAGTCGAATTCATCGGGATCGCAAACACGACAGCGCTAAACTTGTACGCTTCGTGTATATTAGACACCGCGATGTCAAGAGGTAGGACCGCCAGCTCCGTCTCGACGATCTGGGTGTCTCCAAGTTTGACGCGGCTGTTCTTATCGGCGAACTTCGTTGTCTGGAGCTGGTGCTGCTCGACCCAACGTTTCGACACGTAGATCGTGGTAGCACCACAGTCCAACAGCATACGCTGAGTGGAGAAACTTCGACCGCCCACGTTGATCTCTCCTGTTACCGAGAACAACGGGCGTGACTTGTAGACTAGAGGGTTTTCACACAGAACACTAAGGCTGATATTCTCAATCTTAGGTGTTCTGGTTACATTCTTGGCCACGTCAGGACCCTCTTTCACTGACGTAGTTGCTCGTTTCCCTGCTGGCCTTGTTCTTTCTTCCAGGCAAAGCAGTTGGCCTTGATGTGGCCAGGCTTCTTGCAGAAGTGGCAGGTACGGTTCTCGGTACGTTTGGTTTCAGGCTTTGGCTTAAACCGACCTCTTCCTCGGAATGACTTTCCCTTGGCTGGTCTGTCTTGTCCGGACGGCTGGTGACCAGAGGTGCGTTTCTTGCCTTCGCGGGATTGACGCTCGCGCATCTCGTCCACGAAGTGGGTGACTTCGTACTTGACAGCCAGGTCTATGGCATCGCTCAGCGTCTCAGGATTCTCCAACTTGATGTAACTGCGCGTGCGAGGTTTGAGCCCGTTTGCATAGCAGAGAACCTGGTCGAGCGTGCTCATGCCTTCAACTCGGAAGATAAGAGCCGAGTACTCGCCGTTGTAGGACTCGATGTCCGCAGTCTGCTTGAGCCGTTGAAGCTTCTCCCGCAGTACAGCTTGGTAGTTCGACGCCTCGAAGTGTTGGAGCACATGCTCACGGAAAATCCCCCACGTGTGCTCCTCGCTTCGAGTAGTCGATGACCAATGTAGGAACCATCCCGAGGCCGGCTTCTCCATCACTGACCCGACGATTCCCGGGAGGCGCGTGCCTGTGTCCTCGATCTGAATGTTGTTGATACGACAGGCGTTCTCGATCTGGAACAGCCATTCGCGTACGTCCTCTCCCCTCTTGCCGGTGAACTTGGGCAGATTGGTCGGCACTCGCGTGCGGTCTGCCATTACTTGATTAAGCCGGTCGATCTCAGCTTGCAACTGGGCGTTCGTCGGTATGGGCTCCCCTTGGTCGTGGGTACCAACCAGTGCTACCAGTATTTCAAAAAGAAGCTTGTTTGCGGGAGGGCGCGCAAAAGGCAAAGTGCCGCCCCCACAGTTCAGGCGGATGGAAGCTTCTAGAAGCTTCCACAACCGCCCTACATCTGCTGCGTCTTATTTAATAGAATCTTACTATGTCATACTAGATCACAGTCAATTATAGACTACATCCTATTGGCTATTATACTAACCAATCAAATTCTTGATACAGAAAGTTATTTGTTCACAAAGCAGATACTTACAACAAATACGTGCGCACCCCTTTCGACACGCGCTTGCAACGCAACGAAAATAAAACTAACCATTGAGATGTAGTCGTAACGGATGAATATTGCTGCGAAATAACTAGATTCGCGGGTAGTCAGTTGGTAAGATACTATTGGTGCCGATAAAATTCGAAAGCGTACCTCGTTGCGCGACCAACGGAGCTCAATATATCCAATCCCCCTGGAGTCTCTGCATAACTGAGCTAGTTGAAGCGGGTTAAACACGCTCCTCTCCCTCGTGATGATTTTTTCGAGAAAAAGGTTGCCCTCTCTAGGAAAGTCCAAAACTGGAGCAATTTCTTGACAAGTCACGGAGTCAAATTCTTTCTGGTCACTACTTGAGCCAAGTAAGTTTTAGTAGTTGATAACCTGGTGAATACGTTCTGTCTACACCGAAAAATATCTCCACAGTTACATGATTTCTAAGATAACATGCGATGAATGAGATTTGTAAAACGTTTCACTTGAACATACTATGACCTGAATTTGTGTACGTTACACAGCGGGCGATCTCGAATTAATCCTCGTTGGGCTGCCAAGCGCTTCTACGAAGCACTACCAGGATAAAAGTAAGCTTACCAAAGGTTTGAAAAATGGTTGAAAGTCATATTCATAGAGTAGCTTCGACACGGCAGATGCTGTGGATGTGAAGCAGGCGCAGGATACGCTTTGGCACAAGAAGTCTCATTTTTTGCGCTCGCTACCTCAGATGATTTTGCTACTGTGGTGATGCAAAACTAATTTGATTAAATTTGTTAAGGAAGGGAACATGAACAGGCTGGCTAAGATAAGCAAGCCAATGCACCCTAATTCTTTTTGTTATATTTAATGAACAGCATTTGAATAATATGAAACATACTGCGGCGGCGAAACCACCGCAGTAGATGTATCTGTTTAATGGGTATTGTTTTATAACATTTTTGGGGGGGTTCCAAGGAGCTGAAGGCGACGTGGAAAAAAATATTCCTGAAGGGAAGGTCAGCTCGTCCTCATATACTTTATTTATGACACTATATGTGCACCCTGTTTACATCTATAACTCTGCTACTCTACAGCAAACGCGTTCGTAAAATCATTAACCTTATATTAATTTGAATAGCACACTCTCCGTAATTTAAATGGTCAGATTGTCCGATAATCTTATACAAGTATTATCAGGAAGTATATTACTCTACACGATCTGAGAGTCCTTGATAGCACGCCGTTTGCAATACCTCTAATCATTTATACCTGCATTGCTTTTGAATCATTCATGTGAATGTTGACCCTATCGGCGACGGTCCCATCTTCGCGCAGCACGCAGTTGCAAGTAATTTAGGGGTTACTAATTTTGCGTGTTTTTTATGGGTAAAGAACAAAATCCGCTTATCCCGTAGGATTAATTATGCCGTCACTTTGATGACCCAGTATCGAACATACACTCGTTAGTGCCATAAATAATGACTGCAATGTACCTCCCCCCCCAAAGCCATATGCTAGAGTCCTGATCTCAGCCATGATTGCTCATACTGTTTACTTCCGTTTGCTTTAAAGAATTTAGTCCGTAAAGTTTGGCAGCGTTATTCATTAGTACACGCTAATACATGTGCTTTCTCGTGTAGATTCCACGCGGCAGCTTACTTATGGGACCACCCGGGTCTAGAATGGACAAGAAATCTGCTTAGCCTGTCTTCTTGTAGCTTTTCATTTGTTTCTTTCTTTTCGTGGAGATGTCAGTTTTGCTCTCGGGCTTACAGTTAATTGGTAATATTTTTTATAAATTTATATTTAGTACTTTAAAGATGGCAGCTTTGTATCTTGCGTCTCCATTCCACGTCGTGACATGCCTCCCAAGTATTATTGTTGACCATACAGAGTTGAAGTGCAGTGGCACCGTGGGTAAAGAAATATATAAATTGGGAGCAATTTTTTTCTGCAATTGTCACAAAGATGTATATTGAAATATTGGTCGAGTCGCAGTTATTCCACTGCCGCTTTTTTTCATGAATATGCGATGTCGAAGACCTGCAGCCAACCTAAACAACCACGGGGATATTGTTAGGGCGAGTTGTATGCAAACAACTCTAACGAAAACAGGAGGTTATTTACGAAGCCTGCGAAGCCCTTCTGTGCTATTGTTTTGCAATAATAATCTGCAAAAGTAAAATTACGCCGTCTGGATATCAAGCACAGCACCTCGCTTGTAACAGGGTACATCCCAAGTGTACTCTGGTTACATGAAGAGTGATGTGTCACTCTTTCTGGTACATGGTACATGTACATGGTACCAGAGGCTCACTGAGCCAACCATTGGATATCTACATTGCTTCACTATAGGTGACTTCAAGTTTGTGTGAAACTCATGCTAAGTGTACCTGTAAATACATCAGTTTTAATCTACTCTTCTAAGTAGCAAACCGTTCCCTTTGAGGCCGGAAACACGTGAACTGACGTTCACTTGGGTAGTAAATACCCGTAAGCACTTCCTCTGTGCAAGGTGCTGTGTGACCCCGTCACATCGCTGAAAATGTTCGAACTGTATTCAGCTCAGCGGCAAATCGCACTACGTGTACTGTACACTGTACATGAGAGCAAGCTACAGTTTACATGTCATGCTCGAAATTTCAGAGCTTCTTCGTGCGTAGCACGACTTTGTTGTTATAAATATTTGTTACGCTGTGGAATTCGGACAATTATATCTTGGATGCGAATTTTATTGGTCTTAAGCCAACGCCACTTGCCTGCGCCTGCTTCGCAGCCGCAGCATCTGCGAGTGTAGAATTTCTGTATCCATCCCAAATCGTATGAAAAATTATTGACCATTTCAGATTTCAATCGTGGTGACCAGTACAGCTAGGTTTTTGGGCAGGCAGGGGCGAGAGCAAACGTTGTAAATTCGGAAATGGTTTGAGATATTGAAAAGGTTGTTAGATGTACCGAATCAATTAATCGTTATTTTTTCTAGCTAACCCTCATTCCTTTTCGGCCTTTTCTAGGGTTCATACAATCCATTGTCACTTTCTTTCTTGTCATTACCGGTTCGTGCGCGACAGACAGCGCTCTCGAATTAATCCTGGTTGGGCTGTGATATCAGCACTTCGTCGCTTCCTATCCCAGAATAAGATCTAATAATACATTGGATTGTCGTACCCAATATTGTGGGTTTTCTCTCCTGAATCTGCATAACGTGTCATTTTCAGCTTGCATCAGAAACAACTCCTATACTTTAATTAAGTAGTTTGGTGATGTATATCTGATAACATTCGTACAAGTGATGTGACCCATGTGAATGTTGCTTGTGGCGGCCAAGCGTAACATCACGGTAAATTACGACCAGACGAAGTAATTTAATCCGCGTGAATGTTGCCCGAAAAGGTTCAGCGTATATGGTAAGACTTCCACCTCTTGTGGTCGCAGTGCGACTCGCGTAATGATAGTTAGAACAAAGCGTCCAAACGATATACATGAATTGTACAGAGCGAATATCGAAAAGCCAATCGCGAAACGTCCTGCAGATCGATTGGACGACTTGCAAAAAGTCTTGTAAAAATCCAGAGCTTCTCCGTGTAAACACGGCTTTGTTTTTTGGGGAATCTACCGAAGGTGCTACCAGCCCACAGTCTCTAGTATCAGTCGTGTTCTCGTAGACTGCGAAATCAAAATATATAAGCAGAAAGCAAATTAATCTTACTCGGTTAAGAATATGCTTTTTTTGTGGCGCCACAAAGGCACCAGCCCCGATGTGCAGCTTTGTTGGTGCCACAGGAGCTATTAAAATAAATAACCCCAGTATTTTTCGGCAATTGTGTGAATCCATGTAATTATTTACTACAGTTGGAGCGTGTAGCCCCTCACCGTGTAAAAATGTGTCGACCACGGAAACGTCTTATCACTTTGGCGCAAGCTGAGAACTGCGAATCCCCCGGGCACCGGGCCCGGGTCCCTTATTGGTCTTAGCATTGCCTAAAGTCGAGCACTTAGTAATAAAAGATCGCCTTCACTGTAAGAAAGAATCATCTAACTCACCCGAACAGATAAAAACTTGTCTTAGAACCGGAGGAGCTTCAAAGGAAAAAATATTGCTCAAAATCAATTGATCCAGCTTCCATACCGATGGTGATTCCGCGCAGGTTCTCTTCTTTCTTCCCACTTTAGCCATTTTTCCGCGCTCCACCACGCTAAGAAACGCTATTTTGACCGCTGAAGCGATCGATCGATAGGCTCCAGATGAAACTTCGTAAACTTGCTGACATAACTGGCATAAGTTGGTGGTACGATCACGTCCACTCGCTCCATTACACGGTTAACTTCAAGCATTTGCACAAGCGCATTCAGATCTGTTTCATACCGTGAGGTGACGTATCCAATAGGAACTCCGCCCCATGGCGTTATCAATCCAACCCGAACCTGAAGCAGGTTCTTTGCAAAAAGACTGTCCGGAATTACTAATCCTTGCGATAGTGTGGATACGTCCTGCCAATTCAACGAGATAACAGGGAGCACGACATCGCTAAGACTAGCTCGATAGTCTCGGAAGTCAAGTCGTGCCTGCACAACGGATCCACTGAGGCTCAAATCGAGGAGGTTGGGGCAGCTCTGAAGAAATAAGTCATCGCCAAGAGATTCTCGCTCCCCTTCAAGCGACAAGAACTTGAGCGAAGTCCCCACGGTCGCAAGCAAATTGGGTAAGCCAGCTGCAACTGCAGTCTCCGATTGGATGCTAACCTTCAGAGACGTTATACAACTAGTAGTACTGGCTGACTCGGTATCATGCAACTTGCCAGCATGGCATGCAATATCCAAATATCTGCTAACCAGGAACCACTGCATTAATCCACTCACTTTCTCCATCATCACTGAACGTCCGCATGAACGGTATAGGCGAGTTTAAATACCAGAAGACCAGAGTCTCCAATATGTTGGCCCTGCTCATCAAACTGCCAGCGAATCGGAGCACGACTGCTTAACGTTCCATCTCGTTCACAAACCAGCGAGGACGCCCGAAAAGCAGTTCTTCTGGATGTGGAGACGACATGACAGCAGCAAAATTGCCAGCATCTTCACTACTCAAGTGGCCAACGGAATTTAGAACCAAGTGTTCGAGAATGGAGTGCCTACGAGCACGATTAGAAAAAAGACCATACGCCAGCCAGCTCCACCAGTGTCTGGTTACTCCATCATTGTCTGGTTCGACCTCAAGATGAACTGAAAACCTTTTGGTCATGTGATTTATCACCAGTGCGGAACACATGGACTCGAATTGCAGGTGACGATCACTACACGTCAGCTCAATCCTTTCAAGTAAAAAAAAGGTTAGAAACGTCAGACAGCAAATAGTGCTTGGTGTTGTAAGTCCCGAGACTTCGCCGGGACGAGTTGAAGACTGCAGTCATCAGCTGGCCAAATTTTTTCGTGCATGTCCGTTTCGTTGACATAAGGTTTTCGTTATACCGCAAGAAGAGAGAAAGTCGGGAGAACAAGATATTGTTTTCTATCGCACCCACGAAAGCGTCCACCATTGTAGAATTAATTTTCCCATCAAAGGCGGCCGTCATAGGCTGGAACATCAGTGTACATTGTAGTGAGCCAGACTCTACGTTCTTCTTCGGCTGGTCGCGTCTTTCATAGGAGTCCCACTGCTGTCGGATCTGCTTTCAGCTTTTACGAGATTTTAAAATTCGCGAATTCTGTGATAAGCGTTTTCCATTCGAAAGTGAACGAGAATAGGAATTTGGATATCAATACCTGGCCCGTCTGGCCTTAAGATGCTGTCAAGAGAAGCGATCTTCCTTAACGCTTGAACGTACTCCTCACGTGGACATGTTCTCTGCTTTGTTCCACATAACTCCACCAACCGAAGCCCTCCGATTTTTCCTTTTTTATCACGGATGATCAAAAAACAAAATGGGAAAAGGTAATCCGCTCGCTCCTCAAGAATATTCACCTTCACATCGCAATAGTTGTCCAAGAGATACCTGGCTGCCGTATGATCGACGTGAGCCACTGCTGTCAATAAGGCCAACGCCTCACGAATCATTTCCAAACTACTTCGGTTTATCTCCAGCTCGTCTTGTAAATGAAGGACGATGTTGTGCTTGCGCCGATCCCAAGTACCCAAGTATATGTAGTAATAATAAAAATCGGGCCGGTATACTAGCCGTCCAGCGAGCACATTGCACCACGGAGCTAGGAATCCCCAGCGTGTCTCCATCTCTGGTATCTCTCGCGCCATAACCGATTATTGTACCTTGAGCACAGAATGCCAATCGGGAACACATTTTCCTTTAAATCGGCCCTTCGTTGCAAGAAACAATACTAAACGCAACTACTAGCAACTATCTGAAGGGTATTGAACCAATGTTATCAGTCTTCTCCTATTCTGTCACACGAGTAAGATTCCATACGATAGGTTTTAGTTTTTAACACCAATAGTCATTTCGAATCCACTTGAAGATGTCACGGACGAAGGTGCGCGCTTGTGCCAGTAGCTAAAGCTAACTTGGATCTGATCGGCCGGTATGATGCTGTACAGGAAGCTGTCGTGGTGCTACTAGATGTGGGCACCTCCATGCGCGTGCCACTACGCGAGCGCGTCTCTAGTGGCAAGGACCGACAAGATACGGACAACGAACTGCAACACACGCGCTTTGCGGCGGCGGTGGCGGCCGTCGAGAACGTCGTCCAGCAAAAGGTTTCTTACGATAGTAAGCCATTACATTACGTTATATTCGTGCTAATATCCTGTCCGTACAGCTCTTCTTCAAGCCCAAGGACGACGTGGGCATCGTCGCTTACGGATCGGAAGGTATGGGTACAATTTAGTACCAAGATATTGGAGTTATAAGTCCTAATTAGTGCTGTTCTGCTGTAAGTGTTACAGAAACGGACAATCAGCTGAACGAGGAGCAAGGAGAAGGCGAGTATCAGAACGTGCAGGTGGTGAATTCCATCGACTCGCCCACTCTGCACATGATCAAGAGGCTGAGGGAGCTGAAGCCATCCAAGAGTGAAGAAACGAAGGTTCGTATTGGTTACTGAAGACTTTTAAGAATACTGTAGACGTTCATCAGCTTTAATTACTATGGTGTAGGTGGATATTCTGGATGGGATGATTGTGGCCTTGGACTTGCTGTTCCGGCGCACGGACGGCAAGAAATACGACAAACGGCTGATGATAATTACCGACGCAGCCGCAAAGATTGCAGATGCAGGAGATCTCGAGTCAGTCGTGACTATGATGCAAAATATGGAAGTGAAGCTCCAAGTCATGTAAGAATTGTAGTGAAATCAGCTGATTTAGATTCTTAACGTCTTATTATTTGCTATTACAGCGGCCTGGACTTCCAGCACACAACGACCAACCCGAAAGACAAGAAACTAGACGAGATGCCTGAGGCTGCCGTTAAGGACGAACCTATGGAGTCAGCTACTAGTGGAGACAGAGTCAAGGTAAGCTTTGTGCATTCTTCAGGTACTATAACCTTACTTTTAACAATCATTTATGTGTTGTATCAGGCTGAAAATGAGAAAATGCTGGTGTCTATCGCGAACGAAGTAGGCGGCGAAGTGTGTTCTGTATCCAAGCGGATGCAGCTATTGGCTCAAGGTATGAAGAAGACTGTAGCGTTAACGACCAAGTTCCGAGGTCCACTGGAGTTCGGCGACTCGTTAGGGATTCCTCTGTACTGCTACTTGAAGACCAAGACAGCCGCTCTACCGACACTAGCGAAGGAATCGCAGAACTCTTACGAGAATGAAACGGCGGGGAAGGTGAAACTGGATCGCCGCTACACGTCGCCGCAAAACATTGACCAAGAAGTTCCTCCTGATGAGCAAGTGAAGGCGTATCGCTACGGGTCGGAGAAGGTCCCGTTCGCTTCAGCAGATATCGAGTTTTTCAAGTTCCAGACGGAGAAATCGTTGAAAGCTTTGGGGTTTCTAGATCGTTCTCAGATCAACCACTCGAAGTTTATTGCTGGCACCGACATCTTCGTTGCTGAGCCGGGCAAGCCTCATGCAGCGACGTGCTTTGCAGCGTTGATCGACGCGATGGTGGAGCTGGACCAGGTGATCGTTGCTCGCTTTGTGGCTCGGAAGAATGCTGCTCCGAAGATTGTGGCGTTGATCCCTCACGCGCCGTCTGGAGACGAGAATTTCTACGCGATGTGGTCCCAGCAATTGCCATACGAAGAAGACGTACGCAACTACGAGTTTGCTCCATTGAAGACACGCAAGTATACTCCAACGAGTGAGCAGCAATCATTGGCGGATAAACTGGTGGATAGTCTGAGTATCCGCGACGACAAGGCCGACGAAGTGGGCGCGTGTTTCAACCCCGTGGTCCGACGTTTCTTCCACGCTGTGTCTATGCGCGCACTGGACGAATCTGCTGGCGTTCCTGCTCTTCCGAACTATCTGGAGTCGAGTTTGAAGATGGATCCAGGCAGACAGGAGAAGATCTCGAGTCTTATCGAGAGTTTCGGCGACGCTTTCCAGTTGAAGGAAGCGGTCAAGAAAGCGAAGGACCGGAAGAAGAAATCGTTCTGGAGTGACGTCCCCACTGCGTCATTTAAAGAAGAAGATCTTAAAGAAGAGAAGGAGGAGGATGCAGGAGACGCTGGCTCCGACTTGGAATTGGACCTGGACGATCTTTTGGATAGCGGAGATGTGATCAGTGTGGGGTCTATGAACCCTATTGCGGATTTTGAGGCTTTAATTGAGTCTTCCCAGTCGAAAATGAGTCGCAAGCAACAACTCACGACTGCGGTTACTGGTATGGAGACGCAGATTGAGATTTTTTTCAGAAGTGGCTCCGAGTTTTTCCCCAAGGCGTTGCAGTGTCTAACGCACTTCCGGAAACGCAGTCCGGAAATTCAATATTCGGCGCAATTTAACGAGTTTTTGACAAAATTGAAGACGATTTTGTCGGAAGATTCCGAAGCGTGGAAGACTGTGAAAGATGCGGATATTAGCTTGTTGAGCTCATCAGAAGACCCAAGTGTCGACGTTTCGCCTGCGGAGGCGCGTGGTTTCCTGTATGGAGAGGAGGAAGTGGACGTCAACTTGGCTGCTGCCTCACTCTCGTCGCAGGTGGAAGCGATGGAGGAGGAAGACGACATGTTTGCGGATTTTGAGTAAGGACAGAAAGAAATGTGCAACAGAGAATGAATGTTTTGTGCTGAACAGAGAGAATGAATGTCATTTGACTCAAAAGTGCAAAAACAAAATTTCATTTTATGGCAAATTTATGACGCTCCAGGGAACTCGGCGGCTGGGTCGTAGAACTTGGTGGGCGCTTTTCTCCGACCAGAGCGGCGTACCGTGCTGAATCCATCTTCGTCGACTAGAGGCTCGTCCGGTTCTTGAGTCTCCTCGCTGATTGCTCCCAAAGCCTGTGCGCTGCCCTCGGCCAGACCGACGCCGTCGTCCTGCGTCTTGATCTTAGCGCCCTTGAGGTTAATAGGGAAGAGCGACTGCACCTGGTCGTGCATGGCCTTGACGCGGTCGTATTGCGCCTTCTTGCACTCGTCCGCCAGCACAGTCAGCAGCTCTGCGATCTCCTCGACGCTGCCGTCCTCACAGATGAGCCCAAACTCCGTTTCCACGTATCCGCCAATGTTATCGGACATAGCGTCAGCGTACACTGCCTTATTGTATTTGAAGACGTTAAGAATCTCCTCCAGAAGGATCTCGTACTTGCGGCGTGTATCACCGCCACCCCATTCGCCCTCGACGGCCATACGCAGCGCTGTCCAGCGGGCCAACGCCAGCTTCACACTGTACTCAAAATAATCCCATGGCGACTTGATCGTACCCTCCGCGAACTGCTTCGAGTGTTCGTGCGCCACTGCAAGTAAGATGCTCTCCGTGCCGCTCATAGTGCCGCCTGCCTCCTGTTCAATTATAGACGGATGGACGCCATTCTCTTCGTACGAGCAATTTTTAACCAATCATATACTCCTAGTAGCACCATGTTGAAGACAAAAATTCGACCAGATAAAAAAAATTGTTGGAACATTTTTTTAAATGGGAATTGGATTATAGTACACTGGCGTGGTTGCAAGTGTAGCTCTCTACGAGCCTCCGACTTTTACGACGCACGAAACATTAACAACAAACGTGTCTGTGAGTTATTCCATCACCGACGACGACGCCGGCGTGCCGACACTAGTTCCTCGCGACTGGAGCAACTCGTCAGCCGAGAATTTGCGCGGCTGCTGTACCGCGTGCTCTAATCTCGCGTCCAGCATGAGCGTGAGCTCCACGGCTTCACGTGCCGTGGCTTCTGCGTCTTCGCGCGCTTCGATCGCGGCGGTCACGAGGCTCTTGGCCTCTTCTATTTGCTTCTCCTGCTCACGTCCGCTCTTGCGCAATACGCAGATCAACTCAATGAGCTCGGAAGGAGGCGATTGCAGCAGCGACTCAGGCAGAAGCGGGTCGCTCAGATCCTCCAGTTTATCCCTGGCTCTCTCCAGCTGTGCCGAGGACATGACGCCGTCCATGCCTTGCGTCTGTGTGACGCGCATCTCCGTGGTGCGAATGAACTCGCGGAACTGCTCCATCTCGCGTTTCTGAGCTTCTTCCCGCTCCTTCATCTGCTCCATCCGCTTACGCGACCGGCGCGGATGCAGCAGCTTCTCGAGCGAATGTCCTTCCTCTTTAATGCTGCTGGAAATGTTGTAGCTGTCCCGGAAGCTGCTGGAGCTGCTGCTCGTATGCAGCCCATACGCTGACGATCTGCGCGTCA
Organism: Phytophthora tentaculata; assembly: GCA_033557915.1. Classification (NCBI taxonomy): domain Eukaryota; phylum Oomycota; class Peronosporomycetes; order Peronosporales; family Peronosporaceae; genus Phytophthora; species Phytophthora tentaculata. The sequence goes on along the minus strand of JAUCEA010000016.1, from coordinate 5,659,715 downwards.
TACTCGCCCGACTAGCACTACGACTTAATCGAGGGTTCTCCAGGTGCTCCGACACTCTCCGCTGCACTTCGCGCTCGCATTCGAGCTCCTTGGCCTGTTTGTACATACTGATCTGCTTCTCCATGGCCTCAATGACCTTCTGTGTTCTGTTCTGTACCTCCTGTTCAATAGTTTGCTCCATATCTGCCTGTTTCCTAGACTGTTCGGCTGTCAGCTCCTCAAGCTGACGAAGACGGAACTGGAACTTCCTGTACTCGTCGGCGCCGAGCCGGACGACGCCAGAACTGGTGGCGGAGCTCTCGGCGCTGCTGGTTCTCCATACGTCGTTGTCTGAGTCGTATTCGTCGCCTGAATCCTCGTCTTCCATAGCCAGAACCATTTGCTGGAACGCACGACGGGTCTGTAGCGCAGCCACGTTGGCCTCGGTCATCCGAGACGTACCAGAGGAAGGCGAGACTTCTGATATCCGGGAAGGTAGAGAAGGAGTAGCTTGTGGGGTACTAGAAGGCAAGGAAGGGGGAATAGCTGATGTAATCGTCGTGGACGATTCGGAAATCCGTGCGTTAAGTAGGCTGTGGCCATCGGACGAGCGTACCGACGAGTTGGTGGCGCGGAATCCCTCCACTAGGGACGTCCGCATGTCGCTCATACGATCACTCATTCGTGAGTCGCTGGAGCTCAATGTAGTGGCTCGGTATGCGTCGCTGTTGACGCGGTTCTTGTAGGACATGGAGCATTGCAGTTGACGGTACTCGGCGAGGCTGTTGCGGTTATTACGCGACGACTTGGCACTGTGTCGACTGTGTCGACTGTTGCGCATACTGGGGACGCAGCTCTGGGGCGGCGTATTGACGGAGTCTCTGTTATCGGACTCCTCCGAGATCTCCGTGTCGTTCTCTCCGCCCGACAAGTTCTCGTGAAGCGTGGGGCTGGTACTACGAAGCGTAGAGGCCGAGGATCGAACAGAGGACGACAGGACGGACGGAGGCGCCTTGATGTTGAGCGCGTTGGACGCAGTGCGAGGCACGACGATCGTCTGCTCCGCCTCGCGTGTGGTTGGTTGTGTCTGACGTCTCGGTTTCCTGTCCGAGTGGCTGCTGTGGCTGCTGCTGAGGCTCGCGACCGAGTCCGCGTCGGCGTCCGAGTGGCGGTGGTGCTTGCGCAGCGAAAAGCGGTGCGTCTTCCGTGGCTTGCGCTCCGAGGACCGGGAGAACAGCGGCATGCGGGAGGTGGGAGGGTACTACGACCGGGTGGCGTAGTGGGGAAGGTGGGGAAGGTAGTGCGTTATAAGCTACTGATGCCCAAAGTGTCGAGTGTCTCTCTGTTATTAGGACACACTGGCGATTGTGGCACTTAGGGTATAAGCTTTACGTCCTTCCCGCCGCGAGAATCGACGCAAGAGCGGGTAGGAGAGGAGAGCAGTATGGAGAATGACACGGAGCCCGGAGACCAGGACTGAAAAAAGCGACTGGCTTCTAAAATAACGTGTGTTGCCGACTTAAACTGTTTTTAGCCAATAGAAGCACTTGTGATACATCCAATTAGCCAATCATCGATCAGAAAAGAAGACGCAACTGGTCGACACATGAAGGTTCAGAGACGGACGCAGCTACAAATGTCGTTCCGAGTCGTCAGGACGAGTCGCTCGTCAGGTGGCGCAAGTTGGACTGCGTGGCGAGCACGGCGCTGGAGCCGCTCACTTGTTTCCTGCAATCCAGGCTGGCACTTTAAAGCTCGATAATCGCGGTCGCTCTGATTGTGCCTGTGCGGATTCAAGCCGCATGATGCAAAATTTGCGACGGCGGTCTGGACCAGGTCCGCTGTAGCGTAATACTTCGAGTATACTGAAGTAGGATACGTCGCGGTGAAGCCACCACATTATTTGCAGTCGCTGGATTGATTCCTCCCGCTGTGGACGACCGGCCTGGACGATGTAGAGAGTGCCCGCGGGTTGAAATGGGACACCAGAGCTGTGGCAGTGATAACTTCTATCTACGGTAGGATAGCCTTCAGTTGACAAGATGCCTCTTCCAATTCAGCAGTAGAGCGGGTGCTCCCGTTAGACAACATTGCTGTCACCCCGAGAGGACATCCGGTCTGCTTGGTCGCATTTGACAAACAAGACGCGACCCTTCGGTATCAAGTGGTACAGGTTTCAACTATATTGTACGGGTTGTCACTCTTACAAACGCACTGATTGTTACGACTTTCTGAAGATGCTGTCTCCCAATATATAACTTTGCGCAGGTTCCAGTTGCCTTTACTCGTCTGCGGCGAACGACCGCGTGATGCTCATGGTCGCCAAGGCGCAGCTATCGCAGACGCGCGACGCCTTCTTACTCGAGCTGTACGAGAGCGTCCACCGCCGTTTCGAGCAATTACCGCAGACGAGCGAGCCGCATAATCTGTCCAGACAACAACAAAGGAACAAGTTAGCGACTTGCACCGCGAGGAGACGAACTTCGATCATGTGTTGAATAGAAGCCAGCAGAGAACCAATGGCTGTCGTACCTGCAGTGGTGACGAGGCCGATACACCGCGAAGCTGTGCGTACAGATCGTGCAGACATTCGAGACCTTGTCGAACATAAAGATCGGCGCCAACGTCGCCGTCTTGAGGCTGCGACGACGCAAGTCCAGTTCGTCACCGCCCGAGACACAATGCGTCAACGCACGCACCCATTCCTCTCTCTCCGCCAGAGACTGCGCCTCAAACACGTACGTCGTCTGTGTCCGCATCTTCTGTAAGCGACAAACAAGACACTTTAAGTATGAAGTGATCATGTTGAAGTAACAGCAGCTTGACTCACCGTATCTTGTAGGAACTGCAGTCGAAAGCACTTCTCGTTCTTGAGAGGAGCCACTTCGCACAACTCGATGGGGATCGTCTCCTCCGGCTGCGCAGTCTTGAACGTAGAGCCCAATGAGATCGTCTGCAGTGTCAAAGTGATCCACAGACGTCGAGGTTTCTTGCCAACGCTGCTGCTTGTAGTCGGACTGGCAATCATGCTTCCAGTTGCAAACACCGCAGCTCCTCCAGACACGTTCAGCCATCCATTCTTGATCACAAAGCCTCCTTCCAGCTCGTATCCGCTGGAGCATTCGTCGTCGTTATCTGTCACCAGCTCGGAGCGAACACTAGCACGACGCGGGTGTGTCTTGCCTCGGAGATTTCGATCAATACACTCGCTGATATCCTTCGTCCACGCAACTTTCTCTTGCTCAGACTCGGTCAACAGGATGAACGACTTGAGCGGGGAATAGAAGCAGAACGCACTGTACAAATTACAGCACAAGTCAGTGAGTTATACGGCACTAATTTACTCAATCTCTAACACAGAGACACTCACTTATTCGAGTTCACGACTGTTGTAATGACTCCAGGCATCATCTCCGTGTCTTCGGCCACTTTGCACTCCCACAGATCGAGCAACCGGAACTTCTTCTTGTGCAGACCCCCCTGACGTCCATACACCATCGCTACAGCCATAATAACTCAATTAATAACAGCGTAAACCACACAGCACATACATATACCCTTACCGTCTTCCAGCAACACGAAGTAATACGTCTGCACCTTGCTACGACACACTTTACGTAGCATCCCGTCACGAACGAAGTGTCGACCGCTGAGATCGATCCCCACTTTCGCACTTACAGTCGCCAGAGTACGCGCATTCTCTCGTCTCTCGCTGATCTCCTCGATCTTATTGGCCACGCGATCCACAATGCGGATAGCGGACTGCAGCGGCACAAAGTCGACGTGTTCAGGCGGCGTAGAGCCCAGCAGCTCTTGCAGCAGCATCTTGTAGCGCGGGATACGCTCCACCGGCATGTTCAGATAACGTCTCAGGCGGTTCACGTCGGCCTCGGGGGGTAATTCCCGTAGAAATCCAGCAAACTGAGGCGAATCCAACGCAGTTAACGCGCCATTGTGACGACTAGCGTACGACGTGTATAACTGCATCAACGGAGCATACGCGTGGAAGATCGCACCCGCACGATGCACTCGGACGCCCGGGAACTCGGGGGATTCGCCTTTCCGCTGGCCATTCTCCGTACTCGCAGGTTGTGTCGAGGTCGTCGTCTCCTCAAGATGCCGCGACAAATGGTCCAGAAGCTGCTGGTTGAGCGTGTAGATCTGGTCTACGCTGCTGAAAAAAATGGACAGATCAGCGTCCATGACCAGCATCTTCTGCGCCTGCGTTGACGCTGCGTTCGACGCCGCTGCTGCATCATACAACGTCGTTAGAATAAGGTGCAGATTAGCGCTATTTCCACGGATTTACACCATACCTGGGCCGATATTGCCGCTGCTGCCCGCGCGTCGTCGGATTCGACTCGGTACTGCCGATCCAGCTGAAGGATTCAACGGTCCTGCTCCAAGTACTGGACGCATGGACCCTCTGCGTTTATTCTGGCGACGACGATACATCTGCCGTCCTTCAAGCTGCCGTAGCAGCAGTGGCTGGACGAATAGTCGGATACACTCGCCAAGGCACTGCACGTAGCTCTCTTCCGAGCGAATAACCTCCTTCAGGATCTGACGACGTCGACGTTCCAGTAGAAACGCCTCGCGGTCATCTCCTGCGGCTTGAGCCATCTCCATCGACAGCTCGGCGTCTGTAGCACGTCCGCGATCAAGAGACGACAAGCGACGACGTTCAGGAGCACCGATAAACGACCCGGTCGTCACCACAGACATCGACGCGCGCACGTTGGTTGGCGGCAGACTCATGCTTAAGCTCAGGATGCCGCTTTGCGCTAACGAACCAGGGAAATCCGTCACGCGCGAGCGTCGCATGCGGTGTAGCGCCTTGTCCGCCGAGCTCTGGATGGCCACACGCCACGCCACTTCTTCCTGGATGGTTGTAGCACACAAGATCCACTCGGTCTCCTGCATGGCTGCTGCGTTCGAAGACGACGACGACGTTGGGGACAACGAAGGCACAGGAACAAGCGGAGGCGGCGACACCAGCGGAGCAATCGTTTCAATTGCGGCCAATACGGGCGGGATAGCGGACTCTCGTCGACGAGATACAGCGTCATTAAGGCGACTGACGGCTTGTTTTAAAGGGGAGAGCTTGCTCCTGTTGTGTCGCACAGCAATCTGACTGAAACGGCGCTGCATGGGGCTCACTTTGAGCGGGTTCGCTCCATTGCTTCCAGCCTTGTTCTTGGGATCCGTCTCGTCGTACTCGGTCGTCGAGATCTGGAAGCAAAAGCGGTTCTTGTGTGCTCGGCTGTCCGATCGATGGATGACGATAGCGCCGGCAAGATTCAGCTCGTCCGTGCAGCATCGAGACGTCGTGCCGTTCGTCAGCGCGCTGCCGCTACTCCCGGAGCTCGTAAGTCCCGCAGTGTTCCCAGTCTGCTCCCCATTAGCTGCTCCTGTCTCCATCGTAAACTGCTTTAATACACCTGCTCGTAGCTCGTAATAATGCTCCGTCCACTTATTAAAGCGTCGACGACGAAGAACACCACGAAACTCCACAACACGAGACAACCAGTGCATTGCAACTTGACGTACGAGATCCAGCACCTTGAAACACGGTTTGCAGACCCGTTCGGTGCGCGAAGACTCGCCCACAAACAACGGGGCTCGTCCAGACGAGCAAGTGTCACAGACTACCGCTCCACAGCGTCGACAGTGGTGTTTCCTGCGGTAATACGCTCGGAACGAGGCCTTGCAATTGGTGCACGACTCGGCCATTTCGTCCGGAACCCACAGCGCTGCCGCGTCGGCGGGACCTTCACACGACTCTGGATTGTTGCCTTCCGCGTCCGCTTCGTCTCCCGCCCCTACTTTCTTCTGCTTCTGAGCGTCTTTCACAGCGCTAGCGATGGCGTCGACCCACTCGCGCTGCGCCTCTGGGGTATCTGTGAACAGGATGAACGTCTTCTCTCGACTGGTAACCACGAAGCCGCAGTCCTTGCGACGCTTTGTCTGTTGATCGAATAGAGCTTGAACAGGGGCCGGTAGCTCGGTCTTGACGCCCACAGCCTTGGACTGCAAGTGGACAATGCGTCGTACACGGTAGCCGCCGTTGATCAGCACGTTACTGTACAGTAATATATCGTTAAACAGGTGAATCATGACGTCTTCTTGTCGTTTTGTGGACATTTTGGTGAGTTTTCCCGACTTTAGCAGCCTCCTGTCGGCTGTGAAGAGCGACAATTGGCCAGAAAACTTCTGCTGCGCTTGCAGAACCGTCTCGAGGTTCTCCTGACGACGCACAGTCTCGTTGATAGCCGTCGCGACGGTGCGGACGCGACTCACGGCCTCGGTAAGGAATGACGCGTCCGGATGATCAGGCGGCGTGAGCTCGCACAGCCTTTCGAGCAGCAGTTTGTAGCGTGGGATGCGCTGGATGGGCATGATCAATAAGCTCTCGAACGGTTTGGTGGAGCCGCTTTTCTCTCGACAGGAATCGAGGAATTGCGAGAAGCCCAGACGAGTGTCGCGGCGGAAATTCTGCAGTAGCGCAGCCACTTCCTCGTAGTCTTTGGCGTAGTCTCCGTAGAGCTTGAAGAGCGGTGCGTAGCGACAGAAAATCGCGCCGACGCCTTCGGCTTCGCTTTGCACTGCGACTGCTACGGGACTTTTGAAGCTTTTCGTGCGGTTTAAATCTTTAAAAGTAGCTTCTAGAGGCTTTTTCTCGGCCGGGTTAGCTCGACGCTGTCTAATCTCTTGGAGATCTTCCAACAGCTTCGAGTTGAGCATGACGAGGTGTCGTAAGTTGTTGAAGAAAACGGCGATCTGAGCGTCCTCCATGATGCGGTGCGTCTTCTCCTCTAGCGCGACGATGTAGTGGTCATTGAGCGAGCAGATGTCGCTCACGTAACTCTTCTCGGTCTCGCAGATCTCCTCGACGACGAGTACGCGTAGTCTGGCATGTTTGGCCTCGGGAGAGTCCGGATCCACGTCGATATCTTCCTCCTGGTTGTCGTCCACTTGCTGTAGTTCGTCCTCCTGGTTGTCGTCCACCAGTTCTACCGCTAGCGAAGACGTCCAGTCCACTGTGCTGCTGATCTCCAGATCTTTCGGGTCAAACAGCACAACACCCGGACGCAGCGTCACCTTCTTACGCGGAGGTTTGGCATCTCCGCGTCGGCGTCGCGGCACACGTGGAGACTCGACCACCGTCTGCTGCTGGCTGTTCATGGACGTATAACTTACGTTAATGAAGGCGCTGGCGCCTTTCCGCGCTGCTGCCTCGCACGGGCAGCTCAAGCCACATACTGAACACCCGCGACCGGCGGTTCCGTGGGCGTTATTTCGATCATTCTACAGAAAAATGGCCAGATCGGTGGCTCCGTAAAATTTTTCGTATTGCATCGATCGGGTATGAAAGGGTATATATAAATAGATGCTTTGGAATGAATACTTCCTCAAAAATGAAAAGTGCAGATTGATGCGATTATGCGGAGTATGTGTTTTTGAACGCTGACGTGGCGATGTTGAAGTCGGAAAGTAGACGAAGCGAGGCGACGTCTTGGGTGGACTAAATTACCGTTAACAAGGAGAGATGACCCGTTTTGGCTCGATGGAGGAACGAGCCGTTCTGACTACTGCACTGCAGCTCGCTGGCGCTCTCATGGCTGATAGTTCACGATGAGACCTTCCTCGCCAAGCCAAAAGATCTCGTGCAGCCCTGTCCATTGCGACGCTCATTTGTTCTAATGCCACTTGTGTCGACGCTGCAGCATTCGATTTTAGCATCCGACGCTGACCATCGCAGCATCGAACGTAGGAGAAGGACCTGCATGGAGCAATATCCAGGCAATTTGAGAACTTTTGCGCACTATGAGGCAGCGCTCGCCACATGAGGCGAAATTACTCGCACAATTGGCAGCAACATGTTGCGAATCTACTCATTAACCCTCAGGGTCAAACTCAATTACCTGCATTCCGGTGCACTACAGACGGTAGTTTTAAAGGGTTAGCCCTTTAAATCAACAAACGAAGGACCCTTTAGTTCAAACCGCACACAAATTTCGTTTCCATTTCATCCGTGCACATCTTTTGCCTTCTCGTTAATGGGCAAATGACTTCCCTTTTCCTTGAGTTTACCGTCTCGCCTCCTCTATTCCACCTTGGTGGTCTTCTTGGCAGGAGTCTCCGCGAGGCGCTTGAGCGTCAAGTGGCCGGACCAGAGGTTTACAGAGCCCAAGATGCTGAGATAGCCCAAGGTGCGGAACATGGTCAGCTCCAGCCAGTACAAGCCGAACAGAGCGAAAATACCGCCCAGAGACGCTAGGAACACGCAGCCGAAAGCGAACACTGAGCCCTCGAACAGGCGCTTGACGTTGAGGCCCAGACGCGCCACAAACAGCGCGAAGAAAGCCAACGGGGCCAGAACGGCGCCCATGAAGGCCAGCGACACAGCCACAGGCGGTCGCGGGTCCTGTTCGCGCATAACGTGCTGGATCTCGGGCAGAGCCTTAAGTGTCGTGTCGCTCTCGTACAGCAGGTGCTTCTTGTAGAGCGGCGAGGGCGTCTCAGGCGGAGCGGCGCCAAGCTGCAGCTCCACGTTGCCCAGGTCCCATACAATGGCCTTCTCGAACGTGGAGGCGCCCAGAATGAGCTCCACGTGGTACTTGCCCGAGTTGTAGAAGAATTTCTTGCTAAGAGCCGCAAACTTCAGCTTCGTACTGTGAGTCAGCGCGGCGTCGGCCGTCAGCACGAAGTACGTGTCCGTCTTCTCCGTAGCATGCGTGAATCGGAGGAAAGCTTGGTGCGCAGCCACGGGCGTCTGGTCGTGAGTCTCTTGAAGCTTCACTTCAATCTTGAGCATGTCCTCCGCAGCGGCGTTGAACTTCTGACCCGTAAGCTTGTCACCCAGCTTGAGCTTCTTACCGTTAGCTGTGGCGCTGGCCACATCCACAGGCGTCGTCACCTTGAGCTGAAGCACCTCGTAGGCACTCTGCTTAGTCTCCTCATCAACCGCGGCGATCTTGAGCTTGTACATGCCTGCCTGGAGTTTCTGGTCGCCCGTCAGTTTAGTCACGAACTTGCTGCCATCGCCCTTTAGCGTCTGTACCACGACAGCCACATAGAAATTAATATATGTTATTGATTATCGAAGCGCGCGACTGCAACGCACCAGTCCAGAGAGAATGGCAGCACCCGTTGTGTCCACGAGCGTCTCAAGTGTGAGCTGCTTGAGTTTGGGCTGCTTGGGGGTCACCAGGACGGCCACCTCCAATGCATCAGACGTCAGCGACACCCGCGAGGAGGCAAGCTTCATGTTGACATTGAGTGCAGCATCCACCGACAGCGACAGCAGCAGCAGCACGGCACTGCATGCGGCCAGCAACCGAGTCAAGAGCGCCATCGTCCTTCAGAATTGACCACGTGGCAGCAAGATACGATGAACACAAGGATTTCTGCCAATGGGACACGTCTACAGTTTTAGACTCAGTTTTAGCCTTCAACCAATCAACATACACTTAGGAAATAAGTTTTGGGTTATCCGGAATTTTACCGGACGATTATCAATTTTTACCGGAAAGGGGCAGATTGGGATCGATCACCTAACGTATATTGACAAGCGAGCTCGCTGCGCCGCTTTGCGGCGCAGCCAACTCGCACTACCTCAGTACAGCATTCTTACTTGCGAGGATAATCTCTTCCAGTAAACCTTGGCATTGGATTTCACGAACTGGAATTCAAAATAGACCCTGAATTCTAGCATTAAGTGTGTTTTTCTCTCCCTTGTAGTAACATAAAAAACATAAAATTCACTATTCCGAGGTGGCTACGGTGGCTCCCCGTTGTAAAATAATTTCATTTTACGGAACGTGTTACTGCCAGCGAAAATGTAACCGCATATAACCCTTGCCTCAATCAGCTGGTGATGGATGTCATGGCACACACATCTCCAAAACGAGCCCTCTTTTGACAAAAAAAATATACCACTACGCCAAAACCAAACACAATGAAGCCGTATTGACCTCATAAAATAGCAGGTATGGAGACAGTCTAATCGTAGATCCTGAAAGCGCTAACAAAGCACACTGTTTTTAATAATAAGAAGGGCATTTGGCTCGATTCTCAGAGCTTCAATTCACCTGGCCCCTTTCAAAATTTACTAAACCTGTTAAGAACTATACTCGCCAAGACTCTACCGAAAATGGATCGAAATTTGCTATATTTATTCGGTGTATTTCCGGTGTGTCACGGGTCGCGGTGGGATGCCCGACTGACAGGGGTGTCGGCGAGCGTCAAGCGCTACGCAGAGGCAGAGGCCGAGCGGGTGGCTTCGCTCGAGCCACTTCAAGATGGTACGTTGTACCAAGTGTAGCCACTTTGGAAGGACTGTCGTCGTCGGAGATGACGCGAAGCGAAGGGGCGCTAAGGCGGGTGGATGACGGGGCAGGGAGTCATACCTGCAAGTCGAGTGACGGTGAGCTCGACGAGGACGGGGTGGAGGCCGGCGAGGAGGAAATGACCTGCGAGAAGGACTGGCGTGTGGCGTCGGAGCTGCGGGCTGCCCTAAGGTGCGAGAGCAGTCGTGAACTTTCCAAGTCTCTAAGAAGACAAAAGCAGCCACAGATACAAGTGAATCTACGTATATTTCTTTTATTAGCTCTCTCCTCTTGGTCCGACTTCTGCCAGAAGTACTCACGACCCCGGACTGGACTTGGAAGGACCGCGACAGCGTGGTAGAGAAGCAGGGTACTTCATCAGCGCGAGCGAGGTCGCGCAAGAAGAGAGATCGGTGCCGGGTAGCGCCGATGTGTGAACGAGAGAATCGCCATGAGCTCCGGGTTCGGAACTTTCGGTGGCGGGTTCAGTAGTGGCTCGGACGATGATCCAGGGTGGCCCCCGAATTACAGAGGGTTTACCTTCGACATGTCCGAGGGCGAAGAAGAGGACCCGGCTCCGGACGGGGAGGTAGGGACCGACGAGGGAGACTTGCCTGACCTGAGTGAGCCTCAAGATGAAGAGCCTGCCGAGACAGGGACGGCAGTCCCAATCGGCGAGGCAGAGCAGCGGCCGTCGCTGGTCCGCTCGGCCGATGGAAGAGACCGACTGTGGGCGCGGCTAGCCGAGCTGGCGCATATGCCCAGCCCGGGGGAGCAAAGGGCACCGCGGAGCTGGAGTGGAACTCCTGAGCGCCAAGCGCCTCGTGGGCGGACGACACCTCAGAGTGCTGGACCAACGACGTCTGCCGCGACGGGTGATCCGGTGGTTAAAACCGCGAGCTGGGCTCCGTACGCGTATGTGCCGGGGAGAGGTGCCGCGATAGCGGGATGGAGCAGTGCTGCGAGTGCGACGGCTCCGACGGCCACTGTGCCGGCGCCGACGGCTACACCCGCGACGACTACGTCTACGGGAACTTCGACGGTAACGGATCACAGCCGACGTTGGGAGCAGTGGGTCCATGGGCTCCAACAGCAGCGGTCGAGTGCGAGTGCAAGGGCGGGAGCGACTTCGACGGTGCCTACCGTGGCCCCAGTGGCTGGACGACCGAGCATGGCTGCTACGACGCTGCCATCGACGATCCAATCCTTGGTATACTCGGTAGGAATCAGAGCGGCTCCGTCCACGAGTCAGCCGCAAGCGCCGGTTCACCAGCCTGCGCCTCGGAATGTGACATCACAGGCCCCAGTTCTGCCGACTCAAGGGGTGATCCGACCGGGACGACAACCAGTGTCGCCAGGTCGACCAGCTCTTGCTACGGTACCTCAAGCGCAACGGGCGGTCACGATGCCTATGCCGGCTCAGAGGTCGAGTGTTTCGACGCTGCCAGCGTCTGGATCGGTTTCGACCCCGGCACCACTGCCTCAACCGAGGAGATCGGCTCCTCGTATTGTTCCGCAGTCATCGCTTCCAACAACAGCAGGACCAGGCGTCTTCACGACCCGTTCGCCAAGGCGTTCTACGGTGGGCGCGGTGACGACGGAGGCTCCGGTAGTCGCTCCAAAGCCGCGGTCGGTGTGGCCGAAGAGGGTGTAGCCGAGCTACGTGCCCGCGAGCAACTGGTACGTGTAACCGTTGCGGCGATGCGGAGCACTACTCGATGGAGTGCTTTCTTCCGCGATCTCAGGCGTCTAGCGGGAATCGTAACGCTGGAGGGCGACCCTCGGGTGGACGCCCGAACTCTTGTTCTCTGTGTGGTGCTCGTGATCACCCAATTTGGAAGTGCCCTATGGTTGAGGCGCTTAGAGGGATGGTCAAGACGGCCAGCCAGGGGCTGACTGCCGGGAAACCCCAACAATGAAGGGGGGAGGAGGAAGGGGAAGGGAAAGTCGCACCCTCCTCTTGCCTAAGACGCGACAGTGGAAGGAGCGAGGCTCCATCGACGCTACGTGGTGTTGGTGAGCCGAGGAGCACTCCGAGGGACGGTGGCACGGAACGGTTAAGGATTGAACCTGAAGCTGTGGCTGTCGTCCAGGAATCGGTGAAGAAGGAAACGGCTCGCGACGAGAGGGACGAGGCCGTGAACGGCGTGAGAGAAGCGAAGGAAACTGTAATGATTACTATATGGACTACGGAAGAAAAGAGCCCGCCAGGATCGGGGTTGGCTCGAAGAAGGAAGTAGACAAGAGCGACGAGAAAGCTCCTGTCAAAGGTAAAGAAGAGGTGGCCGAAGGTGGAGCGCTTGAGGATCCTCCCAGGGAACGCCGGAAGGGGGGCCATCGGAGGCGCAGGCGGCGTTAAGAAGACAAGGGGCGCACTGAAGACCACCCTCGAAGATGCGATGGTTGCGTGGATGGACAAGGCGTCCTCCATCGCGGAGAAGAAAGAGACGAGCATCGGGAACGCTGGTTCTTCTCATCGAAGAGAAGAAACTAACAAGCTGGGAGCTAGTCGAGACTGGGAGGAAACAGGGTAGCTCGAAGGAAAGACCAAGGACAAGGAGTTGGACTCGACGCATGGGCGTCTGTTCACCGAGGCGGAGCTGGATCTGCTGGAACGTGGTGAGCATGGGTTGGCGGCCACCGAGCCCGAGGAGTACGAGAAAGAGCTGGAGGAACGCCTGTTCCCCCTGGATGAAGTTGAGCTAACGCGACGTATGGTGAAGAACGCCGAGGAGCAAGAGGAACTCAGCGTCGAAGAGCTGAGCAAGAGATTGAAAATCCCAGTAGAAGTACTGGAACGGACGAGAGAGGTGGCTCCTGGAGCCCTCTCGACACCCAAGTACTGGCTTGACTGATGCAAGGAGAAGTTGACCACGGTCGATGAGGCCAAGCGCGCCAACCGCAACTTCAGGGAGAGCGAGGAGTCACGAGCGTCCTGCTCGGTGATGCCGAAAGCCGGTCCTCTTCGGCGCCTTATGGAAGGCAGCGGAACAGAAGATGAAAAAAAAGACTCGGTACAGGGCGTCAGGGCGGTGCAAGAGGACGGAGTGAGAGCTCTCAGGGAGGATACGACGACTGAGGAGTCGGAGGTCCTGCGGAACGTGTGCGTTGGGCTCGACGACGGGAACTTCCCGGTGCAGGGTCATGAGAAGCTCAGCAAGAGCGAAAAGGTGCCGCTTCAGTGGCGTTCGTCCGCGAGGAAGGGAGTCTACGGGTTGCTCCTTACGGAGGCGGTGGACGAGGAGCGGATGACCGTTCAAGGGGGTAATGGAGGAGGAAAGAGGGGTGCCTTACAAGAAGTACCTCCTCTCAGTGACAAGCCGATTCTCGAGGGAATCGCCGAGTCGGGGCTGCGTTGCTACCTACTGAACAAAGGGTGCGCAGTGGACGAGGTAGAGCGAGTGATGGTTTGGGCTCGACAGTACTACGCGACGGAGGCCGCGGCAGTCTGAGTGAAAGTGAGAGCGCGCCTGCGGCGGCGCGAGGAACGAGGCGTCGCGGTGCATGACAAGAGCGATCGCAAGACTGGAACCCCTCGCCATACCCGACAAGCAATGGAGATCGATTTCAATGGACTTCATCACGGATTTACCAAGGGCCAAGAACGAAGTAGACTCCATCTGGGTTGTCGTCGATAGACTCACGAAACGGTGTCACTACGTGCCAACTACGAAGACAGTGACGGCGGAAGGCGTAGCCCGACTCTTCGTGGATCACATCTGGAAGCTTCACGGTATGTCAACCAACATTGTGTCCGATCGGGACCGAAAGTTCGTTTCTTCGTTCTGGCAACATGTCTTCAAGTCGATTGGTACAAAGCTCAGTATGACTGTTGCGCATCGAGCCCAAGGAGATGGCCAAACAGAGCGCATGAATCGAACTCTGGAAGAGTATCTTCGCTGCTTCGTTGGACCATTGCAGGACGATTGGGATGTCCACCTGGCCAACGCTGAGTTTGCGGTCGACTCAACTGTAAGCTCGAGCACGAAACTTGCACCATTCGAAGCGGATCATGGATACATTTCGCTAAATCCTCTTCAACTTACTGCGGAGCAACTCGAAAAGATTCCAAAGAATCGGCGTGGATCGCACTTTCACGAACGTCAAGCCGCGATTTTACTTCGATGTCGAGAAGCTCTATCTGAAGCACAGGAGAGGAAGCGCGATATCTACGACCGGAATCGAACGGAACAAGTATTCGACGTTGGAGATCGAGTATATCTGAGTACGAAGCACCTGGATCCCAAACACACGGGACTCCCGAACTCCACCAAGTTGGGTCCAAAATGGATTGGTCCGTAAACGGTCGTGAAGAAGATTCATAACCACGCGTACGAGATCAACCTTCAGACTGGCAATCGACTCCATCCAGTCTTCAACACTGGTTCTCTCAAACCATACAAGGAGCCCACACATCTCTCGAGGCCAAACGATGTTATCCTCGCGGATGGCACTGTAGGCCAGCTTGTACGACGGTTGCTGGGCAAGCGGACTCGAAAGCGACGGAGCGAATTCCTTGTGGAGTGGGTGGGCGAGGAGAAGCCTACGAGGGTGCCCATCGAAAACCTCGGACAAGTACCAGACTTGATCGCGAGTTTTGAAGAACAGCGCCGTACCAAACGTCGACGAAGAACGCGGAACCAATAAAGGGGCTCAATGCCAACATGTATTGACTACATGATCACGCTAATTGCGGCTGAGTTTTGCCTTCTTGTTAGTCTTCTTCTTCGTCGGCTTGCGTGAACGCTTGGATGGCAACGCGACGCGGTACAGCGCGTACACCTTCGTGATCCAGTCCAGTATGGTCAGCAGCTCCAAGATAACCGGCGGGTCATCCTCCTCATGATAGCCATCGTAAACCATGGCCGGATCACTTGGACCGCGGATAATCAAAGTGAAGCAGTGCTCCACGAGGTCATCAGCCGTGTGGACAATGTAATAACCAGGGGGAAGACTTCGAACCGATTTCTCCATGAAGGCAACCGACGGCATCGATTTATTATGGTACACCTTGAACACTTCCACGTAATCGAGAGGAACCTTTTCAGCACGGATGAAGTTGAAGAAGGCGTCGATGTCTCGAGCCAGGACACCGTCGCCGAAGGCCTTGCCTTGCTGCTGGCAGAAGCGTTCCCAGAGATCGGTATTGACCAATCCGGGACGTCCAAGGCCGTAGCAAGCCCCTTCGAATGCGTGCAAGAAGCAGCGACTGTCGTCCGACGCCCTGCGCCGCGGAGGGTTGTTTCCGTAGAACGCGTTGAAGGAGAGGTCCGTGTTAGCAGCCTTCCACTTGTTCACTTGGTTCATGCAATAGTACACGTGCTTCAAATTCTCCGACCACTCCCAGCCCCGCTGACAAGGCCGACAGTTCCACTCGACGAGATAGGCGACGTGTGGCGGCTCATCTTGACGATCGATAAGCTTGCGAACAGCGTACACGGCCTCAGTATCGACAGGCACTAAGTATTTTGGTGATATGAGTCCTCGTCACAGACATTTGCCGTGTTAAGCAGTAAGGTTTTTATTAGAGCTGCCATTGGCGTTGCTCTAAGAGAAACGCCAACGATACTTTCTTATAAACCCACTTTTGGCGCGGAATTAACGGTAAGTCCTATATTGCTTCTAATTAATTAATTAAATTAGGATCGACGCGGGAAATTCAGCGGCGAATATAGCCGCTGAATTTCCCGCGTCGGTTCTAAGTTTACATATTATGTGCTTATATGAAACAGCGAGATATAATGAGCCAATTACGCTTCCACGCACTGCACAAGCGTTCTGAAAATGACTACTGTGTATCGTACGCTTGGGGGGAGGGGGTTGTCGATAATGTACTGGGTGTCTTAGACTTCAAGACTTCTCTGCACTGAGCTACTGACTGTCAAACGAGCTAGCGAGTTAGTTCTAAGTTGTTTCACTTCTTTGCAGCCTATCTTCTGTCCAGAATCCTCTTGTAGATTCCTGGCGGTCTATATTCATTACGCTTACCCAGAGGTACTTCTTTACGGGCATATTTCCGCCAGTAGGATTACCGCTACGGTTCACAGATGTCGGTGCTTTCTAAATACCATTGATAGCACAAGCGGCCCTACATACAGAATAGAATTTGGGATTACCGTTGGCGTTGCTTTTAAAAGGATTATTGCGCAGGCATCGGTTAAAATGTGCGATCGCGGCTGCTAAAACAGCGTGGGTTGAACCGTCCTATACAGTCATCATCTGCTTTGCATCTAAGTACGAATTCATCTTCCGTAGTTAGAAATGCTTTAATTGAGACTTTCAGAAGTACCGACGAGTGAAAAACACGTAGCGCAAAGAACATGTAGAGAAGATACGTAAAAATCGCTACGGGTCTTACGTAACGTTAAGCACGTCTTTTCAAATTTACGTAACAAAAGTACGTATCTCTCAGTCCGCGTTTTGCGACAGAAGCAAACAGCAAAAGTGCGGACGATGGAGCATCCTCACAGCAGCTATAGGAAGAGAAACTGAGAATTACCTAGCTTTACAGATAGCTTAGTGTGCCTACTTCATAGCGCTACTAAATCGAGAGGATCTCTCATCCTGCACACGTGCTCAATCCAACGCGCGCGGGGCGCGTCCGTGCTGTTGCAGATTCCAGAAAGAGGGTCACTAAAAATTAGAAAATTACATTCAACAGCTCATTGGCCCATTTCTAGAATAGTTTCTACCGGGCAAGTCTAAACCGACCGGGGTCGCGTGTGCTCCTTATGGTCTTGGCCTTTAAAATGGGTCTACCTACCAACTCACTAATCCAGCAAATTTGTTTTTTCTCGTTACTTAATAATTACTTTAACCCTTTCGCGTGCATCTTAAATGAACTATAGTATACAAGTAGAAGTCATCTATAGCTAAAATGGGGCATTTCTCGCCCTTTTACGAAATCACGGTACTCGTTTTGAACTATCTCTTGTAACAAATCATTTAGGATACCATGGTGATGCAAATTACTACATGAAGTTGACTAGATTAAAGTATACTTTGATGATTACGAATCGTACGGTAAATGCTATGTCCCAAAATACAGTCCGGGATCAGTTGAACTTCTGTAAAAGGGCGCTAAACGCACCCTTTAAGAGGCTGATTCCAACTATTCTTTGCACAAACCACTAAAAGGGCGACTTCTGCGCCCTTTTGCCGCGAAAGGGTTAATTATTCCACGTGCTATGATACCAATATCAAATTAAATGATCGTGCACGGCGTGCTCTCTCACGCTCACTTCTGGTTTTGCAGCTCAGCGAGCATTCTCTTACAAGTTGAATTTGAACTTGAGCAAAAAGCAAACGTCAAAACTCTTCGTCTGCTAGGGCTCATGCAAGAGCATCTGCGCAAACGCACGTTCTGCATGAACCCACCAATAATCGCTGAGCACTGAGATCTGTCATCTACTACGTACTACTTCAACCATATTACTGTGTAGTTCTTGTAGATATGCCTGGAGCGCGCGTTAGCCCAGTCGCAAGAGCGACCTGCCGCCGGAAGCTTCTACACAAGGCTAATGTATTACAAATCCTTGTGAATCCTTGTGGTTGCGGATGAGTGCACGGTTTGCCGACTGTGTTAGGTCAAGCATGTTTCAATTTCAAGCAACGCACGAATGTTGCATGATCTCAAAATCACGGTTTGTACTTGTAGGTTGCAGCCTCAGAGAAACGTTGCACAAATGTTGCATGATCTCTAAATTGCCTGGGTTGTAGGCCGCTGAACAATCAAGAGACAAGTTGCGCGAATGTTGTATGGTCTCAAAAAGCCCTGGTATGTAGCCCACCTAACACAGTTCTTCGAACTGCGAATTTTGGTGAAACTTTTTGCTCACATAATACAGACAGAAATACATGTAGATCCCAAGCGTTGATAAGACTCCGAGTGCTTACTATGCAGACGTAGACAACCCTGAGTGTGTCCTCGTGTAAATGACTCTACATTCATCGACTAAAATTGAAACGTGCTCATTGCCAAGCTGATTTCATTAAAGTTGCAGGATTATTGCGTTAAGTTGCATGTGTCAGTCTTTTCGGTGTCGTTCGCGACAGGCTTTAAGTTGCAGGATTTCAAACGAAGGGGAGGCTGGTGTTAAGTTGCAGGATGTCAAACTTTTTGCCACCCCCTAACACAGTTCTTCGAACTGCGAATTCGAACTGCGAACAAAATGCACAATACACTGCATTTTACAATTACTAAACGTTCTTAAACTCTCTAGTATCTTGAAAACGATTCTCTCCCGTGCCCTGTACAGTGCAATGCGTTGCTTGGCGCTGAGCGCGAATACTGTTGGTCATTGAAAAAATATATATTTAGGACATCTTAGGATATTTTAGGACAATTTTTGAACTGAAACGTCCATTGCAATAAAAAAAATTCCCCAGGTCAGTAGTTAGCACTGAAAACAGTAAGAGCAACGAAGCCAATGAAGGCGCAAAGCACAGATTTATATTCTCCGCCGAGCGAAGTGAGGCGGCAAGTAAACATTGGTCTTTTATTTTCAGACTAATATTTTAGTTTATATATCGGTATGAATGTACAGTTTGGAGCGGAAACATCCCCGCCGAGCGAACCGAGGCGGCCGCGCTTCTGCTTGGCCAAACCTAGATCAAAGAGTGGGGCTCCGCTCGGCTTGTCTTTATTACTGTATAATAATCTGTCCGCATCACCCCCCCCCCCCTTCCTAGTTCTATCTCCCAGACTCATCGTAGTACAACGAGTCTAGTCTCGACGATTGACACGCACCGATCGGTTTAGACTTTGGCTCTGTCAAACCGCTCAAAGTTTGGGCGATTCTGCGATTGGTTAGTCTGTTTGTGATTATTGTAATCTGTTTGTGGTTAGGGGCTGGTTGCGCTGGCTGATGCTGGTTCTCGTTGTAGTGTTGTGGGGGTAGGCTAACTTAAATGTGATACCTATTATATAGATCTCAAACACAGTAACTGTGTTCGAACCAATTGGCGGTAACCCGGTTCACCAACTATTTTCACGAAGAAATCTGAATTATTTATTTTATATTCATTTTTAGCATTGGATTGCTTAGTAGAAAATCACTTTGCACAGTATAGCCTTAACAATGTACCTAAGTAACTATGGACATTAATTTTTTCACACAACAGCCTCTTTCGCTGGCGATTAAAAATCAAGTCGCTTGTCAACTGTTGCCGCCTATCAGTCACATTTTCGGCAATTTGTAATTTAGTGCTCACTCTTGTACTACCTTCGTGCGGAAAATAACATGCATTTGAGATTGCAGCACATCACTACAAGAATGCGTACCCCTCCAAAATCGCTAAGTGATAGACAGTTGCAGCAAAATCGATAAAACCTAAAAATCTTATCTTTCCCGCTCGTTTTCAAATTGCTCCCAAGTCAGACTGACAGTGAATCGTTCAGTTTGCAAGTAACGCACTGGGCCAAGAAGACCAGGGAGGCTGAGCTCAAAAGTCCCTACAAATGAAGCAATGAATCCGACCAGCTCATGCAAGCGTCATGGGAGCGCTGCTTCTATACAGCACACAGGCCTACTTTCCCACGCAGATATAACTCGAATAGCATGCGAGTTTGTGCTCAGCCATAATGCCGCATCTGAAGCAGAGAACTACTACGCAGTACAATCCATGGGGAGGTGTCATGAAGACCGAATGGACTTGTCGAGGCCGCAAGAAGGTGGATCGTGCTATTCGGGCGTGTCGCTAGTGTGTTGAATGCTGAATGGTGCCGACGACGGAAGGATGGATTCGACGTGGCTGATTGAGGAAATTGATCAATGCTGTGACCGCGAGCTGGGATCTGATGACGTCCCGAAGGACGCTGAAGCTTGACACAGCGATCGGCAAGCACTGATGAGCGTTGATGAAGGAAATGAAGGCTGAGTGGCTGCTAGATCTGCGGCCTGTAGAGGTTAAACGCGGCGACGTGTCAGCCGCGTCTCCGCTGGGCACGCGAGTCCGACCTTATGCTTCTTTCAAAGTACTAACCGTAGACTTGCGCTGGATCTTCTTAGTATCCAGCACGCTGACTCTACTGCGGTTTCAGAAGCGCGACCAAAGCAATAGCCTCCGCATGGCCAGAGTATTTCGGTCTAGACGCCTGGCGGAACAAGCACGCCAGTGCAATTCGCAGTCAGTTGTTTTGCTTGTTTACTGCATTTTCCTCGCAAAAATTACAAAATGGAGAATCCAATCTCAAAAAAAAAAATTGCCAAGAGGTTCCACACCTCTTGGCCTCTAATAACCGGAATAAAAACGAGGCGGAGCGCAATTTTTTTTTCATTTTTTTCGAATGCACGTTATTTCCAGCACAGAGGTAGTAAAATTTAGAAAATCCAATCAAAGAATGCTTACAAGGAAGGTACACAGCGATATGAGACGGCGGCAAACATACGGATACTAATCAACCATTTAGAGTTATCGAGATAATCGCGTCTAAAGTTGGACAATCATTTTTCGAACTTAAACGAAGTTTTGAGCAACGGCGACATTTGTGTTTGAAAATCTAAACAGTCACTTAAAGCGCGACGCCACAGAGAGAAGACCCTCACACAAGAAGATACCAAACTCCCGCATCTTGCCAGGGAGCCAGCTCTCACCAACTCCACCGAGTCCCAAGCAGCACTCAGCTGCAGACGCCCCTCTTGTTACCTGCCTGACGCCACTGTCGCCAAGGTTGTTCCAGTTCGAGTCCGTCTTCAGAAGACCAAAGATGGCAAGGTGACAAAGTACTATACTCGTGAAGACTACACTATGCTTCCTGCTACCTTTACCTAGGATGCAATTTACGACGAGATGCACACATACGTCGAGCAGATACGTCTGCGAGTGCGCGAACCTGCGAGATCGACTATGCGGAAGATGCTCACTACACTTTGTCCAACTATTTGCATCCGTTCTGCAGGATCGAATGTATGTGGCATATGTGCGATTTATCAGTCGCGCATGCGAGGTGGCCCGACAGCCGAAGAGACAGAGGAAATGGGACGCCATACAGAATCGGCTCGCCTGATGCGGTAAGTGTTCTTACGGATACAAGTATCATATTGAGTTACATCAGTGGTTATTAATATCATTTTGGATTACTGTGCACATTGCAGAAAGGAATACAAAGCAGACAAGGCCGCAGCCGCACAGACAAGCCTCCTAGCGATACCGCAGTCATCGTCATGGACTTTTCCCAGAATCTCACGGTACCTTCTGTATCGTCAACTCCGTCGCAATGGTACTTCTGCTTTCTGGTCAGCGTCAATGTTTTCGGGATCTACTACGAAAATGATGGCATGCAGACAAATTACGTGTACGACGAAACGACTAGCGGCAAAGGGAGCAGATTAACTCCATGCTCTACCATTTTATTCGTATGGTACTGGTACCGTCCGGAAAAAGAAGTTGATTGTCTACGCTGACAATTGTTCCGGGCAAAACAAGAGCAATCCTGTCTTCAAGTTTCTGCTCGCCCAAGTCCATGTAGGTGTTTTTGAGCGGATTGACTACAAGTTCTTTGTAAAAGGACACACAAAGAATTCATGTGACCGTGGATTTGGGCACATTCGCAAGCACATCTCGCGGCGGGACCTTTGGACGATGGAACACATTGTGACTGCAGTTAAAGATTCTGCAACGGGTATGAATTAATTTGCAGCACGCCTGAACGTGTATGTATGAGACCTTCCGCTACACAAGTCTCAGAAACTAGAAGTCTTACAGTAAGGTTTCTCAGTTGTAAGCTTCTCTCTAACTGAGGTGGAGCTCCAGCTAATACCATAAGCCCGCTCGGTGGGGCCAGAACGGTGTTCCTGTTCGTGTTCTCATTCACCTTGGACGTCTCCAACCTCTGCACGTGCACAAGGAGCAGCTCGACACTGCTGCTTGTATGTCAGCGAGGGATGAAGGGGAGCGGTGGGCTTTGCCCGTCCTCTTGACTCCATCAGATCGGATGTGAGCTTCACAACTTTCATTCCAGACTTCGGTCCTTTGTCGTCATGCGCACCTTGATCTGGCCCACCGAGCTCGCGCACGATGTTAGCTGGCGTTGCAGCTTCGTGCACATCTGCACGAAGTTCTTGGGCGCAGCCAGGTATCCGATAGGTCCTTGCACACAGCCAAGTACTGAGCGAGCAGAGTACGGAACTCCGAGGTTTCTTCACGTCCGTGGACTTCACCTTGCCCTCCGTCATGCCAGCCTCCAACACGCTGTCCACAGGGCCAAGTCGGGCTCACCCACCCTGCACCGCATCCATCTTGGAAATGTCCAGTCGTATGGTTGAAGCATTCGCCAGCGTTAGCCGACGGCAGACGTTGGTGTCATTCTCGCAGTACTCGTCTGATTCGGTGCACTTCAGATTGCAAACGGAGGGGGGAAACGTCGCTGGAGGGATCGCCGAGCATTTGTTGATGATGAACGTTAAGCCAGCAGCGTATCTGATTATAGCATTCGCCAGGGGGGCTTGTTCCCAAGTTTCTGTCTATACTAATTTCCAGTAGCGAGACTTCAAATCTCACGAGCTCGATAAACAAATACGAGCACTATGGCTGACACAACTAAGGGGCATGCGTACTCGCCCATACTCTTGTCGGTGCTAGCAAGGGCCCTCTCCTAGACTCATACAGAACCCTTGATCTCTTAATTAAGTTTTTGTGACCATAGGTGTATGCGGGTGTATGCGGAGGTGGCGGTACGGATGAAAATACACGTCTTTCCGACAGATAGAATGGTAGGATAGTGATCAGGTTAGGGGTAGCCTACTTTCCGCCAATCAGATATTTTCAACATTTACTTTCGGCCAATGACATCACGTGTGTGTAGGTTCTTTTTCCGACAGCTTCCGACAAATATTTGTCGGAAGCCCAGCCAAAATATGTGTATCTGCTTACGAATGTTCAGTATAAAACGTATTTTGGAAATATTCTTGCCATTTCGACAACTAGGCTTTATCCTACTTCTGGGTAAATACAACTAGTATTATACTACTAGTTGTAATACATTGTGAGGTTAACGATAAAATAACATGCCTTTTTAAAAAAATTAGAGCAGAAGCACAGGTGCATTTTACGTCAATTTTGCATTATTCAATTAAAACTAAAGTTTTCGCTCATTGTGATCCTAAAGGCAGGATAACCACCTCCCCGTAGTCCCGCACGAGCAGCTGCAGACGACTACGGTGATCAGGCTCCTTCCTCCAAACTCAATCACCGCCTCCATGGCCTTGGCCTCCCCCAACGCCATAGCCACGATCTCCTCCACAACGGCTGTGGGCTCCATGGTCTCCTTGGATGCCGTAGCCACGGTCGTATCGTCTTTGACTGCATCGTCCAGTTCCGCGGCGGCCATTATGTCCGCGATTTCCACCTCCGCCGTACTTGCCGTAGCCTCGATTATCTCGACTCCCCCAGCCACGGTTCCCTCCATCGCTAACGCCTCCACCTCCACCAAAAAAAAAAACAACCACGATCATCACGGCCACCGTATCCGCGACCGCCACACCCATCGTAGCATCAACCAGAGCAATCACGGGACCGGCCATCATGCGGGGCTCGACAGGCAAGTCCAGTTCACGAAGCCGCCATGAGATCGCGAGCGGACGAACCACCTTCACCCGCTGTATTCCGCTTGTCGCGGAGCACCAGAACGAAAGAACTACGGAATGCACCCGAGCGCGACGCCACCGAGAATACCTGCAGTGAGCCTGCTGCCGACACGCCCGAAGCCAGCGCCGACAAGGACATCCGATACGATCACCACGCTACCTTCAGCGTGCGTCGGCATGTCGATCTTCACACCGTCGAAAACCAGCCCCGTCATGAACGTGAAACCGTGAGCTTCCGCGTCCACGGACCAGTACTCCGACCACACCGTAACGCTATCGAGCGAAGCCCAGAGCGCGCAAGCCGATCATCAACACCAGGGCCGCCCCGTCCTCCTGGCTCCCCACCACGAACGGCCCGCTGCCGCCGCCATCCTCGACGCTCGCTCGCCTGCCACCGATGCCGCCATCGACGCCTTCCCAACTCGCGCTCAACGCTCGCCGCCACCTGCTGCCAACGCGGCCGACGTCTCCGCCGCCGGCCAGCCGCTCGTCGTCCTTCACGCTCAACCGGATGACGTACTGGTGCCGTCGACCTATCCCCCCACTCACCCGCTTCCACCGTGTCGCCGCCGCCGATGCCTTCCTGCCGCTCTTTTCAAAATATAATTTTCAATGTGTCTCACAGTGCTTCTTGCAAATTTTATTAAAATTTTATATTTGTTTTCTAAGTATTTGTTGGTGTGTAGTGTCTGTGGCTCCGAACTGTCGGAAACATGTCGGAAAAGGGCTAGGGTGTCGGAACGGTTGCGACATGGATACCGCACACACGTACGGACACACTTTTACACCTTCAGCAAATATCGACCGAATTCATACACCTTTGGACATTTTCCCTATTTGGCACGGTACCATGGTGCTTGATGAGGTTCGAGGTAATTTGAGAAATGCAGGTCGTTCTTAGTTGGGTGCTCGTCGCCACTGTGTATTGACTCCTACCAGCGCGCCTCGGTGCGCATCGATTCTAGAATGTTTGGTTGACGATTTAGCAATCGAACATTCTAGAAGTACTTTAATAGCATTTGTGTTTTCCTATTGGTAACTTCTTGTGATTTGCTTAAGATTGTGTGAGTGAACTTTGTACAGACAACCCCTTCCGTAGTCATAGCTCCGGGAACCAGCATTTTATTCCTAGCTAAGGGTATTCCTGTCGTGGGGTGGCTCGGCCAGGTCGAAATGGTACATTTTAAGCCAACTGAACAAGCACACGCTACCATTCATTTCATTCTTTCCTCCCGGAATCTCACTCATTCTTCAATTGGACGAGACCGGTTTGTTTTTCTCTATGCCGCCTGACCGAACCTTCGCCAGAAAGCGCATGTCCGGCAAAAAGAAGGACAAAACACGGATGACAATTGCATTTACGCGCTACGCTGACGGCTCCGAGCGGTTGCCGCCTTTATTTATTGGCAAGTCAAAAAAGCCTTGCGTTCTAAAAATTAAACTGCGGAGATGCTGAACTACACGAACAGCACCAAGGCATGGATGTCACGGGCGATTTTTGCCAAGTGACTCAAAGATATCGACACAAAGTTCAGAACACAGCACCGCAAGTGCTTGCTGATCATCGACAATGCTACTGTTCATGGAGGCTACGACGTTGATACACTTACAAACGTCGAAGTGGCGTTCCTACCGCCAAATACTACCAGTAAACGACAGCCTCTTGACGCTGGAATAATTGCTGCATTCAAGCGGCGCTACCGGCGCCGTCATGTTCAGCACGCTCTTGATCAGCTTGAAGCCGACCCAGTGATGGACATGTCGAAAGCGGCCAAGGTATACAAGGTTGATGTTCGCCAAGCGGTGGTATGGAGCATCGACTGCTGGAATTCCATGCCTCCCTCGATATTGTTAAGTGCTGGAGACACACTGGTCTACTAGATTATTATGTGTGTGAATACTGAGCCAGAGGAGGAAGACCCCATAACCGACGAGCTAGCTGCAATGCTGTCGCTAATGCGTCCGATCCGATGTCGGTGGCGGAACTGCTGAATCCTCCAGATGAGAACGTGTACGACGACCCCACCGATTAAGAATTCTGCGGGATCGAAGTGAAGGAAGTTCCTGTGAGTGATAACTGGATGGGTGCATCCGAGGATACTGGAGGCGAAGCAGAGAATGATGTTGTAGAGCTTGATGCTGCGGAAATTAAGGAACACCTCAAGTGGATTGCAAAGCTGCTTATTCGAGCAGATTCTACGGGCGTGTCGGATAGAAATGTACAGGGGCTTAGAGTAATGCAGAGAGAGCTACGAGACGAGCTAAGCAAGAAGGAAGGGTGCAAGCAGCAAATATCCTTGCTTGCCTACTTTTTTGGGCGTGCTTCACAAAAGTGAATTTACCATAGTTAAGCACCTCATAACAGTCATTTTGGGTGATTTTGTATTCCATATTACAAGGGAGAGGTGAGAGGTAAGTTTATTTTAGGCTTGTATCTACTAGACTTCGGGAACCGATAATTTATTCCTGTCGGCGGGTATTCCAAGAGTAGGGATTCATACGGAAGGGTTTGTCTTTACATGTATGGAATTTGTACGAATGCTCCCAGAGAACCCGAAATCCAGTACTGTATAAATACTGGCCAGTTGTGCAACCTGGTTTACGACTGTGTTCTGATTGGTCAATAGTGACTCTTGCGATGTTGAACAGTTGATGTACACTAAGATACTTCTACACACGCAGACTGGGATGCCCACCTCGCTTACGATCAGTACGGAGTGCTACTAAGACGGATGATACTGATAGCTGTCTACCGTAGACTGCATAAACCTTGTCGATTGCCGTGTCGCTCGTGAAACCAGAGCAAACAAGGTTTGCTACTACATCCCAAAAGATTTTCCGTCTTGAGTAAGCAAACCTGTTCAATCCCCGCTCAATCGCCGTGAAATCCTTTGCTGGCTTTAGCCCGCCGCACCCAAATTGATATTCATGCCATAACTCAAAAAGATATTTGGGTCGCTTTGATAATCGTGCAGCTGGACCACGCTGCGGTGCTGGTGCGTCAACCGAGTGATGACTGTTCGTCGTAGTCCCTTGGTAGAGACCTTGCGAGCCGCCTAAGTATTGCCTGAGGTTTTTTGCATCTCGCGTTGAGTATCTCGTCGTGATCGCTGAACCTCACTCATAATCTCCGCCATGAATCTTCTTCCTGTTGCAATCTGTGAGTGAAGAGCGGCAAACTCTTGCCGAGTCCCACTGCTGCTTGTACAAACTCTTTCGGTACTAGTTGTAGCAGTGCCACTATCTTGGACTGTGCTCTCACTGCTGACGACAAGACTCAGCTGAGAGCCGTCACCTGTAACGACAAACTTCTCCCGTTGAACAGGGTTCGACGTTGGGCTTCATCCCGCATTTGTGTAAGCACACAAAATTTTCTGCTTCAGCTTGCTTGGAAGTAGAGGATATATGTAGTTATCCGGTGGCTCCAACGCTGCCCACAGTAATGGTAAAGCTAACGTTGTTGCAATTGAATCGCCCATGAGCTGTTTCACTGTGGGCGCGACTTGATTCCCCAGCCACTGCGGTGTGACACAGCTAATACCAGTCTTTGTAGTGTAGAAACACGGACCTGCAGGCCCTGTCAGGGATGCTGCAGTCAATGCATCCGGGTACGGTTGTGTGGGATCTATGTAGACGTCTACAACGCCTTTGCGAGTCCGCCAGCGTCCCCTTCGATTGACAAAGTCCTTCGGAATGCCGCTCCGTGTGGCATAAGTTGCTGCTCCTTTTCGAAGACTATGCGTCCCCAGCTTCCCCGACTTTAGCTTCTTCAAGGCCGTATCCTTTACCATATCAGCCAAAAACCGACGTACAGCGCGGTCACCGTCCTTGGGGTTACCGTACAGAAACTCCGAGCCCGTAACATTAGTGGCCGACTCGATGTATACATGTATACGATGTATACAGCAAGGTTGAGTAAGGAGCACAGCTTAGGGCCCATGCTACCGACCACAATCTGCTCCGGGGCGTCTCTTTCTTCTTGTATGTTCTTAGACCAGCGCATTTGAAAGAAGAGCGTGGATCCGTACTCCATGTGTGGTGAGAAGTTGCCGAATTGCAATTTCATCATATCATCTATGCGGGCCATAATGTGCCACTGAAGGGACAACACACTGCCCACCATAAATGACGTTTTATTGTGTTCCCATTGAGATCGAACCAGGAGTAACAAGTTCATAAACTCTTCGTACTCCACAGAGCGACGGGCTTTGGTCTCGGCCCCTTCTCGTCGGACTTCGAACTTCTTAACCTTCTTGATCAACTTATTTACTGCGTCGGAGCGTGTGGGGTTACCGTGCTCTGTCACTGGGTCCCAAGTTGCGTTCATTCGCGGCATGAACGATGAAATTGCTTTCTTAAAAAACTCGAGAGTACTCGAACGATGTGACGGGGTCACACAGCACCTTGCACAGAGGAAGTGCCTAAGGGTATTTACTACCCAGGTGAACGTTAGTTCACGTGTTCCCGGCCTCAACGGGAACGGTTTGCTACTTAGAAGAGTAGATTAAAGACTGATGTATTTATAGGTAAACTTAGCATGAGCTCTCGTACAAACTAGAAGTTACCTATAGTGAAGCTATGTAGATATCCAATGGTTGGCTCAGTGAGCCTCTGGTACCATGTACATGTACCATGTACCAGAAAGAGTGACACATCACTCTTCATGTAACCAGGGTACACTTGGGATGTACCCCGTTACATCCTCTCCCACTTAACTGAGAATCACCTGATTCTCCAATCACAACTGACTCTCCAATCAGAAGTGAGAGAATTAAAACACTGAATGGTGCAATTCTCACAGTGAGCTGCCACACGACTGGCGCGACTCTCAGTCATGCCCACAGTGACTTGTGCTCACAAAGCACACTGGGCCCTGCGTCCCCACTCTCACAACTATGTTGGCCGCAAAGCCGACACTCAGCTGCCTTAGCTCCTGCGCTATAGCGCGCACAGTGCTTTGGCACGGGATGCAATAGCATCCGAACGTGTGGTATTCGCCCACAGTTCGCACCGGAGGACACGACAGTCCTCGCGAACGCGTCCGGAGCACGGTGTCTTCCGCAAGGGACAACATCGATAAGGTCAACACCTGCCCAACAACGGAGGGAGCTCTAAGCTCACCTCGGGCCATGCCTTCGGCTCTTTACAAGGGTTCATCCTTGCGGGCATAGCTTCTTCCATGCTACGCCCCGCGTCTTGGTCATCATACCAACGACGCATAGGTGTCTCACATCGACACCATGTACCTTTACGGTACCCAATCGTGGCGGGGTATACTACCACCATACCACTATGCCACAGCGGCGTTGGTGTCTGCAAGCGACACCGTGTACCACGATGGTACTCAACCGCAGATAGGGCGCATCCCAGCACCATGCCACTGCGGCGTCGGCGTCCGGCATTGACGCCAAGTACTCGTGCAGTACTAAACCCACGGTGGTGCAAGCAGCTACCACCACGGCGCCATACTCGGCGCGGCACCAGTTGCGACTGCGTGCGTAGCCTCGACCGATACCTGGTCAGTTGTGTGTGCCCTCGTGCACAACACACGGGTCATGGCTTCATCGACCATTATACCCGGCGCGTTGCGTACATCACGTACAGCAACCGCCTTGCGTGCGGGTGATACTTCCGTTCACCCTGCTCGACAGGTCGTCATGGCCATGGATGTGTACAGGGTCACGGTCCCATACACCTGGCGCGCTGTGTACTACGTACACGACAGCGGCCGTACGACTGAGCGAGGCGTTCGTTCGCCCTGCTCGTCTGGTCATTTATAACCAAGGGACCTGAGCAGCGATGCACCAGGTCTGCGCTTGCCTCCTATTGTGGTTGCGTCTGCAACCACTGCTGATACCTTTTCAGCTTAGTGAAGGCGTCTAGCGCCCGTGGTGCCCACCACCACGCGAACAATGTTAGCGATAGGAACAAGGTCCCTAACTGTAACATGTTCATATTTTCTCTACCGTTTTGGCCAGAGTACTTCGTGCGTCTTGACATGGTTAGAGCCATCGCGGCTCTTAACCCGGCTGATCGTATTCAGCCTGCAGTCGATGTCCATCGACACTTTTCTTCGTTAGAAGATTGGTCTTATCTCCGAGACCTGGGAGGAAAAGCATTTCCGAGCCTCTCCCCCACTTAAACTTGAGGCCATTGAGTCTCTCATCAAAATCTCTGCACTGAAGGAGGCTACTCAGGTAGCTTCCGAGGCGATCGACACGCCTGGTGACACGGCTGTGAGCCAAGGCGCAAGCTCACGCCGCAGACGGTCACCGTCAGCGTCTTCCAGACCCGTTCTTCACATACCGTGAGCACAGGACGAGGCCAAGACCAGGAGTCTCCACAGTGGATCTGGGAGCTCCGAGGGAGGGTACACTCCAGTGTCCAGCGAGCACGACGACGGCAGCGTGCACGACGACGGCAGCGTGCATTTGCTCGCTAGTGATCACGATGATCACGATTCAAAGACGCCTGAGCGCTCTGAGAGCCCTGCCGACGAGGCCAAGGGCTCGCCCAATGCTGACGGCGACGAGGGAGGCAAACCTCCGAAGAACCTCTCGCTCGCCGAGAGTCTTGAGAATGCTCAGGCTGCTAAAGCCGCAGCCGAGGAGGCGAAGCACTCCAGGAAGCGCATGGCTTCGAAGTCTCCGCTTCGTGAAGTGAAGGAAACTCGTGGCCCTTACCACGATCTCTTCGGCACCTTGGATGAAGAGGAGGAGGGTGCCATCGACGAGCCTCGGGAGATCATGGACGATCTCGATCAGCAATAGGAGGACTTTCATGCTGCCCAGCGTAGGCGTGGGAGTCCGGTGGTGATACCTGTCGCTCAGGGAGCTGCCATCCACCCGATAGGTTATTGGCCTTCCGAGGAGAGCTTTGGGGCCTACCTCTTCCCGGAGAAACTCGCTTCTCCTCTGGGCTTACTGGTGGCCACACTTCTAAGCAGTTTGAGTCTGCGTGACTTGACGTGGAACAAGTTACCCACGTCTGGTAAGGTCACATTAACCTCACCACTTGGAGCCATTGGCTCGGTGCGGGACTATGTTACCCGCCTTGGATGTGGAACTCTGTTACCCACCGTGGTTAGTGCCATTCGGCATCACCGCTGTCGAAGCCCGTACGGCGCGACGACCTTCGGTGTTGGGGTCTGCTGGCGTGGCAGGTCTACACGGCGGGCAAAAGACCCATGCCCACGGCATTGCCGCAGCGGGGCATGGCCTCGTTGTACGTGGAGCTGTCGGCGAACTGACAACTCCGTGACGCTACTGCGCCCTGGCGGTCTCTTTCAGACGCCCAAGGCATGACAGAGGTGGAAACATGACTCTCCAATGCTCCGTCATAGGCCTGGGTGGACAGGCCTTCGTAGCCTTGCCACACCAAATGTCCGGGTATGTGCCTTATGTTTGGCACAGCCATATTGTTCATGGCGAGAACTGCGAGCGACACCGTGGTGCGCGAGTTCATCGAACACAAACGTTCAGGCCCGTCAAGGACCATTGGTACTTCCTTCACCGTACCAGAGGCAAGTCCACCAGAGACCAGCCCACGACTGCCACTCTGACGTAGAGTGCAATCAGGTGTCGCTATGCCAAGCGACATTCCGGCGGCGTGTCAACGCACCAGAACTTATCAAACGTTCAAGGGGTACCGTACCCCCGTACACCACGTGTACTACCAGCAGTCCACCACTGATCTTCACCGGTTTGAGAGAACCATGTCTCTCTGGGCTAAGTCTCGTGGTGCGCACAACCTGCACACCCATCACGAAGACTCAGCGCTCTTCAGTAGGGCATACCGCCTCTACTGGTGGCTGGGGAGCCATCGCCCACCTGACCGTGGCCTACGCCACCGGCCCTGGGATCCACGGGCTGTCTTCTTCCCGAAGACTGGTGAAGGACATACACGCTGGTAGTGTCCATGTCCGCCGCACCTGGAGCAGCGGACCAAGCTCTCGGCTGAGCATAAGCCCATGGGTTCGGGCTCGCTGTTCGCACCGGTGTTCACGGGTTGCGCAACAGCAGGAGCATCATTATGGTTCTGGTCCGTTCCCATAGGAACACCAGCCTGGTCCTGGCGGTGATCCACTTAGTCAAAAACCGACGTACAGCGCGGTCACCGTCCTTGGGGTTACCGTACAGAAACTCCGAGCCCGTAACATTAGTGGCCGACTCGAAGTATACATGTATACGATGTATACAGCAAGGTTGAGTAAGGAGCACAGCTTAGGGCCCATGCTACCGACCACAATCTGCTCCGGGGCGTCTCTTTCTTCTTGTATGTTCTTAGACCAGCGCATTTGAAAGAAGAGCGTGGATCCGTACTCCATGTGTGGTGAGAAGTTGCCGAATTGCAATTTCATCATATCATCTATGCGGGCCATAATGTGCCACTGAAGGGACAACACACTGCCCACCATAAATGACGTTTTATTGTGTTCCCATTGAGATCGAACCAGGAGTAACAAGTTCATAAACTCTTCGTACTCCACAGAGCGACGGGCTTTGGTCTCGGCCCCTTCTCGTCGGACTTCGAACTTCTTAACCTTCTTGATCAACTTATTTACTGCGTCGGAGCGTGTGGGGTTACCGTGCTCTGTCACTGGGTCCCAAGTTGCGTTCATTCGCGGCATGAACGATGAAATTGCTTTCTTAAAAAACTCGAGAGTACTCGAACGATGTGACGGGGTCACACAGCACCTTGCACAGAGGAAGTGCCTAAGGGTATTTACTACCCAGGTGAACGTTAGTTCACGTGTTCCCGGCCTCAACGGGAACGGTTTGCTACTTAGAAGAGTAGATTAAAGACTGATGTATTTATAGGTAAACTTAGCATGAGCTCTCGTACAAACTAGAAGTTACCTATAGTGAAGCTATGTAGATATCCAATGGTTGGCTCAGTGAGCCTCTGGTACCATGTACATGTACCATGTACCAGAAAGAGTGACACATCACTCTTCATGTAACCAGGGTACACTTGGGATGTACCCCGTTACAAACGACGATGCACTGGTCTCATTTCATCTCTGGGCTCTGCGTCACCGTAGGCCTGCTGGCTCATCCGGCGGCATAACTGGTCATGGGTGATCTGAAGAAGCTCCTCCGTTGTGAGCACGCGGTCTTTATCATACTTGATACCGTCCTTGTACAACATGAACTTCACGAGCTCGGGTTTGTAGCGACTCGTCATACTGCTGGCTCTTGTGAAAATGTACCCCTGCAAGATGACTTATATCATGTATTGAGACTTGATACTGACTCTGTTTGCAACCTTGACTGTTTTTTTGTATTGAACCCGGTTGCAAAAGTCGTCACTGGCTGCCACCACGTGTGCCACTCGGGTTGCAAACGACACTGCATCTATTAACATGGTACCGACACAAATCGTTGCCGGTACCGTACCTCCAGCCAATCAACGATCGGGATTTCGGAGAAATTCAACCCGTTGCAAATGGCCGGTAATGTAACCGGTTCTCTGAAATTGCAAAATTGCACATCCTGAACACTTTTTGGACCAATCACATGCAGCTTTTAACCTTAACCTACTTGAAACACTGGACCCAGAACCAGCACCAGCCCCTTAGCGGGTCGGGTCGAGTAGAGAATCAGGATACAAATTAAAAGCTAAAGTGTGGAAACGGGCCGGGTTAATGTAGACCCACGATTGTTTGTGAAACCAAGTGTCGCGTAAATCAACTTTTGGGGATTCTTCCTCGATTCCTCAGCTTTCAGCGCGACGGAGAGGACGATGGAGCGCGAGGTGTGGCTCCAGTTGGTTGATAGAGCAACGCGTTCGCCGTTGTCGGGTACCTCTGTTAGCTCTGTAGACTTGCATCAAGATGCCAGTGTATCTCAATTCTGCCGAGCGGTGAAAAAACTCTACAAGGATAGTTATTTCACAGGGATTGCTCCTTCGGATCTTACAGTCTACGCGAACAGTGCAACGTATGACGCGAGGAGTAAACCTATCGAAGAAGACTCGAAGCTTGGCGCAATCGGTGATTCAAAGCAGGGGGCGCTCATTGTAGAAGTTCCGCCGCCGCGTGTTGTTCCTCCTGGTGTGGCACCAGAGGCCAAACAAGTTGCAGTCCCAAGTACCACTGTCCTGAATGAACAGGAGAAGTTTGCGATGGAATGTGAGTCTTTGACGGAATGGGAGGTTGGCGCTGTGCACGAGATTCCTGTGATCTGGAAATTTATGGAAAAGCTATGGTGGATGCACCAAGAACGGTAAAATCTATTGGCGATTGGAAGACAAGCAGGTGGTGTCAATACTTGTGGATGGGTGGTTTCGCGAGTCTGCTGCTGACAACATCAATATACACGCAAAGACGAAAAGCATCGTGATGGGCTCGCCGGGCATTGGCAAGTCGACGATGTTGTGTGTGATGGCGTTCTACCTCGTCGTCAAGCACAAGAAGAATGTGCTCGTTTACCGACGATTGACTGAATCGGAGAATGAAAATTGCCTACTCTATCTGGGATACGAAGGTGATAAGATTGTTTATTTTTCGGAAACATCTTACGACCAATCTACAGCCAAAGGCATCTACAGATTGTTGCGGGGCGGGCATCCCAGTAGTGAAACAAAACAGCGTTTTCCTCTAGGCCAGGTAGGACACGCGGAGCAACAGCATGGATCGAATGTGTGGCTGCTATTGGATGGATTTCAGTATGGCGACATTCCGGAAGGTCTGCAGACGTTCAAGATGTTGGCGACATCGCAGCAAGTGTATCTCAAACCACAAGATCTCGATCACGCGTACTGCTGTCTATTATCTTGTTGGAGAAAACAGGAACTGTTCACGCTGGGTGAAAAAGTCTACAACTTCGAAGAGGAAGATATGGATCGTCGTTTTTTTCTTTCTCGTGGAAGCGTTCGGGAGTTTGGACGAGAACACGAGGTGATACGACTCGCAGTTTCTACTGCTTGCTCAATTTGAGGACGTCTCGCGTCTATTTTCGCACACTGTTAACGTCCAGTCGGGCAAAATCAAGTCGATCGCTTGCGCCACACATTCGTCAAAGACGCCACCGAAGCAATTAGCTATCTCTCTCCTGAGTACTGGGAGCAAGTTGTCGACTCGGAATATGCAATTCTTTCTCTTTCAAAGAAAATCCGATCACAGGAGCTTCGTCTCTACCACTGGGCGCGGGGCGCTGGGCATAGCTCCCTTGCTGGCTGCGTTTTCGAGATCTGTCTACATCGCTTGGCTGCTGACAACAAGTTGGTACTACATGTGTCAGAGTACGACACACCAACAAAAAGAAAACCAAATGAAGAACGGCACGTCGACATGAAGCGGTTCGTAGTGAAGAAAGGCAGCGCATTTTGTTCCGAAACGGCAACCGCTACCTCGTTTTCCGAGAGCGAACTGAAGGGCTGGAAAGTTGATTAAAGCAGCTCGTACTGGTATCCCATGTGCGACAATTTCCCCAACATTGTCAGCATTGTGAAGTTAGAGTCTTCTGACGCCGACAAGAAAAGTTGTATCGCATTTCTTCATATCACGATCGCGGCGAAACATGACATCGACAGCACGAAGCTTAAAGAATGAACTAGATTTTCACGGTTGCAGGTATTGAGCCACCTGTTTACGTCGCTCTGCTGTTAGCCACATCACCTGAAGTTCTTGCGGCGAAAAAAGTGTGCCAAGTGCTCGTGGGATATTACGAGGAGGCTCCGCTAGACAACAATGCCAATGGCCCGCGGAACGATGTGCCTCTCAAAGAAATGGTCGATCCCAATCTTAGGTACAATGTACGAACGCGCCCACGTAAGACGTACATGTAGCAGTCAGCGTCAGCGTGTTTGGTCTGTTGAGGGAGAGAGGACGGGGTATACATGTAATTTCGACAAGAAATTTGCTTTGAAGAGGTACTACAGTAGTGTTCAATGAATGAGCTTTTGCGCTACAGTCTTGACCCAGACTCCGGGTGACCGACTCCAGCCGTCGTATCTGGAACGTTGATGTGTCACCGAGATATCGTGCGCTTAGGAACTCATTCAGCGCGGCCGCGTGGTGGATAAAGTGCGCGCCGTCTGCGATGAATATCTGACGTCGGTCGCAAAGAGCTACGATGTTCTCCACCAAACCGCGTGATTTACGTCGCATAGTCAAGAACAAACTGCAGCTAATGGACGTACGGACATCGACAGTTTCCTCCCCATGATCGGCAATGTGTCTTTGAATGCAAAAGCTTCTACGGAAGACCACCATTTAGTCAGTGCTGGCAGTAAGAATAAAAACGTTTTTATTAAAAACGTGTATTTACGCCAGTTTAGACGTCTTTTTATTTTCGAACGTCTTTATTGTCTCTATCGATGTTCGTTCAAGGGTACAATGTACCTAATTTGCGGCTGCTCCATAAACAATGTGCACCTTAGCATTCCAAATACTGGCCCCTTTAATACTGGACCAGCATGGGCATAAAGTATTGTGCCCATGGACATCGTGGAGTGCGGAGACAGAATCTTCTAAGCAAATAGGACATCTACGACTGCAAAACAGAAAACATATTCACCTCTAAGACACTATAAGCGCTGCTCATAGACACATCCAGGAACAAACGCTATATTAATGCCTGGAGGAAGGTTCTAGTGTACTGTGAGTTTGCATTGCTGTCATTTTTTTGCTATAGGTCTATACAGCATTTCCACACTGTCGAAAGTGACTTGAGCACTTTAAAACTAACAAGGGGGCGCAGGTCGTCTAAGCAACTACACTGTTAAACGTGAGCTGCAGTCGAGGCAGTCCGTTGCTCTGAATACTCCTGATAACAAGGTACAGTCACATACGAAAGGGCAAGTGTAGTAGTTGCTAAATGGATGTATTTGAATGGACAGTTCGTTCGTATATCACGTAGATGCAAGCTTGGCGGTCCACGGCGTATTCTACCATATAAATAACCACTACAGACTCGAGTACGGCCGTGCAGGCCATGGCGGGCTTAAGTACGAACATGTCGGTCAATGCACGATGAACTCGAATTTGGACAAGTGCGAACGGGTCCACGCTTGACTCTAGTGAGGGTAACCTGACGCTGAGCACACTCGACACGCTTCGTGATGAGGTTCTTGTCCGTCACGAACGTGGACATGAAGCTAATGAGGCCGTAGACGCTGTCGAACGTGTAGCACTCCAGCAGCTTCATGTGCGTCGCCACCAGATCCACGTTGTCTTCAAAACGGATGTACTGAGCGTTGTACGCCGTCTTAGCCGCACTCTGTAGCTGCCGGACGTGGCCACGGACGCTGTGACGTTGCTGCTACGCAACTGTTGGAGTTCGTGTAGCTAGACACTGTGTCGTGGCAGTCCTGGACGGCAACATCTCCCACAGCGAGCCAGTCGGCAAGTCACCAGCACCACTACAGATAGGTCCCTCAATGCAGTACGTCGCATCGCCTTCAAGACACGTCAATGCACGTCTCCAACTGTTTCGTCGTATAGCGGCAGGAGCCTTGGTGCCAGTAGTGGTTGACGTCGTCGTGGCAAGTGTCGTAGCACGCCTGTAACTTATCGGTACTATGCTGTGGACCGCGCTACGGAGCAAAACTACAGCTCCAAGTCATTCTTTTTACAGTAATTACGTTCCGGTGTCTGTATAAAAGGGCTTAGACGTTCGTTGAAAAGTGTAAGAACACACGGACGTTTAAAACGTCTCTGAACAGACGTCACTACCAGCACTGATTTAGTGGCCTCAGCCTTATTCATGTAAAAGGCCCTCCAATTTAATTGGAAGAGAGGCATCACAACACTTAAAGGGATAAAAATTTAAAAATATGTTTTCGTATATTTTATCCTCGATTAAAAATATTTAAATATTTTTTGTGCCATACGATGGGTGCCTTCCAAAACCCGTATAAAACGGTTTAATCAGTTTTATCGGTGATTTAAAATAAATTACAAATCGGTTTAATGCGCACCAAAACGGTTGCTGGAACGCGACCTTCGGGTATAGTGAAGTTTAGTCGTGTGTTTAATCATGTTGCTACATAAAAGTTGGGTTAGAATTGTTTAGTGAGACCACTTTTTGGTCTCATAGAATTGTTCGGTGACACCAAAAAGTGGTGAGACCAAAAGGCGGTCACACTAAACAAGTCTAATCCGATTTTTAAGTAGCAACATGATTAAACACATGACTAAACTTCACTATACCTGAAGGTCGCGTTCCAGCAACCGTTTTGGTGCGCATTAAACCGATTTGTAATTTATTTTAAATTACCGATTAAACTTATCAAAACGTAGTAAGTACCCGCTACTAGTTTAAATATGCATCTGTCTATGATGGCCTGGTAGTACCGGCCATCACAGACAGATGCATATTTAAACTAGTAGCGCTTCTAAGAACCGGTAGTAGTAGTAGTCATATTAGTATAATATCGAAACTACTATTTATGCCTCGGTCGTCCTGCGCGCGTCCTGCTCATCTTAACGATCTCGTTTCTGTTGTGCCGTAGTAGAAGCTGCCTTTCAGCTCGCCGGCTGTCTGTTCTAGTCCTGAGCGGGTCCATTACTATCCCTCCCGTTAAAAATACTCTCTCTTGAAATGCTGACGACGAAATTTTACCGAGGTGGATGCGCGCCAACAGAGCGATAGAGGGAAACTGAGGCTCTCCCTCATCACGGAACCATTTTAGCACGTCAACGTGCTTGTACAAGCCCAGTAGTGCGTAATGCATGCCGTCTTGCGCGTCAATAGACATGCCCTTTGACAATTCTTCGATTTTCAGGTTGGGGTTCTGACGCTGGGCGACCTCAAGCCACTCCGGTTCTAAATCTAGCCATTTTCGCATGACAGCGTCTGCTCTGGCGTTGATCTCGTCACCTTGACCTCATCCCTCGTCTTGGTCTCTTCACCTCCGACAAAGGAACAGCCTTCGTCTTGCCAGCAGGAACTGAGCTGCTAGCCACTTTGCACCTCTTCCCGGAACGCTCTGCAACAATATCGACAAGGAGATCTGGCGACGGTACGAAATTGGAGTCAGAGCCGGCCCAAATTTCACTCAACTTCCCAGACGAGATACGTCGCTTTCCAGCGGCCGAGGCGGACGGCAGTGACTCGACCGGCGGATGCACAACACGCACGCAAGACTGACTACAATACCTAGACAGTAATTTCAGCTGATACATATTCGCTATTAACCCTTTTGTTGCCAAGCGTTGTAAAACATGGCATGATGCATCGTTTTACAAAATTCCCCCAACCAACATTCAAGATTTATTTTTGAGCCAATAAGGCTCTTACCGGAAAACTTTGGAAAACGATGCATTATGCCACGTTTTACAAAAGTACCCCAAACTTTATATCTGTGATTTCTCTAAGATAATATTTGACTCGCCGGAAATGGGCCGTAAAACGCGGCATTATGCATCGTTTTACAAATATGTCTTAGCTAACTATGTAATTTTTACAATAGGAAATGTATGGGGAACAAAAGGGTTAAGTTGGAAAAGCTGCCACTAGTACCTCTCGTTTAACGCCGAATTGGCACCTTCAAAGACGCCAATAGCACACACGTGATGGATATGCTTTCCACACACAGTACACGGGTCAGTTTTAAGCTAGCCACATTCCTGTCAACCTTCCACAAAGCACCCCATGCTTAGCTGCCGAGTGGGTGGTTCGTGTCACCGGCGATCTTCCTGGTTTTTCGCAAATAGCGAGTGTCTCCCACTGCTGAACGAGAGCCACACAGTCCCAAGTTGTCAAATGAGAACTGACCTTGCTCGATTAGTGTTCCTAGGAAAATAGTTCCTTGAGAGTACTATAGTACTGAGTTTTGAGAGTGATACTACTACCAATAGTTAATACTTCTTTGGTCCGTTAATGAATTAACCGTTCAGTAAGCTGGCGATAACTTCCGATCTAGCAGCTCAATGAAGTTGGAATAAGCCTTATTGTAAAGCTCTTTACTCGCACTATAACAGAGTATTTTTTAAAGTGCACATTCCGCCATTAGTGGCGATACCCGATCATGTAAACTATCATTTTATGGAGGGCTGAGGTTTTTGATCGCACTGTCATAAAAATAAGCGGCATTAAATTTAAAAATACCCTAGAAAAGAAGAAAACGTGCTTAATTCAGTGTAATATCACTAGAAGGAATCTAATCTGTTATTTTTTCAATAGCAGCCAATCCGCTTCACATACAAATCCTATATTGCTCAAGTTTTATCCAATCGTATACCTCAGAAAAGGGCATTGAATATCATTCATGCGAGCTTTTTTAATAAAAAGCCTAACTGTTAAATCTTTTCAGGACCGGAGAAGTACCAGCTTTTTGGTATTCATATGACTACTATGTAAATAGTAGTAATAATTATATTACTTGAGATGCATATTTCCGAAACGACTACCAATCCCTGAAGGAATGCCATGCTCGGGAGGGCTATTTCACAAAAAGGCCAGGCACTAGCAACATGTATTGTTTTCTTTTGAAAAAAAAAATGTTGTCAATTTTGGCAACATTTGCGTTGAAAAGCAAAAATACTCACGGTGCTCAGTGTCTGCTACGTTGTGAGCGGTGTGCATTTGTACATATTCTCTCAACGACGCTTGCTAAACGTTTACTCGTTTATTTATGTAACGGGGTACAGGCCTGTGTACCCAAGTTACATGGAAGAGTGACTTCTCACTCTTCGGAAGGACTGGTACACGGTACCAGGGGCTCTAGGAGCCAACCATTGGATAATTACATAGCTTCACTATAGGTGACTTATAGTTTGTATTAAACTCAAACTTAAGCTTACCTATAAATATATTTAGTCTAAAACTTACCTTTAACTGGTTACTTCATCCCCTCAGACCAGGGACACGTGAACTGCCGTTCACTTAGAGTTTGTAGACTCTCAGAGGCTCTTACTTCCTCAAGCGCAAGGTGCTGTGTGACCCCGTCACAATTTACCTCAGCAATGTTTTTGAAAAGAAATGTGTGTGAAAGTGACTTCCAGATAACTTCGAGAATACAACACTATCAACTTGCGTATTCACTCACTACAGTCGATTTCGGCCCTCGGCCGACTATGAAGCATCGCTAGTACTGTACGTCAATTATTCAAATCTTTATCTTAGACACCACACCTTATAAACCAGTTCGACAGTGGCTCAGCGCTCGAGATATTATCTACGCTTGTAAAATTATCACTGCAACTATATCCAAGATCGCGTACTACTAAGCTTGTCTTCGACAGAATTAGAGCAAGCTTGGGGGGGGGGGGAGTATGCAGCTTGCTCTTCACTATATATGTTTACCTACTCTAGACAGTAAGGTTCACCTACTCTAAATAATATGTAGAGTAGGTGAACCTTACTGTCTAGAGTAGGTGAACCTTACTGGGGCTCACGGAGTGAGTCGTGGTGGGTAGCGAACAGCACCTAACTAGATCCTAACACACTCTATCCAGCCAGCGATTTAACCTACGCTCGATAATACAACGGAGAAGATGAACTCATGGCTGTTAACAAACCAATTGTAGAAGTTGTAATTGGGCAGCTTTTGTTCCATCCAGAGGACTTGGAGGGATTGACGCACAAGCGGGCGTTCAGCTTGTTTGTCGAAGGAGATGACGAGAACGACAGAATTTACATGGCTATTATAAAAAAGCGAAACTTTTTTCGCTGGTTGTCAAGTTTGTAGCCTCCGGTTCATCTTTTCGTCAAGCTAGTGAGCAAGCACAATTTGTTCAGAAGGAAACTGGCCTGTCGTGCTACACTAGGGTTTCGGAACTCCTGGTCTCAAATTTCATTCGAGTAGTGTGTGCAGTAAGTTTTCAGTGCCTCAGCAAAATACTCGCAAAAACCCACGGGTTTTCATTAGCTCTGATTGTGCGACTCGACACGGAATTTCTTACTTGGATGTTCGTTGCCGATTTGTTTTACTCGGGAAGCTGAACAATGTTCACATGATGGCCGCTATTGCAATTCTGTGGTGACCTAGCTTCGACGTTCCCAAACACGGCTTCCGTCGAAAGTGTCTTCTCGGTAATGGGATGGAAAAAATTCATACCGCCGTAATCTGAGTAACTTCTCCCTCGAAGGGATACTACAAGCAAAGCAGTTCGAAGCAGTCAAATGCCTCTTTGCTTCGCTCCAGAAGTGCGATATTTAGGAAGTCCCACGTTTTCCCATATTTCGATATCCAATACACCCAGATATTGCCTTAATACGGAAAGTAAGGGAGTCCCGTAATTGTAGTGGCCTGCTCATAGTATTAATACTAAAGCTGTTTCTTGCGTTTAGTCCCAGCAGAGCTATTTCTGTAAAAATAAACCTTTATTTGAACCAAATTTGTGGTCAAACACAACTTTCCGCCAAACAACGTGAGGTGAATCCTTGTTGCTGCAAACTTGAAGCCCCGGTACCTCTGTGTGGTAGGCCACCAGTGAGATCAACCATGCCGCTGTGGGCGTCCTGCTGTAATGTAGGTTAGTCTGGGTTATTTTCGTAATTAAAATTAATGCAGGTGCACGAAAGTCTGCACGAAACGGTTAAGTGCTGCACGAAAATATTTTCGTACGAAGCAGCGCTAATTAATTCACTTGGTATGGGCTAGAAATATAATAACGTGCTTTGAAATAAAAAGGAGCTCTTATTTTAGCCTTGCGATTTTTTATTGGAAAGGTACGTTTTCCGAACAGATATGCTAAGTCGTACAGCAGCTCCAGTTACTAACTATAATAACTGGCAGTTATAATAGTCGCCGCCCACCCACAACCCACTTGTTCAATCGGTCGTAGAGGCCGAATCGATTTGAGATTTTCACTATCCGTCGCAGAATTGCTATTTGACTGCAACCGGCTACTTAAGTATCATTTCTAGTATTTTATTTGTCAGCGAAATATCAAAAGTGGGTACCGTACACTTCATGGCACCCGTCCCTAATTATAGATATTTATTAGACGCATTAAACGTGACGCTTCCAATATGATTTGTTTAAATGGGCATTCATGGCTTTGGTCGCTGCTGGTGGAGCCGATACGAGCCATCCATAAGCAAAGAAGCGCACCAAACGATAGCGGAGAGCAACACGAGTTGATCGCAGTACAAGGCTTGCTGATTTTTTTTAAAGTCATGCATCAGTGGGGGCCTGCTCTCTACAAAGATCAAGTCAAATGATTTGACGTATCTGCTTAAAGTTTTTAACAATTCTATTCATGCCACAAGCTTGCATTCATGAATACTGACTACTCACATTCTCCCTTTCCTGCGCTTTCGGTGGTGCTTCTTGCTGTAAGCAAGTTGCTTATGGGCGACTCGTTTCGGCACCACCTCGGACAAGATTCTTTTAAAAAGGCTAACATAATTTATATGTTAATCATGTAACGGGGTTACACGCAAGTGGCTACATGTAGCCACTTGGTTACGAGAAGGTTTTCCGCGTTGGTGTGAGATACACCAATGGTTGCATTTAGCAGACTACTGGTCTGCATGCATTTAGGGCTTTCATTGGTTGAAAGTCAACATCTTCAGCCAATTAGAATAGCAGGATTCTGTCAACCATTCGTTGGCGAATACCTTTCAGTTAGAATATCACTTTAGGAGGAAAACCAAACAAAACAAAGAAACAGTTCTTAATTTTACCGTAAATCGGCTTTACTTTCCTTATTTAAGTAAATCAATACTTTCGACGGAAGTATAGTTAATCTAAGTAAAACTCACCTTACGCTTCCTCATACACGTGCGCTTTCATGTAAGCCGAAGTAGTGGGCACAAAGTAGGACCATTACAAATCAAGTCACCACTTGAATTCTATTCTATTAGACCCAATCTTATTGGGTCTCATAGAATTTTCGGCGGTCGGTCAAGAACTTTTACTTCAACGGAAAACGTCGCAAATCAGGTGTTTTTTATGGAATTCTTCGTTGCACGAAGAATTCGCTAAATGGAAAAATGTCAGGCATACAAAGCGTAAGATAAAACCTCGAAATGCAATCATTTTAGATGAGTTATTCGTGCAATTTACACGAAGCGTTTCAAACACTTAGAAGCAAGCATTGTCATCTCCCCACGGCCCTTCAAGCTCCTGAGCTAGCCATCTTTTAGTTGGAATGCTTTGATATAAAAGACTGAGTAAGGCTGGTGTTTATTTGCGTTAGCGGCGTTGATTTGAGCGTTTACTCTGCATTATTAAGATATTTTACAAGAGGGCTTCTTTAGGCATCAGGCGCTGAAGTTAAGCAACGATGCCATAGTTTACGCGATTCAATAGGTGGATCCGCACTTAAGCAGCCTATCGAGCAGTGTGCTCTGAACATCGTACCGATGATTAAGGCTGAACACTACACGGTGAACTATTTAGCCAGCAAGTCTGTTTTCTTTGATTAGCATTTACTTATTGGTATCGTATACACGTAGCCCTCTTTGAGAAGTCTTTCTTGCAATTAGATCAACACGGTACTCTAGCAAGTCTACAAGGTGGGCAATGACCGTCTTACTACAGCCCTAATCTACCCAGCCAACCGTCTGGCATAAGTGCAAGCCCTATTGACTGACCTTCAGGCGGAACACGCTGCCGCAACACCTTTTCCTAAAGGAGCGCGATGATCAAGCCCGTTAGAGCTCCTAACTTAGGAAGCAGAAGAACGAACTCAAGACCTCGTGTCACACGCGTCGTGTGAGCAACAGCCTCCAGTATGAATGTATGGACTTGTGGAAGATCGTATTCAAAATCTGTTTGTGACGTAGCAGGACGCTAGTCTCAGTCAACCTCGAGGTATTTTTTCATTTTATGCGGTTAGGGCTTGTTTCATTCGAGAATAACTAGAATAGGAATAAAAAAAGATAATTTAACCTACCCTCTTTGTCAAATGCTAATATTTCATTGGTTTAAAATTTATTCTCGGATTATCTTTATTCTACTTTTGAAGTCAGAATAACTGGAAAAAACTTGCACAACCTGATCCCATTCGGTGGCAAGTCATGGGCC
Source organism: Phytophthora tentaculata (assembly GCA_033557915.1). Taxonomy (NCBI): domain Eukaryota; phylum Oomycota; class Peronosporomycetes; order Peronosporales; family Peronosporaceae; genus Phytophthora; species Phytophthora tentaculata. The sequence continues at coordinate 5,614,894 of JAUCEA010000016.1, read as the reverse complement.
ATGTCTGTGGGCGCGCTGGGCAGATATAGCCCTCACTGACGTGCGAGTCGACGCTTGGTGTAGGTAGGGGTGCGCATGCTGCTTTAATACAGACAAACGAAGCCACCATGGCATATAATATTCCTCGGTTAGCGATGAACTTCAAGCACACAGGCTTGTGTCGCCTTGTCCGCCGACATCTTCGCCAGCGGCGGCGCTACTACGCATTCCTTATCAATTTACGCCCGTAGGAAAGCGGCGCATGTAGTGTGGTATGCAATGATAGCCATGATGAGGATGCAGCAAGCGCGCAAGCTGCGCAGCACGCTCCGTCGGAGACACGTAGCCACTTTGGGCGGGCCTCAGATACCTGCGAAAAATGATATCGTGTTTTCCACAAAATTGGACTTGCTCCAAATCTGTTTCATTTGATTTGCTATTCCGGCGAAGTTATTCCGCTACTTATTCTCAAATGAAACAGCCCCTTAAGACCGGTACTGCATCAACCTCGAGGTATGAAAGAACTCAGCAGATAACCAAAATGCTGTGACCTGAGCAGCAGTATTTCCCACATTTTTTTTTGGGACGCGAAATTGGTAGGTCGCGTAATGTATTTAATACATGCAGCTTTGATTTCGGTATTTTTTCTAATCCGCTGCAGCGTAGCGGAGGCGACCAGCTCACGCTGCACCTAATTACCATGCCCTAGCGCCCAGAGCGCTAGTCTAAAACATCAACTGTAGTTTCGTGTCCGTCCGTCCGTCACACGAAACGGTAAGATTTTTGAGCATTCTCATTGGCTGCTGAGCGCAGCGAGGCGGCCCAAGCCGGCATCTGGTGCGATATTGCGGGTCCGAAGGGCCCGCCCCAGCCATAACATACTAACCTAACATGCGAGTAGTGCAGGAAGCCCGTGGCGAGCGGAACGGAGACGCAACACGGTTAGTAACATGCATGCGCCCCCGCCGCTTTGCGGCGGCGCTCGGCTAGTGTATAGATAAATGGAATTCGCCATGCACAATGAACTCGGGGTGAGTATGAGTGCAAGTTCGCTAAAGAGGCGCTCACACGTTGCCGTGTTAACAGCAATTGACAAGATCGTAAGTGCAAGCACTGGCAGCTTGCTGTCGCGCTTCGACTTTCTATCGTACTCCCAAAACTTGGTCACTGTGTCGTTGCCAAAGTCGACACAGCGAGATGTGGTGTAATCGCCTTGAATCCAGCTGAACATCTCACCACGCAGGCCGCTGTTATCATTATCGACAAGTCGACGCTAGTAATACTGTGCGATTTGGCACGCGTCATCAAGCGTTGTGAGTACGGTCGGAGGCAACTGCCGTGCTTCCACCACATATTCAGGATGAAGAAAATATCCCAAGGTGAATAATGGTTGCTCGCACGCATTCAAGCGGGCTTCAACACGGACTGTTAGTGAGTAGCTGAACTCGGTGCACGCAAAGCCAAGATAAATCTCCATGTAGGAAATAACAACGTCAGCCACGGTGTTTTCGTCTCTCTGCAAACGAAACGAAGCGCTGCATAATGGCCGAGTAATTTTCTCGGCCATCTCCAGCTTAGTCCAGAACTCATGATCACCAAGAACACGAAGCTTTTGTGCCATCTCACTGCTATTCCGATACGAGAAGACCATATCTCCCAGAGCCCCTTGTGCACGGAGGAGCGACGCAAAACATGCCTGCATGGAGTTCCATCGAGTCTCGCAAAGCGTAAAAATAGCAAAACTAGCTTCATAGCGCTTATGCATAGCTTTGACTGCACGTAACAGCCACTTTGAAGTTGAAGTATATTAAAAAAAAACTAGCGACACCTGCAGCATCCGCTAAAACTCGCTTGAAAACTGTTTTGAGGACAGCTTCGACAAGAATATTGATATCATGAGCAAAGCAGTGTAAGAAAGTGATCTTTGGGTATCGAAGAGCCAAAATGCGACGAGCACGTCCACATTGACCGGCATTATCAGTCACAACAGCACCCACATTCCACTCTGCCGCAAGAAGCTCCTCGACCACCACTTCCATTTGCTCAGTGATGGCAAGCCCATCATGGCGATCTCCAGCAGGCCGCAAACCGTAGTTCATTACGCAGCCAAATAAGACTACCATGTAGCCTAGTACGTGCTGTTTTGCTATTGTTTCCCGCACATCCGAAAGAAAATTTACTCTTCCACCACTCGGATCTTGAACTGCTCGAACATTTTTTTCGTTGCTCAATTGAATGCAGTTCTGCATACTCGTCAAGAACACGGCCGCTGATAATATGGCGATGGGACACGGCACCTGGAAGTCCACAACAAGCATTCAAAAAGATGAGTAGCCGCCTAAATGAACGTAGCTCCACAAAAGAGTCCGGAAGTAGCGCTTCTGATTGAAATTTCAGTAGCAAACGTCAAAAGATCAGTAATTTAACAGGCATAAGTGCTGGGGCCGAGGTGCGTTGTTGCTTCTGAGTTTGTTCGTGTTCGTTCACTTCAGCTTGATTTTCATCGCTCGTGCCCGGCTTCCCAGTTACTCGAGCATAGTATGAGCACTCGGCCAAGTGCTTCTCCCAAGCTTCCTGTCGACCACGAATATGGAGAGGAAATGGAACGGTTGCTCTGGCACGAACATGGGCTGCGTAGCAATACTTACACACAGTCCACCACATCGATTTATTGCATTTCTCGTTGAGCCGGTAAAGGTTGTGCTGACAGGACCTGGTGGGCGCCCACGTTTGGACCCGTCAACGTGCTCATCGTGCAGCCCAGGTATAAGCTCCATCAGGATGCGATTAGGACGTCGACGACGCTGGGGCAGATATTATGGAGAAGTGAAGCAGGCTGTGTTAGAGTACATCTTTTACGTCAACAGATCTTTTACGTCAACAATGCAAAAACGCTTCGTAAAAATGTTTTAAATAGAGTAAAATACCCTTTTAACGTAAAAATGTAAAAAAGTATAAGTAAAAAATGCCAACACTGCTGCCAGTGGAGAGAGCATTGTTATGGTAGCGTGCGCTACCAAGCGGGTAAACGGAAAAGTTCTAGATATACCGGAAAATATAGGCTTTCCGGTATCACGAAGTGTACACGCACAAATCCTTGTATGCAGGAAGGAAGGGCTAGGGCTCAGGAGTAGAGGTGAAAATGCTCTCACTGATGCTACCTTTTCGAGGCCTCTGTTTCCAGGCCGCCTCTAGAGGCTGCGGCAATTGGGGCCAGTCCTTGGCTAAGCACATGCGTTCGCTTTCCGGCAAGGCCAACTCCGCTTTCATATGTGTAGTTGGGAATTCAGGGCACTGATCTCTCTGAGGCACTTGTTATTTTTTGTGATTTGAGGCCCGTGACACCCATGATGGGTCCCATCCCAGTGGGAATGTAAAAGACGGGTGGTACATGTAGCGTTTACCCTGGCTCTTGCTAGAGATATCGAAAAAACACACCATCGAGGAAAAAAAAACGCCTCATTGCTCCCGCTACCGTTGATAAGAACAGCCCTATTAATAAATGTCGTAAGTATGGGGATAGCTTTCCTGAGATGCCATCCAACGTCGTTCGACTTCCACCTTCAAAATTTATACGCCAAACTTCGAGTGGAAAGGACGTCATCATACAAATCTTCAGTCAAACATATCGCCGTAACTTACGACGAAAAATTAATGCGTCTGGGTAGCGGTGTTCAATTTCCGGTAACAGAGGGGTTTTAAGGTACAAACACGGTCGTGGGAGCTGGAACTCCCGTCAAAGATCTGCTTATATTGCTTGTGTTGTCCATTAATAACTTGCTTCTGACAGAAGTGTTTCTCTGTTTCCACACCTGCTCAGAGGTCTTATCAACCGCTATATCGAGCATGCCAGGGAGGATGTCTTGGTACTTGGAGTACACCACAATTCTTTAGTATTCTTACAACGAAGGGTCGAGTAAAGCAAAAGTACGTTCCGGTTGGCATTCTGGGCTCAAGGTACAATAATCGGCCATGGCGAGAGAGATACCAGAGATGGAGACACGCTGGGGTACCTAGCTCCGTGGAGCAGTGTGCTCGCTGTCGGCTAGCATACCGGCTCGATTATGATTATTTCTCGTTGAGTGTTTGGGATCAGCGCAATCACAACTTCGTCCTTCATTTTCGAGACGAGCTGGAGATAAACCGAAGTAGTTTGGAAATGATTCGTGAGGCGTTGGCCTTATTGTCAGCAGTGGCTCATGTCGATCGTACAGCAGCCAGGTATCTCCTGGACAACTATTGCGGCGTGAAGGTGAATACTCCTGATGAGAGTGCGGAATACGTTTTCCCCTTTTGTTTTATGATCATCCGTGATGAAGAAGAAAAAATCGGAGGGCCTCGGCTGGTGGAGTTATGTGGAACAAAGCAGAGATTAAGTCCACGTGAGGAGTACGTTGAAGCGTTAAGGCTAAAATAAATTTTTATTATATTTTTATCTATTTGTTATAAAATTATTTATAATAAATATATAAATAATTTAAATGTTTTATTTTTTAATATAATATTAAAAATAAAATATTTATTTTTTGTATTTTTTAATATAATATAAAAAATAAAATTTTAAAATTATTTATTTATTTATTATAAATAATTATATAACAATTATATAAAAATATAATAAAAATTTATTTTTATTATATTTTACAGGATTTAATTTTAATTAAAAAGCAAATAAAATTAAAAAGCCATCATTAAACAGAATAATGCAATTGCTTCAGTTAAAGCAAAACCTAAGATAGCATCGCTTCTCTTGACAGCAACTTAAAGCCAGACGGGCCAGGTATTGATATCCAAGTTCCTATTCTCGTTCACTTTCGAATGGAAAACGCTTATCACAGAATTCGCGAATTTTGAAAATCTCGTAGGAGCTGAAAGCAGATCCGACAGCAGTGGGACTCCTATGAAAGACGCGACCAGCCGAAGAAGGACGTAGAGCCTGGCTCACTACAATGTACACTGATGTTCCAGCCTATGGCGGCCGCCTTTGATGGGAAAATTAATTCTACAATGTGAACGCTTTCGTTGGTGCGATATACAACAATATCTTGTTCTCCCGACTTTCTCTCTTCTTGCGGTATTGGACACCCAAGGAGAATCAGACATTTCGATCCATCCTTTCTTCAATTTCTCAGCCACAAAGAGAACCAGTGCATTCCGTTCGATCTTCGACAGTCGGAATGGATTACGGATTGTTGGAACAGCATCAGGCTTCATATGCTGAGTTCAAAGTCAACACGACGCGAAGGAAGTAGTTCATCCGGAAGAGTATCCGGAAAGACGTCAATAAACTCCTTCAAAAGTTCAGTAATTGGAACAAGATTCGAATCATTCATTGGCATGACAGTACCAATCTTCACACGGTACACTTCATCGTACACGTGTTTCTTAACTTTGCGCTTAAAGTTGGTGGCGGCAATTTCCGCAGCTGCTTCACTAGCAACTGGAGATGGAGGTGAACGGGACTCATTTGAAACGAAATGACATGTGAACGCCAATGTATGCATGGTTAGAACTTGGTAAACCAATTTTTCCCAAGATAACATCTTGAGCAGATCCCAGAGGCCATTCCATGACCTGGAGTTTGCGAAAATGGTAGCGATCAAATTCAATAGGCGCTTGACTTTTCTTCACAGAACGAGTTTTGGTGGAAGTTCCATCGAGCCGAGTGACTTGCGAGACACCAGAAGTAGTCGTACTAGTGACTAACACTGTGCTAACGACATTGCGCGTAGCACCACTGTTGAACATGACGACTACAGTTTTCCCATCACAAGTCCCTTGTGTACAAATGAGCTCGTTCTCACGATGCATCGGTGACAAGGTGGACGTGGAGATATCTTGCACTTCAACAATCTCAACCTCGTCGTCCGAGCGAGTCATCGGGGATCGATCAGTAGCAGCAGGCGGAGAAGAAAAATTGAAGTTCGCGGCAATTGCTCGTGACGATTCTGACGAGCGTACTTCTCGTTGTTCTTCAGCTTGAAGCACTGGTCAACAAGATGACCAGGCTTCTTGCAGTAACGACATTTCTTACGAGACGAAGAAATAGAACGGCGATGTCTTGCACTCCCAAAGTCAATTTTCATTGGCTCGTGTTCGTTCTCCTGAACATGTGTAGGCGTGGATTACTGTTGGTGCTGATTGTTGATGGACTTGGGGCGTGATCGGCCCTGCAAATAGAACGGTGGACGATAGTTCTTTCCGCAGACATGATGCGATCGATCATACTCCAAAGCAATTTTCATTGCTTGCGATACTGTTGTACAGCGATAGTGCACTTCTTCACGCGTGGGGCTCACGAATCCACGAGCGAAGTAAGTGATCTTGTCCAACTCACTCATGTCTGTGACTTGCATGATGGCTTCCCGGAAACGAGAGATATAGTCTTCCACGCTGGAATAATTCTTTTGTTTGAGCGCATACAATTGATCGCGCAAACGCTCTTGCAAATCCGGAGGCCCAAATTTATCGGTCAACTTGGCCGTGAGGTCTTGCATGTCCTTGATATCACGCTTGTTCAGCTTGTACCAAGCGGCGGTATTTCCTTTAAAGCTCGCAGTAGTAATGGCCAAAATTCGTGAACTTTTGTTGGCGTCGTGCCAATCAATATTTTTGACTTCAAAGTACTGAGCAAATTGCTCGAAGTACAAATCCACAAATTCTCCCATCTTGCCATGGAACTGTGACAAACGGATACCTCCGCTTTCACTTCACACTTATTCATGGCTTCAAGCAGCTGTTTCTGCTTGTCGACCATTTCTACAAGTTTCTGAGTGATAGTGTCAGCGGGCCATCCTTGTGGATTTAAAGAAGTCATGACTGGCTAAGAAACATTCACTTAGTAGTTAATAGCGAGGAAGCTTAGAGGCACGTTCGAAGTTCTTGAAACGTTTAATTTGAAACTCCAGATTCACCAAAGCGTAAAAAGATGCTAATTCGCACTCCTCTACGCGGTCGCGAAATTCTGGGTCTTGAATGGCTTGAAGAGCCGGGATGAAAAGGCTGTCGTGAGCTGCACACGGTTCGTTGAGGTTGTCACGGAAACCACGGCAAATATTGTTTGCTGACTCTTCGGAGAGGATTTGGGTTACTTCGTCGTCAAGAAAGTTGAACAATTGTCCACCGTGCGTTTACTGATGCACTAACTCAACCGGCGACGTTTACGCTCACTTTCGGACCGACAAGTAACGTAATCAAGGGTTTTCCGATCCAAGTACGTACAGAGAAACTCTGATTGGTCAACTAGTCGAACCAGTAGCAAATCCGATAGTTTTTGGAAGACGTTCCTGGCGCGATCATCGGCTGCGTCCGGAATCAGATTTCGCAGAGCCTTCACAAAACGGAAGTGCCGATCGACACTGAACGCAAATGCGCTGCGTAAAGATTCGGCAGCCTGCGCGTGCTCAGGCTTGCCAAAAAGCTCAGCGATAGAGTGACGGAATCGATAGTCATGCTCCTTGCGCTTGGGCATAAGCGGGCAGTGACGGGGAGGAGAACGGTATAATTCCACAGACAGTACAGATGATCTGCACAGACGAAGAAGCATAACTACAGACAAACAGAAGTTAGCACAGAAAAAAGTGTCGAATAGTGTAAATCCACGTATCGCTGCGAGAAATGCACAGACTTAAACTAACTAAAGGTGTACCACATAGAGTAGCTAATGTATGGCGCGCTTGGCCGCTACTGGTCGTCTGTCCACAGTACACGGAGAGCTCACGGCTTACACGTGGCAGCTTCATCAAAGCCCCCTCTTCAGCGCGCTCGATACTGAGTTTTGTTTGGCCGTGAAACTTGCGACGGCAGCCAACCAGCTTCCTGCATCGCGTGGTGACATAAAAAAGTGAGATAACAGGAAGTGACGCCTGGTTTCGCAGCGACGTAAAAAAGTGAGGTGACAGGAAGTGACGCCTGGCCTCGCAGTGACGTAAAAAAGTGAGGTGACAGGAAGTGACGCCTGGCCTCGCAGTCAAGTAAAAAAGTGAGGTGACAGGAAGTGACGCCTGGCCTCGCAGCGACAAAACAGCGCAGGGCGATCGATCAGACTGTGGAGATACGTGTAGAGAGGGCGGTGAAGTGGGATTGTTCTGCGTTGCGATCGAAATGGACGCGGAGGCCGGCGCTGATATAGATTTGGTTGGCCGGAGAAAGAGGCGGTGTTCCTCCAGTTGGGATATGCTGTGTGAAATCAATGATGCTGAGCTCGCGGAATTTCAAGATCTAGAGTTTTGCTGCGCTCGAGTGGGACACACCGACCCAGCAAGATCTTGTCGACTCTGCGAAGAAAGCGAACACGTAATGGCAGAGAGAAGACTGCGCTGCGGCAGGAAGACGTGCAAGCTGTATGGATCGTGTAAATGTGGGTGGAAACTGTGGATGTGTGAGCATTCGAATCGATGCCAAGTGTTTCATAATAGGATTGACCACGTTCGTGACGAGTCAGTACATTGTGACGGACCCCATAAAACAACGATTACCGCAGAAATGAAGAAGTGCATTCTTCAACAAGACGAATGTGTTGTTCCACCTCAGCTCATTTGGAGTAGTATGCGTCGATCGGAGATCTTACAGCCAAAACGAGGGTATCCTACACTACAACAAGTGACAAACTGCGCTAAATACTTGCGTCGTCTTCAGGGCACTAAGAATTCAATTCAGGTCGTCTGCCAACTAGTTCGCATGAACGCGTTCGATCCAACCCGTGACCTAAACCGCGCGTTCTGCTTTGGATACCATGAAGATTCAAATGGTCTCGCGTATGTGGGCAAAGGCACAGAGTCAGACTCGTTCGTTGTTGGCGTTTCGAGCCTTGCGCTGATCAACGCATGCATTGATTACGCCTCCCCAGGCCGCTTCTCACTCTTCCACGCAGACGCCACATTCAAGCTAAGCGATCTTGGGCATCCCGTTATTACTTTCGGCTTTTTGGATTCTTCCAGGTCTTACCAACTAGCCGCTATATTTGTAGTGAGCCGTCGAACAGCCGAGGAGTATGGTATGTACCATAGTGCACTTGTGAGCATCGTGAAACGTGTGCGCCCTACTTTCACGCTTCATATCGATGCCGTAATGGGTGATGCTGAAGACGCACAGCTCAATGGGTTTCAGCAGGTGTCGCCTTTTGGCTCCGCAACATATCTAATGTGTTTCTTTCACGTGTTGTACAACGTCCGCAAACGAACTCGGCATCTGCAGTGGGAGCATCGCAAAGCAGTAATGGACGCAATCGTACGAATTCATTATGCGGACAACATGAACGCATACTACACACCGACAGATACAGACCTCGCTAAGTGGAGAGAGATTCCGCAATTGAAGGTGTTCACGAAATATTTTACGGAGCAGTGGTTGGACAGTAGATACTGGCGCTGGCAAGTTTTTCACACCCCAATCGGTTATGCCACGACCAATAACCCTTGCGAAACCTTTAACGCAATTCTGAAGAAGTACACCGGGCACCGAAGATAGTTCATGCAGCGACTTATGGCTGTCACCATGACAGTAATTCAAGATGCTGCTGTGCGCTCCCCGACTACTGATACTACAATTCATCCTCCGACTAGAGCGGTAGCTAAAGCTGCTGCTCTGATGATTGCAAAGGCGCGGGCTATCGTATATACTACCGATGATCCGACTATATGTCGTGTAAAGCAGCTACCCCGTGAAGAACAAGACGCAGACATACAGGTAGTTGACGAGTTGTGTACAGCGCTTGACGGCCCATTTCGAGAGTCGAGTGACACCTCAGAATCCGACGACAGGGAGCTGAGTGTGGGTCCGGCATTGGTTGTGACGGAACAGCGAGCTCGCGCAGCTAAACTGTACAAAAATGTGGTCACTTAGTCGTTGTGGTCCGCCCATTCAACTGCAATGCCAGAGGAAGGCTGGGTTGTCGATGTCGTAAAGTGTGTGTGCGGGTGCAAATTTTACCTGAAGTTTAAAACATGCTGCCATATCATCGTCGAAAGAAAGGCAAAACGTTTGGGGGGCCCGGGTGTCGAAGCCAGGACGAAAAAGTTGCTCAACCAGCAAGTTCGGAAAACCAAAAGCACCAAGTTTACGAAAAAAAAAAGAAAACAGGCCTGGAAGCAGCACCAGATGCTGACACCGACACCCCTCTCCCCCTGGCTGAGCCGCGAGGTGGCAGGCCGCTTCTTGCCTCTAGAGCGCTTGACATTCAGTTCATCTTGTATCCTAATACTTAGGAGATACCACCCACCAAGACCGCAAAATCATCTTCATCTTGTTTCCAACATGAATCTTGGTCCTATCATCAAGTAAAATGTGTCTCGATCGTCTACCGATATCTAACTGTTTCTTAATATGTGAGACAAAGTGATAAGCGTCTCCACTTTTAAACGTGTCACCACCTTTTTTTGTGTCACTGTCACCAACTTTTTTGTGTCACTTTTATCAAGATTTTTATGTTCACGTAGCTCATTCGTATAAGCTACCTGCTGACTTTGTATGCCCTACATGGCGGAGTCAACGTCCATATCCTCGCTCGAAAATTCGTTTCTGCCTTCACTTGCGTCGCTATCGTTGTCCAGGCCACTAGCATCGCTTACCTCGCTGTCTGAAGTCTCCTCGCTCCCACCGCTATCCTCGCTTGGAGCAACATCCACTAGCTCAACGTTAGACTCCCTCACTTCATCTTCTTCACTCTCTTCTTCAATCTCCTTACAACTGTCCCCAGACGCTCTCTCGTCCTCACTACTGCTTATAGATCGAGCTTGTTGTTCGCGACGGTCTTTCCTTCCACGATGCTCGTTTCGCTGGTACCGACTGATGTGCTTGATGACAGTGTTCTTCTTGTCCTTGGAATAATCACAGTACTGACACTGATAGGCTCCCTACACTTTACAGTTTTTCCTGTGCTCTGATAACTCGCTTCGGATAAATTAACCTTCCATACATTTATCACATCGAAAGGTCTTAACGAATACCGCCTCCGTGCCGTTCGGTCGCTGGCGAATACCTCGGACGCGTACGTAGCAGTGTAGGCGCAAATGCTCCACGGAATACTTTGCTCCTGCGTGGGCTAAATCACACCTAAACAATAGCAGATCCCTCGTGTTCAATTGCAGCGTAAGACGTTTTCTTATCTCGGGTTAATCCCCAATGCAACTGAGCCCTGAACTACATGGTGACGTAGGTAGGCTCGCGATATCTCGAACGACGGGAAGTTCCGGTGCACCGCCTGCGTTTTGCCACCTGGCATAGAATTGATAGCATGCCACGTAGCTATGCTTACTTCCCAGTTTCTGTTAGCCACCTCCACAACGTTGGATACTAGGTCATGTACATCCTTGATAGCGGTCTCGCCACCAACTTCCAAAGTAACTTGACGGCGGTATCCATCCAGCGTAGTAGCGTGTACTTTCCTAAAAATAGGGCGGAAGTCCAAGCATTTAACCTCTTCACGTGCACGTTCACAAAAGTCCCCAGAAAAACGTTTTTCATCACTACGTAGCCAATGTTCCAGAATCTTGCAAGTTCTTCAAATGAACAAGACATAACTATTCGCAATACCCCCCTGTCCCAAAATTGCGTAAGGTTCTAAAGGTAGCAGCCACAGTCGGGTCACACTTAGCAGGGGCACACTCAGTCCACACTCAGATGCCACAGACCAGAAGAGACCACGACTAGCGAGCAGCCAGCAACGAACTGCCAAGAGCAGCGGTCAGCAATCAGCAGGAACGAACAGCAGCGACAGCCAGTAGCAGCGAGCGAGCAGTCAGTAAAAACGAACAGCAGCGAGCACTTAGCAGCAACGCACAGCCAGGAGCAAACAACGGCAGTGACCACACAGTAGCAACGCACAGCAGCGAGCAGGACGAACAGCAGTGAGCAGGACGAGCAGCAGCGACCAGCCAGCAGACGGCAGCGACCAGTAGCAGCGGTCGGAGCGAAGTACAGCAGCGACCACCAGTGCGCCAGAGTCTAAATGATGAACTGGGCACGGGTGCGGACAGATTCTGGGCCGCAGTCTGCGGCGCCGGAGCGAATGCATACATGCCCAGTTATGATAGGTAGGTATTACGTTGTGACATTTGTACCTAGGAATCCTGCGCCAGGATGCACATCTGTGGATTTACCTTTTTTGAATATGTGGATTTGCTTAAGTCGTCTGTGCGATTCTCCTTTCTTCGACGGGGAGGGGGAGGGAGGTGCAGGTACTGACTTGATCCGGTTCTAATAGACCAGACGCTAGCTAAGTAATCACGCAATCAACGATGACGTTGATCAGGGACAAGATGACAGAGAACAGCCGAAGATTGGGGCGAGAGACGACACACGCTCAGCGAGCGGCTTTCCGAGTGTCGAATGGCGAAAAAGCGAAGCGACAGGTGATCCCATACTTATCCTCGTGTCAGCACACGCACAGCAGCGACAGCCTATTGTCCGTGGGCGGCTCCAAGGAAGGGATGGCAGCAGGGCACCACCATGCAGGCGGTAGTGTACTCCGTGCTGGGGGTGGGTGGCTCGGAGAGGCTGATCACCTCGGGTAAGCACACAGACAGCCTCGATAACGTAGTGTACGTGGGCGGCTCCATGGACGGGATGGCAGCAGGGCAGCAGCATGAAGACGGGCATAGGGCGCCCATGTTTTAATCTGTACTTGTTATGGGATAAATTTGGGCCTCCAGATTTGCAAGAGTGTTTGCGGGATCAACTGTACGCGCTCAAACAAAAGAATTATTCCAGCGTGGAAGACTATATCTCTCGTTTCCGGGAAGCCATCATGCAAGTCACAGACATGAGTGAGTTGGACAAGATCACTTACTTCGCTCGTGGATTCGTGAGCCCCACGCGTGAAGAAGTGCACTATCGCTGTACAACAGTATCGCAAGCAATGAAAATTGCTTTGGAGTATGATCGATCGCATCATGTCCGCGGAAAGAACTGTCGTCCACCGTTCTATTCGCAGGCCCGATTACATGGGAACTCAGTTAGTGTGACGCTGCATCCTCAATTGACAGCGATGAGACCATTGTGGACGGGCAGGAGGATGTGGAAGCAAACAAGAAAAGGTTGCAAAGCTATGATTACAGCAAAGAGGAAAAAGACGGCGAAGAGCCTGTTGAGCAAAACGCAGGACAAAGCCGTGCAGCAGAATGACGATATAGTCAGAGCACTGAGACGGCTTCAGTGGAAGCAGGTGCAACAGATACGTGGAATCGCCCCATATCTCAACCATAAGATCCTTCACATGAAGCTGGGGAGACTAAGCCTATGGAGGGACAAAGAAGAGCGGTGTGCACAGCAAGTAGGGAAGGACCAGACGCATTTCATATGGGAGTGTCCTGATGCACAACTGCTCTGGCAGATGTGGCTGAGCAGGTGGAGCTGAACGCCCACAGCGATGCGAACAAAAGGTGGGAGACCTGCGTCACCCATAGATAATATCTTGTCGTTGACCTTGAGCAAGACACCGACGTGGTTAATGGACTGGGGAAGAGGATAATTGCTGGGATTACCTGTCGCCTCGCTTTTTCGCCATTCGACACTCGGAAAGGCGCTTGCTGAGCGTGTGTCGTCTCTTCGCCCCAATCTTCGGCTGTTCTCCGTCATCTTGTCCCTGATCAGTGTCGATCGGCACTTCCGTTTTGTGAAGGCTCTGCGAAATCTGATTCCGGACGCAGCCGATGATCGCGCCAGGAATGTCTTCCAAAAACTATCGGATTTGCTACTGGTTCGACTAGTTGACCAATCAGAGTTTCTCTGTACGTACTTGGATCGGAAAACCCTTGATTACGTTACTTGTCGGTCCGAAAGTGAGCGTAAACGTCGCCGGTTGAGTTAGTGCATCAGTAAACGCACGGTGGACAATTGTTCAACTTTCTTGACGACGAAGTAACCCAAATCCTCTCCGAAGAGTCAGCAAACAATATTTGCCGTGGTTTCCGTGACAACCTCAACGAACCGTGTGCAGCTCACGACAGCCTTTTCATCCCGGCTCTTCAAGCCATTCAAGACCCAGAATTTCGCGACCGCGTAGAGGAGTGCGAATTAGCATCTTTTTACGCTTTGGTGAATCTGGAGTTTCAAATTAAACGTTTCAAGAACTTCGAACGTGCCTCTAAGCTTCCTCGCTATTAACTACTAAGTGAATGTTTCTTAGCCAGTCATGACTTCTTTAAATCCACAAGGATGGCCCGCTGACACTATCACTCAGAAACTTGTAGAAATGGTCGACAAGCAGAAACAGCTGCTTGAAGCCATGAATAAGTGTGAAGTGAAAGCGGAAGGTATCCGTTTGTCACAGTTCCATGGCAAGATGGGAGAATTTGTGGATTTGTACTTCGAGCAATTTGCTCAGTACTTTGAAGTCAAAAATATTGATTGGCACGACGCCAACAAAAGTTCACGAATTTTGGCCATTACTACTGCGAGCTTTAAAGGAAATACCGCCGCTTGGTACAAGCTGAACAAGCGTGATATCAAGGACATGCAAGACCTCACGGCCAAGTTGACCGGATTGCTGTTGGTGCTGATTGTTGTTGGACGGGGGGTAGTTGTAGTTAGAGCTGGGCGTGAGTGGCTCGGAGGAGGTGGTGGCCTCGGGTCAGCATGCGCACAGCAGCGACAGCCTATTATCCATCGGTCGCTCCGAGGACGGGATGGCCGTGAGGCAGCACCATGCAGAGAGTAGTATAGTTCGTGCTGGCGCGGGTTGCTCGGAGAGGGTGGTGGCCTCAGACCAGCACCCAGACAGTAGCAACACCGTTTTGGGCGTGTTCAGCGCCGAGGAGGGGATGTAATTGATGAAGAGCATGCAGACAGTAGTGTAATGTGAGTGTGTGTGGATGGCTTGGTGGAGATGGTGGTCTCGGGCCAGCACGCAGACAGCAGCGACAACCTATTGTTGGTGGCCGGCTCCGAGGACGGGATGGCAGCAGGGCAGCAGGATGAAGACAGTAGTAGAGTTCGTACTGGGCGTGGGTGGCGCCGAGGAGGTGTTGTCTTCGGGCCAGGATGCAGGCAGCAGCGACATTGTTTTACGAGGACTCCCTCGCTGTGCGTCTAGGCGCTCCTGTCGCCGCGCCATGCTCACTTGCGCTTTCGTCGTGTCCAGTTGTACGTCGGAGTCCTTGGCCACTAGCTTCAATAGTGCGGCGGGATAGGAATAGCTAGCCAGAAATGCCACATGGGCGATCAGCTTCTCTGGCGTTCCATCCTTATCCTCCTCTGCAGTACGAAGCACTCGTAACCCGCAGACTCCACGATCTTCATGAGACCCATCTATGGATGTACAAATTTGATCATAGTGGGGCCGCGTGGAGGGTTATATACCTCACGCTCGATCATCAACGCTGAAATCTCGCTTCTGCCGTGCGTTCCAGTTGTAGTAGCGCGCCTGTCGTGCTTGCTATTTTCGTCGAGCCTTCATGACTCCGTTCCTCGCCAGCACCGACAGCTAATGATAAGGCAGCAGCACACCTACCTCCGACACCGCCGTTCGTCTTAGTAGCTCATTAGTTGGTCGCAGTCGCATCCCCATCATTGGTGTATTCGAATCTAGCTCCACAGTCGAATGACGCGCTGAGTTGTACTCGTAGGCCGCGAACATAATCCATAAACTTCTGTCGTTGGTAGTCTCCACGTCGTCATTTCTCATCGCCCGTGAGTCGCCTTCCCCAGCTCCTTGTACTCCGTCGAGAACTTCGAGACTTCCGCCTTCCCCAGTCGTCCGTACTCCGTCGTCGTTCCCACAGTCCGGTCAACCGTAGCTTAGCACTGGTCACGCCGTCATCACGTAGCAACGCTCGCTCCTCGTCTCACTCTGCCAACTCTCCATCTACCCAGGCACCGACTGCTTCTGCCGCGGTTTCGTCACGCTCTGCGCCTTGGTCACATCGCCTGATTGGCAGCTGCTCTTGCCAACACCGTTGACGTCCGAAGTTCCCTTACGAACCATCACCGTCATGTCGCATGCTGTCGCTGTCTCGCACGTTTCCGTAGCCACCACTAGTAGTTCATACACCTAGTTCCTCGTCCGAGTCCGACCCTTCGTTCGAATCAGTCATCGATTGCGCCTACCACACCTTTCCTCGCTTGTCGCGGTTTCCACGCTTATTTTCATGGTGTCAAGTCGCTCTGCCTCACCTTCTGATCTTTCTTGGTGGGTTTCCAGTACCTGCCGTTCCATGCACGACCATCTGGAACATCCCATAGCCCCGTTAATTTGCTATAGACTCCACGCAGATTTGTGAAGTACGCCACTTCGGCGCTCTCCGTTTCTGTGTGCGCCGTCATCGCGTCAGTGGCCGTTCACACACCGGGAATGACCGTTACTCTTCCAGTCGTGCCGTCCATGCGTACGGTGTACGCGTTTGGCGCCGTCGCCCAAGCCAGAACCATGCCGTGCGCTACATTGTTGATCGCCGTGGCATTGTCCACCGCCTGTTCTAGAGTTGTCGGCACGGGGTCCTGCTTCACCAGTATTCGGGTCGACTTATTCAGGTTTCTGTAGAGCTGGCCGAGAAGCGTCTGCTCGCCGACGAATTTCGGGCCGGGACGTCCCTCAAACCAGTCGCGAAGTCGGCAAAGGTCTCGTCCGGATACATCATTCTTTGATACCCTCTCCATTCGGCCATCACGGGGTCCGGCCGTTCACCATACCACCTCATCAGCGCTTCCTTTAGACGCGTCCACGTCTTCTCGCTCTCCGGTAGCTCTTGATCCATCTGGACCCACCAACCTACCGCGTTTTCCTGCAACTTATTTCCCACGATGAAGTAAAGCTCTTCGTCTGTCCATCGCCGCGTCAGGAGATGCGAGTGCCTTGCATGGCCAGGTCAACCTTGGTGATCCATGTGGGGACCGACACTGTGGGCGAGGAATTGTACACCGCAAGCTCTAAGTCCTTCACGTTCTTGCGTCTTTACCTACGTCGCACTCTCCGTGGCAAGTTTGCCATGTTTGCCTGTCCACCAGATGTCTCTTGCGTCGTTGTCTTCTACCACGGCCCCGAGAGCTATCGCTACGGCTGTCGTCACCGTTGCTATCGCTGTAGCTGCTGTCGCTGCCGTCTTCGCCACTACTGCCCGGTGAAGGTGTTCATCGTGCTGCTCCCGCCCCTGCTCTACTTGCTACTAGTCCGTCATTGACTGCTGTCGGAGCTCCGCGTACTGCCGCCGGCACTGGTGCCGGTTCTGGTTGCACTGTTAGCTGTCCCGCCGGCGTCGGCGGCTTTTCTACAGATTCTGGGACCGCCTGTTGCACCGCCAGTCCCGACGTTTGTGGGTGCTGTGGACTCGATGCCACAGAATCTCGTGACGTTGCCGCCGGTGCTGCTGCTGCTGCTGTCGTCGTGGTCTCCATCGCTTCCAGGCGGGCTTCCAGTCTCGTCATTGTCGTCATCATGTGGTCAATAGCGGTTAGCAGCGTCGACGCATTCGCCGCCGTTCCGTCTCCCTCAGTGTGTGCTGTGTTCGTTGAGGGTCTGTTATCAGCTCCTGCCGTCAAGTTGACCGCGTTCAACCCTCTGTTTCGTCCCGGTGTCGAAGCTGCGAGCCTGACCAGTGTCGCCGTTCGTCCGCCACCGTCGGACGTTTTGTTTGCCACGCGAGTCGGACGCACTCGCCGCTTGGTCAGCTGCTGGCCGTCGGACTGGTGTCGCTGGCTGCGCCGTTGACTGTCGCACTGGCGCTTTTTCGCTTACCACCAGATCCTGGGAGAGCGTCGTTCCCGTCGTTGCCGTATCCTGTCGTTCCTCCCTGGTGGTTGCATTGAGCGCGTAACCATTCCCGTAGTTGTCGTCGGCACCATGATCGTTTTGGTCCTTGCCATTCATGTGGATCATAACTGTAAACTCCGTACTTGTGTAACTTGTTGGTCGGTCGTTGATCAATACAGACCCCTGTATGACTAACATGCAACGTGTCTTCGATTTGCCCTGCACGCCAGTTTGGTCGCCCAGTGCTGATGGCGCCCAAGTTCCGAATGGTCCACGATGAACAACTCTGTCCAAAGCGCCGGCGTGTGGTCCACTGATCGCACATACTATCCGTTAACAATCCAAATACAGACCACGACCTCTACGAAATGCACTCGAACCAGTCACAACCCGATGAGTTTCCACCGCCGCCCACTTAGTCACTTGGGCTCGGCACGCACTACAGACGCCGCCCTACTGCGCAACCTTCACCAGACTTGGGAGCGTTCTCCATGTCCGTACTCCTCGTTTGTCTGTTGCCGATCCTCGTCCACCGAGGCGTCACCCGTCCGTCCGTTCGTTCACTTGCTCGCTCGTGGGCCACTACTCGCTCCAATGAGCTCGAGCAGCACATCGTCCAGTCTGTACCCGTTGTTCACAGTCTCCACTGCGAAGCGTCCTAAGCCGTTGTGGTGAAGTGCCATCAGAATTTTCCCCAGAAAGGGAAGCTGACGTCGGGATGATCAAGATATGGCAATGTCGACAGTTATCGGGCTAGGGAGAAAGATATCCAGTAGCTCCAACAGCTGATAAGGCGTCGAGGATCGGAGATCGGAAGAGACATCGGCGGTCAGGCTCTGGCCGATCTTGATCGACACCTTGACCGTAATACCCAAAACGACGGCTGAGAGGTCCGAAGGAGGGATCAGGACACTAGAGGTCAAGACCTCCAGTTTACGTGCAAGATCGGGCCAAGATCGCCCTGACGATCAAGCCTGAGCAGAATCGCGACACGAGTCAACGGAAGGCCAAGAGATGAAGATTGAGGATGCGGAGGTCGATATCGACGGTGACAAGTGGAGATCGGGACAGTATCGACGTATTAGGAGTCAGATTGAAGATCCGCGATCGACCCGAAGATAGACGATCAAGGGAGAGCGCCTACGATCTTCATGAAGGCCGCTGATCTGGATCGAGATCGCCAGTCTAGATCGAGATCCTTGAAGAAGATCAAAAACACCAATCAGAGTCGAGATCAGCGGGCATGACTGAGATCGCCGATCTCGACGAAGATCACCAATCAGCATCGAGATCGCAAGACTAGATCAAGATCGGCGACCTTGGCGAAGATCACCAATCAGAAGCGAGATCGGCTATCAAGGGGCAAAGTTGAAGATCGCGAGATCGGTCGCCCGGTCGAGGATGGTGAGAGCCGATCTTATCCAGAGATGCGATATAGGAAGGCGCATGATGCATGGTAAGATGGGTAGATCGGGGGTGCTCATAGGATAAACATCAATCAGGACGGAATTTGCTTAGAAGTGCGCAAGTGGTTTCCTCACGCTCGGGAAGTCTTAGAGACATTTTGGCCGGTGCAAAGTTCTAAAAGGAAGCTTAGGTAGAGGTTACTAGCGTCGTAGTGTAAGATCTTGGTTAATATATTAGCCAGATTTACCTACACTAGTTTTCCCTACTTTAAGTGCACAAGTCCCTGATTATCCAGATTTTGGTGCTTGATTGCAAGTCAGATTCGCTCTCAAGACTAAAGATCCCGCTATTGGAAGCGGCAAGCAATACGGGATGGCAAGAAAGAACAAGCATCACGCTTATATAGGCATTTCGGTTCCTAAATTAGAAAAAAGTCCTCAGATCAAGGCCGATCGTCACTAATCAGGCCGTATTTAGGACTTATTATCAGGGTGCAGAGCGAAAAATTCCCGCGCTGCCCCATACATCCCACGTCCCGCCAGGACGGTCAAGTTTTCATCGATCGGACACCTTCGGATCCCTGAGAAAGCAGATCCATCTTGCGGACGGGTACACAAGGTAAAACCAAGTTCAGCCGATCACGGTTCATCGGGGGACACCCTCCGTTAGTAGGTGTCTGGGCGCAGTGTGTGAGTGGAGATCGGCCTCAACCCGATTTTGGCCGATCCCGCTACACCACACCGTTTGCGTCTCAGACCGCTGAACGAGTCTTCGCATTCGGCGGCGTTACCGAACTCGGTCGCGTCACCAGACTCGTCCGTATCGTCGTACTCGCTAATATCACTGCACTCGCCCGTATCACCGTACTCGCTCGTATTGCTGTACTCGCCCATAGAATGGCATGGGAAATACAATAGACAATGTTACGTAGGGCAGATGCGGATCCGTAATTAAGACTGCAGTACAAGATTAGACAATAATAATAATTGCAATAATTACAATGTATTGCTAGTGAGTCATGGCTACAGCAGTCCTACTTACTCCTCTGGGCAGCCGAGCAGTTTTACACAGTTCCACAAACTATGGTTAGCACGTAGAAATATAACAGTTTTAGAGCTGGCAGGTAGTGTCGATGCACACAGCGAAGTCAAGACAAGTTTGCACCCAGAGAAGAGTCACTCGCAGATGTTACTTGTCGGAGGAGCGCAGAGAAGAAGTGGGTCGTACTCCGCCGCAACGTGTTCTGCAAGACGTGGTCTCTTTATAAATAGTGGGAATGTACGGAAACAAGATGACACAGTGCAACGGAGACGTAAGAGTTGCGTGGACTCGCACGGGATCTGTATGACCTTGCGAGAATGGTTATTAGAGTTCAGGCTTAAGCTAGTAACACAATACACATCAACCTTACAACAAAATGGTGGTCTCTTGGTATCCCGCAGAATGGATGTAGCCAAGTTGGCCTTATTTGCCTGGTCAGCTTGCGATGCCGATGGAGGCTCAACGAAGTCTTCCACTACGTGTTGCTCGTTCGCGGGTAGGGGTAACTCGATTAGAAGCCTCACGATAGCAGATTCAAATAGAGGCGAGGAACAATATCAGCAGAAGGTGAGCCATGACGGGGTACTTGTCCACATACGCATCGAACCGAAGCCGAACGTCAGCAAGGGTGCATTTTTCCGCCTGGATTTACCCAGAGGCTGTTCAGCTCTCAACCGCGCTGGTGATGCGGCGCTGTGTGTGGCCACGAGGCGCGTGCTCTTTTACGGCCACGACCGTCATGATGGCATCTCGAATCTTGCATCTAACGCTCCAACATCTCGATCGTTGACGACCAACGTGGGGAGTTGGCCTTGTTTAGCTTGTAAGCAGTCATCATAGCCAGCGCAGCTGTGTTTTTTTGTAACGCAGTTGGACCATTAGATTTTAAATCAGATCAATTTGAGTATGATAACTCCGAAGAAAGAGGTTTATGACAAGGTTAAACCTATGGCTCGCGCAGCCAATCAGTGGGACGCCCAGTCTCGTTGCGATGCTCTGATTGGCTGCGTAATTGTCACCAGCAAAAAATGAACCATGCTGATGTCCTTCTCGTACAAACTCAGAATGGAATAGAAGTGCCCCACGTGATCATCTGCAGTCTGCCCGTCCTCAATCGGTGATAATGCGAGTAAGCGTTGGTGGCGTTCTCTGTTGTAAAAGTAGACCGCGTAAACTGCAAGGAAGTGAAGCGAGTGACTTGTCCATCCATCAATCATCAGGCAGAAGGAGGTACCATCTCCTTGGCGATGATGTTTCCGATGGCGAGCGCAACATGGCGCATGTTGCGCTTCACTGTCTTTAAAATCCGTAGGCTTCATCGTTACAACAGCACGTGTGAGGTTGTTCTCCACTTCGACTTTTGATTGATTTCTCTGTATCAGGAAGGTCATCTATTGCGTGTCGCCTCATCCACAAAGCCGAACCAGGCGATCGACGGTGTCGCCGAGGCTTGGTGCCAGGCGAATTCCGCAGCATAACCACCGTGTTTGCTAGCGAGATGGCCCAGGAGGTTGCTCTAGCCCATGCACGCCGCTTATTTCCTTTTGTATCCGCATGTCTTGCACTCAAACGCACCTTCTTTAAGGTCAGAGAAATATTAACGCAGAGCTGGCGGGACGTCATGCCAGTATGGGGAGGAAAGAGGGAGAGGAAGAGGTTTTTCTCGGAAGGAGTAAATTGAAAGTGAGAGTGAGGCTGCGCGGCGCAATAGAGTCTGTCGGATGTCGTCGTTGAATCACTGGTGGTGGGTGAGCTGGCGAATTGCTTGGTGGCGGAAAAATACGGAATTATTAGAGATATTTCGGGCAGTCTTCACCTTTACCTTAGCTTCACATGGTTTTGTTGTCTTGTTAAGCTCGCCCTCATACGCGGAGGCCTTTCCAATCAGGATATAATATTTTGAAGTCACCTGAATTAAGCAAATGTATCGATCCTCTCCTTCTTTACACCGACCTTAATGTACTATAAGAGTCTGTTCGCTACGTTGCTGGTGATGGTCAAATCGCAAAAGATAAAACCTGAAATTTATTAGCTAAAATCATTTTCTTACAACAGCACAACTAGAGACAACACTACGAATCCTTCTCCACCTCAAAGAGGTGGCGAAGGAGACGTTTGCTGGAAATCATCCCGGCTGTGCTGGATTACCCTTTGAAATAGTGCAAAATAGTATCAAGCGGCATGTTAATTGTTTCAAATGGACTTTATTTCGTGAACTAGGCGATACAAGATAAATATAAGCTGCCCAGAAGTGCGTAGCCATCGGCTAGCCGCAGCAAAGTTGGCCAGTGGACGTTCAAAATAAGCGAGATTCGGTATGAATGATCTGGGGCTGTGCACAGGCATGTACGAGGGCGGGAATGCTCGCTTCCTACCAGAGTCGGTAATAAAGGCATCAAATTGCCATAAACTGAAACTAGAGATGGATATGTAGCGACGCAACTAGAGATGGAGACGACTTGAACTTGTGTCAATGTCCATCTCCAGTACAACGCGAACAGGCACTAAGAGGTAAGGGTAGGGACAGCAATCACTGGATTTGATGAAATCTGGGGATTTCATCTTGGATCAGAGGAAAAAAGGATAGGTTGGTGCGAACTTAACGTAAGGGAAGGGTAGGGATTCGTTCCGAAATCTCTCTATCCTACATTACTTTGTAATGTACGTGTTTTGAAAAAAAAACAATAATAAATAATCCGTCAGTTTAATACCCGCAAAAATGTTATTATACTATTTTTCCCATGTCCTGCCCCATACCACCGTACTCACCCGCAATACTATACTCGCTCGTAGCACTGTACTCGACCGTATTACTGTATTCGTCCGTAGCACCGTACTCGTCCGTAGTCGTCCGCGTCATACTTGTTACAGTATGCTAAAACAACACTGTATAAATTCGCAAGGAAGTACTCGCCACAATAGCCAAATATCGTTTCGAACTGCTTACTACGTTGACGGCAGATTGAAGAATGCGACGAGTGTGCGATTCTCGCTGTGATGTCACAAGCAGGGATTAATGTTAACTACTATATAAATTAATATTTTTGGTATTAGGAGTTTTATTTTTTAGAAATATTAATAACTCTAAACATCAGAAAATCACCTAATATTTATTATATTAGCTCAGTCGTGGAAAAAATATTAGATACAACTTGATATTTCGTAATATTTTCCCGCTTAGGTGCGCTCTCAAATAGATCTTCAATCAGCGCCCGGCAGTGCCTCTTCATCTCGCAACTAGCAGAATCCATCGCATATAAGTCAATTCTCAGCCACCTGCAGCCGGTCATGGCGTTCAAACAAGTGACGGATCATCCAAAATGGATGATACAAACGGTCGAATTCGGCAAATGCTCACAAAAGACAATTGTCACGTCTCTTAGAGCTGACTAGCCGCACCTATCTTGATCTGCGTGGTTGTCATTCTAGCTATATCCTCTCTCTCACTCTGAACACGCTGAATTCTTGTTCGAATCACCTATTGAGCGAACTTATCACGCCTGGATGACTAATCCTTTGGCTAGTCGATAAACAGCGCAATGTGATTGGATGAATGATTATGTTTGCGTAATCAAAAAGAAAAGCTAATATTGTCAACTAGCATTAACACGCATTGGTGCCGTTTAGGCAACGCTTCGAATCTGAAACCTGGTAAAACGGTAGCACTTTTTCTCAGATTCCAGATAAAACCTATTGAGCATTCCACTTTTTTTTTGGCTGGTATCTGTCAAAATGACACTAAAGAATCCAGAAAAACCCTCTCTTTAGTGCCCATTTCCCAGGTCCTCAGGAGGTCCCTGGGATCTGGGACTTCTACCAACAAATATTGCTGACACACTGTCCACAGAATTGCACCACATACCTGAAAGACCCATCGAAAGAGATGAAAGTGGGTCACGAGCTAGCCTTTCCTTCTGTGGCCGAGCCCCACGTAGCGACAACAGTGTTGCCCGAGTCTGGACAGCCAGCCGCCGCCATTTTCATGAAGCGCAAGTGGTCTGAGGAAGACACGCTGGTCCTCGCGTGTGCGTGGAGGGATGTCGACAGAGCAGGCATTGCTAAAGACGAGAAGGCCTCCACGACGAACACGCGCATCTAGGAGGGATTTAAAAAGTCAGTAGAGGACAAAATTCAAGCTTTGCGTGAAAAGTTTCGGTTCATTAGAGACGTAACGCGAATAGAATCGCGGGGAGCACGGGGAAGCCTGATGGTTTAAGCTGTCTAAGAAAGAGAAAAGGGAATTGCGGTACGTCAAGTGCGATTTGCTATTGTATTAACAGTGAGCCTAACTGTGTTCTGTTCTATATGTTTTCTCTTTGTAGTGATCTGCATCGAATGAAAAGTCCAAACTTGACTAAAGAAGTTTTTGAAATGCTAAACAGCTTTATTAGTGGCCAGGTTGATTATACTGTTCCACTGTCCTCAACTTACATTGCTCGTCCTCGCTTTGACGCGGAGAATGGGCTACCGTTTGCGTCAACGAGCGATGCCACCACTTTGTTGGACGAGCTTCAAGCCACAACGGAGAGCTGCGCCCCGCATAACACGGGGAAAATAAACAACAAGAGGCTCAAAACTGACAAGTACGAGATAGTCTGCAAGCTGCTACATGAGCGTTCTGACGCGTTTCTTAGCAATTTGAGCGCTTACAGCAAACGGAAATGGAGGAGCGTCGTCGTCAGCACTCAGAGCAAATGGCCATGATGCAAGCCTTTCTGAACGCAATGACTAAATCGTAGCAGGATTTGCATATCGATAATACATCTATTTCTTTGATTAATCTCAAGTTTGTTTCTGATGCTCCTTAAACTCAAACCATTTCTTCAGGTCATCCCGAAGATTATAACTAGCACTTTGGACACATTCAGTTTCAGGCTGCGGGAACCGAGCGTTGTATTCCTGCCGTATTTGTCGTTGCTCGTTTTCGCTTATGTTAAATGCGTCGTTGCGATCGAGTAGAAAGTTTTGGATAATGCACAGTGCATACACGATATCCGGAGCAACATCAATATATTGGCATATATCCTTGAGCAAAATACGCCAGCGGCATTTTGTCCGGCCAAACGCGCATTCAACTCGATAACGTGTGTGACTCAGTATCCTGTTATGCGCAGCGTCACTTTTTCTGATGACGCCGACAGGGATGGAAAGTGCTGTGCTAGTCCACTATTACGAAAAGCACGACTGTCTCCAACTCCGTCTGGCCACTTGCAGTCAATATCACAAAATCGTCCACGCCAATCGACAACCGCTTGTAGTACCAAATTGTACCAGCACGTTCGGTTGAAAAACATGGGTCCATCTTGTTCCGATTTAGCAATCGGAATATGGCATCCGTCGATACATCCGACAATCTGGGGGATGCCGCAGGCTTTCGCAAAGCGGGAGTCGCGCAATCGAAACGCAGGGATGGCAACGAGGTCACTCATAATGCTGCACACTACTGCAGCTACCTGCTTTATAATACCAGAAACGGTCGATGGACCAATTGCAAAGCGATCCGCAGTGGCACGCACATTTGATGCTGGCCCACAAACGTACAGGAGCACAGCTAGTCGCTTTGGCGGTGAGATTGCATCGGGCGAGATTTTTAATGGAGCCAAATGGGGGCACATCATACCCGCTAAGGCAGCAATACTGCCACTGTCCAGCCGAAATAACTCCTTTAGGCTGCAATAGAAATAGATGCGAGACGAAAATAGCATAGAAGACCAATGGCTGCTGCGAATCTTCTTTATCCACTCATGCTCACGCCGAAACGGTACCAATGCTCACTTGTCCGCGTAGCAGGTCTATCTGCGCCTGAAGGGCATCTGAAGGGCGTCTGAAGGGCTTGATGATGCGTTCCGACAGGCGACAGAGGGGACCTCGATGCTTGCAGCGCCACGTTGAGCTCTCTATCTATGTTGTCTACCTGTCAAAAGCAATATGTAGAATGATGGTGAGGAGGGAACTGTTTTACCAGCAAGATTGTCTGAACGCAATGTATAACCTGGAACCTGAATCGTTTTTCCCAGGTTTCAGATCTCTGTTTTGTCTGAATGGGGCCATTGCCTGTAAGAACCCGCCATTTTTAACAAATCCGTACGGTAATCCAAAATGCAATTTATTCCGGTCTTAACCCCCCCCCCCCCCGCACTCCAATGTTGTATATGACAACATGTACTAAATAAAACAGCTTGTCTGTCTCTACATGAGATGCACAGGTCTAGGGGGAAATATTTACAAAAAACAAGCAAAAATTACAAAGACAGCCTAGGCAGAAAAGACAGAAATTTGCTGAGTACGAACAGATTTGTGGTTGTGAATCTCCCCCTGAGTCGAGAAAAAGAAAACAAACACAGCAATGGCGCCGCGACGGGAAACGCGCCGCGAAGCTGAGGCGTTCCGTGCGTGCTTAGACGGAAGGAGCGCGGCAGATAGGCAGCGTCTGCTTTCTGAACACCGAGCCTTTTTGAGTGGTGACAGGCAGCGCAATGCCGACTTTCGGGACGAGCCGAGAGACGCAATGGCTGCGGGTCCGACGCGCGCTCCAGCTCAAGACCTTTTATGCCGCCGACGGGAAAGACCGCCACGTACATCGTGCAGGCGAAGCAGCGAATGCAGGACCGACGGGCTGCGGAGGCTGCTGCGAAGGAGAAGGACAACTCGTCTACCAAACGTAAGAAGTCCGTGTCGAAGAGGTATGTAAGCGTCATGCAGTATATACAACCTGTAAGCACTGATATAATGTTGTATATGTATGTTGTGACGTCGTAGTCCGATAAAGAAGAAAATATCCAAGCGTCAGCAAGCAGCCCTTGTCAGGGAAGAAAAAAAAAGCGAAGGAGGCCAGGGCGGTGGCGCGAGCTGAAACAGCTGCTGCACTTCGCTCCGCTACGAAGGCGAAGAAACGTGATCGTGCTGCGCTTGAGGAACGACGAGGCGCCGAAGCGCGTAGACGCGCCCTTGCCGATCTGAAACGAAAGAAGGCAACGGAGGCCGTGGTGTCGACGGAGACGACCACCGCTACGGGCGCGAAAAATGCAAAAAGAGTTACGCGGTACGCTGATAATGAAGCATATAGTACATGTATAGACTAACAAGATGTTGTATTTTTGCTCTTTTCGATTTGAAGTCTCTCGTCCCCAGCGCCGGGTGGTTCTCCGGCCTGAACCTTCACTCCCCACGTGGTGAATGTCACCGGGGAACAGGAAGACGTGAACACGCCTGCTGTGTCTTCACTGGACAAACCAGACGATTTCCAACAGTCTGCGGTAGCGCAGGATTCTTCACCCCAAGTGCAAACTCAGCAGTCGCCAGACGAGTACGTTATTTTATCACGCGGTATATACGCCAAGTTTAAAAGCGATTATGTTGTATACTAACGCATTAGATTATATTGTTTCAGCAGGAACGTAGCTGGATCCACGGAGCACCAAGGACCAGCTGTGACACCAGCTGCAGACACAGCTTTCGAGGACGAAACACTCCATTCAGTTCTTGATGGAGAGGACGGATCTGACCCAGACGAGTGGTATATCGAGGCGGAGGCGGAGCCACCGTCTGGTGCGACGGATGCGAATGCGTCGCTGGAACACCTTGGCGACTTTTGAAAAACCTGATAAAGAGCCCGAACAGCCTGCTGGTGAGGATAATGATGGATCTTTGGATGGAGCAGCGCTGTTGGTGCGCCAGAAGAATAAAGAAAAGAAGAAACTAGAGCAAGAGAGACTATTGGCTGCAAAGGCGAAGCTGACGCGCGACTGCGTATTCAATCACTGCCAACTGGGACGTCATGACTAACAACGAGTTGGACGTGTTGGCTCTGGATGCTGAGGCGCTGAAGAAAATGCGTGGGGACGGTTGGAGCTTTGGTAAGTTTGCGCATTACATTTTCTTGTATAAACGTTAGTTCGAATACTGATCATGCTGTATATTATACTAGATCCTGCCTCGGTTCCTACAAGTGAAGTGCCATTTCCGGGGTTGTACTACGGAGAATCTGGGCCCACAAATCATGTGCTTGAGTACGCTGACTCTCCCCTGAAGCTCTTCTTCTACTTTATGCCACCATACTGTGGCTCAGAATTGTTACAGAGAGCAATCGCTACTACAATCAGCATTGGAACGAGCGCGTCGATAGGATGTATCAAAAACGCCGCGGTCAAGGCGACGACGTGTCTCGTGAAAATGTTATACTCGGTGAAACAAAGAGACACAAGAAAATCAAGCTTTAGGAAAGTTTACACTGCATTGGACTACTTATGGCTAGAATGTTATGCCCTCACAAGCGACGGTTCGCTGATCACTGGGCCACGACTTCTGTTGGCGCTGTACCGAAAGGGACGTTCGGGCGCTATATGTCTAACGCGCTTCAGCCGGATAATGCAGAACCTGCACTTCACGGACAACGCGGACCCGAGAGCGGAGGCGGACCGGGCGTGGAAGGTGAGATCTGTGGTAGAAACGCTGCAGCAGACTTTCGGTAGCGTGTACCACACACCGCCTGTAATGTCTTTTGATGAAGCCATGATCCCGTCCCGAAGTCGCCACAACGTGGCCCGTCAGTTTACGAAAGACAAGCCCCACAAGTGGGGTACAAAGGTCTTCATGACGTGTTGCGCTGAAAGCGCGTACTGTCTTCGGTAAGTATTAGCACTCTCCTTTATTGGAGGGCGCATTTTGTGTTTGGCTAAGTTTCACATGTTGTATTAACTTCTCTTCTAACTATTAGTTATTCTGTATATACACCATGTCAGACTTGAAATATTTTGCGGAGCTGATCAGCACACCGATGAACTTGGTGGTGAGGCTCCTACGCTGTTCTCTGCCGACCCCAATTCTAGACCGAGTGCTGTTATGAGGAATCTGAACAAAGTCCTTCCTCCTAGGGAGGAAGGTGTCTACCACGCAGTAATAACTGATCGGTTCTACACGTCGGTACAACTCGCACTACAACTACTGACAAGAAATGTGTACACCGTCGGCACAATACAAACGAACAAGAAGGGTTTCCCCCAGCTCTCGTTGCAAAAAGTGCTGCGCGACCGGAGGGTGTTGCCAGGGGTGCCGCTACGGTAGCAGTGGCGAAATGCTGCCCTAAACTTCAAGCTATGATGTGGTGGGATCGACTTCCCATGTATCAACTATCAACTGGCAGCAGTAGCGCTGTCCAGGCATGCAGCCGTCACATTCCAGAAGGACGGAGAATCTCAGTCCCCTGCCCATCCGCTATGCGGGACTATCACCGCTGGATGGGTGGGGTAGACGTTCACGACCAGTTGAGGATGCAGAGATATTCTTTGCAATTGGCAGTCCGCTTCCGAAAGTACTACCAAACCATTTTTCTAGGTTTGGTTGACATGGCTATTACCAACGCCTTCATTGTCTACCGCGAGGCCAAGAAGCAAGGTGGGGGCAGACTGCCGATCATGCGGGATTCCTCGACGTGCTCCACGGCCAGCTTCTTCAAGTCACTTCTGCCGATTTGGTCAATGAGGTATATACTACATGTTCATGTGGAAGATGATGCACATGTAGTATAAAATATTTACTAACTGTATTTGGGTTGTTCAGGAACAACTGGACTCACCACGTACAGGTACATGCACGAATACGGGCGGACACGTTTTCGTCAAGTTTCCAGAATGGAAGCAAGTTCACGAGCGCTTTCGAAAGCGCCCCCAGCACCAGTGCAAAGTTTGTTTCATCCGAAAAAAAATGGGCAAGAGGAGCGCTACCCGCTTCTACTGTGAAAAATGCAGTGACGGTGACAAACGGTAAGAACCGCGCCGACAACTGAGGGGTCAAATTGCTACTATTATGTATGTGTGCTATGCAGGGTGTATCTATGTGATAAAGTGCGACCTAAAAACTACCCTAACAACAAGTACACAAGCTTTCAGATATGGCATGATTTATGAAAGAACGGTGAGGAGCGCCCTCCCCCCCTCGTTGGCAGAGGCTGCCATATGCGCCCGCTTGGCAAAAAACGAAGCCATTCTCAAGACCGCGAAGAAAAGGAAGAAGAATAAAACCAACAGGAGGAGAAAAATAAGGACGTAAATGAGGAAGAGGACAAAGAGGAGGAAGAGAAGGAAGACGAGGAGGAGCAGGAGGTGGAGGAGGAAGGCGACAAGGACCAAGGCAAGCTGCACGGCTGGCGAACTGCGGTCATATAGGCACTGATCTGGCCCACCAAGTAGGACATTCAATTGATTGCTAGCCATTTTTTGCTCAAGTTAAAGCGCATATCATCTATTTAAATATTGCAATCATGTTTACCTTCACAAATCAGGTGAATCTGTTTATGTTTTGCTCAATCCTAATAAAAGGTGCAGAACCCATGTTGCATATACTCCCCGTCCATTTCGCAAAGCTCGACACATGAGGTTTTTAACTACAGGTATGAGCATAGATGTGCAATAGTAATTAGGTAGCTTCCCGCAGTACACAGACATTGGTCGTACTTATTGTAGGCAATACTACAACCCAGTACGCCCTTTTCTTTCATGTTGTAAACAGCTTTAACATGGTGTATATTCTTCATAACCGGTACTCGAAAAAACCGTGAGTGAGTGCAGGGGGGGGGGGGGGGTTAATGAGTGCATACAGCATGATATATAGTCGGAAAGCTCGATGTAAGACGAAGCGATTGTGACCAGCACAAAGTTTAAGTATTATCGTGGTAGATCACACTTCCTTGCTGGAAATGGCGCTTCATCATGCCAAGCATTGCTGGCACCACTAGAGGGCGCGAGAGTGGGATATAAATGCAACTCTAGTCACTAAGGTCCAATCGAATACACCACAAGTCCCGCTGTATCACGCATTTCGCAACTTCGATGTACATAAACGAAACAGTTCAGCAGCTATTTAGTGATATCCTCATTACTCAAGAGCTACTGCTTGTTTTAAGCTTAAATTTTATAACTTAAGTTCTCTAACCGATATCGACCTGTGCCAATTTTCATTGTGATACCGTATCGCCTTCATGGGGCTGCGGGCTCTTTCAGGCAATGCGTGTTAAGTTAATATTTGATAATATCATTTGTATCCTCGGGACAAAGATTATTGTGAATTCCGACCAAGTTTACCAATCACGTTCGGTTTCACAACTCAACAGACTATCGACGGTCATTTACTATTGGTCAAAATCCGTTGTCATTTCTTGCACTTGCCGTACTCATTGTTGGAAGCTGTACGTGAAGTTCTCGCCGTTGCAGATCTGGCTGCTAGTGCTCTGTGCGCTGTTCTCATCACCGATACCCACATACAGGGCTCTCGTGTCGTTGTTGTGCTCTGCCAAGGTTAGGAGTTGTTGGCGCTCGACGACGTCCGGCTTCGTGCCTTGTGGGCGACGTTTGAGTTGGAGCTCTCGCTGGTGACGTTCGGCTTGGAGCTACTGTCGGCGGTGTTCGGACTGGAGATCTTGTCGGTGGTGGTCTGATTGGATCTCTTGTCGGTGCTGTTCGAGCTGCCTCGCTCGTGCTACAAGTCGTTTGCTAGTATTTTAAATAGCGTGGATGCTGCTGCTACGAGGCAGCACGCACACCCAAACACGGTGTTTCATTGCTTATATGGCTACTACAATCTAGGCCAATCGAGAAAGACTTTAGCGCACGTATACAACAAATCGAAGAAGACTATTAGCAACTAGATTAAGGTTTACGTAGAAACAGGGACCTTCGCGCGTGCCTCGTCAAAGTCCGACCAAAAGTTTACTCCAGAACAGCGGCAATGGTTGTGTGATTTCTACGAGGCAAGGCCACTTGCGTACCTTGATGAAGATCAGACCGCGATCAAGCAGCACCACAGAGTCAGCATTTCGAAGACGTCAGTGTGGAGGATAATCCACGACTTTGAGCTAACGTGGAAGGTGCTGGAACGTCGCGCAATCCACATCAAAGAGAGAGATATTTTCCGGTTTGCTGAGGAACTTA
Organism: Phytophthora tentaculata; assembly: GCA_033557915.1. Taxonomy (NCBI): domain Eukaryota; phylum Oomycota; class Peronosporomycetes; order Peronosporales; family Peronosporaceae; genus Phytophthora; species Phytophthora tentaculata. The sequence goes on along the minus strand of JAUCEA010000016.1, from coordinate 5,582,860 downwards.
GTCACATCAATTGGAACCACCAAAATAGTGTGGTTTTGGACGAAGAATCATTCGATAACAGAGGAATGATTAGAAAGAGGGGCTACGCTATACGAAGACAGAAAGTGGCGATACGTGGCGACTTTCAACGAAAGCCTAGAGTTTCGCTATTGGCTTTCATAGGCGTTAACGGCATCACCGACTACTACGACACAATCGGGACCTTTGACCGTGTCGAGTTAGTGAAGTGTTGCCAGGAGTTCGCATACGCTAAGAGAGCCAACATTCGCACTTATCCTGGATCGCATTCGGTGTGGATATTAGACGGAGCAACAATTCACCGCCACCCTGATATCGTGCCCTACCTGAGGAGTCTTGGTATAGTACCAATTTTCCTTCCTGCGTACTGCCCGATTTTTAATCCTATTGAGTTCATGTTCGGCTACGCAAAAAAAGGCAATTCAGCGCTACTATAGCGAGTCTAGTGGGCGTGACTAAATGCCGTTCGTGACCGAAACGTTTCGGCGATTCGAGAACTTCAACATGTCGAGGGTCTTCGAGCACTGTAGATGGATGATTCAGGGTGTCTTCAATCCTGTTGGACCGCTATCGACTGAAAAGCCTCGAGTTCCAGATGTTTGGGAGACTAGAGAAACAGACAACCATGAAGATCTGATGGGGTTTAATTTACGTGATGAATAGATTTCGGTGCGTGTTGATCTGATGGTTATGTTATGCATCCCTAGCTTTTGCAACTCTTCATTATTCGTGTTCCTGATCACCCACATTTTCCATATTCTGAAACGGATCCATAACCTCACTTGGATCGGGGGGAGAGGCATGTCACGCGCGAAACCCTCAATAATGGACTTGCGGGCAAGGAGATTCTGCTCCTTTGTATCCACTTGACGTCCAAACGTTTCCCAACCCTGGCGAAGCTCACGTACGTCTGCAAGTGATGCATTCACACAGTCTAAAGCCATACGACTAGACCGCGATATCTGAGCGAGATGGTGCCCAACACGTCCATCACTTGCCCGTAGAAGGCGCAGCACATCTGGAGGTGGCAGTCTCTAAATTGCGTCATCCCATGTAGACCTATCAAGATTTCGGGTCACTTCGTTGGCCCACATTCGCCGAACGATTCCCTCATCGTCGAATGTTTCGCCCCACCTCTGCTGCAAAAGCCCCACAATTTCTCGGATAGGAGAACTTGCTGCACCTGAACGGTCGGTACTTGTTGGATGGATGCATGCTGCCATGAAGGCTTCGCGATCTTGCGCCTTTGTGATCGAAGTGCCGTATTCGTAGACGATGAGTTTAACGGTTTCACCATGCATTGCGTTCGCCCAGGTATTCCACATTGTTCTGTCCTGAAGCTGTCGACAACATGCTTCTTTGCTTTGAACTGCATTGATTTGGTCCAATTATCTATCGAGACAGGTTCGACAGACCAAGTTCCGTCTGTCTTCACAGCTCTCCCCTTCATGTGTTGACTAAATTGCTCCAATATTTTCTTAAGAATATCTTGGAACGAAGACCCTGTAGCAATAAAATCATCCAGTGTGTCGTCGGACATGTCGCGCTGACCGACCGTCGTCTTCACAATTGGTTGCACAATCAAGCGGTTATTTCGCGAGGCTGGGGGAGAGTGAAATGCACGTACTGGCGTACGGACTCGTTCCGGGTACGGAGATACTCGAAGACGCTCTTGTATACTTTATCCTGGTGGCGTAACAGCAGCATTGTTCGCTGTAGCAGCTGCTCCTTCGCTGTGAGTGGTCATAGTGCTAGCTATATTAGCGCTGCAACCAGTACCGATGATACGAGCAATGAGAACCACATAGATGAAATAGCTAATACCAAACACAACTACGAGACTTCAGCTACGAGAGTGCCAATTTGATCTGAACACCAAGAATCTCGGAGACGAGAGCTTTGAGATAGACTGGCACAGAGAACTCCAAATAACTCCAGTAACGCGCAAGAACTTCGACAGCGAGTGGGGCAGCGAGAGCTTCAGCAGCGACACCGTCACCAAGAACTCCAGCAACGCGAGCGGCACCGAGAACTGCTGCGGCGTAGGAGCAACAAGAGACAGTAAAAGTTCGAACTGGGTGATAGGAAAGAGAAATAACTACCGAGTATCATATTATATTTAATAGATCGTCGGTTGGGCTGTCGATTGGCCAGGGGATATTGAACCGGGCCCGTCTGGAAATTTTGAGTAGAACGCACAATACTAATATTTTAAATATTAGCTGGTCTGGCTGGTAATATTTCTCCAGATTTAGTACCACCCAATGGGAGTTAATTAACATTAAACCCCCTGGTCACAAGTACCAATAGGGAACCTCATTATTAGAGCACCGTAGACAAAAACATATGCAGCCATTTTGGTTACATGTGCGCCGAAAAAATGTGTGCATAACTTTACGCGACTTGAAGGAAGACATCTTACTTTAATCAAGTAAAAGTCGTAACCGCCGGTACTGGAGCGATTCCCGCAGCCTTTTGAATGCGATTAATTCCTAAACTGCTGTCCTTTTTCAAAATCCAAAACTCGTTTGACTTGAAATCTGAAAGAGAGGGGTACCCCCCCCCCCTCTTCCAGATTTATTCTTTTAAATTGAGAAAGTGCATTTTGGACGTCCCAGACTTGCTGCGGGAATCGCTCATCTAACAATTGTTGTGCCACACAAATGGTGTCTACATGTAGTTGTGCCAACATTCCAAATTATGAGCTTCAACGATGTCAAGCGCGACCATCGCGAAAATATTCAAACCGATACTTCAATTAACTGTACGCTCACTGGGAAATCTCCCATAAAGTATCCCTTGATCTTTAGAGTCGTCATTTTACCCTGCTGCTGAACACTGCATCATCCCGCAGAGTTAAAGAATTAAAGACATTTTTAAATGTTTACATTTAAAGTGTCAAAAGAGCTACACTTTCAGCCCAATTGATTTCGGTACCCTTTTTGGGCGAGCAAGCGATGTGGTATAGTTCGATTTTTGACCGCAATTCAACAAGAGACAACGGGCCTGTGTCATTGGCATCCTTTCGTGCACGGCTCATTTACGAAAAAGCCATCTCCAACCAACATGACCCCGTCGAGCTACACCGTCGGTTGCACTCGTTCACTACAGTTCCAGCAGCCGATGACCATTGGGCAGAAGTACGCGCATGGATCCAGCAGCTGCCGACATGATCACTACTGCCCACCGCGTTCGCTGCGCCGACGCTCCTGCCTGCGCAAGGAGAGCGCTTTCACATGCGGTAACGCTTCACGCAGCTCTCGACTCGATGAACTGTCCACGAATAAGATGATCACAGTGAGTTATTCGGCTGCACCCAAAAAGACGCTATCGTTCGCCGATCAGCGCGGACAGCACCTCGTGCTGGAGCGCGAGTTCTGTCCCAAGAACGCTCCTGTGTGCTACTTGGACGTACCCGTTGAAGTCACAATAGCACGCCAGAACCGCCGACGCAACAGTGCCGTCGACATTTGGCTGGAAGAGACCGTGGCTCGCCAGCATCTGCTGTCCATGTGCGTCGTCTCGCTGCTGGGCTGTGCGTTTATCGGCCTTCGCCAAACCGCCAAGTAAGGCCACAACTAAATATTATCCGTTCATAGCTGCAATTTGCATGAACGTCACCAACTTATTATTGTAATAAACACCTCAAATAATCCGTTTTTGGTAGCATGTTACTTTCGTTGCTTGGTGGTCCATGCCTTCTTTCCTATACCGGGAAGTTCCAGGTGATGCTTGTCTAGCTCGACGCGTTGTTGCAAAATACTGCTAAGAATCAATTCGGGCGAGTAAATCCGCTCAGGATTCGCGCTTGCAAGTTGCTTGCGCACCGTTGCCACAGTCAACGCCGTCTCACTTGTGATCACTAGATCATTAGCACCAGGTTTTCCTTTCGAAGATGCTTTGCCGCCTGCGCACTCCACAATCTTCACCAGGTCTTTCACTGGTGGCAGGACGGACTTATGGTTGGTAATAAAGACGTTGTAGTCGGCGAACAGACGCTGACGCTGCTCCGTGGATACACCATACATTGTGCTACTCAGTTCGAATTGCCATTTGCCTTCCGCCTCCTTATCACGAAGGCAGTTCGCCTGCTCATCGACGGCTGCACCGACCCGCGCCGACTCGTCTAGCCAGCGTTCACATAGAATGTGCTTACAACACGAAATACCGCATAATAGTTTCACCGTGCGCTTTAACTGGGGAGCAATAACATGTGTGGCTTTCGTGATGTCGCTCTCATAGACGGCGCCGGCAATCGCCCTGATCTTCTTTCGGATAGCAGCTGTGGGCTCTAACCCTGTGAGAATAATACGGATAGATACATCCTCTGTTTGCGATTCCATCGACTCGCTGTCTGTAATTGATCGACTGTTTGCTGCTCGCTTCCTACCATGAGTCGAGGTAGGCGCCTTGTGCTGTGAACGCGTCGTCGACTGCGACAACGCTGACGAATCCTCTTCATCCATCTTGACTCCAGCAGACGGCTTGGCATTTTTTTCCTGGATATTGCGAGTCACCTTGTCTGAGCTAGTCCAATGTGCTGTAGATTGATCGAGTTGAAAATCGTCGCTGCTTTTCGCCAGTGTGTTCTGTTTCTTTGACGAATCTGCCTGGTAAGCAGCGACTGGCTCGGCCTCAATATGCCTCGATCGTTTTGCCCTCGCGTCGCTTATGTCCGGAGAATCTCTGTGGTTACGCTTCGAGCTATGCCGGCGTAGCGTTGGGCTATGGTTTTTTTCTGGTGTAGAAAGTGACTGTAGTATAGTCTTCAAGCCCGGTGCAGGAGAATCCCCTTTCACAGTCGATTTCGAGTAGCTTGCACTCTTTGTAAGACGCGGTGTCAAGCTGTCTTTAAATAGCCTTTGTCTTTTGTCGTTTGCTGCTTGAATCTTCATAGGCGATTCCTCCTTTGGCTCACCTTCGATCTCTGTCTCATCGCCACTGCTGTCCCCGTCGTCGCGGTTTGAAAGAGCTGGAGCCGCTCGAGACGGGGTGCGAGGCTTGTAGACTCTCTTCTCCACAGCATTTGGTTCTTTCGCTCTCTGTTGGAAAGAAGCAGCGATGGAAGAGAGCCCAGCGACAGAGCCGTCTTGTTCCAGCATGTCGTCCGACATGTCTGAAACGGCATCGTCGTCGCTGTTCCCCATCCCAGTGTCGGCAAAGGATCTACCTCTTCCGCTTGCTATCGATCCTATCGGCATTGGCACAGCCTCCTCAAAAATCTTTCGTTCTAGTTTGGGTGCTTCTACAACACAACGAACTTAGCCACTTTCCATCACTCAGAATCCTAATCTTCTTACCGTCTTGGTCCTCAGAATTTGTCATGCGGATCTGCGTCTCCTCCTCGTCCACTTCGTCTTCATCATGGATATCATTATCATCCTGAAAGGGCGTTGCAGCGACAAATATCGGGGCTTGACCCTCTATAGGCTGCGTAGCTACTTCCGTTGCTACCTGTGTCGCCTGGCTTTCCCGTTGCGTCGGTTCTCCCTCCAGCTGTGACAACGCTGCGCGCTTACGGTGGCTAGCTGTGTAGCATTGACCTGGTGAGTCTCGGAAACCCACGGGGGTCTCCTGCCCGGACGAGTCCCCGTCGAAAACGCACCCGGCCTCGCCGGCCATCACTCTTCCAGTCAAGTTGGCCTAACGGTGTGAAGTTGAGGCTAAAACATGCGATAAAATAAGGTGAAAATACCTATTTTAAAGGAAAATCACGGTAATTCACAGGTCAATTACCACCGGACCAATCCGCGCAGCAGAATCGCCATCCCTCTTCTGTCGCAGGTCTTACATGTATTGACTGAGAATATGGCAGTACAGCGATCATTCTTGGCCGACAGCGACTGAAGTAAAGGCAGAAGAAGACTGGTCGTTCCCGTGCCCAATGCAGGGATCTCGTCGAAGGCAATATCCGTCGTCTTGGCACAAAGGGGATGAAGGCATTCAACTGCAATTATGTGAATATATTTGTTAATTTCGACCACCAAACGGTTCGATGAGCGAGTCTGACCACGAAGCCAATTGATGCATTAGTACAGTTCGTTCAGTTCGCTCTTGATGCTGCGTTTCCATTTGGTGGTACCGTGCAAACCACAATTGTCGTTTGATCCCAGACGGGTTGATACTTTCAAAATGCTAGAGTGAATCACTTCACCTGGCAACGCTTTTATCGATGTGGATGGTCTAAGTTGCTAGACCCGACGTCTACCTGCGCCGCCGAATGCTACCACCACTCGATTGCTCGAGGCGATTGTGGTCAAAATCGATGTGCTGCTGAAGGATACTGCTTAAAATGAGCTCGGCCGAGTAGATCCGCTGCGGATTCGCCTGCGTCAGCGACTTGCGAACCGTGGCTGTGCCCAGCGCCACTTCACTCGTAATTACCACATCGTTCGGGTCGGCGCTGCCATTGGTAACGGCAATTCCACCGGCGCACTCGACTATCTTCATCAGGTCCTTCACCGGTGGCAGTATTGACTTGTGATTGGTGATGAAAACCCGATGCCCGGCGAAGAGCTGCTGCCGCTGCTCGGGTCTAAAGTCGTACATCGTGTTTAGCAAATCAAACTTCCACTTCGCTTCGGCTTTTAAATCCTTTAAGCAGTGAGCTCTCTCATAGACAGGAGTGCCCACACGAGCCGACTCGTCCAGCCAACGCAAGTCCAGAATGTGAGAACCACGCGATATCCCACAAAGCAGCTTCACAGTTCGTTTCAGTTGGTTCTTTGGAGCAAGAATATGCGTTGCCTTCTCAATGACTTCTTCGTATACAGCTCCAGCAATGGAATCAATCTTCTTCCGGATAGAAGCCGTAGGTTCAATCCCAGTGAGGATAATGCGGATTTCCTGGGACTTCGGCTCTTCACAAGCTGCTTCGTTGGCAGGAAGCAGCGTAGTACCAATCTTGCTCGTAGAATCATCAGTTGGGATACTTGAACTTGGTTGCGTTGGTATCAGGGCCGTGTCATTGGGGTCCTCACACTTCCTTTTCAACCACCTCCTCTTTGGAGTTGTCACAGCTGGTGAGGCGATAGAAGCACAACTGGCATCCTCTTCGGTTGAAGCCGCAGTCAAGGTCTGTTTCGACTTGTCGGACAAATGCCGGGACTTCTTCTTAGATGGGGGTGCTGAGGGAGGATCCTCTTCCACACTAATCGCTGACGTACTTTTATCCTGCTCGCCACATTCTTCATCCGTCTTATCACCCGGCTTCGAGCAATTCGAGCCTGCTGGGCTTGAATTTGAGGAGGAGTCTAGTTTCTCGTCTTCGGCACTTGGGCTCCGGTCAGCTACAAGCTTTAGCTTTCGCTTCTTCCCAGCCATTTCACCTCGCTTCTTTCTGTCATCACGAATGCAGGCTTCTTCCTCTTCCATCTCTTCCCGCTCCCTCTTTTCTCTTTCAGATCGTCTAGCTGCAACCTGGGCATTCTCGATGGCTTTCCACACTTGATCGAACCAAAAGTCAATTCTAGTCCTCTTCTTGGATACGAGTGTGCGGCTGCCTGCTGATCCATTGGAGATGACCAAACTCCACTCTTTTTCTCCTCGCCGCTGATCACTGATCTCCATCTCAGGTGCATGAGTGTCAAAATGGCATAAAGCTGAATGTCCTCTCCAACCGTCGAGCTCAAAAACCAAAAGCCATCTAGCATAGAAGACAATTTCGACCAGTTTCCAGCAACGCTTGCTTGTCTCTGAGTTATCTCCAGAAGTCATCCAGAAAACCCCAGGAAGACGATCGTCGTAAAACGATGCAAATTTGGCCGGCACTGTATCTGATTCTAAAAGCTGCCCTTGAATCTCCTCAGGTACAGGTAGATCATCGACCGATCGGCCTTGATTCAGATTTTCGGCCCGTGATCCATTCATTTCCAGAAAGCCCCCAATTACATCAGACCATCGCTGACACTCCGATGTGTTTATCCAGGAAAATAGAAGGCTTTTGTCGTGCAAAATTAGTGCTACAGCATACGCATCTTCAGAAGACCCGAGTAATGGTACGCTAGCCGGGACGCATTCCAAAAATGCCGGATCCTGCTTGAGATGTAGATAACGCAGGATCGTGAATGAAAACCCAGATTCAGAGTCTTGCCGCTTGCTGCAAACTAAGGTCCCATCCTGAAAGCAATGAATGTAAACAGCTTCTGGTTGGGTGAACGATTCCACACTAGTATCAGTCTTTAAACCAGTTTCACTCCGATCACTGTGCGACAGGAATACTTCTCCGTGAAGAAGCAGCTTATTGTCCGATAAATCGTGGAAAGCCTCAGCTCCTTCGCCGTAGAAGCAGCTTTGAAGCGCAATTAGTTCTTTCTCCTTGCGTGCGTCAGCCTTGACAAGGTGAATGTAGTGCTTGGTTTCCTGAACGATATGCATCAGTTGAGGAGCATAGTTGAGTTTTTCTTCCGTGCCTGCGTCACTGTCGTTGCTTACAGCTCCATCTACGCCATCTTCCGAAAGAGTCTTGCTCAGCGCCTCAACAAACTCCACCAGCTCATCAAACCGCTTCAATGGACGATCCACCAGCATGTCAGGAGTTAGCTGCTGAATCTCCAAATACTTCTCCAGCACCTTTCTGTCCCAATCTTTTACTTGCATCGTTAATACTGCGTTCAGTGCAGCCTGAGTGGCTTCACTTCGGCAAAACAGTTGTCCGTACTGTACGCGAAGGAGGCTCAGCATATCCGCCAGAATTTCCACGAAGTTGTGGCACTTCCCATCCACTGAGCTGAGATCCCCACGCGCCAAAGGCTCCGCCACTGGCTTCAGTTTTGCGTGAAAGAATGCGTGGATGTGACGGATCTGCGTTACAGTCTCCAGGAACCGGTCGAACGTGACGTTCTCCGCGAGAGATCCGCCTCGCAATCGACGCTCGAAGCGCAGCTTCCGCGCCAGGTCATTTTCGACACTTTCCAGGAAGTGAGCATAGTCGCCTTCTTCCTCCAAGAAGAAACGCAGGCCCGCCTGTACTGCTTCCCACTGAGCTCGCATCATCAGCTTATCCTGAATAATGACTCCGAAATACCCATCTGACGTACTCCTAATACAGTGCTTAATTATGCACGAATTAGGCTAAATCAAATTAATATTATTAATAAGCTTACCGCAGACGATGGAGAACCAGCAATGATCATCACTCTGAACCTGGCCAAAAGTACGTAGCGAGGCAGGTTTGCGGGGCGGTATACGCGTTAAGAAATTCTGCAAGACAGCTTCATGAATATTATTATTTAAAAGTTAACTCTTTTAATCTCTCAATGCTTAAAGTAAAAATACTGCCTTTAACTTTCCTTCACTTTGGATTTCCATTGGGTGATATGCCACAGAGATTTTCTCCCACGTGTTATTAATACGTGATGAATGGGCGAGATGTACATTAAACGACACAATAATACTAGGTAAAAATCGTATTTCCTTTTCTCAATTTTAACGGTAAATCGGAAGTTTCAATAATTTCCTCCGTCTGGTGTTGCGCTTCCCCAGTGCCTGCTTGCTGTGCGCATCGACGAGATGGTCACGCCAGTCCGGTCCCTTCAAATTACAATCTCCCAAGCGTTGTGGTGGTGCCCAATACCTAACCATCAGCAACGTCATTATGTCGAGATTAATATGATCCCTACGCTGCGAGCTGGTGGTGACTGCAACTTCCGGGTCAACAGACACAACGCTTTTTGATTCTGGACTCGTCATCGAACCCGTCAATTTGTGGCACACCACGCCGAGCAGCTCGGGCGGCTAGGGTGTGCGCTGGCACGGGCAACTCCAGTTCTTACTCGTCGTCTAGCTGGGTCGTACCAGTCGTAGTGGCCGCCGAGGTGGTGCTCGCGCTGATCATCATACACATTCTCCATCCGCACGCCGATGTGCGACGACCAGGACGATCTGGACCGTCCAAGAAGCATTTTCCTCGAGGCCCCTCCTTCGAACACGAACAGAAACGTGAGCGCTGCAGGCGCAGGCTGAAATCACGGCATGGTGGGTGGTGTGGCGGCGTTGGAGAGCGCCCGGGAGGACGTCATCATGGTCATGCGCAAGAAATCGGCCGTGGTGGTGGCTATATCCCTTCTGCTTCGTCCAAGATGCATGTCGCTCGGTGGTCGGTGCGGTGCCGCAGACGAGCAACAGTCAGGAGGATGGGCACATGGGTAAAGGAGCCCCGCATTACTATACATCCGGACATACGTATACAAAGAAATATACAGTCTGTAACCAGACACAGTGATAGACGTGTGCCATTCCAAAAGATCCCCCTCCCCTTCAAACACAACAGTGATGGTGTCGTACGAGTACGATGTAATCACAAACGCGCACGAGTTCACGTTTGCAACGGTTATGATGGCGTGCTCCACCGAGGAAGGTGCCATTGTTTGGTGTATCCGTGTCGGACTGCTGGCGTCGTCATCGAGTGCGGCGGATGCGGCGGCTCCATGGTTCGAGCCGGTGCACGCTGGAGGTGCAACCGGTCGTCCTGCAGGACGGAGAGGAGCGTGCGTACCAAAAGCTACTTCGCAAATGCTAGCGCGCCTGTGTCTAATCTCGTGAAGATCCTATTCTTCTGGGCGTCCGCGACGCACGTAACCGAAGCTGCTCGGCACGTTGAGCTAAGTAGACGGCCGGCCAGTGGTATCAATTCGCACGGGACGTGTGTAGCGACGAGATTTTGCGTTGTGATATACAAGTGAGTATTCTGTGTGCGTGATGTTGACGCGTTCTAACTAGTATGTGATCTTAAAGGTGGGAGGAGAAGGCAACATCGTGGAGATTGATGAAACGAGCATGAAAAAAAAGCAAGTACAACAGAGGTACGCGACACCCCGACTACTGGGTTTTCGGGGGAGTCGATCGTACCACGAAGAAATGGTTCGCTAAGGTGGTGTACGATGACCGTACGAAGCCTAACTTGTCCCGCGCTATCAAGAAGTACATCAAGCAGGGGTACGTTTGTTTTTGTTTCTTTATTTATTAATTTTCTACTGTAATTGTTTAAATTATAAATAATTTTGTTGTATTCAGGACCTGTATCATGTCCGACATGTTCAGGTCTTACGTCACTGAGGTCACAAGGGGGGCCAGAAAAGGAATGCTGTACACTTTGGAAAACAACAAAGCGCTCACCGGCATGAACTATTCCCACGAATGGGTGAATCACAGCCAGAACTTCGTAGACCCCGAGAGCGGTGCCAACACCAACCGTATCGAAGGGGTCTGGGAAGTGAAGATCAAAGCTCGTGTGAAGAGCCAGCGTGGCATGCGGAAGTCGGTGATGCCGAGCTATTTGGACGAGTGCTTATGGCGAGAACGGTACTTCAAGAAGGATGGCAAGAAGCTTACTAGTGAGTGCTTCCATGGCTTGATGCACGCGATTAAACGGACGTAAACATTCTAGAGTGTCTAAACAGTATACTTCAATATACGAGGGGATCTTTTGGTTATCCGGACGTGTATAGTAATGCGGGGCTCCTTTACTCATGTGCCGGAGGGGCCGGAGGATGCATTCTGTGCTAAAAGGTAGGTGATGGATACGGTTCCAGTAGAAGTTCTCTGTAGATTACTCCGTGTTTGATGACCTTAAGCGCCGGCCCCATCCGTTCGCGAAGATGAGTTTCGCCAGAGGAGAGTCGGGTTCATTGAATTACCTCCCATTAAAAATTTTGCTGTGTTTCAGGCGCAGTTGTTGAGAAGAGCGCATCCACGCGCAGGAATACAGGTGACGCAACAATGATGATGTAGGTTGGGAACTGATATTGTCTGCGTCTAGTGTGCACAACCATAACCTCAGTAGGGAGCTCTGAGAGAGCTACGTTAAAAATCGAATTATAAAGATCCCGCGCCTGACCAAGGGTATTGCGGTCCTACACAAAGCTGGTGCCAACGTCAAAGGAATTTTGCTATACCTTCGAGAACGCACTGGTATTTTTATTTTGTATTTGGTGTGGTTTTGATTTATCAACAAATAAATTTGGTGTATGTTTGTTTGACTGCTATACAGAAAGACGACGCTTAAAGATGTTCGCAACATGGTTCAAAGAACTTGCTAAAAGCAGAAAAAATACTTGACGGATGCAGAAAGAGCTTTTGCCGTCTTGGATGACTTCTGTGGGCAGAATGCAGGAAACGCTGCCGAGGTCAATGTCGACATCGAATTCGATGTTGCTCGTGTCATTACTTTACAGACGTCGAAATGAAGCGGACGTTCTCGATATTTCTAAAGGTTGCTAAGCTCAGATACTACTGGATCTCGGCTTCCGTAGCATCCCCTCCCGCTTTCGAAACTCCTCTCTAAGGCATATGCTTGATCGGGTGGCATAATTTCGGTCAACAAAAACACCAGCAATAAGTTTGCCTGGTTCCATAGATGACTCAACAAACAGGTCTAGAAACGTCTCCAGCAGTGCTCGGATCGGCCTCTGCTGTTGCCCGTTCTGCTACAAGCCCTTGAAGTCAATGACCCACGCTTTTAGCTTTGCCTCTTCAAGCTCGGGCATCGGCTCCCGAGCCGTTAGCTCATCTCCGGTCGCAGCACTGAGCACGGCGATAATCCAGGAGAAGTCCACGCCGTCGACCGCAGGCGGTCCGTCTCCCACGTCATCACACTCGTCTTCGAACGCTGCTTCGAGCACCACTGTGGCCTCAGCCAACCGAGTCCGATCCCCGATGACGGCGTTATCCCTCGAGGCGTTGCGCACTCTAGCAACATCCCACACTGGACTGAATACATCGTTTGAGCCACCTTCACCATGTCATTTAGCCCAAAGAGCGCTTTAATTAACACCGTCAGATCTCCGGGACGCCTCGTTCAGCGTCGGTGGCTACTATCGCATGTACCCCGGGCGGCCGTCGGGCCGTCGAGCTTATCCTCGAGCGGGTGACTCGTCTCTGGATCTGCTCTCGTAGGGGTCCGGATGTGTTCGTTCGATATAGTCTTGACCGTCTAGGCGAGACGCGGGATGTATGGGGCAACACGGAACTTCTTTGCTCTGCGCTCTAGTATTAAGCCCTAAATAAGGTTCGATTAGGGTGATCGACCTTGACCTTTAAGCTTTTGCCTAAAATGTGGTACCGAAGTGCCCTGTTAAGTGTCTGCTTGGTTCTCCGATCCTTCCCTTTCCGGGTTACTTGCCACTTCCAATAGCGGGATCTGTAGTCTTGACAGTTAATCGAGTCTCCAGTCAAACACCAAATCCTGGATAATCGAAGACTTGCACACGTATAAGTAGGGAAAACTAGTGTGAGTAATCTGGCTAATATATCTACCGATATCTTACTCTACGATGCCAGTCTTCTTTTACATAAGTCTCCTTTTAATCTAGGACGGACCAATATATCTAAATGACGTCCCAAGCACAATTGTGTTCTTTGAAGCAAATTCAACTCTAATTGATGTTTGTCCTGTCTTCCCATCTCAACATGCATCTTGCACTCTCCATTATCCCGTGTCTAATCACAATCGGCCCTCTGAATCCTTCGTACCTACGACCGATCTTTAGATCTGCAACTGCGATCCTTGATCGGCGATCCTCCGCTCACACTTTGATCGCTGCACTTGTACCCCTGATCTTGATCCTTTGTACGTCCGATCGTTACTCTTCGGTGACTGATCCTTGCTTAAGGGCCTTCCGTCTTCACATCCATAGCCTTGAATCTTCCAGTCGGCCCCGACCGATTGGGCTCGATCGCGACTCGATCTTCGTCGATCGCACCTTTATACCGCCGTTCTTAAGCTCTAGCCACTTGATCTCTTTTCCAAGGGCCTTGGTCGCCATCTGACTGTCTTCAATCTCGATATTAGACGAGATCGGCCGCAGCCGTCGACTCCTGATCTTTGCTCCTTAACGTCTGATATTCAATTGTAAGCTCTTGATCTCTATTCCCCGGTGTCATTAGCGTCGGGATCACCCTTGCTAAGCTTCATCGCGCACGATCGATCATACCCCGGTCTTGGTCGTCGACCGCCTATATCGCCTTCTGGCGTGCGATCTTCGTTCCGGAACTCTTGATCCTTGTTTCATGATGCATTACGGCTCTGGGTAGGACAGTTTTGTCCCCTTCTGTCACAAGTTGTACTTCGTAGAGTTTGGTGACACGCGGGGGTTAGGGCTTAGGGCGCGAGCTGATCCTGGAGGAAGCAAGCGACGACGAAGAGACAACGGCTGCGGTTAAGATAAACGGGGAGGCGTTGGAGGTCCGTGAATGTTGCCCGAATATCCATAAGCGTAGATTATACAATATTATATGAGAGCAGATGATGCCTAAAACTTCCATCAATATTCTTCTTGAGGTCACAGTGGAAGTCGCACAGTATGACAGCGTATTCACAGTTACAACAAAGAGTTGAAAGCGAGAGAAGTAGAAAGGGTCGAACACGCCTAAAAGGAACCGAACCAGAACCGTGGTTATGATAAATACTCAGAACCCGTAAGAATCAGTAACTGGGTTCTGATGATTTTTTAATTCGAAGTCTTTCTTGCGAAAGGACACAGATCCGTGCCCTTTCAGCAAGAACCAGCCCTGTAACGTCAGCAGGTTCTATTTCTCGAGCAACTGTTGAACTGTTGCTAGCAGTAGTCAAGAGTCAAAAGAGAAGCGGATTGAGATGAGAGGGATACGCTACGCACTAAGGCTGATATATCTTTCACTTTTCTTCATGGTTTTATTTTGGGCCAGACTTCAGATATCGCAAACCTTTACGCGCCTCACCAGCGCAGTTCTTGTGCCTCGCAGTATCTCTCAGCTTTCAAGTATTCTCAGTTTTCTAGGCACTTTAGCCAATGGCATGTTTGATTCTTGGCATTACAAAGCTCGTAATCTTAATATTTAGTGCGAGCTGTGCGCAGCAATGCTGCTATCTTAGCTTAAATATATTAGAACAATACACATGATTACAATACCTCTATCTATTTTACCCATACATCTCAGTTAGAAACTATAGACGCCGGTCATCAATAAGTAATGTACTTTACCAGCCAAAGACCATCAAAACTTGTCATCGCTATCGTACGGCTTTTACTGAATAGTGCAGAGCCGCTAACTTTACTTTATTCGCCAACAAGCGAGCTCGCTGCACCGCTTTGCGGCGCAGCCATCTCGCACTCCACTTATTCATGTGAACATCTCCACGTAAAATATAATAATATCAACCCAATCTCTCCGTTTTTTTAAGTCTTGCTTCACCCAAAATTGCTCGAAATTTAAACTAACGTTAATGTACTCTATCCCCCCCTATTCGTTCTCAACCCCCCCCCCCCAACCACCATGCTATTATGGTATTAAGCAACACTCTATTAAATAGTGGTTTAGCAGCACGCTTATTTTTTATTGTTTAAAGGTTGGCGACTACAGCGCTGGTAATAAGCATATCGTCTAGAGTTGCTTTAGCCACCTCACTCCAGTTTTGGTTTTTAATATACTCCTACATCAGCTGCCTAGCTCTCGTTCAGCCAAACAAACTTAAATAAAAAGCACTTTTTTATCAGATAGTATTTCATGTCGCACATTAGGTTTTACTGAGTCAAGCCTGACTTGTGAGCTAATCATAAGTCCGGATTTGCGTAATATGACAGACAGACACACACACGCACGCACACACGGACGGACAGACGGACATTCATTTCATTTATTAAAATAGACTACAAGAGGATCATCGGAATAACGACCAAGAATCTGAAACTGTGAGCCCATTGGTTGGAGTTTCACATATCGGGTTCAGTAAAACCAGCGAAAAGACTCTTGAACCTTTTTTATCGGTAACACTGAAAAATACCGAATCCAATTGAAGCCTAGTATTCTTCAAGAGGCGATAACTGGTTTCTAACCGGTAAGTCCATTCGAGGCGTGGGGTCGAAGTCGCTTCTAGGAAGTAAATTACGGGATGAACGGAATACTAGGTCTGAACCTAGCATCTATCGCGTCGTGCGGTTGCGTTTGTACAAATGTGCTGTTTTAAATAGCAGTCGCAATGCGTCGTTCAACATCTCCCCCTGCAAGCAGCAGCACTAGTAGTGCTACAACGCCTCCCCCAGCAAGTTGCTGACAGCAACTAGTGAGGTATTGCAGCAAGGCGGACCTTGGAGACTCTGGACATGGCCACAAAGACCAAGTGTGCTCACGCAAACCCGATAGTTGGTCGCGACTGCCGGATTAATGAGAACGCGGGTCACACAGACCTTTGCATCGGCTCGGGCTACACAGACCCTGTTCTGAGATAGGCCACATAGACCTCGATTTTTAGTAGTCGCAACAGTCGCTGCCGCCTGTTATTCACTCACACCGCAAAGGTGTCTCTTGAAAATGCAGACCGGCGCTGTTAATGACTTGGTGAGTAAATCGGCAGGCATCGTCGACTTAGGCTCAAACTGAATCAACAGCCAACCAGAGACGTAAACATATTTGGCGGAGTGGAATCAGACGTCCCTTGTTTTTTTGCGGTTATGAGCATCCGTGGCGCTTGACCCGCTGAATTGCGGGTTTGCTGTCCATCAGGAGTACAACGCGGGGGATTGGGATCATGGGGAAGAGGAAGTTCTTGCAGTATTACCTTATCCAATCCACTTGTGTCACACCTTCGTTTGTGGCGATAAACTTCATTGCTGTACTTGAATGAGCAACCGTCGAATGTTTCGAGCTGCTCCAATGGACTGGACATCCGAACACGTACACGATGAAGCCACATGCAGACTTGCGATCGAACAGATCGTCGTCGCCTAGTCCGCGTCAGTGGCAACCACGATTGGTTCCTCGTGAGTTGGAAGGAGCCGCACCCTGAGAGACTTCGTGCCCGATGAACCAAGTACTTAGTGGTCTCTCAGGCCACCAGCCGGGGTTAAAACAGTGGCGAGCGAGCTGGTTGACGTTGAAGAAAATGTCGGGGCGTAATACTCGGGGGAGATATAACAAATTGTCGATTGCTTGGCGATACGGTGCGTGACTCATGCGCTCGTGTTCGGAGTTCTTGACGCTGGCAGATCTCTGCAGGTCGTCGAATCGTGTGTTAGGCACCACAGGTCACCGCGTGGGGCACACCCCGTCCATGGCAAACCTGTGCAGCAACTTGGAGATGTACGAAGACTGGCACACAAAAAGAAGCCTCTTTCTCGGAGCGGGTAATCTGCATGCCGAGGAATTGAATAGGTGCTCCCAAATTCTTTACGTTCTACTTCGCACTTAGGGCGTCCATGACGCGATTCACCTCCTGTTCTTTGGGATGCGCGACTAGTATGTCATCGCCATACAGGCAGACCAACATTAGCCCATTCGATGTCACTCGGTAATAGATACATGCGTCGCTGGCCGTAGACTTCAGTCCGAGTTCCTCGAGGAAGCCACCAATTCCATCGTGCCAAGCCCGCCCTGCTTGCTTGAGCCCATACCGGGCCTTTCGCAGCCTCCGTTCTCGATTTTCCTGGCCGGCGATCTCGAAGCCTTTGACTTGGCGCATCTAGATAACGTCTTGCAGGGAAACCTTTACGTAAGCTGATGGAACGTTCCCCGGTTTGACATTCACGCCTAAGCGCGCCACGATGGCGAGAAACACTCTGACTGCGACGAGGCCTGACACCAGCGCGTACATCTCTAGGTAATAAACAGCATACAGCTGGTGGTCCCCTCGTGCGCAAACTCGCTCCTTGTATCGCATGATATCTCCATTGGAACCGACTTTTAGTTGAATCGGACGATGTTGTCGAGAATCAGCTCGCTGGGGGGGGCAACCAACTCAAATGTGCCGTTTCGAGCCAGCGCCGTCAACTCTGCTTCGACCGCAGCCCGCCAATAGGGCCACCATTAACTGCGCTTGGCTTCGGCCATGTTGGGTGGCTCTCGGATGACCGCAGCTAGTGCTAGCATCGCGTGGCATATCTCGCGCGCTGATGTTCGTTCAGATCGCCGACGCTCGACCAGTGAAGGCTCACCATTGGCTTCGTTGACTGCTTCATGGTCCAAGCGGTGTTCCGAAGTACCTCTCGGCCAGTCGATCCACTTTGTCTGATGCGTGTGGTGGTGGTCGGCTCACAGATCTACTGCGCCGCTGCACTAACCGGTTCGATGAGGGCCGATTCTAAGTCGACTTCCTCGTGCCCAGGTTGGGTTGCTGCTGTAGGGCTTCCTTCTTGTCGTCTCGTAGGTCGTCCAGCGCATTGGCGTCTCGACTCTCGATGATACGATTTGC
This sequence comes from Phytophthora tentaculata, assembly GCA_033557915.1. Taxonomy (NCBI): domain Eukaryota; phylum Oomycota; class Peronosporomycetes; order Peronosporales; family Peronosporaceae; genus Phytophthora; species Phytophthora tentaculata. Next base: position 5,564,679 of record JAUCEA010000016.1, on the reverse strand, counting down.
CGTCACCTGGAACGTACTTCCGGGATCCCTTCCCAAAGTCTGACATGCCCACGAACGCCCCTAGCATGCCGTGCCCACGGAAGCAAAAGCGTTTTCTTCGTGATTCGTCGGGGACGCGAGTCACCATGGCTTGGACGACCATCAGCATGCTACTGAGGTCTAGAGTCGTTCCGAACAGTATGCTCGCAGGTGTTTTGTCGTCCGTCCCATGCAGAACTCGATTGTGTACGTACACAGAATGCTGGAGCTCTTATTCCCAGATGTAGTGAGGTAGGCCAGAGTCCAGTAACATCACCGTGGTCATTTCCGTTAGCGTGCGAATGGCCCGCGCCGCCAACCCATTCTGGAACGAAGAGTAAGGGGTTCGAGTGCTGGTGGCGAATGGCCTTGCGCGCCATGACGCGGCGAAAGTCGCGATTTTTTTTTAAGAACTCTGTTCCACCGTCTGTCCCGACGGTCGTGCATTCACCCCATCTTGGCGCGCAACGAACGCTAGGAAATCGTTGATGTGTTTGGCGGCTTAGGATTTAGCCTTGAGGTTGTACACTTTGGCGAAGCTCCTCCACATGACGACCATGAAGTACTCATTCCGTGAATAAATTTTTGTACCGGGCCTCCAAGGTCAGCGTGACACACCCCATCTGCTACGATCTGTAGACTTGCAAGTCGCTGAGGTATGGAGCTCTTGGTAATTTTGATCAGCGCGCAAGTTGGGCATCGCTCTTGATCCGTCGATCCAGTGATGCTCAAACCTCGCACAGCACCGCTGCATGCCAATCGGAGCACCCCAGGATAGTATAAGTGACCGAGCCTTCGGTGCCACGCCATAAGAGATTGGTCATTTATCATCGCAACGAAGGTTTTATCGTTAAGGTAGCCTCGAGGTGACCTTAATCTCACTTCGTATATGCTGTGATGCGTCCGCAATGTGGATTTTGTTTTTGGTGGGTGTGTATGTCTGTTATCCGGGGATGTAGCTCAAATGGTAGAGCGCTCGCTTAGCATGCGAGAGGTACAGGGATCGATACCCTGCTTCTCCAGGCGTGTGTAGTATAGTGGTCAGTACCTCACCTTGTGGCGGTGAAATCCCTGGTTCGAATCCGGGCACGCGCACTCTTATATCCGTTATGCTTCTTCTACTTTGCCTTTTGCCCCCTGCGCTGCTCCATGTAGTACCTTCGTCGCCCCCGCGAGGCCACTAGTCGGTTACTGAATCGTCACCGCCTACGATTCCCGCGACATGCAGCCCTCCACGTCGTTCAATCTTGATTATGTTCTCGTTGCCTTTGATGGTGCCGTGGCGTCGCCGAGAAGGTCCACGCCCCATCTAAGGTCGCTTGGGGTCATTGGGTAAAGACCGAAACGACCCGGACGAGTGTGTCGTAGTCACATGATGGTCGATGTATTCGATTCGTTCGTCAAGTGAAATTTGATTTCTGAACTTGTTGGATCAAGACAATAGGCCCCTTATAGGGTAGCGCACCGCGTGGGTCACTCGTGCAGGCCGCTGTAGACTGTGCACATAGCGGGAAAGAGAGACATTGTGTGTAGTAGTTTTGGATGAGTGTGTGGTCTCGGATGGGAGTTGTGATGCGTGGATGGTACGGAATAGAGGCTCCAGAAGCTTGTGGAGGTCATGGTGTTGGTAGGAGGTTGTGAGAAGCTGTGATGCGTCCGCAATGTGGATTTTGTTTTTGGTGGGTGTGTATGTCTGTTATCCGGGGATGTAGCTCAAATGGTAGAGCGCTCGCTTAGCATGCGAGAGGTACAGGGATCGATACCCTGCTTCTCCAGGCGTGTGTAGTATAGTGGTCAGTACCTCACCTTGTGGCGGTGAAATCCCTGGTTCGAATCCGGGCACGCGCACTCTTATATCCGTTATGCTTCTTCTACTTTGCCTTTTGCCCCCTGCGCTGCTCCATGTAGTACCTTCGTCGCCCCCGCGAGGCCACTAGTCGGTTACTGAATCGTCACCGCCTACGATTCCCGCGACATGCAGCCCTCCACGTCGTTCAATCTTGATTATGTTCTCGTTGCCTTTGATGGTGCCGTGGCGTCGCCGAGAAGGTCCACGCCCCATCTAAGGTCGCTTGGGGTCATTGGGTAAAGACCGAAACGACCCGGACGAGTGTGTCGTAGTCACATGATGGTCGATGTATTCGATTCGTTCGTCAAGTGAAATTTGATTTCTGAACTTGTTGGATCAAGACAATAGGCCCCTTATAGGGTAGCGCACCGCGTGGGTCACTCGTGCAGGCCGCTGTAGACTGTGCACATAGCGGGAAAGAGAGACATTGTGTGTAGTAGTTTTGGATGAGTGTGTGGTCTCGGATGGGAGTTGTGATGCGTGGATGGTACGGAATAGAGGCTCCAGAAGCTTGTGGAGGTCATGGTGTTGGTAGGAGGTTGTGAGAAGCTGTGATGCGTCCGCAATGTGGATTTTGTTTTTGGTGGGTGTGTATGTCTGTTATCCGGGGATGTAGCTCAAATGGTAGAGCGCTCGCTTAGCATGCGAGAGGTACAGGGATCGATACCCTGCTTCTCCAGGCGTGTGTAGTATAGTGGTCAGTACCTCACCTTGTGGCGGTGAAATCCCTGGTTCGAATCCGGGCACGCGCACTCTTATATCCGTTATGCTTCTTCTACTTTGCCTTTTGCCCCCTGCGCTGCTCCATGTAGTACCTTCGTCGCCCCCGCGAGGCCACTAGTCGGTTACTGAATCGTCACCGCCTACGATTCCCGCGACATGCAGCCCTCCACGTCGTTCAATCTTGATTATGTTCTCGTTGCCTTTGATGGTGCCGTGGCGTCGCCGAGAAGGTCCACGCCCCATCTAAGGTCGCTTGGGGTCATTGGGTAAAGACCGAAACGACCCGGACGAGTGTGTCGTAGTCACATGATGGTCGATGTATTCGATTCGTTCGTCAAGTGAAATTTGATTTCTGAACTTGTTGGATCAAGACAATAGGCCCCTTATAGGGTAGCGCACCGCGTGGGTCACTCGTGCAGGCCGCTGTAGACTGTGCACATAGCGGGAAAGAGAGACATTGTGTGTAGTAGTTTTGGATGAGTGTGTGGTCTCGGATGGGAGTTGTGATGCGTGGATGGTACGGAATAGAGGCTCCAGAAGCTTGTGGAGGTCATGGTGTTGGTAGGAGGTTGTGAGAAGCTGTGATGCGTCCGCAATGTGGATTTTGTTTTTGGTGGGTGTGTATGTCTGTTATCCGGGGATGTAGCTCAAATGGTAGAGCGCTCGCTTAGCATGCGAGAGGTACAGGGATCGATACCCTGCTTCTCCAGGCGTGTGTAGTATAGTGGTCAGTACCTCACCTTGTGGCGGTGAAATCCCTGGTTCGAATCCGGGCACGCGCACTCTTATATCCGTTATGCTTCTTCTACTTTGCCTTTTGCCCCCTGCGCTGCTCCATGTAGTACCTTCGTCGCCCCCGCGAGGCCACTAGTCGGTTACTGAATCGTCACCGCCTACGATTCCCGCGACATGCAGCCCTCCACGTCGTTCAATCTTGATTATGTTCTCGTTGCCTTTGATGGTGCCGTGGCGTCGCCGAGAAGGTCCACGCCCCATCTAAGGTCGCTTGGGGTCATTGGGTAAAGACCGAAACGACCCGGACGAGTGTGTCGTAGTCACATGATGGTCGATGTATTCGATTCGTTCGTCAAGTGAAATTTGATTTCTGAACTTGTTGGATCAAGACAATAGGCCCCTTATAGGGTAGCGCACCGCGTGGGTCACTCGTGCAGGCCGCTGTAGACTGTGCACATAGCGGGAAAGAGAGACATTGTGTGTAGTAGTTTTGGATGAGTGTGTGGTCTCGGATGGGAGTTGTGATGCGTGGATGGTACGGAATAGAGGCTCCAGAAGCTTGTGGAGGTCATGGTGTTGGTAGGAGGTTGTGAGAAGCTGTGATGCGTCCGCAATGTGGATTTTGTTTTTGGTGGGTGTGTATGTCTGTTATCCGGGGATGTAGCTCAAATGGTAGAGCGCTCGCTTAGCATGCGAGAGGTACAGGGATCGATACCCTGCTTCTCCAGGCGTGTGTAGTATAGTGGTCAGTACCTCACCTTGTGGCGGTGAAATCCCTGGTTCGAATCCGGGCACGCGCACTCTTATATCCGTTATGCTTCTTCTACTTTGCCTTTTGCCCCCTGCGCTGCTCCATGTAGTACCTTCGTCGCCCCCGCGAGGCCACTAGTCGGTTACTGAATCGTCACCGCCTACGATTCCCGCGACATGCAGCCCTCCACGTCGTTCAATCTTGATTATGTTCTCGTTGCCTTTGATGGTGCCGTGGCGTCGCCGAGAAGGTCCACGCCCCATCTAAGGTCGCTTGGGGTCATTGGGTAAAGACCGAAACGACCCGGACGAGTGTGTCGTAGTCACATGATGGTCGATGTATTCGATTCGTTCGTCAAGTGAAATTTGATTTCTGAACTTGTTGGATCAAGACAATAGGCCCCTTATAGGGTAGCGCACCGCGTGGGTCACTCGTGCAGGCCGCTGTAGACTGTGCACATAGCGGGAAAGAGAGACATTGTGTGTAGTAGTTTTGGATGAGTGTGTGGTCTCGGATGGGAGTTGTGATGCGTGGATGGTACGGAATAGAGGCTCCAGAAGCTTGTGGAGGTCATGGTGTTGGTAGGAGGTTGTGAGAAGCTGTGATGCGTCCGCAATGTGGATTTTGTTTTTGGTGGGTGTGTATGTCTGTTATCCGGGGATGTAGCTCAAATGGTAGAGCGCTCGCTTAGCATGCGAGAGGTACAGGGATCGATACCCTGCTTCTCCAGGCGTGTGTAGTATAGTGGTCAGTACCTCACCTTGTGGCGGTGAAATCCCTGGTTCGAATCCGGGCACGCGCACTCTTATATCCGTTATGCTTCTTCTACTTTGCCTTTTGCCCCCTGCGCTGCTCCATGTAGTACCTTCGTCGCCCCCGCGAGGCCACTAGTCGGTTACTGAATCGTCACCGCCTACGATTCCCGCGACATGCAGCCCTCCACGTCGTTCAATCTTGATTATGTTCTCGTTGCCTTTGATGGTGCCGTGGCGTCGCCGAGAAGGTCCACGCCCCATCTAAGGTCGCTTGGGGTCATTGGGTAAAGACCGAAACGACCCGGACGAGTGTGTCGTAGTCACATGATGGTCGATGTATTCGATTCGTTCGTCAAGTGAAATTTGATTTCTGAACTTGTTGGATCAAGACAATAGGCCCCTTATAGGGTAGCGCACCGCGTGGGTCACTCGTGCAGGCCGCTGTAGACTGTGCACATAGCGGGAAAGAGAGACATTGTGTGTAGTAGTTTTGGATGAGTGTGTGGTCTCGGATGGGAGTTGTGATGCGTGGATGGTACGGAATAGAGGCTCCAGAAGCTTGTGGAGGTCATGGTGTTGGTAGGAGGTTGTGAGAAGCTGTGATGCGTCCGCAATGTGGATTTTGTTTTTGGTGGGTGTGTATGTCTGTTATCCGGGGATGTAGCTCAAATGGTAGAGCGCTCGCTTAGCATGCGAGAGGTACAGGGATCGATACCCTGCTTCTCCAGGCGTGTGTAGTATAGTGGTCAGTACCTCACCTTGTGGCGGTGAAATCCCTGGTTCGAATCCGGGCACGCGCACTCTTATATCCGTTATGCTTCTTCTACTTTGCCTTTTGCCCCCTGCGCTGCTCCATGTAGTACCTTCGTCGCCCCCGCGAGGCCACTAGTCGGTTACTGAATCGTCACCGCCTACGATTCCCGCGACATGCAGCCCTCCACGTCGTTCAATCTTGATTATGTTCTCGTTGCCTTTGATGGTGCCGTGGCGTCGCCGAGAAGGTCCACGCCCCATCTAAGGTCGCTTGGGGTCATTGGGTAAAGACCGAAACGACCCGGACGAGTGTGTCGTAGTCACATGATGGTCGATGTATTCGATTCGTTCGTCAAGTGAAATTTGATTTCTGAACTTGTTGGATCAACACAATAGGCCCCTTATAGGGTAGCGCACCGCGTGGGTCACTCGTGCAGGCCGCTGTAGACTGTGCACATAGCGGGAAAGAGAGACATTGTGTGTAGTAGTTTTGGATGAGTGTGTGGTCTCGGATGGGAGTTGTGATGCGTGGATGGTACGGAATAGAGGCTCCAGAAGCTTGTGGAGGTCATGGTGTTGGTAGGAGGTTGTGAGAAGCTGTGATGCGTCCGCAATGTGGATTTTGTTTTTGGTGGGTGTGTATGTCTGTTATCCGGGGATGTAGCTCAAATGGTAGAGCGCTCGCTTAGCATGCGAGAGGTACAGGGATCGATACCCTGCTTCTCCAGGCGTGTGTAGTATAGTGGTCAGTACCTCACCTTGTGGCGGTGAAATCCCTGGTTCGAATCCGGGCACGCGCACTCTTATATCCGTTATGCTTCTTCTACTTTGCCTTTTGCCCCCTGCGCTGCTCCATGTAGTACCTTCGTCGCCCCCGCGAGGCCACTAGTCGGTTACTGAATCGTCACCGCCTACGATTCCCGCGACATGCAGCCCTCCACGTCGTTCAATCTTGATTATGTTCTCGTTGCCTTTGATGGTGCCGTGGCGTCGCCGAGAAGGTCCACGCCCCATCTAAGGTCGCTTGGGGTCATTGGGTAAAGACCGAAACGACCCGGACGAGTGTGTCGTAGTCACATGATGGTCGATGTATTCGATTCGTTCGTCAAGTGAAATTTGATTTCTGAACTTGTTGGATCAAGACAATAGGCCCCTTATAGGGTAGCGCACCGCGTGGGTCACTCGTGCAGGCCGCTGTAGACTGTGCACATAGCGGGAAAGAGAGACATTGTGTGTAGTAGTTTTGGATGAGTGTGTGGTCTCGGATGGGAGTTGTGATGCGTGGATGGTACGGAATAGAGGCTCCAGAAGCTTGTGGAGGTCATGGTGTTGGTAGGAGGTTGTGAGAAGCTGTGATGCGTCCGCAATGTGGATTTTGTTTTTGGTGGGTGTGTATGTCTGTTATCCGGGGATGTAGCTCAAATGGTAGAGCGCTCGCTTAGCATGCGAGAGGTACAGGGATCGATACCCTGCTTCTCCAGGCGTGTGTAGTATAGTGGTCAGTACCTCACCTTGTGGCGGTGAAATCCCTGGTTCGAATCCGGGCACGCGCACTCTTATATCCGTTATGCTTCTTCTACTTTGCCTTTTGCCCCCTGCGCTGCTCCATGTAGTACCTTCGTCGCCCCCGCGAGGCCACTAGTCGGTTACTGAATCGTCACCGCCTACGATTCCCGCGACATGCAGCCCTCCACGTCGTTCAATCTTGATTATGTTCTCGTTGCCTTTGATGGTGCCGTGGCGTCGCCGAGAAGGTCCACGCCCCATCTAAGGTCGCTTGGGGTCATTGGGTAAAGACCGAAACGACCCGGACGAGTGTGTCGTAGTCACATGATGGTCGATGTATTCGATTCGTTCGTCAAGTGAAATTTGATTTCTGAACTTGTTGGATCAACACAATAGGCCCCTTATAGGGTAGCGCACCGCGTGGGTCACTCGTGCAGGCCGCTGTAGACTGTGCACATAGCGGGGAAGAGAGACATTGTGTGTAGTAGATTTGGATGAGTGTGTGGTCTCGGATGGGAGTTGTGATGCGTGGATGGTACGGAATAGAGGCTCCAGAAGCTTGTGGAGGTCATGGTGTTGGTAGGAGGTTGTGAGAAGCTGTGATGCGTCCGCAATGTGGATTTTGTTTTTGGTGGGTGTGTATGTCTGTTATCCGGGGATGTAGCTCAAATGGTAGAGCGCTCGCTTAGCATGCGAGAGGTACAGGGATCGATACCCTGCTTCTCCAGGCGTGTGTAGTATAGTGGTCAGTACCTCACCTTGTGGCGGTGAAATCCCTGGTTCGAATCCGGGCACGCGCACTCTTATATCCGTTATGCTTCTTCTACTTTGCCTTTTGCCCCCTGCGCTGCTCCATGTAGTACCTTCGTCGCCCCCGCGAGGCCACTAGTCGGTTACTGAATCGTCACCGCCTACGATTCCCGCGACATGCAGCCCTCCACGTCGTTCAATCTTGATTATGTTCTCGTTGCCTTTGATGGTGCCGTGGCGTCGCCGAGAAGGTCCACGCCCCATCTAAGGTCGCTTGGGGTCATTGGGTAAAGACCGAAACGACCCGGACGAGTGTGTCGTAGTCACATGATGGTCGATGTATTCGATTCGTTCGTCAAGTGAAATTTGATTTCTGAACTTGTTGGATCAACACAATAGGCCCCTTATAGGGTAGCGCACCGCGTGGGTCACTCGTGCAGGCCGCTGTAGACTGTGCACATAGCGGGAAAGAGAGACATTGTGTGTAGTAGTTTTGGATGAGTGTGTGGTCTCGGATGGGAGTTGTGATGCGTGGATGGTACGGAATAGAGGCTCCAGAAGCTTGTGGAGGTCATGGTGTTGGTAGGAGGTTGTGAGAAGCTGTGATGCGTCCGCAATGTGGATTTTGTTTTTGGTGGGTGTGTATGTCTGTTATCCGGGGATGTAGCTCAAATGGTAGAGCGCTCGCTTAGCATGCGAGAGGTACAGGGATCGATACCCTGCTTCTCCAGGCGTGTGTAGTATAGTGGTCAGTACCTCACCTTGTGGCGGTGAAATCCCTGGTTCGAATCCGGGCACGCGCACTCTTATATCCGTTATGCTTCTTCTACTTTGCCTTTTGCCCCCTGCGCTGCTCCATGTAGTACCTTCGTCGCCCCCGCGAGGCCACTAGTCGGTTACTGAATCGTCACCGCCTACGATTCCCGCGACATGCAGCCCTCCACGTCGTTCAATCTTGATTATGTTCTCGTTGCCTTTGATGGTGCCGTGGCGTCGCCGAGAAGGTCCACGCCCCATCTAAGGTCGCTTGGGGTCATTGGGTAAAGACCGAAACGACCCGGACGAGTGTGTCGTAGTCACATGATGGTCGATGTATTCGATTCGTTCGTCAAGTGAAATTTGATTTCTGAACTTGTTGGATCAACACAATAGGCCCCTTATAGGGTAGCGCACCGCGTGGGTCACTCGTGCAGGCCGCTGTAGACTGTGCACATAGCGGGGAAGAGAGACATTGTGTGTAGTAGATTTGGATGAGTGTGTGGTCTCGGATGGGAGTTGTGATGCGTGGATGGTACGGAATAGAGGCTCCAGAAGCTTGTGGAGGTCATGGTGTTGGTAGGAGGTTGTGAGAAGCTGTGATGCGTCCGCAATGTGGATTTTGTTTTTGGTGGGTGTGTATGTCTGTTATCCGGGGATGTAGCTCAAATGGTAGAGCGCTCGCTTAGCATGCGAGAGGTACAGGGATCGATACCCTGCTTCTCCAGGCGTGTGTAGTATAGTGGTCAGTACCTCACCTTGTGGCGGTGAAATCCCTGGTTCGAATCCGGGCACGCGCACTCTTATATCCGTTATGCTTCTTCTACTTTGCCTTTTGCCCCCTGCGCTGCTCCATGTAGTACCTTCGTCGCCCCCGCGAGGCCACTAGTCGGTTACTGAATCGTCACCGCCTACGATTCCCGCGACATGCAGCCCTCCACGTCGTTCAATCTTGATTATGTTCTCGTTGCCTTTGATGGTGCCGTGGCGTCGCCGAGAAGGTCCACGCCCCATCTAAGGTCGCTTGGGGTCATTGGGTAAAGACCGAAACGACCCGGACGAGTGTGTCGTAGTCACATGATGGTCGATGTATTCGATTCGTTCGTCAAGTGAAATTTGATTTCTGAACTTGTTGGATCAACACAATAGGCCCCTTATAGGGTAGCGCACCGCGTGGGTCACTCGTGCAGGCCGCTGTAGACTGTGCACATAGCGGGGAAGAGAGACATTGTGTGTAGTAGATTTGGATGAGTGTGTGGTCTCGGATGGGAGTTGTGATGCGTGGATGGTACGGAATAGAGGCTCCAGAAGCTTGTGGAGGTCATGGTGTTGGTAGGAGGTTGTGAGAAGCTGTGATGCGTCCGCAATGTGGATTTTGTTTTTGGTGGGTGTGTATGTCTGTTATCCGGGGATGTAGCTCAAATGGTAGAGCGCTCGCTTAGCATGCGAGAGGTACAGGGATCGATACCCTGCTTCTCCAGGCGTGTGTAGTATAGTGGTCAGTACCTCACCTTGTGGCGGTGAAATCCCTGGTTCGAATCCGGGCACGCGCACTCTTATATCCGTTATGCTTCTTCTACTTTGCCTTTTGCCCCCTGCGCTGCTCCATGTAGTACCTTCGTCGCCCCCGCGAGGCCACTAGTCGGTTACTGAATCGTCACCGCCTACGATTCCCGCGACATGCAGCCCTCCACGTCGTTCAATCTTGATTATGTTCTCGTTGCCTTTGATGGTGCCGTGGCGTCGCCGAGAAGGTCCACGCCCCATCTAAGGTCGCTTGGGGTCATTGGGTAAAGACCGAAACGACCCGGACGAGTGTGTCGTAGTCACATGATGGTCGATGTATTCGATTCGTTCGTCAAGTGAAATTTGATTTCTGAACTTGTTGGATCAACACAATAGGCCCCTTATAGGGTAGCGCACCGCGTGGGTCACTCGTGCAGGCCGCTGTAGACTGTGCACATAGCGGGGAAGAGAGACATTGTGTGTAGTAGATTTGGATGAGTGTGTGGTCTCGGATGGGAGTTGTGATGCGTGGATGGTACGGAATAGAGGCTCCAGAAGCTTGTGGAGGTCATGGTGTTGGTAGGAGGTTGTGAGAAGCTGTGATGCGTCCGCAATGTGGATTTTGTTTTTGGTGGGTGTGTATGTCTGTTATCCGGGGATGTAGCTCAAATGGTAGAGCGCTCGCTTAGCATGCGAGAGGTACAGGGATCGATACCCTGCTTCTCCAGGCGTGTGTAGTATAGTGGTCAGTACCTCACCTTGTGGCGGTGAAATCCCTGGTTCGAATCCGGGCACGCGCACTCTTATATCCGTTATGCTTCTTCTACTTTGCCTTTTGCCCCCTGCGCTGCTCCATGTAGTACCTTCGTCGCCCCCGCGAGGCCACTAGTCGGTTACTGAATCGTCACCGCCTACGATTCCCGCGACATGCAGCCCTCCACGTCGTTCAATCTTGATTATGTTCTCGTTGCCTTTGATGGTGCCGTGGCGTCGCCGAGAAGGTCCACGCCCCATCTAAGGTCGCTTGGGGTCATTGGGTAAAGACCGAAACGACCCGGACGAGTGTGTCGTAGTCACATGATGGTCGATGTATTCGATTCGTTCGTCAAGTGAAATTTGATTTCTGAACTTGTTGGATCAAGACAATAGGCCCCTTATAGGGTAGCGCACCGCGTGGGTCACTCGTGCAGGCCGCTGTAGACTGTGCACATAGCGGGAAAGAGAGACATTGTGTGTAGTAGTTTTGGATGAGTGTGTGGTCTCGGATGGGAGTTGTGATGCGTGGATGGTACGGAATAGAGGCTCCAGAAGCTTGTGGAGGTCATGGTGTTGGTAGGAGGTTGTGAGAAGCTGTGATGCGTCCGCAATGTGGATTTTGTTTTTGGTGGGTGTGTATGTCTGTTATCCGGGGATGTAGCTCAAATGGTAGAGCGCTCGCTTAGCATGCGAGAGGTACAGGGATCGATACCCTGCTTCTCCAGGCGTGTGTAGTATAGTGGTCAGTACCTCACCTTGTGGCGGTGAAATCCCTGGTTCGAATCCGGGCACGCGCACTCTTATATCCGTTATGCTTCTTCTACTTTGCCTTTTGCCCCCTGCGCTGCTCCATGTAGTACCTTCGTCGCCCCCGCGAGGCCACTAGTCGGTTACTGAATCGTCACCGCCTACGATTCCCGCGACATGCAGCCCTCCACGTCGTTCAATCTTGATTATGTTCTCGTTGCCTTTGATGGTGCCGTGGCGTCGCCGAGAAGGTCCACGCCCCATCTAAGGTCGCTTGGGGTCATTGGGTAAAGACCGAAACGACCCGGACGAGTGTGTCGTAGTCACATGATGGTCGATGTATTCGATTCGTTCGTCAAGTGAAATTTGATTTCTGAACTTGTTGGATCAACACAATAGGCCCCTTATAGGGTAGCGCACCGCGTGGGTCACTCGTGCAGGCCGCTGTAGACTGTGCACATAGCGGGGAAGAGAGACATTGTATGTAGTAGATTTGGATGAGTGTGTGGTCTCGGATGGGAGTTGTGATGCGTGGATGGTACGGAATAGAGGCTCCAGAAGCTTGTGGAGGTCATGGTGTTGGTAGGAGGTTGTGAGAAGCTGTGATGCGTCCGCAATGTGGATTTTGTTTTTGGTGGGTGTGTATGTCTGTTATCCGGGGATGTAGCTCAAATGGTAGAGCGCTCGCTTAGCATGCGAGAGGTACAGGGATCGATACCCTGCTTCTCCAGGCGTGTGTAGTATAGTGGTCAGTACCTCACCTTGTGGCGGTGAAATCCCTGGTTCGAATCCGGGCACGCGCACTCTTATATCCGTTATGCTTCTTCTACTTTGCCTTTTGCCCCCTGCGCTGCTCCATGTAGTACCTTCGTCGCCCCCGCGAGGCCACTAGTCGGTTACTGAATCGTCACCGCCTACGATTCCCGCGACATGCAGCCCTCCACGTCGTTCAATCTTGATTATGTTCTCGTTGCCTTTGATGGTGCCGTGGCGTCGCCGAGAAGGTCCACGCCCCATCTAAGGTCGCTTGGGGTCATTGGGTAAAGACCGAAACGACCCGGACGAGTGTGTCGTAGTCACATGATGGTCGATGTATTCGATTCGTTCGTCAAGTGAAATTTGATTTCTGAACTTGTTGGATCAACACAATAGGCCCCTTATAGGGTAGCGCACCGCGTGGGTCACTCGTGCAGGCCGCTGTAGACTGTGCACATAGCGGGGAAGAGAGACATTGTGTGTAGTAGATTTGGATGAGTGTGTGGTCTCGGATGGGAGTTGTGATGCGTGGATGGTACGGAATAGAGGCTCCAGAAGCTTGTGGAGGTCATGGTGTTGGTAGGAGGTTGTGAGAAGCTGTGATGCGTCCGCAATGTGGATTTTGTTTTTGGTGGGTGTGTATGTCTGTTATCCGGGGATGTAGCTCAAATGGTAGAGCGCTCGCTTAGCATGCGAGAGGTACAGGGATCGATACCCTGCTTCTCCAGGCGTGTGTAGTATAGTGGTCAGTACCTCACCTTGTGGCGGTGAAATCCCTGGTTCGAATCCGGGCACGCGCACTCTTATATCCGTTATGCTTCTTCTACTTTGCCTTTTGCCCCCTGCGCTGCTCCATGTAGTACCTTCGTCGCCCCCGCGAGGCCACTAGTCGGTTACTGAATCGTCACCGCCTACGATTCCCGCGACATGCAGCCCTCCACGTCGTTCAATCTTGATTATGTTCTCGTTGCCTTTGATGGTGCCGTGGCGTCGCCGAGAAGGTCCACGCCCCATCTAAGGTCGCTTGGGGTCATTGGGTAAAGACCGAAACGACCCGGACGAGTGTGTCGTAGTCACATGATGGTCGATGTATTCGATTCGTTCGTCAAGTGAAATTTGATTTCTGAACTTGTTGGATCAACACAATAGGCCCCTTATAGGGTAGCGCACCGCGTGGGTCACTCGTGCAGGCCGCTGTAGACTGTGCACATAGCGGGGAAGAGAGACATTGTGTGTAGTAGATTTGGATGAGTGTGTGGTCTCGGATGGGAGTTGTGATGCGTGGATGGTACGGAATAGAGGCTCCAGAAGCTTGTGGAGGTCATGGTGTTGGTAGGAGGTTGTGAGAAGCTGTGATGCGTCCGCAATGTGGATTTTGTTTTTGGTGGGTGTGTATGTCTGTTATCCGGGGATGTAGCTCAAATGGTAGAGCGCTCGCTTAGCATGCGAGAGGTACAGGGATCGATACCCTGCTTCTCCAGGCGTGTGTAGTATAGTGGTCAGTACCTCACCTTGTGGCGGTGAAATCCCTGGTTCGAATCCGGGCACGCGCACTCTTATATCCGTTATGCTTCTTCTACTTTGCCTTTTGCCCCCTGCGCTGCTCCATGTAGTACCTTCGTCGCCCCCGCGAGGCCACTAGTCGGTTACTGAATCGTCACCGCCTACGATTCCCGCGACATGCAGCCCTCCACGTCGTTCAATCTTGATTATGTTCTCGTTGCCTTTGATGGTGCCGTGGCGTCGCCGAGAAGGTCCACGCCCCATCTAAGGTCGCTTGGGGTCATTGGGTAAAGACCGAAACGACCCGGACGAGTGTGTCGTAGTCACATGATGGTCGATGTATTCGATTCGTTCGTCAAGTGAAATTTGATTTCTGAACTTGTTGGATCAACACAATAGGCCCCTTATAGGGTAGCGCACCGCGTGGGTCACTCGTGCAGGCCGCTGTAGACTGTGCACATAGCGGGGAAGAGAGACATTGTGTGTAGTAGATTTGGATGAGTGTGTGGTCTCGGATGGGAGTTGTGATGCGTGGATGGTACGGAATAGAGGCTCCAGAAGCTTGTGGAGGTCATGGTGTTGGTAGGAGGTTGTGAGAAGCTGTGATGCGTCCGCAATGTGGATTTTGTTTTTGGTGGGTGTGTATGTCTGTTATCCGGGGATGTAGCTCAAATGGTAGAGCGCTCGCTTAGCATGCGAGAGGTACAGGGATCGATACCCTGCTTCTCCAGGCGTGTGTAGTATAGTGGTCAGTACCTCACCTTGTGGCGGTGAAATCCCTGGTTCGAATCCGGGCACGCGCACTCTTATATCCGTTATGCTTCTTCTACTTTGCCTTTTGCCCCCTGCGCTGCTCCATGTAGTACCTTCGTCGCCCCCGCGAGGCCACTAGTCGGTTACTGAATCGTCACCGCCTACGATTCCCGCGACATGCAGCCCTCCACGTCGTTCAATCTTGATTATGTTCTCGTTGCCTTTGATGGTGCCGTGGCGTCGCCGAGAAGGTCCACGCCCCATCTAAGGTCGCTTGGGGTCATTGGGTAAAGACCGAAACGACCCGGACGAGTGTGTCGTAGTCACATGATGGTCGATGTATTCGATTCGTTCGTCAAGTGAAATTTGATTTCTGAACTTGTTGGATCAACACAATAGGCCCCTTATAGGGTAGCGCACCGCGTGGGTCACTCGTGCAGGCCGCTGTAGACTGTGCACATAGCGGGAAAGAGAGACATTGTGTGTAGTAGTTTTGGATGAGTGTGTGGTCTCGGATGGGAGTTGTGATGCGTGGATGGTACGGAATAGAGGCTCCAGAAGCTTGTGGAGGTCATGGTGTTGGTAGGAGGTTGTGAGAAGCTGTGATGCGTCCGCAATGTGGATTTTGTTTTTGGTGGGTGTGTATGTCTGTTATCCGGGGATGTAGCTCAAATGGTAGAGCGCTCGCTTAGCATGCGAGAGGTACAGGGATCGATACCCTGCTTCTCCAGGCGTGTGTAGTATAGTGGTCAGTACCTCACCTTGTGGCGGTGAAATCCCTGGTTCGAATCCGGGCACGCGCACTCTTATATCCGTTATGCTTCTTCTACTTTGCCTTTTGCCCCCTGCGCTGCTCCATGTAGTACCTTCGTCGCCCCCGCGAGGCCACTAGTCGGTTACTGAATCGTCACCGCCTACGATTCCCGCGACATGCAGCCCTCCACGTCGTTCAATCTTGATTATGTTCTCGTTGCCTTTGATGGTGCCGTGGCGTCGCCGAGAAGGTCCACGCCCCATCTAAGGTCGCTTGGGGTCATTGGGTAAAGACCGAAACGACCCGGACGAGTGTGTCGTAGTCACATGATGGTCGATGTATTCGATTCGTTCGTCAAGTGAAATTTGATTTCTGAACTTGTTGGATCAAGACAATAGGCCCCTTATAGGGTAGCGCACCGCGTGGGTCACTCGTGCAGGCCGCTGTAGACTGTGCACATAGCGGGGAAGAGAGACATTGTGTGTAGTAGATTTGGATGAGTGTGTGGTCTCGGATGGGAGTTGTGATGCGTGGATGGTACGGAATAGAGGCTCCAGAAGCTTGTGGAGGTCATGGTGTTGGTAGGAGGTTGTGAGAAGCTGTGATGCGTCCGCAATGTGGATTTTGTTTTTGGTGGGTGTGTATGTCTGTTATCCGGGGATGTAGCTCAAATGGTAGAGCGCTCGCTTAGCATGCGAGAGGTACAGGGATCGATACCCTGCTTCTCCAGGCGTGTGTAGTATAGTGGTCAGTACCTCACCTTGTGGCGGTGAAATCCCTGGTTCGAATCCGGGCACGCGCACTCTTATATCCGTTATGCTTCTTCTACTTTGCCTTTTGCCCCCTGCGCTGCTCCATGTAGTACCTTCGTCGCCCCCGCGAGGCCACTAGTCGATTACTGAATTGTCACTGCATCGTGGACGTGGTTGTGGGTGCCGTGGAGTGTTTGCCGGCGTCGCAGTGTGCAGCTGAGACGAGGCCGAGCGTCAGTTGGAAGATTGGCTGGCACTTATACAGCTCGGCGTCGATAGTGCGCAGCGTGTGCACCAAAATCTAGCTACAGGAGAGGTTATCGAGAATCTAACAGCTCGTAAGACTGCCGTGTCTACTTCTTCTGTGGTGCTGCGGCCACTGCGGCCAAACAGGCAGCTTGTGTCTGCTTCAAGAAGGTCAAGGTGGTGACGGAGAAGAGTCCAGCTGCTGAAGCGAGTTCGATCGCAGAGCTTGTTCGAAGTCCGGTAGATTAGGAAAAGACTTCTTAAAAACGAAACTCCAATCCGCCGTCGCTCGAAGATCGAAGACGCAAAGCCTGGGCATTCGAGATAATACCAACAGAATGAATTGAAAAGGTCAAATATATAAAATTTCATTAAGTGTTATCGAGATATGTACAGCATGATGAGAGCATTCAACTGCCGGGTCCTCAACCCCTTGCAGTTGTAGTTTGGCTCGTTCCGTTGGGTCTATCGGCTTCTTTTGCTCCCTGGCGTCAGCATCTTCACTCTCTCCGGTTTCGTTCACAAACCGGGTTGCGAATTATCGCGATTATACGTGTCTTCTCAAAGTTGAGTGTGTTCCTTCGAGGTGTCTGTATCAGGCTCACCTCGATGAAGTAGCCAGTGTTCACAGCGACAGAAAGAATCACTTTTGCAAGTTGTGGAAATTTGCTGTTTTTTCCATACCAAGAATCACAAAGATGAATGCAAAATGCAATGACGCCGCTCGGTTGGAGTACTCCATCAGGATCAGTGAAATCAACACACGTTTTGGGCGTGAACTTGCCGCGAAGCCACTAGTCCACGTCACCCGCAAGACCGCTACTATCTGTGCTGATATAACGTCGATAATAATATTCTGCAGCAGCAGATATTCCGTCCATTGACATCGAAAACACAGTGTTGTCGTGGGCTGCGATCATGGCTCGAGTGTGTGTCTCGTACATTGGGTACAGAGCAAAAGCAAGCAACATGAGAGGCTGCTCACAGTTTGCCCAACGCTTTTCCAAGACCGGGACCAGATATGAAGAGTAGGACTAGCTGGACATGCGGCGGAGTCTTCCAAAAGCTCCGTACAACATCGGCCACCGTGCTGTCATCTTTCTGAAGTCGAAATGAAGCGTCGGATAGAGGTCGGATAACGCGTCAGCATCAATCATTTTTTTCAGAATGTAGGATTTCTGAAAACGGCAAAGGCACTTGGAAATTCAGTGTCGTAGCGAAATTCACGGGCAAGGTCTTCTAGGGCAGATCACACACGAAGTAGACTAGCAAAGCATGCTTGATTGCTGTTCCACCGAGTTTCGCTGAGCGTGATGAATGCCAACGTCCCCCCATACATCGCGTTTACGCGTTCATTAGCACAAACAAGCCACTTAGCAGACGAGCTGTTTAACACAGCCGCGGCTGTTGCTGCTTGCTTCGTGACGTCCTTAAAGACTGTTTGCAGTACCGCCTTTACCAAATGGTTCACATCATGCGCAAAACAGCGCAAAAATACGATGTTTGGCCACCTGAGCGCTAATATCCGTCTCGCTCGAGCGCATTGCTCAGTGTAATCGGTAATAACCGCTCCCACATTCCACTCAAGCACTAAGGCCCGTTTCATTCCTTCTACCTGCTTTGCAATATCAATTTCGTGGTGATCTAACCCGATCGAAAGAATCTCAAAATAACGATGATGCCAAATAGAAGGAGTTGGCAGCTGAGTAGATGAAGTCGGGCGACGTTCTGCCCGACATCACACAGATAATTAATCCGACCCCCAGTTTCTCCTTGTTGCTCTCTGAGACTTTCCTCAGAGTTATGTTCGGCTTTCTTTGCGTTGGCCCTGAGGATACGCCCTTCTAGTTCCGTCCGTGATGGCAACTCGAAGTGGAGGATTCGAGCAAATAGTCTTTTGGTTGATGCACGTTCAACAAAATAGTCTGGTAGTGCACACTCGGATTGAAATTCGAGCAGGTCACGCTCAAAACTGCGCTGCTCCTCCACCGACTGGAAAAGTCGCTCATGCGCTTCTGGCGTTTCGAGGCGTTGCTGCTGGAAGACACGACGGACAAAACGGATCGAGTAGACGAAACTGCTGGCCTTGGATCTTCAGCAACGGCCTCTCGTTGGTGGTATGGGCACCGTTTGAGGTCACTTCGATATGCGTCGGCCCGGCCACGAATTAGGGCTGGAGGGCTTAGGGTTGTTTACATGGGCGGCTTGGCACAGTTTGCATCTCCACCAAAAGTGTTTATCAGATGTAGTCCCGTCAGGCTGTACAATCTGAGTCTGGCTCTTAAAGAAGAGTTGCCTCTCCTTGCTCGGCGGGACGGGCATCGACGCTAAACACACGCAGCGAGAATGTGCACTGCCCCCAGCGTTGACGCTTGCTACTACTAGATGTTAAAAGCTTGAAGTATTGAAATCTTCCCTCTTTCTTACGAAGCAACGGGTAAATAGTCCGTAAAAACGAGTCCACGGTGACTTCGTTGTTACGGACTTTTTACCAACGTTCGAACGGGAAACCATTGCAGCGTCGTTTGCCAACACTGCCCCCTCCCTATTTATGGCGAGGTCGAAGTAAAAAAAAAGAGACAAATTAAAGAGATACTCTCGTACTACATATGTGACCCGTGATGGGTTGCAAGAATGCGTCCAATCAGAGCCCGCCTATCTCTTTTTCTTTGCTTTTTTTTTTGAAAGACCTCGCATTGGTCATTAATTAAAAAAGATAATGCTTTTTTTTTCCTCGGGCGATTTGGCCAATCACAAGCTTTAAGTTTTGCTTTTTTTTGTACTCCGACCTCCCTTAAGAGGGTCGAGGTAGACAACAAATAAAATTAAAGCGATACTATCGTGTTGCACGAGAGGATCTGTTTTGCACATCATTCAAATGTGTCTCCTCAGAACCCGCAAATCTCCTCTTTTTCTGCTCTTTATTTTAATGACCTCCCCGAGGTCATTAAATTGAAGAGATGATCGCCGTTTTACGATACCCAATCTGACCAATCATCATCCAGTATAGTGCTTAAAATTTATCTCTTGTCTACCTCTACCCTCTCCTAAGGCCTAGTTCTAACCGCGTGCCATTCGTGCCATGCCTGCCATAGGGTAAGGATTCTTGCTGAGTGGCATTTCGGTTAGGAATGAGCAAAACCGTGCCATTGCGCATTTGTAAACCAGCATGATAAGTTTCCCAACTGTCTCGTTGTCCGCAGTATACCATCGGTTCTGGTAGAGAGTGTTGCGGTTAAGTGAGCCATAAATGTATGGGTAACTGCAACCACGTGCTATTACTATATAGTGCTATCAGAACCTCGCTCCTTGTAGCATTGTGCCGTATTTACTCACACTTCTCAATTTCTTGCCATTCGACAACAACGGTGGAAATGAAGGCCAAGGAAAAGCCTGTGTCTCTCGTATTGCCATGAAACGAGAAAGCAGTCTTGTCGCCATCAGCTATGGTCGCTAACGTGCTACCGGAAGCCTCGTCGCACTGGACCGTCAAGGATCCTGGCACGACGGCGCCTCCAACGGTCGACGATTACTCGAAGTGGACCGTCGAACGACTTCGCAAGGAGTGTACAGGCTGGAAGCTCAGACTCAACCGAAAAACTACAGCCGCAGACCGTGTGAAACACCAACTCGAGTTTGATGCAATTCAATTCACGGTAAAAAGCTCTGTATTGGGCTCGGCAAAGAACTCGGTGTCGCTTCAAGCGAAAAATTGCATTTTTCATCTCCTCAATATCCGTTTTTCGGATTCATTCGCATT
The DNA here is from genome assembly GCA_033557915.1 of Phytophthora tentaculata. NCBI lineage: Eukaryota > Oomycota > Peronosporomycetes > Peronosporales > Peronosporaceae > Phytophthora > Phytophthora tentaculata. The sequence goes on along the minus strand of JAUCEA010000016.1, from coordinate 5,544,550 downwards.
TCGTTTCGCGGAAAGTGGCAACACTCCAACTAGGCAGCAACTAGATGTGGGTGATGTCAAGGGAACTTCTGGTTTTTTGGAATGATGCTTTATTGGTGTATAAGACCAACATCACCGAAAACAATGAGCTCCTATCGACGAATGCGGGCTTTTCAAGCATTGATCCATCAAACATCATTGTCCACGGGTCGGCCGATCTATTCGACATGTGAAAAAAAAAAAACCGAAAATATGTGAAGGCCATGGCAAAGTTTACAAAGTCTGGAGAGCATGGTGACGATTTCTACGACTACTGTGGCGGCTCCGTTGATGCGTACTATGTACGAAAGTGCTTGGAGGTTAAACCAGACCTTGTCTGCTTTGTCGAGGGTGGAATGCTGGATGACGACCAGTTTGACTCGATCAAGCGACCAACTCAGGGCAAGTCGGTGATGCAGTCTCCCCCTGCCAAGAAGTTGAAGAGTGAGTTGGTTGAATCTGTCAAAACGTTGACGGATAAGTTGATACTTTCTATGCCATCATACGTGGACAAGATACTGAAGATGCATCAGTTAATCGAGCATGTGGAGAACCGTATCAGCTTTTTAGAGTCGAAAGGTGAGAGTACTAACTCTTTGAACGTCAGTTTGGCTCTAAATCGGGTAAAGCTTTGTGAAATGGAGGTCGCCTTTTCTAACGAGAAATAGACACAGGACGTTGCTCCGATGAGGTCGGCATCAAAACGAAAACGACAGCAAGAAAAACATTTTCAGGCCAGCGTAAAGCGACAGCTAGATAATATATTTTCAGTATTGCTTTTGCTATCGTTAGTACTAGTGTTCTTACATTTGAATAGTGCTCTTCAGTGAAAGAAAAATACTTTAGCTCGCAAAAAATGTTAAAGCACCACAACAAAATTAATCACCAGTTGTACGCTCAGCGCGTGCACGTTGTACGTTGTACTGAGGGCGAAACTTGTTGGTACTTCTCAGCTTGTAGACGATTGTACTCCAAACCAGCTCAGCGTCAACTATATTCTGTGGATAGCTTCATCCAAACAAACTTGGCGCCAGTAAAGTGACGAGTGCCTCGGAGGACCGGAATGACATGCGGAAATACTACCTGAATTGCCCTTCGTTGAGCAGGAGTTGCGAATGGTGCTTCCAGGTGAGACGGTTGCGCTCCAGACACTTCGTCCGCTCATATTCGGATTCAAAGTAGAGAGTAATAACGTGCAGAACTGCACAAATGACTATTACGTTTGCTTCCATGTCGTAGAGAAAGCAGGGGTACTTGGCTTGGAGGGTGGGAGTAACCCGAGGTCAGTTTCCTCCAATGGGGAAGCTGAGCCGTCGGAAAGCACCATACAGATGAACACCAGACGTTTGTTGGGGACACCCAACGGGACTTGCAGGAAGGGAGGCACTTGACTCCTTGAGCCGATTCAGTTGTGTCTGTGTGCCTCGCCTTCCAGCTCAACCCTCACTTCATTGTGGTTAACCTATTCCTTCCTACAGGTACATGGTTGGCTCCCAGCCAACACGGAGTCTTGGTCGCGACTCCAGCCATGCCAGAGCTGCACAGCACAGACCGGATCACCTAACCAAGGCTGCTAGGATTCCATGCGAGCTGCTGGCTCTCACACTACCACTTGGTCCGTGCACATGAAGCGTCCTTCGTTGCACGCGACCACCAAACTAGAAGATTGCATACTTCAACTTTTCCAGAAAGATTATTGATCCAATAGAGAGCCCAGCTCCGTTCGCATTCTTCCTAGTTACCGTAGCAATAGCAGTCACGGTTCCAGCACCGCACCCTCACGTCGTCTCTGCGACAACAGCACTTAAGCCAACAGAGCTTGCCCAACGTCCAACGTTGCTACTCACAGATGTGTCCCTTTAAGATATCCCTTGGAGAAAGAACCTTGAGTGCCTTTCTGAATCGTGCCAAACTTGCCAGCGCCCAGCGCCTTTGTCATGATGTCAGCCACCATGTCGTTGGTGCCAACATGTTGTACTTCCAACTTCTTCCTTTCAACGAGATCTCGTGACACGTGATACTTGTTCTCAATCTGTTCGGTCCGACTGTGCTTGACTGGTCGTGCCGTCATGTAGATGGATGCCATGTTGTCGCCCAGCAACAACGGCGTCGTGTACTCCCACTGCAACTCATCACACAGTTGACACACCCACTGTAGGTCCTTGATACCCTCGGCCATAGCAATATACTCAGCTTCCGTGGTACTCTGAGCGTTCAAACCTTGCTTCCTCGAAGCGTACGAGATCACATTCCCGTCAATCAAAGTCACGTAGCCACAGCTACTCTTGCGATCATCAGGATCGTTTGCATAATCTGCATCAGTGTACAGCACCAACGTCACCGTCTTGCCCTCACGAACGTCCATCACAAACTTGTAGTCAGCCGTCGCTTTCAGGTAACGCAGCAAGTAACGAGCCAACTCATAATGTGTAATGTCGAAATGCAAGGTATTTCCCAGGTTCCTCACCGCGTGAGCGATAACCGGTCGTGTGCCCGAAACCAGGTAGCCCAGGGCTCCAACCAACTCACGATACGGCAACGGCGCGTCATCCTCAACAGGTTCACGCACTTGGAGCGTCCCTGACGGCTCCGGCGTCTTCGAGCCACGACAGCTTGCCATAAGAAACTTCAGCAGTAACTCCTTAATATACTGTTCCTGACAGTACACCACACGCTTTGCCACTCGGTCAATCGTGACCTCAATTCCAAGCAAGTACTTAACCTCACCCAGAGAGGTCAGCTGGAAGGCCTTCCGCATCTGCACGACCACCTTCTCACACAGATCAGTAGGTCCAATCAACAGAAGGTCATCCACGTACACGGTGATCAGCATCGTGATTTCTCCTCCCACTTTTCAGGCATACAGGCCGCGATCCTTTTCCATACGTTCGAAGCCCAGCTTCGTCAACTTGGCATGAAGTATCTGGTTCCAAATGGACGGTGCTTGACGGAGGCCGTACAAGCTCTTGAGCAACTGACACACGTCACCTTCATCGCCTTCCTCTAGTCCATCCGGACGTGCCATGTAGATGACCTCGTCCAGAGGCCCGTAGCGAAACGCCGTCTTCACCGCGTACTGGAGTACAGACCAGAAACGCTGCTCGCCATAATAGATTGCAGCACGGATGGTTTCAAAACGAATAACCGGTGCATACGTCTCATGAAAGTTCACACCATACTCCTGCTTGTGCCCATGTATCACCAATCGCGCTTTGTATCGCGTAATGTTGCCGTGCTCATCACGTTTGAGTGCAAATACCCATCGACAGGTAATGAATGACCTTCGCTTTCTCAATCTTAGCACGTTTCACCAGACGCCAGGTCCGGTGCTGCTTCAGAGAGACCAGCTCGTCAATGATTGCCTTCCTCCATTGCGGCCACTCCTGGCTCGAGCTTGCCGATAGCTCTACGGAATGTGAACACCAACACTTTGGAGCACGACATTGAACACAAAGTCGCGAAGATGCGACGGTCGTGCTCGCTTCGCCGCGGTAGCACCTTCACCGGCGGCACAGGAGGCCTCTGTACCACGAACGGCTCTTCGTCGTCGCTGGCACCCTCTTTGCGAGACCGCTTTCGCTTACGGCGGCCCTTGCCACCTCGGCGTGTCTTTGTTGTTGGTGCAGATTCCAAACTCTGCGGCTGCACAGTAGCAGCACTCATTGACTCGGTACGTAGCAGCTGTACTTGTCTTTCCATCTCCAGTGAGACATCAGCAAGATCATCAGCAGCTCCTTCAAGCGACACACCATCAGCCACTCGTAGTGCAGCCTCATCGTTCTCATGATAGGTCTCGATAACAGACTTTATCTGCACTACAGGGATTGCAGCCTCGCTAGTATCCTCAGACATATCACGCGTCAGCACGCGAGCCACGTAATCACGTCCAGCCGTGAATTTCTCGTGACAGAAAACATTATCCAGTCGACACGTACGTACACCTCCGTCATGTAAGCACAGCAGCTTAATTCGTTTAGTGCTGTGCCCGTAACCAAGAAGAATACACATGTCTGTACGCGAATCCATCTTGTCTCGCTTTGGTCGTGTTTCCGAAACAATGCGGGCCTGTACCAGACAGCCCCATGTCCTTAGGATCCCGAGATCTGGTGGCTTCTCGTACAACAGCTCGTACGGAGTAACACCTTTCGCCAGCGCGCTGGATGTCCACCTGTTCCCTGTGAATACCGTGTGAAGTAATGCCTCTCCCCACAGCATCTTCGGAAGACGCGCAGCGGCCAGCACCGCACGCACCCGCGGCAACAATATGCCGTTAGCTCTTCCGACAATGCTGTTCTCTTGGGCTGTACCCGTTTGTGAACGTTGTCTTGATTCCACGACCACTGCAGAATGCTTGCATTTCGTTGTTCATGAACTCGCCTCCTTGGTCACTGTGCAGCACTGCAACCTTCCAACCCTTCGCTTGGAACTCCGTGTCCAGCTCCAGGATGAGAGACTTGAGATGCTCAGCAGCATCACTTTTCTTCTTCAGCAGATAAGCCCATTTGAACCGGGTAGCCTCGTCGACAACGAGCAGGAACATCGTCTCACCCGTCACACTCTCGCATTTGACAGTGCAAACGTCGACCGCAATCTTTTCCAGTGGTCGGGTCCGTCGCTCAGGGCCACGCTTATAGTTCATCCGCTTAAACTTGCCCATACGGCACGTAACACAGTCATATGGCTGAAGTTGCTTAGAATTGATCTTAAATCCAACCTTGAATTGCTGTGCCAGACGTCTAATCTCTTCCATTCCAGCGTGATTTAAACGGTTGTGCAACAGTCTCATAGCCGCGCTCATCGAGACAGTGGATGTCCTCTCAACACCAAGCACCATGTGCTCCTTGGCCTTCGTGGCTGACCCAGTGGTCACCCGTGTCCACATCCGATATAGTCCGTCTACAAGCTGAAACGCTAACTTCATTCCACGCTTCGTCATCCGGATCGTCCTCTTGTCCTTCGAGACAGACATCTCGTAGCCAGCATCACCAACATGTAACTCATTGATATCAAATTGCACCTTGCATTTGGTGTGTAATACGCACGCTCCAGTAAGCGCGGCTCGTACTTCCCACTCAGCTCATTACGCACGATCAGATGCACGTTCCCGCACGCCACGTTGGTCTCGCTACTTCCGTTCAACATCGCCAAGTTGTGCGTCGAATCCGCATCCATGCGCACAAACGACAACAAATCAGAGCACACGTTAGCCTGACTGCCAGAGTCAAGTAACCACTCAATTTTATCACAATCACTACGAGTCGTATGCGTGGCCGACTTCACCATGAAAGTACACACCTCGTTCAACGTTTTCATCTCGTCCGGCTCTGTGCGCTTCTCAGCAGCACGCGCCCCACTCGTCAGTCCTTGGCTCGCACTCGTTGCCCCTTTGATCCTTTCCACAGTGCGCTTCTGTAAAGCTCCCACTGCCTGCGAGCCTCCAGCAGCTCCGGCACGATGATCACCACCCTCACCAGTACTCCCACTAGCTCGAGGAGTATGGGTACCAGACCCTCCAGCTTCACTAAGTTCCTGCACGCAACCAGCGGCGCTCCCACCGGCTCCGATCGATGGTCCAGCTTCCAATGGCACACCGGCACCGCTGCCCACGCGCGGTGTGAGCATGGCATTCAGTGTCTCCACATCACGGCCTTGACGCGCGCTTGTCTCACGAGCAGGAGGGGGTCCTGGACAGTTACGGACAAAATGGTCCTTTGACCCACAACGGAAGCATTTATTCGAACGCGACTTTTTTGATACACGGGATGATGCTGTACTCGGGCTCCGTGCCCTCGCACTTCCACTACTTCTACCGCGTCCTCGTCCACGTCCACGTCCGCTGCGTCCACCACTGCGTCCATGGGTCACGTTGTTGACTGCACGATCATCAAGTCCTTGTCCATCTCGACGGACGAAACGTTCAGCACCATCATGATCTCCACCGCGCCGAGCTCCACCAGGCAAACTCTTCGCGATGAGCTCAGAGTTCTCGAGACGTGGCGTGGCCTCACGCAGCTCCGGTTTGGTACGTGTCGCGCGCTTTCGCCCCCCATGTTCACGCGCCAACGCAGGGTACACTTCCACCGCGTTGCTGAGCAACACATCCGCCAGTTCCTTGTCCTCCATGACCTCTCCGTTCTCTCGCAGCAGGCGACGCAACCTCATCAGGCCACTAATGTAGTCGGCCACGGTCTCCGAGTTGCGTAGGTAGTGCGTACAAATGTCACGTAGGATGTATACGGTGTTCAGTCCACCACCTTCGCCAAACTCTTCACGCAGTGCACGCCACAGACGAGCAGGATCTCCGGACCGCACTTCGTCCTCAAACCGCTGCAGAACTTCCCACTTGATATGCTGCACAAGCATGTAGTGCTCCTTCGCACTCCTCTCATCGAAGCACTTGTGCCAGTTGGCTGCTGACACAGGACGGTCCGTCTTGCGCTCTTCGCCCAGCACGATGCTGTTGACGCCCAGCGTCAGCATGGCTGTCTGAATCCGCAGGGACCACTCCTCGTAGTTCGCCGTACCAGCCAGGTGAATATCCAGTTTGAACGAAGAGACTGCCATGAGCTTGGTCATCCTTGTCACTTGTTCTTCTTCTGCCTTCTCTTCTAGGTTCCTGCCCTCAGAACTGCTTCTCGACAACGAGGAAGATTTTTCTTGTTTGGCCTTCTATCGGCCGCCCGCTGAATTTTCAACAATAGTATTGTCCGATTCGGGCTCATAACCTAACCCGAGGTCAGTTTCCTCCAATGGGGAAGCTGAGCCGTCGGAAAGCACCATACAGATGAACACCAGACGTTTGTTGGGGACACCCAACGGGACTTGCAGGAAGGGAGGCACTTGACTCCTTGAGCCGATTCAGTTGTGTCTGTGTGCCTCGCCTTCCAGCTCAACCCTCACTTCATTGTGGTTAACCTATTCCTTCCTACTGGTACATGGTTGGCTCCCAGCCAACACGGAGTCTTGGTCGCGGCTCCAGCCATGCCAGAGCTGCACAGCACAGACCGGATCACCTAACCAAGGCTGCTAGGATTCCATGCGAACTTCTGGCTCTCACAGGGAGGAATCTCGAGAATGTGTGGAGCTGTGAATGTTGCGTGATGCGAACAAAGAGTTTATGAGAACTAGTCGTGAGCAGCGCATGGCACATGGCACTACCAATTCCCATGGCACTTTGGAGTGCCATCCGTGATGGCATTACTACCCTAACCGAAATGAGCTGTCAGCCAATAAAATTTGACGTGGCATGGCACGAATGGCACGCGGTTAGAACTAGGCCTTAGGCAAAATAGCACAGGTTGGCTAGGGATTTTGGGTGATAGGCTTTTCATCAGTTTCTACTTTAGGGTCACTTAAGTTTCCATATGGGGAAGAGTTTAATCCGAGTAACTCGTTTTTACTTAATTTTTGTATTGTGTTTAAGCTCGCCGAGAGCCTTCCAAAAAAGAAAGCGTAAGCCAGCAAGCGAGAAGGCCAAAAGGCGGCCGCGACCAAGAGGAGCTGGCAATGAGTCGCGCCCGCGTGTACTGCGACGTGAACGAGACGCGTCCGCGCGAGTACTGGGACTATGAGACGCTCAATGTTGCATGGGGGTACGTTTTCCGCACCAGCCCTTGGCCCTTTGTTGTGTGCTCCCCCCTTCGAAATCTTTCGCTTGGAGACGCGTATTGAAAGCGAATCGAGCCACAAAGGGGTATTCTCCTTTCCCTATGATGACATGAAGGCTCACACATCGTATGACCGTGCAGGGACCAGGACAACTACGAGGTGATCCGCAAGATAGGCCGCGGCAAGTACAGCGAGGTGTTCGAGGGCTACAACGTGGCCAACAACTCTCGCTGCGTCATCAAGATCCTCAAGCCCGTCAAGAAGAAAAAAATTAAGCGGTGAGTTTGTATTTTGAGCTCGCTGCCAATCTCTGGATCATCATAACTCACCCATGTATTTCTTTTTGATTTCTTTGCCGTCTAATAGTGAAATCAAGATCCTGCAGAATCTGTCAGGCGGCGTGAACATTGTCCAACTGCTGGATGTGGTGCGTGACCCCCAGTCCAAGACTCCCAGTCTCGTGACTGAGTACGTGAACAATACGGACTTCAAGACGTTGTACCCCACTTTGAGCGACTTCGACATCCGCTACTACTTGTTCGAGCTGCTAAAGGCTCTGGACTATTGCCACTCGAACGGCATCATGCACCGCGATGTCAAGCCACACAACGTCATGATTGACCACGACAAGCGCCAACTGCGTCTCATTGATTGGGGTCTCGCAGAGTTCTACCACCCTGGCCGCGAGTACAACGTGCGCGTGGCTAGTCGTTACTTTAAGGGGCCAGAGCTGCTGGTAGACATGCAGGAGTACGACTACTCGCTTGATATGTGGAGTCTGGGCTGCATGTTCGCGGCCATGATCTTCCGCAAGGAGCCGTTCTTCCACGGTCACGATAATTGCGATCAGCTGGTGAAGATCGCCAAGGTGAAGGGCACGGACGAGCTGTTTGACTACCTGACGACGTACGACTTGGAGCTGGACCCACAGTATGATGGGATCTTGGGCACGCACACGAAGAAGCCGTGGGAGAAGTTCATCACACAAGAGAACAAGCACTTGGTGTCCCCTGAGGCCATCGACTTCCTGGATGGTCTGCTGCGTTACGACCACCAGGAGCGACTAACCGCAAAAGAGGCTATGCAGCACGCGTACTTCCAGCCTGTGCGTGATGCGGCCGAGCAGAAGCTGCGTGGTGGCGCGCATCACACCGACGAGATCACCAGCGTATCCGACTCGAGTGCGTAAGTGCGCGGTGAAGGTCACAACCCCCTCGTTCGATGAACTTGAGAGAGAAGAGAGGCCAGGCCAACAGAGCAGCGAGACGAGAAAAGGAGCGAGCGGGGCCTAGATAACAGAGCGAGAACACAATACAAAGACATGCCACGCCCAGAATCAAGAGCGCGGAGCAACAATCTTCGCGGACGACGACAACTGGCGCGGCAGGATGGATACGTTTGCCTTCTTTGAATTTTGATGGCGCGTTAGGAGGCGATAGCGTGAGTGCGGCGGTGTAACGTGAATACGAACTTTTTTACTTTTCCAACTTAACTTGTTCAGTCATTATTCCTTGGCGTCTAGCTCATGGCGGATTGCTGCGCGGTCCCTCGAGAAAAACTGGTACGCGTACTTGCTGGGGTTACCCGGCCGATTCCGTAATATACCGCGCACCAGAGCGCGCATGAGCTTGGCTACGTCCGGGTGGTCTCGCAGATACTGCTCGTTGTCCATGCGAATCATAACCTGCCCAAACAAGACAAAGTGAGCCCCAAGGCAACCTCTTATTTTAAAACATCAGTGCTGCACCTTCGCCTCATTGAGCGCCGATAGTTGCTGCGGTGTCAGCACCAGCATCTTCTCAACGGCCTCGCTTGGCTCCATGCTTGGAAAAGTAGCTTCACTCGGTGACAGGGTTACAAGAATGTGGTGTACACCAACAAAAGCATACTTCGTTCAAGTGAATAGTCGGATCACTGGCCACCGCTCACTCGATATCAAGGGAGCACATCAAAAGCATCGGACCTTGTCGGCTCTGCGTCTATCGAGTCGAAGTATGTGGCGTGCGTGTCGTGTTGCTGCGCTCCGCCAGCTGCGGATCGAGGCCGCTCGCGTGCCTGTCGCCCGCGCGCCTTTAGCGCTGCAGCAGCTGGGCGGTGTCAATTCCTACTTCACCAATATCGCCGGCGTGGACCGTGACGTGCTACTCAGTCGTTCGACCCGCGACTTACGCAATGAGCTTGGAGATGCTCAGATCGGCGTGGTTGTTAAGGAGCTCAAGGGCAGGCTGGTCGACGCCATGGCGCGCGAGGACGTGACCAGCGACGAGATCATCGACTTATTCACGGCGGCACAGAAGACGCGCGCTATCTCCGTCATGGTAGACGCCTTCAACTTCTTGGATGCCAATTACCCGACACACATCAACTTTTCAGTGTACGGTGAGATGTTCCGCATCCTAACGCGCAAGAACAACGCTACACGCCTCATCGAGATCTACAAGACGGCCATGCCGCGATTCAAGGCGGTGCCTGAGATTATCTACCGCTTTGGTATTGTCGGATATCTGCAGAACGACGACCTGGACACAGCTGTCAAAATCTGGCAGGAAATGACCGATGCTGGTCATGAGACGACCAACGAGATTACGTCGAGACTCATGATGGCATTTGCCCGCCAGGGAGACGCTGACAAGGTGCAGGAACTGTACGAATCGGTGGATCCGCAGATCGGCTTCTGGCACGAGTCGTGCATTGACCGGGTCATCCTCAGTATGGGTATCATTGAACAGCCTGCCAAGGCCTTCGAGTTCTACAGCAATTCGAGCATGAAGCTGAGCGGCGGCACGTTGATTGCCCTTCTAAGTGTGTGCAAGAATAACAACTGCAAGCAGCAGGCTGCGGATATCCTGGCGAACCGCAAGAAGTTCGATCTGTTTCTGGATGCACGTGGCTACAACCGTATCATGATGACCCTGGAGTTCCTCGACCGCAACGACGAGATTAAGGACATTCTAGACGAGATGGTCGAGAACAACGTACGTTTTGACACCCGGACGAACAATATTATCGAGCGCAACGTTTCATTCCTCAAGGATACAAATTTTGTCGCTGATCCCAACAAGAGCAAGGCCGCAGGCTTTACTTTAAGTCCACGGATTCGCGAGATGCTTGCTCAAGGCAATACAAAGGGTGCAACTGAACTTGTAGATTCTATTGCCAAACCTGTGGAGAAGTCGCAGTTACCTGAAGATTTTGAAGGCGAAATCCCCGAAGGCGCTTTGATTGTGAGTCCTTCTGTGGCGAGAGACGCTGTGCGCGTGTACATCAAGGCAAACCAGCACGATAAGGTGGCTGCTCTAGTCAAGGGCTTCTCTGTGGTGCGTGGTAAATACGCCTACGCTCTGGCTGAAGTGATCACTCATTACCTGAAGCTGAGAAGCAAGATGGGCGATGAACTCAGCTACGCTGCCAGCAAGGCGATGCTCTTCCAAGGCATTCAGATCTACCGCGTGGACGACACACTGAAGCTTTTCCGTCGTTTCCATGACCCAGATGCCGCTCTGGTGCTGTTCGATCAGGTGCTAGCGTCGTATTGGGGAAAGGATGGTAGGAACGCGTCGACGACTGTGGAGACTGAAGATGACGGAGCGGATGAGCCCCAATCTAAGGCGTATTTCGTGAATTTCAACATTGGCAAGCTGATTAACTTCGTCTTGCAAACGCTGGTAGAGAATGGCCGGGTGGAGGAAGCTGTGGATACCCTGACCATGATGGAGAGCCGTGGTCTGGAAGTAAACCAAGGCAACTACGTCACAATTCTCAGCTCAATGCGCAAGCACCTGCGATACGCTAACAAGAACACCCCGAGCCCGAACCGGAAGGTGAGATACGACATCAACAATGTTCAGACGGTGCTTCAAGACCTCAGGCGCCGTAACGTGAAGGTGAACAGAGGCATTGTGGGCTTTTTGTGCCCTGCTTACGTCGGAGCTAACAAACAGCAGCGACTGGAATTGCTAGAAGCTTTTGTCGAAGCTCAGAGCGACCCGAACGACAGTTATGTGTTGCCACACTTGTGCTATGAAACACTGCTGAACTTTATCGCAGAAGAGGGCAACATCTCGGAGGTTAGAGAGCTCTATGACGAAGCTGTGGCTTCCTTGAATGAGAGGGAGACGCGGGGCGTCCCGCGAGGTTGGTTGACTATCCTTATCTCTAAGATTGCCAAGGATGGCGACGTCGAGGAAGCTGCGCAGATGACCAAGCAGATGCCCGAGGAGTGCGGTGGCTACACGTTTAGAGCTGTGGTATCAGTGCTTCGTGGAGCTATTGAAGCTCAGAAGCCGGAAATTGTCGACAACATGATAGCGCTGCTGGAAGACCGTGACTTTTCTGTCGGACTGTCGGATACCTACGAGCTGGTGCACTTGGCCCGAGAGAAGGATCTTTCACTCAAGGTTTTGGACATCATTCGTCTCTTCGAAATGGCCAACTTGAAGGAGGTGGCTCCTGCTGAGGATGGCAAGGGGAACCTCGAAGCGGCCTTCATCCGGCGTCAGCGTGGTGACGTCCACGCTCTCCGGAAGGTGAAGACGATGTACAGTGTGGCTTTGAAGACGTGCGAGAAGGGCGGTCTCTGGAAGCAGGCGCTCATATTGCGGGACCGAATGACCACACTGTTCGGACAGGAGGCCGTGGATAAGATCACTACGAGTCTCAGTGGTTCGACGAAGAAGAATCGCGAGCACAAGGAGAAGCAGTCGGAAGACGAAGAGGATCGACACTAATAGACCAAGAAGGCCAGCCTTTGGACTCCTCCCTCTGAACGACATCGAGTCGAGCATTGCGAAGGTGGCAAAGAGAACCATGGAGCTACATGTAGTGACCACTGAATAGACAAGAAAATAACAATAAAAAACATCAATGTGCACACAATTATAAATAATTATCTTCAGTTTCTCGCCCGGTGATTGGATGTAATGGCAAGAGTATCAATTAAACTCCGATGTGGCGGCCACTGGTGAGGAGCTCCGTAGTGGCGGCTCTCCGCTCGACGACGGTGCGTCGCGTGAACGCCCCCAGGCTGCACACGCGTCTAGCTATATATGCAGCATGCAGCCAGCATCTTGCTGCCTCAAGTCGATCCTTCGCCTCTTTCTCCAGCACCCGCTATGAAGTGCGCAGCAATGACGTCAGAGTGCGTGACTTGGCATTGAATGAGCTGGTGCGGCGGCCGTGGGTCGAGCTGCAGGAGTACTATGGACCTGTAGAGATGTCGAAGGTGCGACAGACACTACCCATGACGTGGAAGGATCAGATTAGCCACGCAGAAGGAAGCTCAGAGGTAGCTTTTGAGATCGTTGAGGACTTCTACGAGGCTACAAGACGTTGCAAACTGCCCAAGCTGCAGCGAGACGTTTTCAGGTATATGGAAACACACTACCTGCACCGCATAAGCTTCACAATGTATGTGCAGATGTTCGACAACCTCATGGCTGCGAAGGAATTCCAGCGAATGCGTGCTACTTTTGAGCGTGGCATGACCCGATACGACCCCGAACAGGGCCAGATCCCACCTGAGATCATCTGCCGCTTCGGAATAAGCACTGCTATTGCACTTGAAGATTATGGAGGCATGAAGACGTTGATGCGAGAGATGGAAGCCTATGGTGTCAAGCCTTCCGTTGAAATTGTTACTCGAGTGATGGTTGCTCAGGCGACGAGAGGAGAAGTGAAAACAGTGGTGGAAGCGGCAAAGAAACTGGATACGCAAGACGGGAGGAAGTGGCATGAGGCCGACGTGAATCGCGTAATTACCAGTTTGGGGATCGCAGGAGAACCCGATCTGGCTTTGGACTTCTTCCGAAGATCTCAGTCGCGCTTGACCGCGAAAACCCTCATGAAACTATTGATCGTGTGCCGTGCGAACTCGCGACCTAAACACGCACTCGCCCTTTTGGCAAACCGCCGTCGCTTTGAATTGAAGATATTGCCTGCGCAATATCCGACTCTGCTCGAGATTGTTGAGGAGCTGAATATTGGCGGTGCACCTGCGAATGAACTGTCGCTCATTCTCAAAGAGATGCGTGACAACGGCGTGCCATTTAACGATCGCGTGCATGCGTTGGTTGCTCGTAACCAGGAGCTTTTGCACGGGACACCGTTCAAACTGATCCCGTCACTCTCGCAGGGTAGCAATATGGAGATGGAGTCTCCGTCACGAACAAAAGATGCAGATATGCCATTGCTACATGAGCTACTGAACGCACGCAAGTTTGCCCAGGCTGCGGCTATCGTTGACGCTTACGCCTTACTCGTGAGCGACACTTTAAAGGCAAATGATGAGCACCGAGATGCAAACTTTGCAGACGAAGAGGCCATTGTCGTACCACCTTGGTTGGTGGATGTGGCGGTCGAGTCTTATTCACAGAACCTAGAGACTGATAAAGTCCGTTCCCTTCTGCGGGGATTTATGTGCGTGCGCGGGGATTTCAAGTACGCACTCTCACGTATCGTCAGCCTGTACGGCGGTAAGGGCAAACAGCGTGACAGTCGCATGACATACGATGCCTTTTTGGCGATGCAATTCCAGGGTCTACCGATTTTTCGCGTCCGAGACGCACTTACACGCTTCAAGCAAAACCAAGATTGTGCAGCTACATTTCTTTTGCTGAAGCAGGTTTCGAAGGAGATTGGTGAAGCTCTGGAGGACGCCAACTGCATTGAGACTGGTGCAAGGCATCAGGAAGATTTCATGCGAGTGCTAAAGAAATCAGATGCACTCAAATTTGACCCAACACGCACAGTACGCGATGCACTACGAATCTTTGTGGCGTCGAAAAGACTCGACATGGTTGTCGATGCACTGGATCAGCTCAATTCGGATGGAATTCCTATTCGAGCAGTCGATTATGAAAATATCTTCAATACCATGAGCAAGGCTAGCGACAAGGATGACAATCTGTATGCAGCAGAAGACTTTATGACGGTCTGGGAAGACATGACACGGCGTGGTGTATCACCCAACAAGGCAGCGTTACGCCTTGTGATACCAGTACTGTGTGGAAAAGAGGGTTGGTTCGACGACGATGGAGCGAAACGCAGGATACTCGCAGTGATACAGGGCTATCACCTGGCTGCAAAGGATCGTTTTGATAACTACGTGTTGCCAATCACGTGCTTTTCCACGCTACTTGAAGCTGCCGCTGAGACGGGAAGCATTCAGGACGTGAATGCTATCCATGCTGGTGCGGTGAAGTCGCTAGGAATGGACATGAACAAGAAGCACCATAGTCCTGCTGATCATAGCAACATTCTGGAGACGTGGAATGCGATCAGAGCGAAAAAGATGGCAACAGAGAACAAGACGCATGAGTCTACCTAGAAAATTTGTTTTATGTTAGGACTTCTAAAGCAGTCTACTACTACTGTAGTTAAATGTAGAACGAGAGCTTATAGATTGCAGAGCAGCACTTTATAGATAGAAATCTTCTTACGACCAAAGATGAATTTGGTTGATTTTAAATAGTTTTCTCGATTTCTACGAGCCCAGATTGTCGACCGACGTCAAGGCTAAAGACTCGTTAGAGTGAACCTCACTGCTACAGGGTGGGTGGCTCGCTGCATGGTGCCTCCGTCTGTGTTCCTTTTTCTTCGAGTCTGACTCCACCGTCGATGCATCGCTTCCACACTGCTTTTGACTGCGGAGACCCAGTCGAGTCATGACCTCGTCGAATGAGCGGCACCACCAAGTCTCTGTGCGATACTTAATGGAGCCTACGCAGCCGAAGCGGCCGTCGCGCGTGCGGAAGGCGTGCATGTGCACGTGGTCGATACTGTTGAATGGCGGTGAATGGAAAGCGAACTTAAAGTCCGAGTCCTCGTCGGTACAGTCCTCTGTGACGTGAGCCCGCTCTGCCTTTGAAGGGGCTAACATCACGGTTGGACGTGGCATTTCACGTAGTACGCTGGCGGCTACCTCGCGCATACGACGAAGCAGAGCTGCGTCGTCGGGTGTGAGCTTGTTCACGTTGCGAATGTGGCGGCGTGGCACCACCAGGATGTGGCTGATGACCACAGGGGCCAGTGGACGGAAGACTACTACGTCCTCGTCCTCGTAAAGGAAAGGCTCGTCGCCAGACTCGAGGATCTCGCAGAAGCGGCAGTGAACCAGTGCACCGTCGTGGCCATACGTGACGCCCTTACGAGATACTGAAAACGTTGATGACGTCGAGGAAGACGATGAAGAGACTGACGCTGGAGACGAGCACCCGGACGAACTGTGTTGGCGGCGCTTCCGCATGGACTGACCGAGCATGACGGACACGGGAGACATTTTCTCCGTGTCGGACCATGAGTGGTTCATGATTGCGAGATGTGCACTGTGACTAGGCGCAGGTACGCTCGCGCGGGCAGGCATCTTGACTGTGGCGGACTCGCTGTCTCGCAGTTCCTCGACTGCTCCTGTTTCAGACTCCGTCGAATGAAAGTGCGGAAGACACGCGCGTAGGCGCTTTCGAAGACGCCGCTCCTTCTTGGATTTGGTGCTGCTTCTGGGAGCGCTGCTCACCGACATAACTGTGAGCATCGAACAGGTCTTCCTGCTGTGCTACTCGCTGCAAAGAGGAAAATGGGGGGACTCTCTCAGGGGGCAAAAATCAATTATGCGCCTGCCTCAGCCGCCGCCAGTTACCCGACGTTGGACTTGACGTCTCAAATTGATGCAGGCTCAGGGGAAGGGTCTGCCTATCCTAATTATCATCCTCGCCTCATCTTTTTCGCTCAAAGTGCCCAAATCGATCCAATTTCAGAGTATTTTCAGAAGTACATGTACTAAAAGTAGTTTTTTTCACTTGTTCGATAGGCAGAGCCGTATCCAATGAGCTCACATGTCACCGTACGAAGTGTAACATTATAGTAACGGTACTGTCTTGTGTGGTAGTCTGTTCTCAAGATAAACTTAGAATCTACTTGCAAAAAGCGCTGTTACTGGCCTCGCATCATATCGCGATGCCAATGAAAAACGTTTGCAACGCAAACGGCATACTTGTACTTGAGTAGGCACACAGTTGCAGCGAAGTTAGAAATTGAAGTGCATTCCGCGCAGTGGCGAATGTAGGGAGCTAAACGTCGCTTTAACGAGTGTGCGTTGACCGATAGGTTCGCTGATGTTCCGTAGACTACTACATGCATCCTAAACGCATGTGAAAGGCATGGTCGGGGCTGGTTAGGCAATACAAACTCTGCCATGCGGTTGAGTGAGCCGAACCATCCACGTAGAGACTTACAGTATTATAAGAGCTAATAAACGCCGCAGAAGTATGCCCATGACCTCGTTAAGTTGCAGGTAATCATCAATCGCGCCCCGAACAAACCGCTTCAACCGATGTTTCGGAAATTGCCCATTTACCCAAATTTCAAATTGAGACAGGCATCGATTACGGCCGGTTGCGGTAAGACTCTCTGAACTTTCGTTGCCATATCTGATTGGCTACGCCGTCCGGATAGGATCTTCATCCGGATAAGTAAGTGGATCGACTCAACCATACCGTCGACAAATGAGAGGATAATTTGGACGGGCCGTTCCAAACCAACGTGTTGATCGCCTGGCCGGTGAGACGGACCTTGCTTGGAGATCAATGTGTGTTGTTGACACAGATAACGGCGACTGGTGGAGTGCCTGCCAGGCTACCAGTGGCTGCTGCGGCCTGCCTCAGATGCCCATGTCCACGCTGTCGTGGTTGTTTCACGCCGTGAAATTCACGGTGTGTCCTTGAATAGTGAGAGCTGCATGGTTGGCGCTGCTAGCCTGGAGTTTCATTCGATTGATCAGCAACGCCAATGAGCTATCCCAAACTGTCATTTCTATCATCTTCCTGAGGCAGGACTCCCGATCCAGAAGTCTCGACAATACCTCATATGCTAGCGTTCAAAGCAGAGATGGCAAGGATCGAGAAATCCTCAAAGGATGACAAGGATTGAGCAGATTGAGCACGCACAACACAACAAAAGTGTATATGTCGTGGCAATTTCGAGCATAAACTACGCCACTTTCTATTGGTTGTTGCAGCCACTCCTACCTTCCTCGTGAGACGGGCGCCGTACAGGGTCAACTTCACTAGCAAAGAAATGGCCGATCCGCTTGGATCCCTGCTGTCAGGCCGCAGGGCGGAATGACGAACCATCGAGACTCGATTCGTGCAGCCATCCAGCACTCGACCACCATGCTACCAGAGCTCCGTGATAATGAACTGCCCTGCCAGTTTCTGTGTCACGACGCGCTCGGCGTCTTCTTGTGTGGTGATTGCACCGTTCGAAAACTCCGGGTGCTTGAGTATAGCAGCAGTAATAGCCTTTTTCACGGCGCGGCCCATGTCTAGACTGCCGCACACGTAGATGTAGCCTTCATCTACCAGGAGATGGTGGGCCACGAGCTCGCTCTGGTCAAGCAACGCGTCTTGGACATACTATCAAAACAGACACAGAAACGCGTAAGTTTTTGCTGAAATCTATCCAACCACAGCGCCATGTACCCGTTTCGGCTGGTCGCTCTCGCCTGAAAACTCCACGTGTAGTCCGTCCAGCACACCATCATCTCGAGCACGCTGCAGTTCCTCACCGTACAGGAAGTCCACACTCGCTTCACGGCAGCCGTAGAATAGATAAGCTGGCCGATGCTCGTGCGGCGACGTATCGTTTTCATGCTCAAGATCCTGAAGGAACGCTCGGAACGGCGCAATTCCTGTTCCTGCGCTGATGAGCATGATAGGGCGATGGTCGTGGAACGGGAACGCAAACGACGACTGGTAGAAGGAAGCACGGATGGCATCACCCGGCTTCAGCATCGCAAGGTAGCTGGAACATCGCGGCAGCGGCTGCACATTCGTTTTGCGAAGTCCCAACGTGATGGAGACGATATCGGGAACATATTGTCGTGATGAGGAGACCGTATAGTACCTCGGGGCAGTTGGCGGTGCGATCTGGAAAAATTCAGCAAAGCTCAGACGTATCGAAGGAAAACGGTCGAAAATGTCTGCTACGGTCACGTGCTGATACGGCCTGTGAGAAGGCAAATGCAATTCCAATAAATGTCAAATCACATTACATAAAAAAAATTGGCAGCTCATATACTTCACCTCTCCGCCTGGAGTGCTTCTGTCGTCTGAGGAGACATTAACGCAGCAACGTCACTCTCATCTGAAGCGTACGCAGCTAAGCTGCGTAGAAAGCTTGGACGGGGTGTCGATACCAGATCAAATGTCCAGGTGAGTACATCATGGGCAGTTCCAGCGCGAGCAAATGGACGGTGTTCAAACCCTTGATACTGAGGCGATGACTGCTGGCCATCGTCCGCAACATCCGGAAGAAGCTCCGCAGCGAACACAACGTTAGGGTCCTCTACGTGCAAATGTACAAGCATACGCTCCACCACAGATAGGTCGTTTGGCACGAATACACCAATATTCGATGCTTGCTCGCTGACAAGTTCCTGCTGATCGTCACGAATGTGGAGGTCAATGTGGCGTACGGACCTCCATATTCCATCCGTTGATTGATGTGGAGCACTGATTACATCGTTCGCTGCAACCTCGAAAAGTGCGCGATCAGCCTCTATTAGCAGCTTTCGCCTTGCATCTGATAGTTCTTCGTCATCTTTGCTTGAGTAGAACGACAGATCGTACTTGGGTGTTGAAGTTTCAGGCTTCATTCTCTGATTCTGACTCTGTAGACTGAGTTCGTACTCCAGCAGTTTCTCCTACAACACCCACATCAGCACTAATTAGTTGTCACTCAAGCTGCATCCAATTGCAACACCGACAGACCTGATAGACTAAGAGTACGCAATTGGGGCAATCCAAGTGGCAGCACTCGTCGTCCTTCGGCTTGACTGGAGGAGTCAATGGACCTGACGGGACAAATTGCTCAGGCTTAAAAGCGACAGCACTCCGTCGTCAAAAAGTGCTAATACTAAAGCTTGTTCGTAGCCATACACTGACCAACTGCACTTACATTTTCCTTTCTTCGCTTGAGTGCCATCTCTCGCTCAAACTCCATGAAGGCGTCCATGCCATCGCTCAGGAACCGCCTCTGCTGCTGAGAATCGCGCCCAGTAATTACCCGTGTATAATTTTCACTGACGCACACGGTTGCAGCGTAATACGCACGGAAGCGTCCGCGACGGAGCACTCGCGGTACCAACATGTCTGGCACTTCTTGTTTGTCTCCGCCTCACGATTTCGGAAAATGTGCCAAATAATTGGTACAAGTACGTCAGAAGGCTGATGAAAAAAATTGCTGTGGCAATCATCCGCTAAGAAGCTCAACTCAACCGAGGTGGGTGCATTTTATTATGGACGAGTTTCCAGTGGTGTACATGTAGATGCGAATTTCTCACATCCACTTTCTTAAGGAAGGAGAGAGATAGTTTCGTCGCCGCCACGCACCTCGCGCTGTCGGTTGTGTCGACCCTTTGCACGCAAGGCGAGCAGTCCAGCAACGCCCACCAGTCCCAGCAGCAAGTAGCTTCCGATGTAGTCGGAGGCTTGGAATCCCGTTTCGCTGTCACCCATCGTGGTCATTAGGTTTGACGAGTGGCTTTTGTTTTTCTTCTTCTTTGGCAACTTGCAGTCGTGCACAGAGCGTGGATGGCGAGCGAACACAAAGGCCTCGGAAAACTCTTCGATATCACACAAGGCTACAGCAGTAACAATAAGCGCAGTCAGCAACAAGCTTAGTAAGCTTCACAGAGCTACACGAGACACCGTAACACGTACTATCGTGGCACTCAGGGATATGCTGAGGTTCACCGTGGAAGACCATCCGAACGGCGTGCGATCCGCTCTTCGTCTTGTACACTTCAATCACCAGCATGCCTGCGTACGGAGTCCAAAGGCGGTCCCAATTTTCCTTCACTGAAGCAGCGAGGAATGGCATGATAGTTGAATCATGCGCTGCAGCCAACAATACATGATGTCGGTCAGTGGCAATCAGTTAACCCTGAAAAAGGTGGAAATCCAACGCACCCATCGTGACAGAAAGCTTGTAGGCGTCCGGATCGCCGTTCAACACGCCATCAAGTCGAGTAAGCATGTCATGCGCCAGTGGCTGCATGGCAAGCTTTGCATACCACGAGTCGTTGTACGATAGAAATATACTTTGGCGCACTTCCACCTCATGAAACGTCTTAGTGAACGTTTTCTCGTCAATTCCTGCTGGCAGCTCCAGATCGTTGCAGCGGGCAGTGCTTAGACACTCCAGTGCAGAGCCCCATGAAAAATTGCCGACGAGGTCATTAAAGTGATGCTCGACCTCGACGGTGGCAGGGTCACGAAGGTGGTCCCAGAACTCCGGTGATTCGTTTGATAGTTCACCAATGTGCCTCATGAATGGGCAAATGTTCTCGTTGGCGTTAATATAATCCACAGAGATATCAGCAACATTCCAGGACAGCATGCGGTGTAGCTCAAGTGACTGTGCGCCGTCATCTGGGAAAAGCCCGTCAATCAGCGCTTGGCCCGACCCCAGCGTACGCTCTTGATCATCGCTTCGGAGATAAATCTCGCTCAGCTCCAAGTGCTGATTCATCAGGATAAAATATGTAAACGTGAGCACGAGGCACTTGCAGAAATGATACGTGAGATCAACGTACGGACAAGTTTGCAGTGGGGAAGAGCTTGAGCGGGCCGTCGCCCACGTAGGCGTCGCGAAGAAACCTGACACGTTGCGGTTAGCAGTTGCTCACTAAAAGTTTTAGGATAGGATGATGATCTACTCACCGCCCGTTGGTTTTGTGCTGCTGACGTCCAAGTGGAAGCAGTCCACCAATGACGCAGTCTCCATTGAGGATATTGTGGCCGTCCATGTAAGACTTGCGGTACAAGCGTCCAAACCCCTTCGAGTGCTCATTTGGGTTAATATCTTGAGACTGTAAACAAAACAGAGCGAACTGTGAGTTCAACGATCGCAGTGCACAAGACCAAACAGCGGATCGACGCTGCATACCGAGACTGAGGTGGTGGTGCAGTCCCATTTGGCGTTCATGGGGTTGTGTTTGTGCGCGTCCCAGCAGAAAAGCCTGGCGTAGGGCGCACGGGCACCGTGGCGTGCGATGATCTGAACCTGCTCCAGGGACTCCACACGTTCGGCCTGCTCAGGGGTGAGCGGCGGGATACGGGTAGCATCGATGCCGTCCATGTCGTTGCAGTAGCGGTGCGGTGCCCAGTCATCATACGGGCCGGCGCTAACTACGGGAGCGCCTACTAGCGCAGCAATTAACACAGCGATGTGCATTATCGTCCAACTTGTCCGCCGCTTCCCGTGCTAGGAGTCGCTTTGAATGGAAGATCGCCAATCGAATCGGCAACATATCGGTTCTGATTCATCAAAAGTACCGGTATTCCACAACCCATTCGCACCTAAGCGAATTTTTTCGCGTGTGTCCCGTTACGACGCAGGCAGCATTACTCAGGGCTTCTCCTTTACACGGTTCTCCCCTGCTCTCTACCGTGTGTAGAAAGCACTCGTCTCACAAGTCCTCGTTAACGACTTTCACTACAGCTGTCCACAATGGAGAGCGGTTCCGAGGATGAAGATAACGTCGTGTTCCTGCGCGAGGAGCTGCGCAAAAAGACGCAGGAGCTCAAGCAGATGCAGGACGAGTTCGACGAGTACACGCAGTCCAGCTATGAGCTGGAGCTGGAGCTAGAGCAGGAACTGTCCCGCGTGGAGAAGCGCAACACCCACCTACTCAGCAAAAACCAGTACTTGGAGCGCGACCTGCAGATCGCTCGCAATAAGTTGGAGGAGGCGCTGGACCAGACGCGACAGTTCGAGAACGAGCTGCAATCCACTCGCGTCGAGCTAGAAACGGCTGTACAGGCTCGTCGCAAGCTCGAGCAGCAGCTGGATGAACTCGAGACGCAGGTTCGCGTCCTGCAGGCCACTGAGTCGGATATTCGACACAAAATGGAGCGTGAGATGGAGGAGAAGGTCTTCCTACTGAGCGACCAGGAAGAGCTCCAACATGAACACGAACTGGCCACCGAGCGCTTCCGTACTGAGATCATGGATCTCAAGTCGGAACTCTATGCGCTGCAGCAAAAGTACGAAGACGCCACGACGGTGTCCGAGACGTTCTCGAACAACGACAGTATGGCCACGACCCGGAGTCATTCAGAAGACGACGATGAAGGCTACGACTCGAGTTACAATGAGAACTCGCTGCGTCACTCTACAGTGCACGAGCGTGATGAGATTGGCCGAGAAGTGTTGATCGAGTCGTTGCGAGAAGAGATCGAGGCCCTTTCGTCTACTGCACAGGATGAGACAGAGGCTCGTGCAGCAGCTGAAGCTGAAATGCAGCAGCTCCGCGAAAGTCTAGCTCACATGGAGGCGATGGAGGCGGAGATGACGGAAATGACTGATGAATTGATCGGTAAATCGCAAGAGATTCGTACTCGTGACGAACAGATTGAAGAACTGCGGGAGTCTTTGCTGAAGCTTCAGTCTGAGATGGCTACATCTAATGATGGATGTATTGAGTTCACGAACGAACGTGAGAACATGCAACGTCAGCTTGAAGACAAGAACAAGGAGATTATTATCCTTAAGGATGAGCTAGACACCCTCAAGTCGCAGTATGATGATCTGGCTGAGAATGAACGTCAACTCAAGACTCGTTTAGAACAGGAGAACGAAGCTATGGACGATTTGAAGGAGCAAATTGAGATCTTGACGAGGAACTTGGGGGAAAGCAAAGAGGAGCGAGGTGAACTGGAACGCAAGCTGCAGTTTAGCAGGGGCGAGATATCGCAAAATCGCAAGGAGGTGGAAGAGCTGAATAGCTTGAATTTGGACCTTCAGAAGCAGTTGGACGAAGCAACTAAGAGGACCTCCGAGCTGGAGCGTGCATCGGCTTTATCAGCTGCTTCCACTGTGCCGTCTGTCTCTGAGAAGGAAATGGCTGAATCGAAGCGACTGATGATGGAGATTCAGACTATGCGGGCGTCTTTGAACTCTCTGTCAGCGGAGAACGCGCGTCTGAGGAACCAGGAGGGCATGTCGTCGAGTGTTGTACCGGCTAAACGGGTATCGGCTGACGTACTGCAAGTGAACTACACGCCTGAGCAGCTTGCACGCAAGTATTTGGCTGAACGAACTCGTAATGCTTCGTTGCTGTCGCGTCTGCAGACTGTCTGCGGTAACATCCAAGTGTTCTGTCGTGTGCGACCGATCATCAACGAAGAGCTGGAGAAATCGTGGGGCTTCAAGCTGGCAGTGAACGTGGTGAATCAGTCGGACTTGGCGGCTATGGATATCCGTCCGGATCGTTCGTTTTCCAATGACTCTGATGGCAGCAACGGGCATATGGAGGCATTGGCAAACAACAGTTCGTGGAAAGTGTTCACGTTTGATCGCATTTTGGGTCCTGAAGAGACTCAAAATGACGTTTTCCGTGAAGTAGAGCCGATCGCGCAGTCTGTTGTGGATGGATTTAAAGCGTGTATCTTCGCGTATGGTCAAACCGGCTCAGGTAAAACGTACACTATGGAGGGTACCCCTAGTGATCCTGGTCTAAACTACAGGATCATCAGTCATCTCTTCCAATCGGTTCAGCTGCGTGGAGCGATCTACACACCTGCACCTGCCAGCAGCGAAGACCAGGACGATGCGATGAACGGTCTGCACAGCGCTACTGAGTCTTCGGTCTACCATGTTCAAGTTGGCGTGCTGGAGATCTATAACGACTCGTTGCGTGACTTGATCAACACAAACAACTCGAAGGGCCTGGAAATTCGCCACGATTCGGCAACTGGAGATATTTGCGTTCCTGATCTGACGATGGCCACCGTGTCTTCTCCTCAGCAGACGATCGACGTGTTGCGGAACGCGCAAACGAATCGTGTGACTGGAAAAACGAACTCGAACATGCACAGTAGTCGATCGCACAGTATTGTGATTGTGCAGATCTCGAAACGCCGGCCGGAAAGTGACGATACTGACAAGGATCCAGCCGATATTGATGTTGATGAAGAGGGATGTGGTAAGCTTTATCTCGTGGATCTGGCTGGTTCGGAGAGGGTCAAGAAGAGCAATGTGAGCGGGGATATGCTCAAGGAAGCGGCGCATATTAACAAATCTCTTTCGGCTCTGGCCGATGTGATGGAGGCTTTGGACAAGAAGATGGCTCACGTCCCATACCGTAACTCGAAACTCACGTATTTGCTACAGGATGTACTAAACTCGTCGTGCAAGACTGTGATGATTGTGAACGTTGGTCCGACGATCGAGAACGCGAGCGAGACATTCCGATCGCTTCAGCTGGCGGAACGTGTGCGCAATATCGTGGTGGGCCGGAA
The DNA here is from genome assembly GCA_033557915.1 of Phytophthora tentaculata. Lineage (NCBI taxonomy): Eukaryota > Oomycota > Peronosporomycetes > Peronosporales > Peronosporaceae > Phytophthora > Phytophthora tentaculata. The sequence goes on along the minus strand of JAUCEA010000016.1, from coordinate 5,519,627 downwards.
CCAGATTGTTAAGAACAAGAAGGATATACTGTCCGCCAAAAAGGCTTTCGCTGAGCTTCAGTCGTTGAAGCAACAGATGCAAATCTCCAAGAGGAAGTATATGCAATCACAACAGTCTGTGGTCGCTCTGGTAAGTCGCTGTGGCTCTGCTTTCTATTCGAGGAGGCATTTGTTCTCACATCACGGTTCCGATGCCTCCTCTCCTTCAGAAACGCGATCAGAAGAACCAGTCGGAAAAACAGTCGGCATCGCTGCAGAACCGGCTTAGATCATGGGAGACGCAGAACGAGAGTCTTAAGGCTCAAAACGAATCCCTGAAAAAACTCGTGGATGATCTAAGTAACCAACTCAAGGCGGAGCGAGAGACCAAGCAGAAGGAAGCGGAGCAACGCGAAACTGTTCAGCGAATGCTTCGACAGCAGAATGCGAAGACTCGCGTGTCTTCATCGCAGCAAGAGGCGCAACAAAAATTGCTCCATGAGCGCGAAGAAGAGATTAAGAAGCTACGACAGCAACTGACCGAAGCCAGACGACGAAGCACGACCTCACTCATCCCGCGGTTACCGTTGTCGTCGCCCCCGATGAAGAAGTCAAAGAGTAATAGACCTGCAAGTTCACCTGGTAATAACCAGCAAGACGGGGATAGTGCAAGTGCTTCGGGTGTGCAGAGTGCTGGTGCTAGTCGAGTTAAGACGCGCACGGTCTTTCGGGAGTCGTCTGGATCACGCTTACAGTCCAGCGGAACGGGCACCAATTCAGATCAAAGTCCACTAAGTAGCAAACGCCCGAGTTCGCTGGGCTCAACGAGATCATCATCAGCGCGGTCAACCTCCAAATCGAAGGCAGGAGTCTGGAAATAATTGGTCACAGAGCTCTTTAGATCGCGATAGAGAGCAGCATACCGTCAAGGCCTGAAGGCACAGTGGTGATCGATTGTAGATCACCGATTAGTTCATCCAGTGAGTAAAGGAATCAAAATCGCAGTACATCAGAGCGGCGAAATCAATTTCTTTGAATGTAAGACAGGGTTTTTACCAGCTGGAGTTCCCTGATACGTTCGCGTTCGCTGGAGGCATCACGGTGTTTGTGTAGTCTGACAGACTCCGCAGCACTTGTCGGAGTAGGCTTGGGTGTTGTTGACTTACGTTGTCAAACACATGCAGCAACTCAAAGAGAAGATCTTCTTGCACTTCGGTGGCAGCATCTGCAGCGTCACGATGTGTCGGCGACATGAACCCAATATTTGGAGGATTGAGCACACGCTCCAGTACGTCACTTATCGCAGGCTTCACGATGTTGTTAAAAGCTTCGTCTTCTTCGTCCTGGTCCTCGTTCTCGACTTCATGGAGCGGCGCTGCCAATGCCGATATCGAATCAATTCCTGAGGTTTCTGTTGTGTTTATGTTGAAGCTTGAACAAGCGTCGGCAGAGTCTTTACCTTCGTGATCGCCACGGTTGCTACATGCAGCAGCTTCTGCTTGAGCCTTCAGCTCCTGCTGAAGACTCGTAGATGACAAACGAATGGTATTGAAATCCCATCCGCTACCCACTGAAGCATCTCGAGCATGACGCTTGCCGCTATCCCTTTGACCGTATGATGGCAGAGTGTCGTCATCACGACCACCATTCGTGTGGCCGAATCCATTCTCGGCACGACCATTGTTGTAGCAGCTGTCTTTGGTCTGTGAATTTTCATCCTCCTGGTCGGTTTGCTGCTGATCTTCTAGTTGATTTCGATCCAAAAGCTCAGTAAGATGGGATATGTGCTTGGCTGAGCGGATGAAGGGGTGTTGCAGTAATTCCGTAGCCGTCGGTCTGTCCTGTGGAGCCTTCTGCAGACAGCACGACACAAAATCGACGAATCGAGGCGAAAAACTGCCTTCTAACACGGGCGGATCCATCGTCGGAATCATAAAGAGCACTCTCATCGGATGGATGCTGTAAAAAGGACAGCAAAATGACAGGATAACGTCAGTCATATGGGTAAAACCTAGTTGTCCGAGCAACAAATTTGCGTACTCTGCTAACGGAGGTGCACCCTTCGCCATTTCGATTGCGGTGATACCCAAGGACCAAATGTCCGCCTTAAAATCATATTCGGACTCTTGAATGACTTCAGGCGCCATCCAAAACGGAGTTCCCACTGCCGTGTTGCGTTTCGTCATCGTCTCTGTGATTTGACCGGTGACTCCAAAATCCGCCAGCTTCACGTGGCCATCTCCACTGAGTAGTACATTTGCAGCCTTGACGTCGCGGTGAATTTTCTTTTCTGAGTGCAGATACTCGAGTCCTTTCAATAGCTCACGCAGGATAATGGCGATGAACGCCTCGTCCAGTGGACCATTGCGCATAATATCCGACACCGAGCCACCCGACAGAAACTCCATAATGATCCTGCGCCAAGTAATGCATCAGTCCATGAAAATAGTTATCACTGGAAAGTGGACACTATTGTACTCACCAAAGTTTCGTCCCCGCAATAAACGATCCCGAGTACATCGTGAGCTGGTCGCAAGAACATTGGGACAGCACATGAATCTCCTACGCGTCGTCAATCAAACGTTACCTTCGTAATACTAGTAATATACACACAATAGAAAACTCAAACAGTAGCCGTACCTGCTGCACGTCCTCGATCTCGTCGGCCGCAGACTCCAGATCAATGATCTTGATGGCGACCACCTCGTCCGTGTGGGTGTTCACGCCTTTGTATACATCCCCAAACGCGCCTCCACCGATACGGTCCAGCAGCTCGTACTGCACCGTCGGGTCCAGACTGCCGCTCATTTTGGCTAGATGTTCTCAAATGGGCAGCATGATGCACTTCCCCCTCCCAAATTCTATGTCGACTTTTAATTGGCTGATGAAATTGTCATATCGTTCTACGATTGGCTGATATCATTAGCGAATTTTTAACGCCATCTGCCGATAGTGCTCATCCAGTTTCTGATACTCGGCCTCGAGGAAAGCTTTGCGGCGGTCGGTGCCCATGCCGTCCAATTCCTCCGTGTGCAGGCGAAACAGCCGCTTCTTGACCTCAAGGCGAAATTTCTTGAGCTGCGCCTCGTCGTTCGGGTCCACGAACGTGAATTTGCGCGCTTCGTAGCAGGTTTGCACCTGCTTCTGTGTGATTTTAAGTTTCTCCTGTACAGCGTGGATATCTGCAGTCGTCAATGCTTTCGTGCCTCGTCCAGTACCGCCAGCGTCCGCACTTTCCTCCGGTGAGAGCGAGAAAAACTCGTTCTTGATGCAGTTTTTCAGGTCAACTAGATCCCGTAGCTGAAACGAGTCATAAGATTTTGGTGAGATGTAGACACAACACCAGACATTGCAGGGATTACGTACGCTAGCAAATGCCGGGACCGGGTCCTCTACTGTAAGTTCATACACGTGTTCATTCGCCACTGCTTGCGCATGGATGCACTGCACCAGACGCTCGGCATGCCCTGTACTGTCACGTCTCAGTTAGAAACCCGTTATCTAATAAAGAGTAGTCAAGAAAGTCACCTTGGCGCTGGTACGTGGGGAAAATGAGAGCTTGGCAAATGCGATGCGTCTCGTTCTGGTCTGGCTTGCAGTATGGAGCTTTCCGCCCGAGTGGGTTGAAGAATTTAAAGACTGTAATAAACCCAACCGGGCAGAATGCACCACTTTCTGCTTCCGTTCGTTCGTAAATTATATACACTACCCATCGCGGGTCGGTAACATCCACGGCATCGGCACCTGGGCAATCACAGTTGTGTGAGAAAAGCCATTTTGAGCAAGTACTTGCGTGCAAAGCTCGCCTTCAATGAACCAGAGCGACAGAGTTTGCAGGTTTGCAAGGAGTTTCTGCGCAGGATCGTTATCCTCCAGTTTGCACTCATAGATTTGGAAGTGCCGTTCTCCTGCAGTGTCTGCGCCTTCTTTTGCAGGCGGCTTCAAACTGTACGACTCGATGCATTTCCCCGGTGGGCTGGTGCATTCTGTCGCTGCCTTCCGCAGCTCAGCGACAAACTCGCCTTTATCTCGAATAAACCCCTCCGGTAACGACGACCTCAACTTTGCTACAACATCCTCGGCACTGCATTCACAGATTGCTGTGAGATCAGCAACTGGTATCTCTTCCAAAATCGGGGGGAAATACTCACGTGGCTTCCTTCTTCGTGAACGAAACATCTAGCAGCGTGCGAAAGTCGAATCCGTTAAATGTTACTGCCATCTTGAGACCTTCATAGCCGTCCACAACTTCGTCGGCGCCGAATGCATGGTACGTGAATTTAGGGGAGAACCAGTTGAGCTTTTGTGCTTCAACGACGTTTGCGTCGCTAGCTACAAGTCATGACGAAAGCGGTTAAAGCGGCAGAATGATGAAGTGCAATTGCATTTCACAAATACCAATGGCCAGAGATGTAGCTTCAGTGGAAGACACCGAGTTCGCAAAGCGAACGCGCTTCACGGCGGGCGGCTGGGCCTCGTCCACAGGGCGCTTGCCTCTTGTAGCGTTACAGTCAGTTGGCGCCATTTATATGTAGCAAGAATTTGTTTGACAATCCTGTGACCGTACTTAGTCGAGTGGTGCGTGACTTTTGGTAGAGTAACTCACTTCTGATACTGGGCATGCATGTCATAATCGCACCGCTCTCAACTGGGAAACACAGCGAGAGACTACGAAATGCAGTTCATATTCTTTGATAGGTATCGCGGGTTTCACGAGCATTTATTAGTCCTGGTAATTTTTTATGTGTGTTTGAGAGCTTTAGCGACTCGGTGACGATTTGGTCCGTTGTCATTTTAACGAAGCATCAAAAGTTGTACTATAGTGTTGTACCGGCAGGTTGGGATCGATCACCTAATTCAATCTGCCGTAACTTTTGCTCTAGACCGAATTTTTTGAAATGGTTTCGTTTATTGGAATATTCGCCGAAAGCTCATTCGACTGGCGGAAAGACAGAGTTTTAGAACCAATAGGAGATGAGGAAACCGCCACCGAAAAACCTTACTCGCCAAAAGCCTAGATCATCGTCTTGTCGCTAGGGTAGGGTTGGCCTTTTTGTCCAAATCATTGATGAGAACATACAAAAAGCAAGATAGAATATTAACAAAAAAAGAGGGTCGTGTTCGAGATGGTCGAATTCGTCGAATACCAACAAGTGATGCATTCGGCAATTATAGTATGGTGTGTGACGTACGCATGCTTTATGGAAAAGAACAGTACCAACGTGTAGTATAAACACACGCCTTCCTGTTCGCGCCGAGAAATCTTTCGTACGACACGTTCTCGCCATGCTGTGCTGTACTGAACCAGTGTTCTCAGAAACTTTCCCATTGCCTGTTTCGGCGTCGTGTTGCTTTAACCGTGTCTAACTTAGGAACTAAAGCCCACCTCTTAGTACAAGACCGCTCGATGTGCTCTCCTTTGAAAGATACAGAAATTAGCGTTTAGTTTGGTGAGTTTAGCCAAATATTGGTTGTATAGCGTCATTTTTAAAATCTTCCTGGGATCAGGTGTTCGATCCCAATCTGCCGGTACAATAGTACTGTCAACAATGGAGTTGAAATAGATCACACGAGAAAACCTTTAAATCACCCGAACGGATCTGACCAACACAACAATGCCGGGAAGATAAGAGCACAATAAGACAGAAACAAACCTGGTTGAGTGGTCCTTCTGATTGCACAGCGCTTGCTGCGCTGTACACATATTCGCCTGTCTGTACGGTCAAAAGCATCACCCGAAGTAACCCATTCAAGATGTAGAGCTTAAGTAGCGTTAGTCTACGGTTACTTCCCCAGTCTATTCGCAATTCCACCGCCAACAGGCCGACGCCGCAGCGCTTGCGGCACTCCCCGTACTCGCAGACATGAGATGCTGGGTTTCGGCCCTGCTAGACTACCGCGCGAAGCCCTTAGATAACCCGACACACTCGAGCATTTCTCGCGACATTTTAGTTGCGGCGACTCCCGCGGACATTCCATATATCAGTAACGACGCTACCCCCAGGCAAGGCGCTGTCGGTGGATCTAGACACTGGAGAGGGTCTATCAATGAAGTATCCGACGCAGCGACGATCAGATATCTTGGGAAAGTTTCTGAAGTCTCTCGTGCGACGTGGCACACACTCGTTAGTACGCAAGTGGTGGAAAGGAATTGCAACGCTTCCACAGGAAGCCTTTCAGTGCTGTACTCAGGGTACTGGTGAGCAATCAAGTTACTGTTATAGATACAGCTAGTGCTGGGCGGCACGATGGATGCGAGGAAATTAACGAACATAACGTTCTGAGCCTAGTAGAGACCCGAGTTTCGACGCGTTGGACGCTTCACAATGTACACGCAAGGAGACTACAATTGCAGCGCCCTCGAATGAAAAATAGAGTGAGATCCACATGGCCCATTGACTGATTCAACCGTCTGGTCTGAGGCGTCGCCCTACGCTGGGAGCAGAGTTGAGCACGGCTACAGGAGCTACACAACATACAAGAAAAGCGATAATGCACACCAGGATTCGTCGAAACATGGCTTGTACTCTGAGCCCGTAAGCGACGGCACCAAGCTAAGTGATGGATAAATCGCAAACAAGGACATTAATCGGAATAATAAACTCTCACTACGCAATACTGAACATGTATTGTGTAGGAGGTATCTCTTCGTCAAATTATTTAAATATTTTATTTATGAGGGTGCAGCACTTGAATATCAGTGATGTTAACCTCATTGACTGTGTTTTTAATTTACAACGGTAACGAACAGCAACATCCTTACGCGGAAACATGTCCAAAGATGGATTCGAGTCACATTGGGCCAACTTGTAATAACACTAATTGGATTTGCTCTGAAAACGTTTCGCACGAGCAGCACCTGCAGGCTTACCATCAAATTCTCAAGTACATATAGCATATCCTCGCAAACTACCACTGGTGATCACTTTCCGAAGTGACATTAATGGTCATTGAATCAAAGAGTAGGTACGTATATATTCACGGTTCCGCCTCTTAGTAAGGTGCCCGATGCTGCGAACGTGCTCCTCGCTCATGCTTCACTCCTACAAAGTACGTTATTTCTATCTATCGTTATCAGCTACATTCTCCTGGCGTGCGAGCACGCACTCATTTCTTCCAAGTCAACGTGTACTTCACGTAAAGTGTATCGCTACATGGTGGCTTTGTTAGCATGATCCTCAATACATGGTAGACATCATATATGTACACACACAGTCTAATATAAGCTATGCTACACCTCTTTCATGTGGGAAAACTTGCACAACCGCGCTTGCATGACAACGGCTGATACGTGAAAGATCTTGTGAGCTACCATTTACATCAATTTATTGCGCGAAGTGTGTCTACGAAAGATACTACAATGAAATACCAAGTGAGGGCTAGTACGCTTGGTGCGTTTCGGCTGATATACGCCAAAAGCAGGTGTAACTAGGAACGTCATACGTGTTTGCCCTTGTCCAATCCACGATATGTTGACCGAGAGGATACTTTCTTAGTTAGTATTGTTAAAACAGTTTCGGGGCTTCTCATGGTTGTGCAGCACATTGTCATCACGCTAAAAAACCTCCTATCCGGGGTATATTTAGCCCCCAACCTAACCTTACTAAACGGTTTACTTGAATCTCGTGTAACCAGAACGCTGTATTATCATTTGGAGGCCTTCGTGACTACATGATATCTGATAAATAGCAATGACAAAGTATGTGTACAGATTACCATGAACTATTGTAAGCGCGCCCGCGACAAACCTGGAATAGAGGTTTGAGGAGTGCTACGTCGGAAATGCTCAGATGTAACGCGATTGGGGGCACGTCTTGAAGCTTTTATCACATGCTTAGTCTTAATGAGCTCAATAATGATAGCTCTGGCGACAATAACCTGTTTCCATCCATCATTCCTATTAAACTTAAATATGCAGAAGGTGAGCTCATGCAAGTACAGTCTCCGCCGGTTACGTTCGATGGATAAAAAAAACTAAATTGTGTCTACGAGGGCTTGGAAGAAATTACTGAAGTACAATGGAATATTTGACTCCTGCGGTGGGCGTGTAGGCTTAATTAGCATGACAGATCAAATAAATACCGCCTGACAAACTCATTTGAAGAACAACTTTTTTCTGTCTTCTCTTCGTTTCTCTCATCTTGTTGCTACTCTCCAGAACAATAGCGAAGCCGCTTTCGTAGTCGTCTCCTTGCGTTCCATCTAATAATGGCCTCATACAACCACGTCTACGCGAGGAAAAATGAGCGAAAGAGGTTTTAAGCGTTGAAAGACACGAAATTTATTTTTGATTTAGTGATACTTCAAGAAGCTGGTACTGAGCTCGTTTGGATGCGTTTCCTCATGAACATAGTGCTCTTTTGATGTCAATCACGTTAATCGTCCATGGGCATCGATTAAATTCTGCACAGAGCCCCTTCTGGACCCCTACAAGCTTCGGCGTGAGGTCGACTCAGGTGGGGCTTACTCCTACATTCTGGGCAGAGCCCAGTGTCGCGCCACTGCTCACAGTGCACGATAGTAGCTTGTTCTTGAATACACCAACGACGTGAAGCCAGTGAGCATCGCCTCGGCCTCTGAGACGTCAACACCTGTCGGCAGTGCACTCGACACTGGCATACCCGCTTACTGTTAAAAGAGGCAATACGTATAGATGTAGCCTACACAATTTGTGCCACGTATTTACATATATTAACAAAATTTGGTTACATACAAATTTGGGTTGTGACCCGTGATCATACGGCGATCTTATTGGCCACTTACCCACCTTGACCTTCAACCCGGTGTACAGCCATAGAGCAGCCAGTCGTGCAGAGAGGCCACATCTATTTGTGGCTACCGTAACGTGTTGTGATACTGAGACTTTATGATGCTGCAGAGACTTTATAGTGCCGAACCGTAGTGTATTGTGAAAGTGAGGCGTTCTCAGATCACACTTTGACACATATCCTCAGCAATGCCACTGCGCGAACGATGCAGTAGACGCAACCACGATATAATGATTTAAGATCGGCCTGCCACGACTCGGTAGCTGGATACGCAGAACCTACACTACGCGGGGCATCTTAGTGAAAGTTCTGCGTATTCAGCTATCGATATTGGAGGGGGATGGTGGCGCGTAGCTCTAGATTATTAGACCATGGCGGCGGCGACTGTGACGGTGGCCGAGCCACTGCAGGGTAAACCAGAACAACTACTCCATGAGTGGCGATCGTACTAAGATTTAGCCATATAACGTCATCTCCAAAGAACGCAGCTCCTCAACACGCTGCTCCACCTTGAGCTTAACGCCTCGTGCTATGCAATGCTAGTCAGCGCGAGATGGCATTTAGTTTTGTGTTTCACAGTATTATTTTATGTGCGTTTGGCGCCAACAAATTCGTAAGCAGTTTGCTTACTCCCCAAAATAGCAGCGATTTGTATGGAAAAGTCGTCCGGACTAAAATGAATTCATGTGCGCACAGACGCACAGAAAACGCAAAAGTTTTCATACGAAAAAGGCGTCAGACGCCAACAAATTCAAGAGAATTTATTTTGCCAGATCAAACAATCTGAAGTAAGTTACTTCAAGTACCGTATGAAACGCCAATGTTTTAACAGCACAAGTACCGAGAAGAGTGTATTTCTACTGGAAAACGACAGCAATCTCGTCGGACTCGTGGCCAGTTTTCTCTCTGGTCGTACGGTACTTCGGCTACGCGCTGTGAACAGGTTCATGTGGGCAAACGCACCAAGAATGGTGAGTACGCTACATCTCGAGACGCATTCACCAGCACTGCAGCATTTCTCCAGTGGTAAACTCACAGCGTTGCTGCTGAGTTGCAGCAAGCTCACCAGTCTCGTCGTCACCAGCAAGCTTCGATCACACGCCGAGTCGATCAGAAATGCCTCTAAAACAATGGTGCATCGCCGACCTTCCTTCAGTCGTCCTTCCAATCAACAGGGTGGAACCAAGAACGGCTTACTTGTAGGTGAACTGATACTGAGGGACATCGCGCGTGCGTTTGAGCGAGGAGCTTGCCCCGAGTTGCAGGAACTAAATCTTGGCTCACCACTCGATTATTTCGCTGAAAGCGACGACGTGCTGAAATGTCTGGAAGCTTTCGCTACAGGAAGACGCCGCAGTGTAGCAACTCAACGAAACGTGGCTTCTCTTCGGTATCTACGTCTTGACTCGACTTATCTGGGCGATACGCGCTTGAATCGGCTGGCGAGTGTGTTTGAACAGGCTGGAGACAGCAACTGCGTGAACTGCTTTGGGTCGTTGAAGACGCTGGTGCTGCGAAATAATTTCATTGGTGAAGCAGGTTGCCAGGCGCTGCTAAGAATGTTGCCATGTTTACCAGCGCTTCGTGTGCTGGATGTGAGTGCCAACATCCTCACGGACCTGGACGCACTCGCACTCGCCGACTGGATCTCTAGCCGTGCGGATGATATCAAGTCGGCACACAATCTTCGCACCCAGAACAAGTGTTGCTCGAGCAACAAGGTCAGGCCAAGCTGGAGAACAGACACACCAACCGTTCAGCTGCGCACGCTGTTGCTGCAAGACAATTTCATCGGTCAGGAAGGCTTGGAGGCGTTGTCTACAGCGCTCAACGCTCGACTGATACCGCTTTGAGGCTTTTGTCACTTTGTGTACCATGAAGTGTCAATCTGCAAAGGCAACAACAAGTGTGAGTGATCTTTGACAGTGGGGTATTACTATGATGAACTGAACTACAGGCCCAATGTCCACCGTCATTCTTCGATTATCATCTGTCTACATCTCACTTCGTACATACTACTCGGAAACGCCAGTAGTAATAATATAAAAATATATATCGAGAAAAATAATAAATATAATACGCAAAATAGTAATAAACAAAATAGCTTACATAATACAATAAATTGAAAATGTCGAAATCGGCGCTCACTTTACAATCGATAAATTGACGGTTGTCTACGAAGTGCGCCTGGTGCAGTAGTAGACCGTGCATGTCCAAGTATTTCCGTATTTGCTCGTCTGTGACTCGAGGTTGTGATGGAGGTTTGTCGAAGGGCGAGCTTGTTGCATCTTGGCCTGGTTCTTAAAGGATAACTTGATCTTGGACTTGCAGGTGCGGCTGGACATTGTGAAAGTGTTGTCAGGCGAGAAACTAGGTAGCGTAGCATGCGCGGATATTGAATACGGGTTGAAAACTGACACCGGCTGCGGTCCAAAGTGTTGATGAGCGATGATGGATAGCACATTCGCCATTTCCTTGGTCGTGTCCCCAAACCTAAACACTGCTGCCTCTACTCTCTGTTTTGAGTTAATGGTCACCTCCTTCATAGATCCGAACAGAGCTTTCATGAAGGATACGTCTTGTTTAAGGTCTTGGATGGCGTCAATGGTGCAACGATGAGGGACTGCATTAGCTTCATCGGTTAATTATTTTAGCTGCTGTCGCTGGCCTCTCTGACTACAGGCGATGTTGTGTGGTGGTGTCATGTGCGAGGAGATAGGGGGAGTGCGCATCTTTGGCTCTGACGAACTCACATAAAGCAATCAGATGGATTGGGCTGACTTCGATCATTGAATCGCCCAAGACGAGCTCATGGTACAGTCCACACCCTTGTGAAACGTGCTTCATCCTTGAGCGAGCACCCAACCTTGATAAACCTTGTCTGAATATTGTAGTCGTTGTCGAAGATGAAGTCTTTCTCGGTGTCGTCTAACAAGTTCTTGAGATGGTCTTCACCGTCTGCATCTCTCACTTTGAAGGGGACTAATTTGGTAGACTTCACCTTCGGTTCGATGTCGAACCGTTCTTCGATGGAAAAGAAGTGGTCGTTGAACTCGCCAGCGTAGAAAAAAAACCTTTTTGCTGTCCACTTGGTCTACCGAGTATTTTCCACCGTAATACTCAATTTCATGGATCGACATGAGATGAGTGCTTGTTTAATGATTGCGTTCCGCTCACCTGGATCCTTAACGTGCAGGGCAAGTGGAGAACGTACAAGTATCGCATTGAAGTACTTCTTGAACTCGGTTTCCACGAGATCCACACACTTGGCCGCAAGCTTGGCTTCCAGCTTTTCCATGTCGTTGAGATTATTGAGGTTGACCGCTGGTTCTGAGAAGCAACCAGCGAGCGGATCCTTCTCACAGGAAGATCCTAAGCATCTCAGTGAGGTTGTCAATCCAAGGAGGGGGCCATACAGTCCTCCTCCTCATTGAGAACCAAGATGAAATCCTGGCTCGGAATGTCTGCGTCACGGCTGGACATGGGTATTACAGCGAAGTCGGATATATGTAGTCTGTCAAGCCGATGTAGTCTTCAATCCTTACAGGAGCATGTAGACCACACACTGGATATTTAAAATTGGCAATTTTACATGCAAGCAGTAATTAGCACGTCCCACTGTCATACAAGAGCCAGAGAGAGAGAGAGAGAGAGAGAGAGAGAGAGAGAGATCGTGTGTAATATGCCCAGCCCAGCGCCTTTGAGGAGCTCCTGCTTTTCCTAAAGTCGCGTTGTCTCCTCCTAGCTTGGTGTATGTCTGATGAATACGCCCCCAAAACAATTGTGGCGCCTTGGCCCGTACTTGTACAGCCATCCTAGGAAATATTGGTGTAGGCTTTATACAGGCGTACGTCCTTCTCGGAACTCCACGGCGTCGCATTCGGCATGGCGATGCCTGCCTTGTGGTTGGTGATGGGGTTTGGTGGAAGGTCTGCAATTTGTATCGACACGAAACAAGTAGGAGGCTTCTATTTGCTTTGCCCCTTCGCATGGATAACTTTAGGAGGACACAAGCGTATTGTTTATGCTACTCCCCAGCCGTTTCTTGCATACAAGGATCAGTAGAAGTTTTGCTCAGCCTGAAAGCCGCGTCGCAAAAGGTCAAAAAATGGTAAAGTTACACACACACAAAGTCCTCGATGCTGTCGACCACTGTAAACAAATTATTGATTGACTCGGGCCTCAATTAAAATACAACTTCATTTCGATAGGATATAATATTGTATTTTGTTTTTACAGAAATGATGCATTGCAAGGCGGGGAAATAATACAATACATAACTCTAACTTTGATCAATATTTCAAAGGATTACTGTCCGTAGTAGGGCTTGAAGGTTGGCAGCTGATAAATACTGGTATTGGGAGCACACACAGCTGGCACAGATGTAGTACCACGTATGAAATTAGCACATGTAGCTGTTAAATATATATCGTGCACTTTAACCATCTCGATTTGTGGAAGAGAGGAGAGGTTGGATAGAGGCGCGAGACACGAGCAGCGCAATTTTAGCTTCCAGTATCCTAGCAAGCGCAGGATTTCCAGTCACCAACCTCGATTGCCAGGATTGATATTTGAGCGGGCCAAATACCACACCGGAATTTGCACCTGTGACGTCTGAAAATTTGTTGTACAGAGAGCACAGCACAAAGATACACTAATAAACAAAATAAAACACGGTATTCCCAGCGTAAGTCGAAGACGATCTAGTTAATAATTACCGTATTTTTTTAGTCACTGTACAATGTACAGTGCCTTGACATTACAATAAAGAAATGTATTAGCTGTTCATCACAACAAAAAGAAATAAATGAATACGAAAAAAAGAGTAATAATGGGCGTCACCTGAAATTACAAATCGCATTATGCAACGCACATTCGGCTCGGCTTTACTCACTATGAGGGGCGCAGTTTTGCCCCAACTTAGACCATCAAGGACGGCCGAGGTTAATACGTGAGGCAAACACAAATAGAATCATACATCAACATCTTGAAGATTCTAGAAAATTTGGCAGCCTCAGCCACAATATTGATGTCGACGTACACTTTCAAATGAGCACTCCCACGAGCACCACCACCAACCGAACAACTCCTCGCCGTGTCACTCTTGGAAGCCGCGGTGCCGGCTTCTCGGTCCAAGAAATTGGGGCTTTGCTTGCCGTTATGTGCGCCTCACTCCCGATTGGTATGGAGGATTGGGCAGAGGTTGCGCGTGAACATGCTCGCTCTTTTCCAAGCGAGAACCGTACTGCAGAGTCGCTCCGTCGTAAGTCTGCATTTTTTTGCCGTACTGGTGTGCCTACAGGGAGTGCAAGCTGCCCGGACGAAGTAGCTGAGGCTAAGCGCATCAAGAACTTGATAATCGAAAGGTACGACATTAGCAATGGCGACGACGGAGTTAAGGCTGTAGCGTCAGCCTTTGAGAGTGAAGTAGACGAGGACTCACAGACAAGCACAAGTGCGACATGAACTACACCGGCGACTACGGCTACAACAACCCATTCTTCAACGGTATCGACGGTGTCTGGGGGGCCAGACCAAGAACGGGTTCCACCACATACAACTTCAACAACCGTGAACGCACAAGTCGCTCGGCCTCTTGTTGCTGTTCGTGCTCATCGTAATGCAGGAGACGACGACCTGGTTCAGCTCCTTCAAGTCCAACTAGTACAAAGCCAAGAAGAAGAAAGACGTCGTCGTGAAGCTGATTTTTTTGGCGCGAGCGCTGCCTGCGAGAGCGGGAGGGGAAGCGGGAGCGTGATGAGCGACGGCTTCAACATGAACGCGAGCTCCGTGGAGGGAAGCGACTCCGATCGCGATCGAGAAGCGAAGCTGGTAGTGCCGGAAGACCTACAACAAGACGTGCTTCACCATTACCACACAAGCCTGGAAGGCGGACACCAAGGAATCGGAAGAACGTACCAGCGAGTTAGATCGCGTTTCCATTGGTGCGGCCTGTTCAAGATTGTACAGCGCTACGTGGGACAATGTGTGGACTGTAAGACAGGGAAGGGACGTCCGACACTTCAAGCAGAGTCGCCAGGAAACATGCAGGCGACGTACCCATTTCAGTACATCGCGATGGACCACATCTTGTCTCTGTCGAAGTCGCACAAGGGCAACACCGAGCTGCTCATCTGGGTTGACCTGTTTTCGGGATACGTGGTGGCCAGGGCAAATGCGTCGAGAACTGCGCAGACGATCGCCGAGAACTACAAAGAATGTGTCTACCGCCGATTCGGCACGAGTGACGTCATCCGATATGATCGGATGCCAGGCTTCATGTCTGACTTCTTCCGCGTGTTCAATCGCATCGTAGGACAGCGACAGCGTGCCACTATGGCGTATCGACCTCCAGCCGATGGAACGGCTGAACGGATGGTGCTAACGCTGACCACATCATTGAACATGTACGTCGCAGACGTAAATCAGAAAGATTGAGATGCGTACACGGAACGCTTGACGTTCGCCCTCAACATGGCGCATGACCGCATTTATGGAGAGACGCCGTTCTACTTGATCCACGGGTGGGACGCAAGGTCCACCCTGGAGGCGACGTTCCCGCTCCGCCGCACTCGACGCCGGGACTCGGAGCCGATGGCGCTACAACATCCAGCGACAGTATCAGCAGGCTCGAGAACACGTCAATGAAGCACTGCGCGAGGCGATCACGGCGAGAGCAGATCAACACAACGAGAATGTGCGTCCTCATGACATCAAGTCCGGAGACCAGGTGTGGCTATATCTGGATCGCGTCAAGGAAGGCTATGCTAGGAAGCTGGCGCACATGTGGCACGGGCCGTTCAGAGTCGCGGAGATGATCGATCGGCACGCGGCAAGGCTAGAAACCGTGGGCACTGAGTATCGACTGTTCTCGATCGTGCACGTGACGAAACTGAAGCTGGGGGGAGACCGCGTAGACTTCGACGCGAGCCTACTACCTGAAGACAGTTGGGAGCGTGAGCTGGACGAAGACGAGTTCGAAGTCGATCGGATCGCTGACGTACGAACAGGGCGACGAACGCGCTATGGACGGACCTTACGCGAATATCTGGTGTACTGGAAGGGCTACGCAGAACCTTCGTGGATCGACGAGCGGATCTAAATTGTG
The DNA here is from genome assembly GCA_033557915.1 of Phytophthora tentaculata. NCBI lineage: Eukaryota > Oomycota > Peronosporomycetes > Peronosporales > Peronosporaceae > Phytophthora > Phytophthora tentaculata. The sequence goes on along the minus strand of JAUCEA010000016.1, from coordinate 5,503,772 downwards.
GTGCGCTGTTGAGAGACTTTGAGCGTGGATGGACTGGTCGCAACCGTTTCGAAGCGATGCAGTCACGCGAGGAGTAAGCGGTGGAACATCTACGGTGAACTGGCCACCGTGGAGAAGCGAGAGGAAGAAGGACTTGCAGGATGACTGCAGGTTTCAAGGAGGAGGTGGAACATGTTATGCGTGAAGGGATAGACCGATCCGATACGCCAACCACGATGGAAAGAGCGGTAGGAGCGGATTGGGCTGGAAGGAATCCGCAAAGAAGAAGAACAAGAGCAAGAGAAGCTTCGAAATGCGAACCCTTGGAACAAGGTCACACGGAATTATCAAGCCGGACAGATCTACCCTATTCTTACTGCTGTTATGCGACTACTGGAAGATCGACCGTAAAACGGGGAGGGCTGCGTGGCGATGCAACGTGGATTAAGCCGGAGAGGTGAACTTGCCGGCCAGCCGGGGAATTTGGCGCGCAGTGTGAGCAACGTGTGCGTCACAGTAGTGGTTACGCCAGCGATCGGCATGATCCGTGATGGCCAGAGCATCCAGCAGATCGGCAGGCGCAGCATGAGGCTCCGAGCCAGGGTACCACACCCCAGCCTCGCCGTGTCGTAGAAAGTGGAGGAAGAAAGGGTCCAGTAGGAGATCAAGATCGCAGTGGCCACTCAGCATACCGATCTGCATCTGCTGGAGGAATGTCTTCCACCGGGCGCAAGCACGAGAGCCACGCTGTTTGCGGTGGGTGTACACCGCCGAGAGATAGCGGCTGGATCGATGCTTGGCAATGCTGATCGGGAAGGCGTGAGTGGAGTCCCAGTAAACGCGGATATACTCATCCTCGTAAGAGGAGTCAGCCTCCACGATGAACACGAACCCGCCCTCTACGCGAAAGGTATACGGGCGGGGTCGATTCGCAAGCACGTCCCACGGCTGCGCTGCCTCCAAGCGTCGCACACCGGCCTCATTGATCAGGTCTTCGTTCCAATCCCGGGGAGAAGGCGTCCGACCACGGAGAGGGAACAGCCACTCGAGAGGCTTGGTGAACTGGCGAAAAAGTAGATCCTGGTCCATCTCCACGATGCAGGTCTGACAAATTTCTACGAGCAGCCATGGAAACACGTCGCGTACTTGGCGAGATCTCCCACGGCGATAGCTGGGGATCTATTTCCTCCGGTGTACTCGTGTAGGAGGCAAGGCAGCCCACGCAGCTAGGACAGCGGATCGAGAGGCTCACGAGCCGGCTGGCTGCCCTCGGAACCAGACGACGCTTTATCACTGTTATTACTGGTATCGCTGGAACTGCTGGAGGTGCCGTCGTCAGGGGGTGGACCTGATCCGGATCCGGATGCCCGAGAAGATGAAGACCCCGGGCCGTGTGTACCCGAGCGACCTGAAGCCCGAGAGGCGCCTGAACCTTGAGAGGAGCGACGGTTGAGGACGACGACGCAACACTGAAGCGCCGGCGGGTAGATCGGGATTGGGAAAGGGCAGCAAAGAATTCGTCATCCTCACTGCTAGACGGAGGGTGAGAAGGATAGAGGATCTCAGAAGCCGGACCATAGGTAGCTGCGACCGCTGAAAGCACGTCGATCGGACGCTTGGCCGCCGATCGGGATGATGGGGGCGGAGTGGCAGTCCGAGCATGCTTGGGAACCCGATGGGGACGGCTAGGAGAGTGGCTAGGCGACCGGGGACGCTTCCGACTAGCAGAAGAGGACTGATGGCTGGAGGCTACGACAGGAGTGACTAGAGAGGCGAATCCCGCGGGCTGATCACGGGCTTGATCGCGTTCGGCCTTGAGAACACTCGCCGCAGCGGTATGCTGATCCAGTTGACGCTTCAGGTTGTCACGTTCTATTTTGAGGCCCGACACTTCGCTTCGTATTTCCGGCGAACGGACTCAGAACTCTCCACCTTGCTAAGGCGCTTTTCAAGGCGCGCGATCTGGGATCTAGCGGTCGCCACATGGGTACCTGTGACGTGATAAGAAGTGAGTACGAGGACAGGAGGGGCAAGGAGAACAAAGGCACGCACCGGTTGAATCCAACTCGTTTCGCGCCTGATCGCGCTGGTCGGTGACCTGCTGAAGCTTCTTTGCAGCGACCTGGTGCTTCGTGTCCAAGTCAGCGACCACCCCTTCCAGACGGCGGCACTTTGCAGTATAGGCGGCGATCGTGTTATCGGCACGTTTCAGACGGTGCTCGTAACCGTCGCGGGTTTCCCTGATCTGGCGTTTCTTCGCCGCTACCAGTTTCTCGAGACGATCCACTTCCTGCTGCGCAGCCTTGTGAGACTTAGCTGACTCGAACAGTTCCGTCGCGATTGGGGCGTTATGCTTCTTGGCCCTGGAGAGGTCAGATCGAGCTTGCGTTAGCTGGGTTTCCAGTGTGAGCAACCGCTTGGAGATATCGGGGGGAGGGGGGGGGGGGGGGGGGGCGCTAAGCCAGGACCGAGCGCTCTGGCGGCCGCCAACTGTGCCTCCAAGTCAGCTACCCGATCCTGGGCCTCGCGAACGGCCTCATCATACCGGAGCTGCACATCATGATATCGGAGACGGCAAGCTTCTATCTCTCGTGAGTTATCCAAGCGCTCCTGTAGAGCGGTCTGGCAATCGGCCAGCTCGGTACGCGAGGTCTCCAGCTGGTGACGCACAAGTTCATACTTGTGTAGGCAGAAGAGCACGAATGGCGATGCAGCATTGGCCGCGTCAGCGAGTTGTCGGTCCAGGTCAGTTTCCCGTGCATAAGCGGCCAGGTAGGCGCGTTGCAAAACCGCATGACTGTCGCGCAACTCCCACATCTCTTCGGCTTGGTCGACCGACAGCTGGAGAGCGTTCAGTGAAGCTCGCACGTCGGCCAGACAGACCTCGCGCTCCGCCACATCCACGGTGGGGACGACGACGGGGGGGGGGCTGTACCGGTGTGGGCTCCGGTGAAAGCCCACCGGTGCTGAGATCCACCGTCGACGCCTCGCTGGGAGTACGACCCGGCCAGGACAGCAACGCCCATCGGATGAAGAGCGAGCACGAGCTGGGAGGCACGCTCATGCGCAGACAGAAGTGAGTGAGAAGGCCCAGCAACGGCGAGAGCACACGGGCGTACCTAACGAGAACATGCGAAACGATATGGGGTGCAAAAAAGATGAGGGCACGGACGACCTGAAGTGTGTGTGGGGCGCGACAGTTGTGCTGTCGGCACTCACACAGGGGGCGATTGTGGTGAAGCGCCCGTTGAATTTTGACAAGCCCAGAGCTGAGTGATGGATATTGACTCGATCTGACCAAGCGGGCTCGGGGTGAAGCAAGGGCGGCGCGTCCCAGAGAGATGACGCAATACACCGTATCGGGTTGCAGCTGATTGGATCGGATCGGCAGGGGACGAGGAGATCGGATACGCGATCACCCGGAGAAGCGCTTGATCCGCCTCGCTTAGGTTGACTGATTTGTACCCATGTCCGGCAAAGTACGATTGGACCTTGAAGTACCAGATCGGTAATCATAAGATACGCAAGGTAGTGGGCCGAAAGGACTTTAAGTAATACAGAGTAAACTTTGCCTTGTCAACAACAAGTACCTTGAACTTCGATACTGTAGCGGGAAATTGCAGTGCCCCATACAGTAATCAAGTCCAAGTTAACAAGTACACGTGTCGATCGCCGGAGTTAGCAGCTTGGCCGGCCCGACTGCCGTCGCTCTCGTCCCAACTCCCCCGCTATTGGAAGCGGTCAAGAACCGCAAGTAAAGCTATATCTACCCCTCGTAAAGGAACCCTATACCCCCCAAGTCGATCAAGATCGACGACCTACCTGGCGCGTAGCCTGAAGAACTACCACGCTACGCTAACCCCCACTGTCCTGCGCCTCACCAAGGCGGAACCAACCGCAGGCCAAGCTTCCCTTCAAGTTCACCAGAGGAGTATAACCACCCCCGCCGACGGGTATACAAGGTGAGCCCTCAGCAACTCCACGGTTATCGGAGTACCCCCTCCGTTAGTCGGCAATCCGGGGCACAGTGTGTGAGGTTGGATCGCAACGCGATTTTGCGATACCCACTCCACCACAGTCTCGTAGCTCAATGTATCGCACCTCGAGCAGTACTTTAATGCTAGAATTGGTCCAAGTAATTGGCGTTTTCTTATCTTTTGGTGGCCTCCAGTGTTTTTTTAGGAGGAGGTGGTGTTTCTGTCTGACAACGTTCTGCCACTGGATTCTGCGAAGGTGGTGCATCAGAAGGGTCTTCGCTCCTGCTGCTCAAGTCGGCTGCTACCGACGCAAAGCTAGCGCCGTTCGCCTCTGTAGTTACGCTGGTGTCTGTGTCTGCAATTGCGCCTTCCAAACTGGCCGTATCTTACCTCTCCATCTCCCCCTCAGTACAGCTTGCTATTGGCTCTTGAAGAGTCGCATAACAAGTCTCCCGATAACTATACGGGCTCAACATAACTTAACCAAACCAAAATGTGAACCAAAGACGCCCTAAGGGCGTCTTTGCTTCACAAGGGGACGGAAGAAACAATGGTAATAGAGCAGCATAAGCAAGTGGACCAAGTCGGATTTGAGTCAAAGTATGAGTTGGAGTCATGGAGACTTGAGGAATACAAAGCAGCAATTAGTGAGGACAAAGTTTTCCAATCTGTTGGATACGCCTTTTCTCCTCATCGAGATGACACTGAACTTCCAACTAAAGATGAAAAAGATAAAATGTTGGAGACGAAGTATTCCCTGGCCGGCGGAAGTGAACGGTTGATGTTTGATCTCTCAACAGAAGTATTGTCAGAGCTTTGAACGCAGCCATTGAGCAGGTATCGAACCTTGATCCAGTAGGTATCTCCTCGGACACGACAAATAAACATTTAATGACTGGATACCATACAACTGCAAACCACTTTGAAACGTGCTTTGTGAGCGATTACGTCGGAAGAAAAGTCGCCGTAATCAATAGTGTGACGGGGTCAAACAGCACCTTGCACAGAGGAAGTGCTTACGGGTATTTACTACCCAAGTGAACGTCAGTTCACGTGTTCCCGGCCTCAAAGAGAACGGTTTGCTACTTAGAAGAGTAGATAAAGACTGATGTATTTATAGGTAAACTTAGCATGAGCTCTAATACAAACTAGAAGTCACCTATAGTGAAGCTATGTAGATATCCAATGGTTGGCTCGTGGGCCTCTGGTCCCACGTACCATGTACAAGAAAGAGTGACACATCACTCTTCATGTAACTAGGGTACACTTGAGATGTACCCCGTTACATCCTCCCCCACTTAACTGAGAATCACCTGATTCTCCAATCCCAACTGATTCCTCAATCCGAAGTGAGAGGATTAAAACACTGAAAGGTGCAATTCTCACACTGATCTGCCACACGGCTGGCGCGGCTCTCAATCACGCCCACAGTGACTTGTGCTCACAAAGCACGCTGGGCCCTGCGTCCCCACTCTCACAACTGTGTTGGCAGCAAAGCCGACACTCAGAGCTGCCTTAGCTCCTGCGCTATAGCGCGCTCAGTGCTTTGGCACGGGATGCAACAGCATCCGAACGTGTGCCATTCGCCCACATTTCGCACCGGAGGACACGACAGTCCTCGCGAACGCGTCCGGAGCGCGGTGTCTCCCACAAGGGACAACACCGATAAGAGCAACACCTGCCCAACAACGGAGGGAGCTCTAAGCTCACCTCGGGCCATGCCTTCGGCTCTTTACAAGGGTTCATCTTTGCGGGCGTAACTTCTTCCACGCTACGCCCTGTGTCTTGGTCATCATACCAACGACGCATAGGTGTCTCACATCGACACCATGTACCTTTACGGTACCCAATCATGGCGGGGCATACTGCCACCATACCACTATGCCACAGCGGCGTTGGTGTCTGCAAGCGACACCGTGTACCACGATGGTACTCAACCGCAGATGGGGCGCATCCCAGCACCATGCCACTGCGGTGTTGGCGTCCGGCATTGACGCCAAGTACTCGTGCAGTACTAAACCCACGGTGGTGCAAGCAGCTACCACCACGGCGCCATACTCGGCGCGGCACCAGTTGCGACTGCGTGCGTTGCCTCGACTGATACCTGGTCAGTTGTGTGTGCCCTCGTGCACAACACACGGGTCATGGCTCCATCGACCAATATATCCGGTGCGTTTCGTACATCACGTACAGCAACCGCCTTGCGTGCGGGTTATACTTCCGTTCACCCTGCTCGACAGGCCGTCATTGCCAGATGTGTACAGGGTCACGGCCCCATACACCTGGCGCGCTGTGTACTACGTACACGACAGCGGCCGTACGACTGAGCGAGGCGTTCGTTCGCCCTGCTCGTCTGATCATTTATTACCAAGGAACCTGAGCAGCGATGCATCAGGTCCACGCTTGCCTCCTATTGTGGTTGCGTCTGCAATCATTGCTGATACCTTTTCAGCTTAGTGAAGGCGTCTAGCGCCCGTGGTGCCCACCACCACACGAACAATGTTAGCGATAGGAACTAGGTCCCTAACTGTAACATGTTCATATTTCCTCTGCCGTTTTGGCCAGTACTTTGTGCGTCTTGATTTGGTTAGAGCCATCGCAACTCTTAACCCGGCTGATCGTATTCAGCATGCAGTCGATGTCCATCGACACTTTTCTTCGTTAGAAAATTGGTCTTTTCTCCGAGACCTGGGAGGAAAAGGATTTCCGAGCCTCTCCCCCACTTAGACTTGAGGCCATTGATTCTCTCGTGGCGTGTGATAGCCACAGGCCAACACGACGACTGTCTGCCTTGTGCAAGACTTGGGAGGAAGCGTATTTCCGAGCCTCTCCCCACTTAGACTTGAGACCGTTGAGTCTTTTGTCAAAGCCTCTGCACTGAAGGAAGCTACTCAGGTAGCATCCGAGGCGATCGACACGCCTGGTGACACGGCTGTGAGCCAAGGCGCAAGCTCACACCGCAGTTGGTCACCGTCAGCGTCTTCCGGACCCGTGCTTCACATACCGTGAGCACAGTCCTGGTGCACAGGACGAGGCCAAGACCAGGAGTTTCCACAGTGGATCTGGGAGCTCCGAGGGAGGGCACACTCCAGTGCCCAGCGAGCACGACGACGACAGCGTACACTCGCACGCTAGTGATCACGATGATCACGATTCAAAGACGCCTGAGCGCTCTGAGAGCCCTGCCGACGAGACCAAGGGCTCGCCAAATGCTGGCGGCGATGAGGGAGGCAAACCTCCGAAGAACCTCTCGCTCGCCGGGGGTCTTAAGCGTGCTCAGGTTGCTACAGCCGCAGCCGAGGAGGCGAAGCACTCCAAGAAGCGCATGGCTTCGAAGTCTCTGCATCGTGAAGAGAAGGAGACTCGTGGCCCTAACCACGATCTCTTCGGCTCCTCGGATGAAGAGGAGGAGAGTGCCATCGACGAGCCCCGGGAGATCACGGACGATCTCGACCAGCAGCAGGAGGACTTCCATGCTGCCCAGCGTAGGCGTGGGGGTCCGATGGCGACACCTGTCTGTCAGGGAGCTCCATCCACCCGAGAGGTTATTGGCCTCCCGAGAAGAGCTTTGGGGCCGACCGCTTCCTGGAGAAACTCACTTCTCCTCGTGGGCTTACTGGTGGCCACACTTCCAAGCAGTTTGAGTCTGCGTGACTTGACGTGGAACAAGTTACCCACGCCTGGTGAGGTCACATTAACCTTACCACTTGGAGCCATTGGCTCGGTGCGGAACTATGTTACCCGCCTTGACTGTGGAGCTCTGCTACCCATCGTGGATAGTGCCATTCGGCATCACCACTGTCGAAGCCCATACGGCGCGACGACCTTCGATGTTGGGATCTGCTGACGTGGCAGACCCACACGCACCGGAGAGAAGTTTATGTCCACCGGCATTGCCGCAGTGACACGCACACTTCGATGCGCGTCGCAGACCACATCTTGGAAGGCCGGTCACGCCATCGAAGATGTATAACACCCTTCGGCCGACCGTGTCGAAGGAGTCCGGGCCCTGGACTCCGAGTCGCTTGGAGCGACATCAGCCTGAACAAAGTTCAGGCTCGACTTACGGCGGTGACGGTGTCGTCGACGGCGACCGTGACGTGGAACTCCGTAACCCACGTCGTGTGATGTCTCGATGGCGACATCAGAGGCACTCAAGACATCGTGTGGAACTACGTTACCCACACAGGAAGCGCAGCCCGCGTCTTCCTCTTCAGTTATGGTCTGGGCGACCTTGTGTGGAACTACGTTACCCACACAGGAAGCACAAACAGCGTCTTCCTCTTCAGTTAAGGTCTGGGCGACCGTGTGTGGACCTAAGTTACCCACCAGGTTAGCACTAATAGGCATAACCACTGTCGAAGCCCATACGGCGCGACGACCTTCGGCGTTGGACGCTGCTGGCATAGCAGCTCCACACGCCGGGCAAAAGACCCATGCCCACGGCATTGCCGCAGCGGGGCATGGCCCTGTTGTACGTGGAGCTGTCAGCGAACCGACAACTTCGTGACGCTACTGCGTCCTGGCGGTCTCTTTCAGACGCCCAAGGCATGACAGAGGTGGGAACATGACTAACCAATGCTCCGTCATAGGCCTGGGCGGGCAGGCTATCGTAGCCTTGCCACACCAAATGTCCGGGTCTGTGCCTTGTGTTCGGCACAGCCAAATTGTTCATGGCGAGAACTGCGAGCGACACCGTGGTGCGCGAGTTCATCGAACGCAAACGTTCGGGTCCGTCGAGGACCATTGGTACTTCCCTCACCGTACCAAAGGCTAGTCCACCAAGGGCCAGCCCACGTCTGCCACTCTGACGTAGAGCGCAGTCAAGTGTCGCTATGCCAAGCGACATTCCGGCGGCGTGTCAACGCCCCAGAAATCATAAAACGTTCGAGGGGTACCGTACCCCCGTACACAACGTGTACTACCAGCAGTCGGCCACTGCTCTTCAGCGGTTTGAGAGAACCATGTCTCTCTGGGCTAAGTCTCGTGGTGCGCACAACCTGCACACCCATCACGAAGACTCAGCGCTCTTCAGTAGGGCATACCGCCTCTACTGGTGGCTGGGTGGCCCTCTCCCACCTGACCGTGGCCTGCGCCACCGGCACTGGGATCCACGAGCTGTCTTCGTCCCGAAGATTGGTGAAGGACATACACGCTGGTAGTGTCCATGTCCGCCGCACCTGGAGCAACGGACCAAGCTCTCGACTGAGCACAAGTCCATGGCTTCGGGCTCGCTGTTCGCACCGGTCTTCATGGGCTGCGCAACAGCAGGAGCATCATTATGGTCCTGCTCCGTTCCCATAGGAACACCAGCCTGGTCGTACCGGTGCTCCACTTCGCGAGAAGTACCAGCCTGCTTGTGACTGAAATCCTCTTGGAGGGCGATTCGAAGCGCCTCCTCCATTGTGGTCGCATGCACGCGAAATTGCTGCGTGCGTGCAGGACCGTCAGGCCGTCCATCAAGACTGCTGTCTTAATGTCTTCAGGTAGGGGACTCCCAGCTAGCGAAGCCGCCAATGTGCGCATCTCTTGTACGTACTCATGCAGCTCGCGTCTGCCTTGCTCGCAGGCGAGAAAGCGCGAGCGCTGGCGGAACTCGTTGTTCGCCGGTAGGAATGTGGCGTGCAACTGATCACACAGCTGCGCCCAGGATGCGAAGCATCCAGGAGATGTCGTCTCCCTGGTGTATGCCCAGTTCTTGGCACGCCCACCAAGGTTGGACAGGGCAAAAGCCACCCGAAGTGGCTCGTCCAAGATGAGGCCCGCCTTCATGGCGATCTCGACCTCTCGGACCCAGAAGTGAAGGCTTTCCCCTTCCTTCCCTTCAAACGCGGGGACCTTCAGCCTTACCGGCTTAGGCCGGGTTGCCTAGGATGCGGCCATTGAAGCCTCCAAGCTCCCGTGGACGTGCGCGATGAGACCACGCTAGTAGGTCTCAAACGCGGTCACGCGCTCGTGTTGCTCGGCAGGCGTCGCCGCCGCTAAGCTGTGGAGGACATCTTGCCCAAAGATGCCTCCCATCTTCCGAACAGACTTGAACTGCGAGTCGTTCAAGTGAGGAAACTCACTTCGGTCCATCGTGGCTCCAACGTCGAGACCACAGAGGATTCAGGCAGTGCAAGCTACCCGCGCAGGTGTAGAATTGACTACAAGTGCTACCAAGTGTGATGGGGTCACACAGCACCTTACACAGAGGAAGTGCTTACGGGTATTTACTACCCAAGTGAACGTCAGTTCACGTGTTCCCGGCCTCAAAGGGAACGGTTTGCTACTTAGAAGAGTAGATTAAAGACTGATGTATTTATAGGTAAACTTAGCATGAGCTCTAATACAAACTAGAAGTCACCTATAGTGAAGCTATGTAGATATCCAATGGTTGGCTCAGTGGGCCTCTGGTCCCATGTACCATGTACAAGAACGAGTGACACATCACTCTTCATGTAACCAGGGTACACTTGGGAATACCCCGTTACAAATGGCCAGGATGTACTGCAGAGGTTGGCGAAATTGTGCAGTGTGAATCCGTCCATGAGTGGGCACTTTTTTGCAGCGTGGTTTTTCGCAATGCTGAAAGTCTCTGTGATTAAATTTTGCTATTATGACTATTGGTTTTCACCTGCGATTAAGAGGAAATGGAAGCGATCCGACATCTTGTTTTTCGATCCAAGCCAAGCCTCGATCAACATTTCGCTTAATAGTCCAGTGTCGCTGACTCCTGTAAAATGGAACCAGGCGGCAAAAGGCAAAGTAGAAGAAGCAAAACGGATATAAGAGTGCGCGTGCTCGGATTCAAACCAGGGATTTCACCGCCACAAGGTGAGGTACTGACCACTATACTACACACGCCTGGAGAAGCAGGGTATCGATCCCTGTACCTCTCGCATGCTAAGCGAGCGCTCTACCATTTGAGCTACATCACCGAGTAATAGACGTACACACCCACCAAAAACAAAGTCCACCTTGCGGACGCATCACAGCTTCTCACAACCTACGCCGTTTAAAAAATTTCTGACGAACGTTGTTCAACACTCATCGTCTGCTCCTGGTTCAGCCATCAATACTCGAGTCAATTGTGACCGAATGTTTAAGAATCGCAGTGGGTTGGTGAGGGTGGTTGGGGTGGATTACAAAATGGACGTGAGGAGCATTAACGCTGGAATATAACAAGCAGTCCAGTGATTGGTTCATACTTCATAAGTAGTGCAGTAAGTACATGTTTCCATCCTACGACCAAGCAAGCTCGTCACGTTCTCAGCTTAAGATACTTCGCCAAGTAGATCAACGTCACCAGCACTACTTCCGGTAAGGATGGCATATTTGGCGTTAAACATATCTGCACCGGACCGGTTAAACTCTGCGCAAATACAACCCCTGCGTTGCCCATAGAGCCGAACTCTTTCCACCAGCCCACGTTTGCCTAAGGTGCGATAGATCACAACGCACCCGTCAGCATCCCCTGAAGCCTAAAGTGAGCCGTCATGAGAAAAGCTACACTGAATCTTGTTACCTTCAACTTGATGACCCCCAGAGAATCGAAGAGGTGGACGATGTCCGTCAATGCTGGGACCTTTTAAACGTTTGTACGGGGTACGCGTCGAAAAGAGAGACGCGTAATTGCCACTGCACTGCGCTACGAAGAAGGGTCTGTTTGGATGGGCTCGCAAGCAGGTATGAGCCAGCATATTGTCGTCGAGGCGGTCGTACAGCAACACTGTGGAACGCCAATCCCATACTAGCAGAGTCTGGTTGCTGGCATCACGCCGCGTAACTCCAGCACTTGATACAAACCGCTGGTCGTCGCCATCAAGGAAAAGGAGATCGTGGACGTCACCAAAAGACTTCGTAAATGTGGCGTGAGAGTAGATATAACCCTTGTCGGTACCAAACAGCAGCGAGTTTGGTTCCGTTGGGTGAACGTGCACTGTAGTAAAGCGCTCAACATTGGTGGAGACAGTACCGACAGGTCGCTGTTGTTCGTTCCGGGTTTGGCCGGTTTCAGCGTCTACATAGCAGAATAATCCATCATATCCACCCGAAGTATGTGTCTACCATCCAGAGACCACTTTGTTTGCTCATCACGCCAAGCGAATGGCGACTCAGCTCACGCTGGCATTTCTCCTTTTCTTCTGTTGAGGTTTTCCATACGCACACGGTAGTATCCATCGACGCTGATAGGAGCAGCTGAGGGTGGTTTGGATGCCATTACAACTCGTTCACGGCCTTGCTGTGGCCACTGAATCAGTGTCGAGTCAGTCTAAGCCATCGCCTTGGGCTTTGAGTCAGAAGTTGAGAAGCTCTGAATATCCTCATTGTCCTCGAACAAAGGCGATGTATGACTTAAACCGTCTCCTACACTCTCTACTGCCGTGATAGGGTGCGACAACTGTGGTTCGTTTGGGTCGCGCCTCCGACGCCGCTTGGCTGCGTATCTGCGGAACGCAAAAGTGTCTTCTTCTCGCGCAAAAGCTCGACTCTGACAAGCGAGACGCTGGGCGGCGAGCACCCACCGCTTCTCAACGTCATCTGTTGCTCTTGCAAGAACTGTGCACGGTGGAGAAGGTGAGGCTGGCGCACTGGGAATATCGTCGCAGTGCGACGATGAAGAAGACGGCGACGGAGAGGAGGCATGCTCGAGGATCGAGTCCATCCGAGACTGTTAAAAACAGTACTTCATCCAATCACGTTCCCTTTTCTGCTCGATTTTAGCCAATCGTCAGCCATAACGGCGGAACAGTTCAATCTGAGCGCAGAGCATCTCCAACGGTATTGGAAAATTGATTAGGTGAAATGAATCAAGAATTGTTCAGCGAACTCTCTCATAAAAGAGCCATTCGTTGTGTAATTTCACATGTACCCCCAACGGTTGTATTGCACTGCAATTTGCACGGTTATTTACAGTGTAGGCAACATCTCGAACCGCCGCAAAGAAGATGAACATGACAAGTTCTCGTGTGCTAGGGGCCTGTGCATCGCTCTCCTACATCCGGCGCAGGATGCGATCACGCAAGAAAAAACATGGAGGATCACGACCTGGTAGAAGCGCCAATATCGAACGCGATCGCGTCGCTGCATACGAGCGCTTCAGAAAAATGTATTTCAGTGAAAGGCCCATGTACACTGACGAGCAATTTAGACGACGTTTTCGTATGAGCAAAGCGTTGTTTTTATCCATTTTAGATGACCTTGGGCATCACGACCCATATTCCCCGTAGAAAGTCGTAGCAGTGCTGCAGGCGAAATATCTCCGGCCGAAGTCGTGGCTTTCTCTTCGTCTTAGTGCTACCAGACTTTGCTCCTTCCTCAAATTCGTGTTGTGCATTAGCATTTAGCTCCTCTCGCTTTGCCGTGAAGCGATTGGCAGCTTCGTCGGCATAATCTTTGTCTGTCCAGCCGCTATGGTCTTCAGCCCTTACCTGCTGTACATGTAGCCCACACACTCGATATCAATAATTGGCGGTTCTACATGCTAACCGTTTTCTAGCCCGTACCACTGCCACACAAGAGGCATAGAGCGCGACGTCGGGTCTAATAAGCCCAGCCCATCGACTTTGGAGAGCTCCTGTTTTTCTTGGAGTCGCGTCGTCTCCTCCTAGCTGGGTGTATGTATGATGAATACGGTCCCAAAAATGCGTGGCGTCCTGGTCCGTACTTGTACAGCCATCCTCGGAAATGTTGGTGTAGGCTTTACACAGGCGTACGTCCTCTTCAGGGCTCCACGGCGTCGCAAGCGGCATGGCGGCTTCTGTCTTGTGGTTGGTGGTGGGGTTTCGTGAAAGGTCTGCAATTCGTAGTGACACGAAGTGAATAGGGCTTCTATTCACTTCGCCCCCCACGTATTGCATGATTAGTTTTGGATTGTTACTTAGTCGTTACTTTTCTGCCCCCATCAATACACCGCTGGAGGATCAGTTTTTGTACTAGCACAATTCCTGCGTAGTTCTGCGCAATATTCAATACCGTTGGAGGTGCTCTAAGGCAGCCGAGCCGCCGCGCGTGTACGCGGTGGGGGACTTCAGCAGGATGGAGGATGAGCGCTACGGTGGCAAAAAGTCGCTGTGGACGCGCGTAAAGGAGGATCCGCTCGTGCCACTGGGCTGTGCGCTGACTACAGCCGTGCTGCTGGGTGGTCTGGTGACATTCCAGCGCGGACAGTCGAAGCTGGGCAACAAGTTCATGCAGGCACGTGTCGTAGCACAGACTGCAACCGTCATTGCGCTAGCAGGGGGTGCTGCGATGGCTGCTGGGGAGAAGCAAGAGAAAAAGAAAAAGAGCTACGAAGGCCGCATGGATATCAACTTGCGAGACGAATAAGGGCAGCAGAACTACGGATAGCCACAGCAGAAACAATCATGATCGCGAGAAAGAACGAGTCCATTTTGCAATTGAACATTGTACAGGTACACATGTTCGCACCGGTGAGCATCGTGCGGATGCGTTGAACTCACAGAATCTTTTGCAGATTTCCAATGACGTTGATGATTACTGACGCTGGCTTAGTAACTGTATGACAAGCATGGAAGTAGGTATCAATGATTCATTGCCTGTTTCTTTCATCTCGAGGTATTTGAAAGTTCTTTTAATACTGTCAGAGCAAAAGGCAAACGAAAAGTGTATTACTTCGTAGAACGCTACGCACTGATATGCGTGTTGTCTGCTTAATTGCCGGGACGCTGTTCGACAAATCACTTTTTCAATAAAATGGGGTTCAACACTAATCTTCTTTTCTAATTTCTTGGTTCGTTGATAAGAAGGAAGATACCGTCGCTTCATTTGAACGTATTAAAGTCGCGGACCTCATTCACGATCTCTAGTGCACGTTGCAGTAGCGTTCGCATCTCATCACAGTTCGAGCGCCTCGCCGCAATATCCCCAGTCTCCGCCAAGAGCTCGTTCAGCTTGTCCTCACGATACAGAGATGACACCAACTCGTTCTGAATGTTCTCCTTCGAGTGCCCCACCATGAAGCACATAATGGCCTTCGGCACCAAGTCCAGGAAATTTTTCCGCACAATATCAAAGTACGACGCAAGTAAGCTCTTGATGATTTCCGTCTCGATGCGTTCCCGGTCTGTAGGGTCATCGCCTTGTCGCATGCTCACAGGAACCTGAGGGAGCTTTACAACTGCTGGCTTTGAGCTAGTAGAAGCATCTGCCCCACTTTTCTTGCGACCTCCGCCGAAGAAGGACAAGAGACCGTTGCCTTCTTGTTTCTCCTCCGCTGACCCAGCATGGCCCGCAGGGATTGCGTTCTGCTTCGGTACTTGTCCTGCACGTCGAGGATCCTGATTAATCATATTGTTGCTGGGTGCTCCAGCCGACGCCATCGTCTCGCGCTGCATCTTCTCCATCAACTGCGCCACTGCACGACTGCCTCCAATGAAGTCTGGGTGGTTTGTGTTCACATAAGCCAGCTCAATCTGGATGAGGTTCTGGATCATAGCTTGTGTGGGGATCAATGAAGCTCGCAGCATACCGTTAACCACTTCCATGACACGGTCACGCAGCTCAGGGAAGCGCGTCAGCTCAATCGTCTCACACTGCGACGTCACACGCTGCAACTCATCAAATACAAGATCCACACACTGAAGTCCAGGCTGCTCCAAGCGACTAATCTGACGCTTCGCCAGTAGCTCAAATGATACTTCGGGAACAAACAGCGACTGACGTGGGCCGTTAGCGTTGCGAATAGTGGTACGGATGTCCTCGTCGCTGAGTCCGTCGAACGGGTTCACCTCACGAAGCGACTTTGAGAAGATTTCGTTGAAAATGTAATTGATACGCGCGCCACCGTAGAGTTCGTCCATCTCCACAAGCTGATGGTTGCGTCCGTCCAGCGAATTGGTGAAGTTGCTCGAGAAATGGGACAACAAATTGAGCAAACAACCGCCCATTTCGGTGGGAGTCATCTGCTCCGTGGGGGAGCCCATTTCGCCAAGTTCCTGGTCAAGATCAGAGATCATACTGCTGATCTTGGACTTGATTTCCGGTAGACAGTCGCGAATGTGGTGCATGAGAATCGTGTTGAGCGTCTTGGACAAGTATTGCGTTCCCATCCTTGAGGCGATGGCTCGGTAGGCCGGATGGGTCTTGAAAAAGGTCTGCTCTTTAGCTAGCGAGTCGCGAATCGACAGTTGGGAATTGATGTCCGCCTGGCTGCGGTTCACGACGCCCACGTAGCCTTTTTTGAGCGGGATGACGCGTCCCTGCAGCATGTCTATGGCGTCAGTGCCATCGTCCATGAGATCCAGTTTTGTAAGCACACCAATGGTTCGCTCTCCGTTTGGGTCGATCTCGCGTGCCATTTTGAGCGCATCACTGTTGGCCAGGTCTGTATTGGCTGAGGTGACGGCCAGGATGATGGAATTCGGATTCGAAATGAACTCGGTGCACATGTCACGGATCTGCTCCTCGATGTTGACTGGTTGGTCTCCAACTGGCACCTTGGTGATGCCAGGGAGATCCACGAGTGTGAGGTTGAGCACGTGAGGCGAGAAGACCTTGAGATTAATACTCTTGTTGCTGATTCCTTTGTTCTTGCCAGTAATACGGTCCGTCTCCTTCTCAATCTCGCGACGGATCTCGTTAAAGTCGGTGAACTTCTGGCCAGGTACGTGGAGAAACTCGCCCCATTCCTCAGCTGTCTCCTCCGCTCCCTCCACGGGAATAGTGGCTGACGAGTTGTATAGCTGCAGCACGAGGGGACGACGTGTGACGATGCCCGAGCCGCGCGGCAAGAAATCTTTGCCCACGATGTTCTCGAGCACCGATGACTTGCCGCTACTCTGGCTGCCAATGACCACGATCTGCGGGAGATTAATAGGCGATTGGCCGATGGCACTGAACACGTCCTGCAGCTTGTTGATAATAGGGATAAGCTGCTCCATGACGCCCTGTAGATGCTGTTTTCTTCGAGAATGCGGCGGTCTTTTCCTCTCTTCCGCCTTGGATGCGGACTGCTTTTTTAATCTGATTTTTGGGGAAAAACCTCGGAGGGTTTTTTCTTTGACTTTGGGTGTGTACCACATCTGATAGTCACTCGAAAGAGGATGTCGATAGTGCCCTTCAAGAACCTTCACCAGTCAAAACCATGGACGTCACCAACGAGCTGCAGTGGCGTGACCTGCATCTGCTGCAAGTGCATCGTGACACGCTGCGCTGTGCGCTTACGCGATGCGTCGCCTGCTGCTACAAGATTGTGCTGCACAACCGCCCAGGGTTGCTGCCTAACGTGAGGCCGGAGATGTGTCCACGCATGACACCAAAAGCTAAGAATGACAACGACCAGGAGACGCCAGTGCCTGCTAAAGCAGACAACTGCCGCATCGGTCTGTACGATGCCACTCAAGTGAAAAGCATCTTGACTGTAGGTGATGGTAACTTTTCGTACTCGTTGGCGCTGGCCCGTGCGCTGGGTCCAGACTCGGGTGTGCAGCTTGTGACAACGTCGCACGAGAGCAAGAAGACAGTGCTCGAGACGTACCCGGACGGAGAAAAGATTCTCGATGAGCTTAATGCGATGCCCCATGTGAATGTGCACCATGCAGTGGATGCTACCAATGCTGAACAGATGAAGACACTCGGTCAGTTCGACCGTGTCATTTGGAACTTCCCGTGCGTCCGAGCGCCGCGAGGTGAGGACGGACAGAACCAGGAGATGGAGACCAACAAGAAACTGCTGAACGATTTCTTCGCCCATGTGGCGCAGATCTTGACGCCTTCGGGCGAAGTACACGTGACACACAAGACCAAGAAGCCATTTGGTCAGTGGGGCATTGAAAAGATCGCCAAGACCAACAACCTCCGTCACCAGCAGTCTGTCGTATTTGACCGCTGTCTGTACCGGGGTTACTCGAACAAAAAGGTGCTGTCAAAGGGTTCGTTCCCGATCTGGGACTCGCTGACATTCATTTTCGTGCCTGAAGATCGTGCATTGCCGGAGCCAACAACAGAAGGCGACGCAGTTAAACCTGAAGTCACAGAGAACAACACTCCAGTCGAACCCGTCACGATGGATATTCTCAAGAAGCTGTACTTGCTACTGACACCGTCACTAGACGACATGCTGGGCTCGAAGAAGAAGAAAAAGGGGTTCAGAGGTCTTAACAGCAGTCAAAGGGACGTGAGCAACAAGGGTAGCAAGGACAACAGCGATCTCAAGAGTAACAACACGCACAAGGCTAACAACAAGCGAAAGCAGCCTGCGCCTGGTCAGTCGAAGGGAGGGAAGCGGAAAAAAGGTCGCAGATCATGATGCTGCCAGGCTTGCGCTGTTGTACTTCACAATACCAACGAATAGACTGCACTTAACACTTGCTCCAACTACAGTTTCTTTCCTAGACGTAAAGCTCCCTCTTGCCGTCTTTACTTGCTTTGGTGTTTTTCACGGGATCAGGAAGTCCTTTGTACGTTCGATATCGTTTCTGGATCCTCGTAGCCGCACGCTCCAATGTGTGAGCTCCAATCAAGACGAAGAGTCGATCATTGCTCAGTATCTTGAGCTCAGCCTTTGGGGTCGTGATAACGATGGGTAGTTCCACTTGGTGCGACGTTCCCATTGCTTGAGTTGACATGCGATAAATCCCAATACAAATACCCGAGTACGATGATGCGGCAAACGAGTGGAAGGCATCGCTGTACGTGCAATCCTTCTGCAAAAAACACAGTAAAGCACAAATGTAACAATGAGAAACTAAGGACAGGGATCGAGACCTCAGCTAAGACTTACTCTTAGCCGACGTGGAATCGAAAAGGTGTGAATCACTCCAGTACACCGAGGGCCTCCAACCAGTTGTCGAACGATCTTGTGAATGGAAGGGTTGAAGTATGTCTGCACGACCATGTTTTCACACAACTCGGGGTGCAGGATCCGCCCCGACATGTACAGAGGGAGACCGAAGATCTCTTTCTCAGACTTCTGCTCCGGTGCTTCGTGTTGTAAAATTTGGTCCCACAACTTGAACACTTCCATGCCCGAAATATCTGCTGCAATACCAGCTCTTGCGTTGCCACTCCCCGACTTTACATGGTGAAGCTGGTTGAGCTGGAATGACATACCCATGAACTTTGAGTTGACTTCATTGGCTAGCTCCGTAACAGTGAAGATTTTCGAGAAATTCATCTTGAGCTCCACTAACATCGTAGCAAAAATGGCCTCGGCATCAGCAATGCTGGACTCTAACTCAGCGTCCGATGCAGATTCGGAGATTATGGAGTTCTTTGCTCGTTTTCCAAGCACCACGACAGCAGCTGCAGCCTTGGCACCAGCACGTTGCAAGTCCGAATAAACCAGGGGGCTTCCGCGAACGAAATACTGAATCAGAACAAGCATCAGCGTTCGAGTCTAGGATCAATCCAGCATCAACTTTTAGGGCGTTTTCAAAACGTACCACATTTTTGAAGGCAGACAGCGTTCTCATCAAGATTTCTGAAGGTTCAGTACTATCCAAAATCGTGATCGGGGGATGGTTCACAGCGTATGGACTGCGAAGCGGAAGAATAAGCCATTGCAGGCTTTCTAACGAGTCTTCGCCCAAAAAGCTGCAAATGACGATATGGTTTGGGTGCAGTAGAATGTCGAGTGGCGGAGTGTGCAGTGTTTTCGATACTTCCGAGTCTAGGGCTGCGTGGATTGCAACATGAAGTTGAGGATTGTCGTAGGGGTTGCCGCTTGTAATGTTTCGGTTGGAGTTCTTGAAATTGAGAGCAATACTCTCGAGTGAGCGGTCCTGGATTTGCAATGAAATCGGAAAGTGTTAGACTCCAAAGTGATGTTGAGACGATCGTAATTTGCGCACCAGTACAAGTGACCCTGTCCTCGATGCTGCCAACTACCCAGCGTCCGGAGCAATAATAATAATGTCAGCTTATCAGTCCGTTCAACGAGCTCCTAATCTTCTCCTTGATAACGTACCGGACTGCGGTGCTTCATGGAGTCGTAGTTCGGGGTCATGTATGCCGTGTAAGCTGTTAGACTTCGTAGCTCATCACAAGGAAGATCGTCATCGTTGTGGTCGGCAGAAAGGATAGGCTGGAAAACGTCGCCTTTAGGATTCATGAACGTGGACGTGCTGCCTGGTCTCCGCATTTCCTCCAGACTGACCTCCTCGGGGCAGATCTTGTAATTAAATACTTGATCGAGGTCATCAGCGATGCAGTAGCACTGAATCCACTCGGTCATAAGTAAACTTTCGCCAGGGTTTAGTAGCACGCGCGGCTCGGAGTTGGTCTGGAAACTTGACTCGTCGTTGGAGAACATAACCTCCACACCGATAAGCAGTACAGTGCCTGAGGTTTCTCGAAAAACCCGTGTAGCTGCCTGAGCAAAAGTTAATCCAGCGTATCTCTGGCAGCATTAGACAAGCACGAGATTGTTAAGCTTCAGCAGGCACCGCGAGATCATTGCATGACACCCGTACCTTAGACAGATGAATGAGATACATTTCCTTCGCTGCACCTGCGTAATACTCTTTAATCCAGCTTTGCTCGGACAGTTCTTTCTCGGCGACATCGGTTGTTAAGATATCTGGCCCCGTGGATTTGTCTTTGCCAATTACTGCGAGCAATGGCGTCGAGCTTTCTTCCGTGGCTTCACTCGTGTCCACAGAAAGACTCGATCCCAGATTTGATAGCATTGTGGAGATACCGTTAGAGACAGAGTTTTGAGCTAACGACCCCATTTTGATAACATTCTCGCAGATAATGTCGTCTGGGTGCACGCCGGCAGCTAGCATGTGTCGCGCACTTTCAGCTCGTAGAACCATCACCAAAAACCGCACAGAAGATCTACAATCAAAACAAGATCAGTTAACAAAGATATTAATTCACACTATGTCACCACAGCAACCAGCAACTCACCCCACGTAGCGTTTTGTCGCGAGAACACGCATAATATTCATGGCATCTTCCGTTGCAGCGTCGCCTGTGAGCTTGTCTGGGAACACAAAAACAGCTCTGGCATCTCGAGCTAGAGACCGTTCGAGATCTTCTGAGCGGGTAGCATTGCCAGCGATGTAATTCACACGGGACGTGAAAATGGGGTCAGCCTTCAACTTTGCGATGAGTGGTTTTGTAAACTTGGACTTGCGTTCTCCTAGAACAACAGCTTCGAGTTGTTGTGTATCGGTATCACTTATGTGATCAACATGGAAAAGTTCTCGCAGTATGGCTGAGAGCTGAGCAAACGAGGGGTTCCCGATAATGAGGACATGCTTGGAGTCTGGCCTGGGCGTATAGGGCGGGTTCCCAATTTGACGCAGCTTGTATAGACTGATAAGGTTATCAATCTCCATCGAGAATAAAATAATTCCCATGACGATAAACATGATGGCTAAAAGCCGGCTTGGCACTGTTTGAGGAGCGTTGTCACCGTAGCCAACCGTACCAAGTGTCTGTCATACAACAGCAGGATGGTTAACAGGGATGAATACATATTTGCACTGCTCCAAACAACGTACCACAACTGTGAAGTAGAATGCGAACATGACGGACCAGGTTGAGTCCGAGCATTCGGAAGATTCGTGTCTTGTGACAGATCCATCGCTGCAGCTGTAGAGATGAGCGAAGCCGTTGTCAGTGAAGAACGGCATTTCACCAAGTGTCTCGAAGAAGAACATGATGGACGCGCCAACCATGATCATAAGCAAAATCTTGATGCCAAGTCGGACCATCATCCAGCCTTTTGTCGATCTGGGCACGTTTTTCTCCATCTCCAAGTAGCTTCTCAAGATGAAAACTGGCCGCATGACCGAGAAATCCAAGTACGTGCGTGTTCGCACTCCTCCAATAACTTTCACTGTGCCGAAGCCCACACCGAAATTCGACGCCAAGCACAGCAGCTCCAGCAGCGTGAGAGGCGAAAAGCAGAAAAGAAGCTTGTATCGCGACGCAAGGAAACGCACCACATCGTCCACAATGGCGATGACGTAGAGCCCAAGTACTGTATAATAGGACCACTCGGTGACGTCGTACGAGTTGAGTCTGGACATGGTGAGACCCAAGATACCGAAGGACACGAGTAATTGAACGGGTCGGTTCTAGCACAGCAGGGTCAGATCAATTACACGAATACACTGTACACCTCATTCTCTTACGATAATAGCGGCGGTGCGGGACGTGCGTGCCCATCGCCGGCAATTGAGTGAGAAGCCGACCTCGCCTTTGCGTAGTGACTTGCGTTGGCGGCGCGAGGTGACCGTCCAAAACAGCGAGATGAGCACCAGCCCTGCCAGTAGATAGGAGGCGTGGATCACCTGCTCCTGCGTATGTGCCCAGTCAGCCACGCAGCGCGGTGTGCTGGTGGTGAGGTTGGCCTCTTCGTTCTGGTTCACACAGATCATCCCCATGGCCGAATGAGGCGCTTGGTGCAGAACGGAATGACGAATATTGAGTGCGGGCAGTCGTGACTCGCGAGTGCGGGTTGCGGTAAAAGGCAAAAGCAGATGGGGCAGATTGGAGTGGCTGACTTGAGCGTGGTGCAAAACGCTTGGGTTTTCAGCTCGTGCTTCTCAACGGGCGAGTTCTCGTCTAGAAGCTTCACCAAGAAGCCGACAGCTATCTCCTCTCGTCGAATCAATAAACTTACTACTACTAAATGCACCGGCGGTGCAGCACCGCCCACAGATGCGTCGTTGCGTGCTGTCCTTGGAATCGACGGTCGAGAATGCGTATGCCCTAGCGCGCAAGCTAACGCCACTGACGAGAACTACTACTAGTACTACGTAGTACTACTGTCGAAAAGAAAACTACTATGTAGTAGTATACTACAGTACTGCTCCAGTTGATGAGAACAGCACAGCTAAATACCGCTCACTGCAGTGTTAGCGCCCATTGCGCCCCCACTCGGCTACAACTACGACTCTAACAAAAATGGAGGTTGATAGGAATGTGGCGTTGAGACAGGTCAAGCCGCAGACACAAGAGAGTCCACGCTTGGTTTAAAGTCGCCATGATCGTGTCATTCGCTATTTCGTCGTACGACTTCTGCTCGCCCAAGGCTAAGTTGGCGAGCATACTTTAATCCGACGAGAATACACAAATAAAAAGAAATGCAGAAACAGACCCAGCTCAAAGATCGAAGTTGGTGGTGGACAGCATTGACTTCACGGCTTCCCTTGACCACTGAGAACTCACTCAGCAAATTGCGTTGTGGGAACTGGTGGAACCATCCGAGCCACCGATGTCAGTTATGCTGTTCTGCAGTATTTACGACATTCAATTTAATAAGTTTAGTATTTACGTAATTTTGCTATCCTTACTAAAAAATAAAATAATATTCAGAGTGCCTCGAAGGTCGGAAAAAATATATTTCGAAGTAATAAATAGCTTTAATATTTTCCTTCCACATTTAATATTATTAATTTTTACAAATAGCAATTTAATATTATTAATTTTAGCAAATAGCATAATATTACTTGAAGTATTAATTTAGGACAATCAGGTGCACAGGTATTATTGATATTCACCGACACTTACACTCCACGACCAAAATTATACAGAAGACGATGTAACTCTGCCAATTTTTAGCATTTTATGAAACGGTTTCGACACAGTTCATTAACACGGTTATGAAGTCACGTTTACGCTAGCTCACGTACAAAAAACCGATTTTGCCCATCGGACATAATATACGAACACCATCACCATACAAAAATCTATATAAATGGAAAACCTGACAAAAATGATATGCGAAGCATTTGTATCGGGTGAGCTTTAGATCGACGGTGTATGGGCCTAACGAGGTGAGAACCCAGCAAAAATGGCATAGTATCCACGCAAACATAGTCCTTAACGACGTGTGAATCTTACCCAGCTGCTAGAGTGATGTTAAAAGAAAAATGTTGTGGTGCAGTCTTATCACCATGCTGGCCCTATGATTTGCTATAGAAATGAGCAGCGGGTGAGAAACTTCATTAATATCTACTCAAGTGTGCAAGCTCAAGCAGTGCAGCTTCGTTTCCTTACACTAAGAGCCACCCTGTCCGGTCCAACCCAACTAAACGTGAAACTGATGAGATAGCTCGGCTGAATGAGCGATCTAAGCTCACCCGATACAATATGTCCGATGGGAAAAAATGGTTTTTTGTACGTGAGCTAACCTGTAGAATGTGTAAACGTGAGGTTTGGCGCAATACTGCTCTTCATAACCGTGTTATAGAACTTGTGTCAAAACCGTTTCATATAAAATGCTGAAAATTGGCAGTACATTGTCTTTTGTATAATTCTAGCCGGGAGTGTATTGTTTCCATAGTGAAATCAAGAGAAGCATTCTTCAGTCACAAACAGCTTGCGTTTATATCGAATAGTGAGGCTAAGTCATTTCTGTTTCGCTTTTGCCGTTCAGTGATTTCTTAAAACCAGAAGTGCTCCCACCCAATTGCTGGTCCCGCCTACATTTCACTTATCAATTTGATTTCGAGCCCAAACTACTTGCTCTTCTACCCTTCGAAATGCCCAAGAACGTCGACATTTGCCGCGTGCTCTTTTCTGCCCTGTTTGTCCACTACTTTAAGTGCAACTACTGCAACAAAGTGCGTCGCTAGCTCCCTTCTAGTGGCTACGGAAACCTAATCAGTCATGTGAAGGACAAGCGCCAGACTACGAGGCGGAATACCTTGCCCGCGCCAGCTCTTTGGCAGGCAACCTACACTCGTTCGGTTTTGTGAGCGACAAGTTCGCCAATATCTACCACTGGATGGAATGGGTGGTTGGCCGAAAATGCCTCTTTTTGATGTGGACTACCCAGCAACTCGCTCCATTACCCGTATCAAGCCAATATCCTTGAAGACTCTGAAGAAGCACCTAGCTGCAACTACCCGAGCTGTCCAGAAGGAGATTTCCGAAGCAATCCCCCCCCGGCATTTGAAGTCACGTACGCGCTAGTTGTGCGCACTACGTTTCACTGTACATCGTCTATTGGAAGGGCGGCTAGATTTTCTACGTTCTATTGGCGGTGCCCCCCCCCCCTAGATGAGACCGACCTCACTGCTGCCTCGCACTGTGCGTACATTCGGAATTTTCTGGTAATTTTGGCCAATCAAGAGAGTCGCTGACATTTTTGGTCGTTGACAATTGTACCGCCAATCAGCTGACGTCGACCATGCTCGGTCTGTTGCGCGTCTCACCGTTTTAATCTGGTCACCAACAACTTTTTGGTGGAACACGAAGACCTGGTGAGGGCTGTGAGCACGCTAATGCCGGCGATATGGACGATCAAGAATCGCACCTAGCTCCGGTGCCACACAAGCCTAGCGCCCTTATGTGCTAATACTACTCGGTGGATCCCCACCTTCCTGATGCTGGAGCGATACGCTCGTATCCGCGAGACCATCAAGCGCGTCGATGCTGTCTACGACCTGGCTCCTAAGCCGATCACACGCCGACGCCTTCTAGCACTTGTCGAGGACCTCAAGACTTTCAACAGCGTGTACACGAAGTTTCAAGAAGAGGAAATATCGATGAAGTCGGTGCGGCATTTATTTGACATAATGTGTGAAATGTTTTCAGTAGCGGGTGACTACATACGCCCTGACGATGACGTCGTTCATTCCCCTGTCTTTGAAAGCGCCGTGGTGCAGATATGTTGCTGCCGTGTTGCTCTTATGTTACAAAAGTTGCTTTTTACCTACCTGTGTTGCTATATGTCAATTAGGTTGCTCGAGGTTCTGAAGCCGACTTGACAGCAGAGGAGTCACAGGTCCACCTGACGCTCCAACCGGAAGCTGCTGCTTCGGAGCCGGTTGCATCGTCACGTGGCTCGCGCACTCGGGCGCGCGCCCGCAGCGCCCGGACTCCCAGCACGTGGCACCGCGGTACGATCCGATCGCCACCGCTATCCCTCCCACAAGCAACCCCTACGAGAGACTGTTCTTGCGATATAAGTTGATCACGACGCCACAGCGTGTGTCCCTGCTGTCGGTGAACGTTGAGATGCTCGTGTTTCTGTGAACTAACCGCACGTTCTGGGATGCAAATACGCTAATGAGGCTCGATCTTGTTGACACCGAGGATAACTAGTGCCGATGTTGCTGCCGAAGGAAATTATATTAAAAATATTCCTCAATTGTTTATTAGGAGATTTCAGTTATTCATTTTTTCTGTCTCATTTCTTGAACTCATCGTTTCAAAAAATGAGCCCATACAAGCTTATTTCTCGAAACGGTGAGCCTAAAAATGAGACCAAAAATTTAATAACTAAAAACCCCTATTGGGTGTCACCTGACATCACAAATCGTTTTTTGCCTCAGAAACACATTATCTACAAAACCGGTAAAATGCATCATGATCTTGCAAGCTCCAAGTGATAAGCCATGGGACCGGTTGCTGTACTCCACACTCCTTGAGCCTTGCGAGTTATGACGGAACTAGAATCTTCATAAGACTGGTTGGCGTCACTGTCACTGTCACTCGGATCGAGCTCAGGGAGGAAAGCTTTGGCTTTCCTCTCTGCGCAACGCATTTGACGTAATTCATGGAGTAATGACGGCGGTAAATACAAAAAGAATCCACGCGAAATGAAGTTGCGCGATCCCCCACTGACGTCGTCCCATGCAAAGAACGCACCACCGCTCAACAGTGCGTGAGCAGAGCTCACTACTTCCGCCGTGTCGCATCTCTGCTTCCCCGTAGCACTTACAATACTACTCGAGGAAGTTAAGCTCGGGGCTTTGTTCACTTGAGAGCTCCCGGAGCCGAATAAATCGCCAAACACTGAATCAAATAGTCCAGTCGATCGAGGGACATCGACACTGAAGCTGCGGTGGCTAGGATTCATTGGAGGCTTCCCAGCATCAGACGTTGAATTGCCGCTACTGCTGCCTTCACTGGCACTCGATGTCACGCGTTGTCTTCCACTTATTGACTCTGGATTGGACGTAGCATCGACGCTGCTTCGTGGCGTTAATAAGCCGTTGCTTGGCCGGTTTAGATGAGGATTGTATAGGAATCTCAAGCGTAGTGGCAGCCCCACATTGCGTAGTTGAGCCAACACTTGATCGAACGGGGAATCGCTGACGTCGATGCCGTTCACTCGCACCAACTTCGCTCCAACTGGGACATCAACTAACGCTGGGTCCAATTTCTGTTGGTCTCAAAAGAATTCTGACACTGTAGCACCCAAGAACTGTCCTTCCTGCTCGTGACTTGGCGTTAATCGTAAGCCTAGACCCGCTCGAGTGGACATGGAATTCTTCAGCTTAGAAGGATACGCAGCAGGTGTTGCTTGTTCGAGCTGCACGTTCAGCTCCTCCAACGCCAACGCAAAGATCGGCATGCCTCGAAATACATGAGGGAACGGACAGTTCGCTCCAGCAAACAGGAAGCAGCTCAACATCGCCACAGGGAGGGCTTCTGCCTTGTCTGTCCGTAGCACATACAGCGCTGGGTCTTCTTGCTGCTCGATCGTCTTTAAACTGATGCTACTTCGTCGTGTAGAAGCCGTCGTGGTGCTCATTTTGGACGCAGCTCGTAACCTGCCATTGTTTATACTTGTGACGGGTATGTCAGTTGCATTGCTGCTATGACTCTTTTGTTTCTTGGCTGTCTTGAGCTTGGCTTGTTCCTCCAATTGTTTCAGTCTTTTCTGCTGAAGTTCGTGAAGTTTCTCCTTCTCCTGCTTCTCCTGCTTTTGTTGCAGTGTCTGACAGTAATTCTGAGTGTTCTCCAACACTCCTTCCAGCCATTTGTGCAGCATGCAACTGACATACCCGTCACAAGTATAAACAATGGCAGGTTACGAGCTGCGTCCAAAATGAGCACCACGATGGCCTCTACACGACGAAGTAGCATCAGTTTAAAGACGATCGAGCAGCAAGAAGACCCAGCGCTGTATGTGCTACGGACAGACAAGGCAGAAGCCCTCCCTGTGGCGATGTTGAGCTGCTTCCTGTTTGCTGGAGCGAACTGTCCGTTCCCTCATGTATACCGCTTTGAAAACTGCCGCTCAAACCAGGACGTGAAGGAGAGCATGGAAATGCTGGCAAACGGGGTGTCACGGAGAATTGTGAAGGACGTCGAGCCTGATCAATGCAGGAATAAGGTATTACGTGTGTGAGTGTTCCTCAATCTACTCATAGTGGCTAACATGACTTGTTTCCATATATATAAGTATTTACTTCGGTTATGGACTGCGTACAACAATGAGCGGCATCGAACCGGGAACGGCCCCGCACCCATTGAGCCACCATGCTTGGAAGTTATGCGGGACGTGTGGGGCGACAGAGATGGGATGCGATCGTCCCCACTCATCTCCTCCTCTATTGAATCGACTCAGTCGCCCAACGTGGGCTCGCGGTTTCTAGCTCTCACCACTCCTTCTCCGGTCTTCACGGCGGCTACTAATACAGCGGTGCCGAAATCATCAAACACCGCCGAGGGACCCACCATCCTCACCACGACGTGGCAGCAAAAAGTATAAAAAAACGCAAGGAGAGCACTTTGCAGCAGGGATGCATGTGCTTTCCGAGAGTATTAGCTTCAGCTATTTCATTGAGCAACCAAACATCATTGGAAGAAACCGGTACTTTGAGCCAAACCATGATGCGCCTTCTCATGGAGCAGCAAGAACGTCAAGCTGAAGCAACATCCCAGCTTCTGGAGCAGCAAAACCTTCAAGCGCAGGCGATGCAGCAAATGCTCGTGCAACTTACACAAATCGGAGAGAAGTTAGCTGGTAACGGGGGACAGTAACCTGTCTCGCTTTGATTTAGTGATAGCCCATTATCAATCAGCTGAGCCTTCAGATTCAGCAACGATAGGATCAGCAGGCTCAACAACATAGTCGATGACGATTTTATCAGCTAAAGTTTCAAAGATGTTGTGCACCACCACTGTTGCGGCTATCATATCACACGCTTTCTTCGCTGTTTATACCGCCATCACCCCCAGCCGCCTAAATCTTCCTTTTCATTTACCAAATGTTCTTTCAACCAACCATTCTTGTGCTGGAGTGCTTGAAGTTAAACACCTTCTGCTTGCCCGAGAGGTGCCCTCCCTCTTCTCGCTCCATGTAAGGTGTAATTAGCCACGGAAGAAGCGTATATCATGAGTCGCCTAGTAATTGAGTTTCAATTGGCATCTGTGTGCAATATTGGCGGCTTGAAGGAGAAAAATTCCACATCTTCTTGTCAGACCACGAACTAGGAAACATATCAATGCCCATAAACCGTAAATCACAGTCTACAATTGCCTGCACATTGATAGCAAGATAACACTTTCTGCAGTAAAACCCCTCGTAATCATCGGGGCGCTTAATCGCGACAAGGGATCCGTCGACAGCTCCAGTGACTCCAGGAATACCCTGCTTCTTCTTAAAATCAGCTTCTACCTTCCTCCAACCGTTCAAACTGTCTGGGAAAGTGACTATCTCGGGCAATAGACCCACCAAAAACTCGGTCAGCTCTGCTACTCCCTCAAATAAGACCGACTCATTCATACCCATTGCTGCAGCGCTTGCAACACGTTTAGAATAACTGTGCTTCCTGGCAGCAACTGTCTTGAACGTGAAGTCTCTGGAGGACAAAAGATGTACAAAGCTCTGGAAGGTTTTTTTGCTGCATCGTAGATTCTTCGTAAACCAAGCATCGCCAGAAGAGTCTAGTAGGAGGTCTTCAAAGTCCAGGTGTGTGACAGTAAGCTTGTTTGCCTTCGGATCCTTCTTAACAGCTACAGTAGCAGTCTCAGCTGCCGCGATAGCAGCACAACACGACACCAACGCTGCCGCGTTCTCGGCCACACTCATCAGTAGGAGGGTCTTGTACAAAAATAACTTAACCAAACGGTTCCGATTTAACTACGTCGGTGACCTGGTAAAATCGTACCCGTTTGGTTAAGCTGTTTTAGCCAATCAGAATCAATTCTAGTTATGGTCTGCTGAACTTAACCAAACCAGAGAAACGAAACAAAGACACCCTAACATACCCATCCAGAAAAACGATAGTCTTTTTTGCGGGATTTGTCAAAGTCAAAATATTCTCCTGCACTCCCACCTGATTCGTCTCGATGACACAAGTCATCTTGCTACAGTTTCTTTGCAACCTGACACAATTAAATGCCTCGTTTGTTCGAGAGTAGTGCGTCCAGAGTCCATCCCAGGTCAGTGGATCTAACGAAAATGCGAATGCGAGGGCTGTGCACGACTTTCCTGTCCCTGGAACTCCAAAAATCCACAACAGTGAATTCTCCTGAATTGAGCATCTTTGCATTTCATTCCACTGCTCCACAAACTGCCGTCGACAGTAAAAAACCACCTGACTGCCTGCGCGCCCAATTCCCGTTCCAGCGACACAACACTTAGGCAATGCCATCACTTGATCTTGAAGATTACTCAAAGCAATAGAAAAGTGGAAACGATCTTCTGATCTCCAGGCGACTTGCAGTGGCCTGGGCGTCGCCGGTATTTTAAGAGCTGTGACTGGGAAACCTTTACCAATACGCTCACAGGGCCTTTGCCAGCTGCAATTTCCTGCTTAGTGACTCCGAGTTGTGCCTCGTCTTCAGATAGATCAACATCGCTGATTTCCATCAACGCCATATCCAAAAGCTTCATTCCAGTCGTGAGACTTTCTGGAACACCGTTCTTCACGTCAGCCTCCGTCACCCAGACGTTGCCAACCTTCGCCAAATAAAGCTGCAGGTTCTTGACGGCCACATTCTTCAACGTATTTGTCTGTTTTGCCTTGATCGCGTCTTTTAATTTATCCACTGGAAGATTCACGTCGATGTTCACACTGAAAGGACTTCCCGCCACACCAACGTAACCACTGAGCATTCTCACTTATCTAAGCAAATCGTAGGAATGCTGGCGGCCAACAAATATTTACTCTTTATTGGTTGATAATTGTACATTTTTGGCCTATTACAAAGCACTATGTGCTTGCGAGCAAGTCGTAGGGTGGTTCCAAGTGCTAGAAGCTCATGCCGTCAAGCAACACAGGGGGTAGATTGTCACCTGATTTCTGTTGTTGGAGCTGTTTGTACAGCTCAATATGGGGCGGGATCCCTGTTGGGACCACCCACGGCGAGTCACCAAAAACTAGTAAATCACAAAGCTTGGCCATCATTCCAACGCTAACACTTTTTCGTTTTTCCAACAAAAATTCTTTGAAATCATGAGCTCTAAAGTGTTCCAGATCGATCTTGCCGTTTATATGGAAATACTGCGAAGCACACTCGCCTTTAGTCGCCCGAATCCAATTTGCAATGGCCGCCAGACTTCCTTTATAAGCTCTCTGTGTCTTCGATGACACGCACGCATCGCGCACATCTTGTGCGGCGGCTTCCCACTGGTTGGAGCTCTCTCTTAATGGCACCCCGCAGCTCCCAGCGGCATCCCTATCACCTGTTACCGAACTGCTAGAGAAATACGTCGCTGCTCTCAAGATGGAGCTGCTACGAGCAAACGCTGCAGCCATCGGAGCCAACTGCTACTAGTCAATATAGAGACCGTCGGGGCCAAGCTGTTACTGATGGGCGTCGATTCCGACGGAGTTAAGCATTTACTGAGCAACGTCGCCGGCGACGGGGCGGAGCTAGTACTGGTCAGCGTCGCACTCGTCGTGACGAGTCCACTGCTGCTTAAAGTCGCGGCCATCAGGGTGGAGCTGGTACTGGTAAGCGTCGCACTCGTCGGGGCGGAGCTGGTACTGGTCAGCGTCGTGGCCATCGGCGCGGGACAGGTCTTAGAATTTGCGTTGGTGATCTTCACGGCAAAGGCGCTTGAGATGAAGTGGCGCTGCGTGTTAATTGCAGCCAATCCAACACAGTCGGAATTTTCGGCTACGAAACATTGACCACACGGTTCATTTGACTTTGCATACAAATTGCTTGTGATAGTGTTTGTGCCACAGGAAATTGTCACGAATCGGCGGCCAAAAATCCTACGATCTCATACAGACTCCGAGATATCGCCTACAATTGCACGACAATCACCATTTCGGAAGGCCGTATCTAAGCGGACAAAGTTTTAGGGAAACGGCGCAGGTTCACAAAATCTCTGTACCCATCACAGAACTTTGTTTCTGGAATAACTCAGGCTTTGGAGTTAGCGTTATTCCACTCAAATAGAGTATTGGAATATCCAGCGGTATCCGTCATTTTTATTCAGATTTTATCCAGATATTCGTTATTAGAGAACTTTAGTTGCTGGAATAACGCAAGGCCTAGAATAACGAATATCTGGATAAAATCTGAATAAATGACGGATAGATTATCGACGGATATTCCAATACTCTATTCCAGTGTTTTCCACTGGAATATATTTCTGGACGACGGAATTCTTATTCCAAAGTTTGAGTTATTCCAGAAACTAACATGTAAAGTTCCCTATAATAGGCCTTGTGTTATTCCAGCAACTAAAGGGCCTTTTAGAGAACTTTGAGAAGAATTCCCGCTTATTAGGTGCGAAGCCAAAAAACTTACTTAAGTATCTCTCACTTTAGAATGTGAGAAGGCCATGGTGAGGCTGCTATGTGGTATCGCTGGAGTGGCATCAAAGCCTTTCGTTGTGAGCATCGACGCGAGTCTTTCGGTGAGTGAGTTGAAGGGCGCGATCAAGGGGGAGCGGGGAAATATGTTGGCGGTTGTTGACGCCTGCGACTTGCAGCTTTATCTTGCGAAGGTGGGCAACGCGTGGGTAAAGACTGAGGCTGATGTTAAGAACGGTATACCAGTTAGCGACACGACTGCAATGAAGCTTTTGGATGTGGAGATGGAGGAAATAGGAGGGGCCGGGCTATCGGAAGTCGATGTTCAGCTCCATGTCACCAAGTTGGAAATAGCAGCGGGCAGGGCTCCTGTGAACGTACTTGTGGTGGTTCCTCAGCAAGAGCGTGGTCGAACTGTGGCGATTGTTGTCACCAAGAAAAGAAAACTTGCTGAAATAAGCGAGTCAATTACGCCATCTTCGTTTGCAAAATGTAAGGGTGCTGGCAGCTGCGTGAAATGGTTGAAGAGGCTAAACGGTCAGATTGAGTGTCATCGTGTTGATCGTTCGGATGACAATGCACCGATCCCTCTTGTGCTTTTAAACGAAACCTTTGCAAAGTTCGAGGAAAACTGCAAGCGGATCCAATGCAGCTAGAAAGACTGTGAATTTGTGCTCGATCTGTGCGTTGAATTGTCCGCACCATTCGAGAACGAAGCAGCATTTGCAGCGAAGGCGCGGGAGCTACTAACAGACTACTTGCTCGCCGGTCATCCGGTTTCTACAATTACACCAGCAACAGTCAATGGATCAGTCTCCGATGGTTCTTATCGTTTTGGAAATACACTGCTGCTGAACTTGGAATGTAAACTCCAAAAAGGAGACGGCGGTGGGGATCCAACAATGCAAAACGTTGCATACTATATCATGAACTTACCACACGTGATCGACCGGCAATTTCCATGTTTCTTGGTGGATATTTGTGGGCCGCTGATCAGTGTGTTTGGAGCTATCAACACGAGCGATGAAGACGCGATCTGTGAGCCTCTGGTCATGAGCTTCCCCCTAATTTTCTACGATAGTGAGTGGTTGATGATGTCGTTGGCTCGCATGTGTGCGTCATTGAAGGCTGTTGTGCTAGAGCTGACAGACGAGTGCAACAAAATTAGCGCTATCAGTGAAGAATATGCAGCTAGACCGCGTGGAGTTGCTCTCGATCGACTGAATTTTCCGTATAAAGACTCGGTCGTCTTCAACGGAGATGTGATTTCATTTCAGTATGTCGATGTGATTCAGCGATATGTTTTCAAAGCGCGCCATGCTGGAAACGACATCATCATCAAGTTCGCCAAGCAATACGGGAAGGAAGTTCATGAGTATTGCTCGAGAGCTGGATTGGCACCTGAACTACTGTTCAGCGAATCACTGCCGAATGGCTGGGTATTTATCGTTATGGAATACGTTCCGTTGTTACCCATTAGTCAGGCCAATGGTAAGATGGCTCGTTGTCAGCTGCACGAAATCGGGAAGGCTTTGAGAGATGCATCTTTCGTTCATGGGGATCTTCGAGAGGCTAACGTGATGTGGAATTTCAAGAAAAACCGAGTCATGTTGATCGATTTCGATTGGTCGGGAGAGGATGGTGTTGCCACTTATCCTCCATTTATGAATACCGTCGACATACCGTGGCCAAGAGGGGCAGAGTACGGTAAGCCCCTTCGTGTTGCTCATTGCGCGTATTGGTTGGAGTCGATAGCTAATAAATTGGCTTGGTGATCAGTATTTGCTTTTTACTACGAAGTAATAGTAATTAAGAAAGTTGCTTTGCGTAGTACTTAAGTAATACTTTCTGGGCGATAAGCAATAGTATCAGTCGTAACCATTCTTCAACTTGTTGTTTGCTACTAGTACTACGAGCCCTCTTCCTCTTGATGCTCGTCTTGTTCGGCGTGTTTGTACTGCTCTGCTTTCGCCATGGCCTCGGCAGCACGAAGTTTGCGCTCCACATTACCACGACGTCTATCATTTCGCGGCAGCAACTTGCGCGCAGCTGTGAGATGTTTGACAGCTTCACTCCACGCCTCGTTAGGCGTCAGAACACTGTCGGCATAGATCAAATGCGTCTCCCAGTTCTTCGGTCGCAGCTTAAAAGAACGTTGAAACGCTGCAACAGCCTGCTGAAAATCTCCCAAAGCTGCAAATGTACGGCCGTACGTGCACATCAGAATGCTCCAGCTAGTCTTCTCATACTCAGGAACCACGGACAGTGCATTCTCAACGATAACCTTGGCTCGTTCCGCGTCCAGCGGCAACTCCACCAGCGCACGCATATTCCACACAGAAGCATCAGAAGAATCAATCTTTAGTGCCTTTTCCAATGCTGTACGAGCAGCCGGGAAGCGACGATCCCGCTGCTCGATTTTAGCGAGCTCAATGAGCAGCGGTGCGTCGTTCGGCACATGTTGACTGGCCATGGTCAGTGCTGATCGTGCCGCCTCATAGTTCTTCAGTCTAGCTTCAACACGAGCCAGAGCACGCCAGGACTCGACGGCTGTGGGCTGCACCTTCGTAGCCTCGTCGTAAAGTTCCCGTGCATTGTCCAGTTCTCCATGTTGCTCTTCAAAATCTCCGAAAGCGTGAAGTATTGGGCCAGTATGTTGCAAATTTTCGAGTGCTTTCTCGAAGATCTTACGAGCGTTACGCATACGACCGCGTCTTTTGTATAAAATGGCAAGGGACATCATACTGGGAACGTGATAGGGATGTTGCTCCAACGCCTCTACGTACAAGCCCAATGCTGCATCCTCGTTGCCTAATTCTTCCTCCATTTTGGCATATGAATTGTATGCGGATGGCTCCACGTACAGTCCACCATCAATAAGTCGACGGTATGCACGGCGTGCCTCGTACACGTCGCCAAGCTTGAAATGAGCCATAGCACCGAGAAGAATGAGCCACTTGTGAGTCGGAAAACGCTCAAACGCAGTTGTGATCACTGCCAATGCGTTCTTGTACAGCCCAGCATCATATTCAGCTTTGGCCCATGCGTGCCAGACTTGACCAGTTGCTCGCGGGTGAGAGACAGCGTTCTGGAAAATACTACGCGCTAAACCAACATGCTGGCACTTGGCTTCAAAGACACCGTAGGCCTGCATGATCAGGACGTCTCTGGGATGCTCTTCTAGAAGTTCTTGAAATCTTTCGCGAGCTTCGTCCGGGTGTCCAGCCTGAACCTCCCACAAAGCCATGCCCAGTCCTGCCATCGGATTGTGCGGATCTGTAGCTAAAATAACCTTGAATATGCGTTTGGCTTCCTGTAGGTTCTTCGTCTCCAACTCCATCGAACCCCACGATGTCCACAGTTCAGCGTCGAATGAAATTCGAGATGCCTTGGAGAAAATCATGCGCGCCAGTCCGTAGTTACCCGCCTTCCACTCCTGCAAACGTCAAGAATAAACAATTACTATTGGCTTGTGTTGCATAATTCACATAGCTGTCCGTACCATGACACCCCACTTGTTCCACATCCCCATATCCTTCGGATAGCGGCGCTGCAGCACGTTGCGGAAGAGATTTCGAGCAGTAGGGACATCCTCTCGCACTAGCTCATTCAAAGTAGGCTCAGGTCCCTGCCAGCGGCTCTTCAGTCCTTCCAGATACTTAAGATCAGGCTCCCATGGGATTTTACCCGACAGCTCGCTAAATTTCTTCTCCACTTGACGTGCGTAGTCCTGACCCTCATACAATGCGTCCATTGGTCGATAGCTATAGAATCGACGCGGCTGCATCTGCAGGGCAGCTGCTGCAGCTCCACCATGCCGAGTCAGTGCCTCAGAACGCCGCAGCACTCGCACCACCGTCCCCAAACCTCTCAT
The DNA here is from genome assembly GCA_033557915.1 of Phytophthora tentaculata. Classification (NCBI taxonomy): domain Eukaryota; phylum Oomycota; class Peronosporomycetes; order Peronosporales; family Peronosporaceae; genus Phytophthora; species Phytophthora tentaculata. The sequence goes on along the minus strand of JAUCEA010000016.1, from coordinate 5,467,527 downwards.
TTTCGGCACTGTTAAATAGATGAGTGACGCGGCACTAAAGTGAACACATGATCCGGATAGTTATCCGGAAAAGGACAATGTGGCTTACACAAATCACATGCGACGCGTTTGAACCAGTCAAATGCCTCGAGAAGCTCCAGTAGGGCGGCAATCGATGCTCATTACGTAAAAGCTTCTTTCCGAGGACTCCACCGTTTACAAGAATCATGTCGGCTGAGGAAGTTGTGGCTGAGGTTGAAGTGCCCAAGGAGCTGGGAGAGATGGACGCCCTCAAGGAGGTGCTTAAGAAGGCTCTCATCCACGATGGCCTCAAGCGTGGCCTGCACGAGGCCGCCAAGGCTCTGGACTCGCGTCGCGCCCGTCTGTGCTGCCTGGCCCAGGACTGCGACGAGCCCAGCTACAGTAAGCTGGTGCGCGCTCTGTGCGAGGAGCACGGCGTGAACCTCATCCTTGTGCCTTCGGGCAAGCAGCTCGGCGAGTGGTGCGGTCTGTGCAAGATCGACGCTCTGGGCGAGGCCCGCAAGGTCGTGTCCACGTCTTGCGCCGTCATCACGGACTTCGGTGAGGAGACCCACGCTCTGAACGTGCTGCTGGACTACCTCAAGCGCCAGGGCGAGAACTAAGCAGCTTCCGAGTCAGTGACCTAGGAGATCAAGTACAGGTTCGAGAGTAATGACCCCCGCGATCATAACACGAACTCCCAGGGAAGCTGATGATAGCTGTCCATTGGGCACCGAAGCTTTCAGTCGGAAGCTTTTACACTGTCACTCTGCTGTTAAGTCTTCTTCGTTTGTTTGTCTGCATGGTGTGTATGAATACAGGCTTCATTAGGACAAGCCTCAAAGGTTTTCAGTGTCACTTCGTTGAGATTACTTTTTAGCTAAACGCATTTGTCCAATCAATCTGTTGGGGTTTGTAGCGCACGCACTCCTCAATCGCTTCCTCCTTCATCCGGAGTGCATGAGACATCACTTGGCGTAATTCCTGCGCGACATGGTCGGCTATTGTCAAGGCGGCGAGCACATGTGATGACACCAACTGTGAATGCCTTCAGCAGCCGTGTATGACAGAGCTTGTAACGCAGCCGCAAGTTTGGCAGTCGCTCCATCCCAGTACCAATAACCACAATTGGAAGCCGCCGGGGGTCTGGATACCTTCGTCAGCGACATCGCCGTGCAGCACGTGCGAATCGTCAATAGGTAGGCGCAGCGTACTCCTGTCTTTGTCCAGCGTTGTCTGAATACAGCACATCGATCGATCATCGCTCGTGCGGCGACTTGTCAAGGAAACGGCGTTGCTTCGCCCGATTCAGCGGAGGCATTTGCGTCTCTGCGTTGCGTCCGTGTACATCGCGCATAGCAGAAGCTCGCATGTACTTGAATTTTCCTTGTGCTACGGGTTCCTCCATCGTTTCGTCTGGCTGCATTTGCCGCATACTCATCAAAAACGGGTGCTGCATCGCTTCAGTCGGTGTAATACGCGTGTCCGGGCTACAAAAGGCACAAAAGTGAGTCAGCTACGATGAGTAGATTTTCAAAATCAATTCTCCAAAACGTACTTGAAGTCCAGCATGCGCATCACGAGGTCGTGGAACGCTGGATACTGCTCTGGGCTGTGGTTTAACGTGCCGTATTTGTTGGCACTGGCCAGGATTTCTGCTAGTGTCTTCGTAGTATCGGGAATCTGGACAAATAGGTAAAACCAACGGTTAGTATACACATGTGACAAATACTGCAGCACACTAATCTACTCACCACATCGACTCCCTTGGGTGGGACGACCTTGTGCACCTTCAGACGATAGTCGATCCACTTATTGTTGCCTTCGGTCATCACAATCTCATCAAAGTATTCTCGTCGATAACTGGGATTGGCACGTGCAATCAGATCCCGTGGCGGCATCCCCAACACGTTGATGATTCGGTGCAGTTGGTCCGCCGAGTCGTAGCCACAAAACAGAGGTTTACCCGTGTGCATCTCCACTAAAATACAACCAAGACTCCACATATCAATAGCAGCAGTATATCGCATGCCCAGCAGCACTTCCGGAGCGCGATAGAAGCGACTCTGAGTATAGCGATGAATCTACAGATACCAAAACGTACAAATTAGTTTAAAAATACACCCAGAAATGCTAAAACGGTAGCCAGCAATAACGCACCTGATTGCGAGAAAGGCACGAGCTGCCAAAGTCGATGAGCTTCAAGGAGCTATGGCCGTGGGAAACCAGTAGAATATTCTCGGGTTTCAAGTCGCAGTGAATCACATTGACATTGGGATGCCGCATGTACTCGAGCGCCTTGAGGATCTGTCGCGTAAATTTCCTCAGCAGTTTCAAACTGATACCGTGGAAATTAGTTCCTCTAAGGACATCAAAGAGGTTCGGTCCCAGCCGCTCAAACACCAAACACTGATGTCCTTGGTGCATGAACGCATCCGTCAGTCTCACTGCGGGAAGAAACAAGGAAGCCATCAACGCAACGGTTAGCAACTCGCGACTTTTGAGTCGTTATGGTCTGAGAATAGATACCGAAACGAGCAACCACAAGAAGGATAAAGAAGCACCTACCGATGTGGTTGGTCGCGTCGTGCTGCTGAGGCAAATGAAGCAGATTCAGGATGTTGATCTCGGTCTGAGCCTGCTCTGTGTACTGCTGTTTCTTCTGCACAACTTTAATGGCCACGAGCTGCTTAGTCACGAGGTCCTGAGCCTCAACCACCTGACCGAATGAGCCCTGTAGATAGCGACTGGTCAGTTTCCTGTTTATGTTGTAGCTCCCTGTATAACGAGCTATAATCTTCGTACCGCGCCAAGTTTCCGTCCACGCACGAGGTAGCGGCCGTTGTTAAACGTCTCCTCGCCAGTCTCAGAGAAGACGTAGTTGGCAGGCATCTTCTTCTTCTTCTTTGCCAACACACCTGTATGTTTGGGGTTGTGTTTCCGGTAGTAGTTCTGCAACAGAGAGCGGTCAGTTAGAACGCTTGTTGCATGTTTGTTGCTCAATGCGGACAACGGCAGCGTTAAGACGGCACTCCACGCACCACGTTGATGACATTCAGTGTGCGCATGAGGCCGCGCGTGAGTTGGTGGCGGGGCGTGTCCTTGAGCGGCCGCCTGGCGGCGACAGCGCCATCCGTGATCTCCATCGCCTGCGGCTGCTCTGGCTGCTGCTCTGCGTCGGTTTGAGCGCCAAGAGAAAAAAGGGAAGGGCGCAATTCGCGGTTTTCTCACGAGGTTTTTCGCTTGATGAGGTTTTTCGGTGATAAACCTGCCTTATAGCATCTTATGCCTTTTGACAATGCTCCTCCGTTTTGCACTCGTTTCTTAGAGTCCCTGACAGCTGGGAAATGTGCGGATGCGCCGATGCGACCTCGTTGGCGTCGGCACAGTCGCGTGCATGGCGCAACAGAGTCGCTAGCGCCTGGAGCTTGACGCTGGCAACGGTGCTGCAAGCTAAAGGTGATTTGGCGCCTTTTCCACGACGACAAGGGTTTTCCCGCGCTGGAAGGCATACAAACCTTCATACTAAATCTCAGATCTTCGCGCCTCTCTATGCCAGGATCGCGATGCATGTACAAGTTGAAGCGAGCCGACTTAGGAGGAGCAAGAGAAGGGTAGCTCTCTGCCCCGGTGATCGACCTGCAACACCAGTTTTGTACATTTATTCTGGTGGCTGGAGTTAGCGCTCGAGCTCGTTTTGCGCTTGAGGGAATCCGTAGCGTCAGCGCCGCAATAAGTAATGTAGCAAGCAACATCGTTGTCGTCAATTATGAGATGTGCACTCGCCAGCAGCCGGGATTGTGTTGACCTCTTGGCCACCAAGTTGGTGCTCGTTAGCTCGCCTTTCGAGACGGAAATAAGACTCTTAGTTTGAGGACTGACATGAAGATCAAGAGACACTGTGAGTTGATAATATCAATTCATATTATTAAAAGAATACATTAGCTACTTTAGTTCTGCAGTAGAAAGCGAAGTTTTAGGACCATTGCAAACGCTAGTGCCACCGTCAAAACACTTAACGTTAGATCCAAAATAGCATACAGCAGTGATCTAAATGAGCCACGTCGTCACTGTCAGTGTTCCCATCTCCATATTGTGATCACAGTTTGAGCGTCAGCAGATCTGAATGCGAATAACACCGTCGCCTGTTGCAGCTCAGCGTGCCCGCCCCTCATTCCCCGATCTTCGTTGTCCTGACTACTGAGCGTCCATGACACCCCCAAAACCCAACGACGTTGAGACCATGACTGACTTGGCCAGCGCCGCCTACGGGTCGCGCGTGCTGTTCGCCACGGATGAGTGGTTCGCACCCGCAAGTTGTTTGCTGCTTCCTGAGCCTCCTGTCTTCATCGCTGACAAGTTCACAAACTTCGGCAAATGGATGGACGGATGGGAGACGCGTCGAAAGCGTATCCCCGGTCACGACTGGTGCGTTCTGGCGCTGGGTCTGCGCGGCGCCGTGGACATGGTGGACGTGGATACCGCCTTCTTCACGGGCAACAACGCGCCGCGTGTATCAATCCAGGCCGCCGATTTCTCCCAAAGTTACAGCGATGCACTTAAGATCCTTACAGCCAAAGCCACGGACGATCGCGCTATGGGCGTGTGTGCCACGCAGGAAGAGCTTGAGCTAGTGGGGCAGCTCGAGTCCGACAAGTGGACTGAGATCGTGCCTCCCACAAAGCTCGGACCTGGATATGCGGAAACCCGCCAGAATCTACTCCGAGTGCCGCCGTCCAAAAGAGGCCCGTGGACGCACCTACGGGTCAATATGTTCCCAGACGGAGGCATTGCACGCCTGCGTGTGTACGGAGAGGTGGAGATGGACTGGACGCGTGTGTCGAGCTCCAAGGTTCTCGATCTTGTTAGTGTTGAGAACGGTGGAAAGGTCATCGGCTTTAACGACGCTCATTATGGCCACCCGCGCAATTTGATGGCTCCAGGACGTAGCAAGACGATGGCAGGCGGCTGGGAGACTGCTCGCAAACCCACACGTCCTCCTGTTTTGAAGGCAGACCCTGCGACCGGACTACTAGAAGTGCCTGGCAAGGACTGGGTGGTGCTCAAGCTTGGGCATTCGGGAGTGATTCAGCAAGTTGAGGTGGATACGAACCATTTCAAGGGCAACTTCCCGGAGAGTTGTGTGGTGTACGGTACTCGATTTCATGGTACTGAGGACAAACTTCTGAAAGATGGAGCTGTAAAGTGGGAAGTTGTGCTACCGCGCGTGAAGCTGCAGGCTCACAAGCAGCAGTTTTTTTCGGACGCAGAGGGAACCGTGAACCTCATTCCTACTGGTGTCAACTACGTCAAGCTTGAAATGTTCCCGGATGGCGGCATCAGTCGTCTCCGATTGCTTGGACACAAGAAGGAAGCTGCTGCTCGACTGTAAGCAAAGGGGTGACTTTTACGTCGATCAATGCTAGTATGATTCTTCAGCACCTGTAGTTTGCGCCTGGGTCTCGTCCTCGCAGCGATACAAGGTTTCTCGCGGTGGCCGAAAGTGAATGCCTTCCCTGTTTACAGCAATGAATCAATTATCAATACACAATGCATGTGCGTTCACTTTGAATGAATGCTGTTTCTTACCGTAGGAGGTGCGATATCGGTAGGTTTCGAATACGAGCGAGATGTGTATTCGCCGACACACGGAGTTTTGCTGCGGCGTCAGTTGCGCGGCTCGTTATGGTGCGCGAAGACCGAATTGCATAAAGCGAAGATGCACGTGACAGGGAGCTCGTACTTGTATGGGTTTTTGCTCGAGCAGTAAATAATTTGTGCACAGCTTCACTGGACGTGAAGAATTCCACGTTGGGTCGTCGATGACCGTTTGCTATCGCAACTTTCATTTTTTGTTTCCCCTTCGATGGCTTAGTTCGCTGGGTCTTGGTGAGATCATTGGCCTGAGTGGCTGCATCAATCTCGTCAAGTGTATGCAAAATGGCGTTCTGGTAGCTCTGGATGGAGATTTGTCCATTTCCACGGGCGTCAAATCGATAGAGAAGTCTACAGCAATCGGAAGGCGGCAGTGGTTGGAGCCCTAGTAGGTTATGAAAATTCTTCAAGCTGTCAACGAAGTCCGACCACGGGGTTACATACTCGTCATCCCGGGCATTGTCAATATCGTTGTTGTACTGTGCTCCACTGGTAACTCGTTCGTTCGTCTTAAAGCTCTCTGAAAGCGCTTGGGTTACCATTGCACGGTTTGAATTTGCTTGCTCTCGAATCTGATGAACATATTGCTTCCAAAAGAACTATACACATAGGTGAGGGTAGATTATTGCATGAAAACCGTAGTGCAAATTGTAGCACAATTTACCTGATGCACGGGATCTATAAGAAACGTGCGAAACGTGCTGAAGCTGATGCCAGCGCTGTAAGGCGGTGAAAGTGCTTGGATCGCACGGTATAGGGCAAACCATTCTTGCTTGGGTATATCAATTTCATTGAAACCTAAAGCTGTTGTGTGGAAAATGAGGTCGCGCAGATAAATAACCCCGTTAATACTCAAGGTTTTGCGATCTTCAGTCATCACCTGCCCTCGACTGGTTGGGCTGGTTAAAAGAAAAAAAGTGTCCTCGAGTTTTTTGCCTTCCGCAGCTTGCCACAGAAAATCGCTTAGTTTGCACTTTAGTCGTGTGATACGACCACTTTGAGCAGTCTCGGGGAAGTCATGGCTGTCGTGGCTGTAGCGTTGGGCCAGTAAATTATTTGAGTGCACCGTGTAGAATAGATCGCCGTTCATCCGCTTCCATGATACGATCGAACCATAAACTCCCACTATGTTGGGATTGACAGGCATCAATGCGTCTCTTACTTCGGGTCGATGTACAAGGGACTCATTTCCGAGAAAGTCAAAAGGATTTTGTTGTACAACTGTACCGGCAGAAGCGCGGTCTTCCTCCAACTCGATCGGCAGCTCGTCAAGACTTTTGGTCGAGCTAGTTTTTGGCTTGCCTAACCAGGATGCTATGCGGACTGATATTTTAGATGACAGCAATGCAGCCCAATTCGGAAGGATTGAGCTGAGAGTCAACGAGTCTGCGCCTTTAGCATTTTGCTGTACAGAGTCCAATGTAGAAGTGGTAGTCAAAAACTCATCCCACAGAATAAATGGTCGTTCAGGATGGAGCATGAGCACGAGTTGGGCATCACGCTCTCGGTCAAAATCAAACGAAGACTCGCTACAAAGCTCATCGTAAGTACTTACCCAAGGAGAGCAAACAATGGACTCCCTCAGTATCGAGTGTTGCAGTATCGACGATAAAAACATTGAGAATTGGGCTGAAGTTTGAGCACTCGTTACAGCAGCCTGAAATCTCGCCCATACCAGATCGTAATTTTCTGTCACAGCTTGCTTTCTTTCCTGGCTGGTCATACAGCAGTTCACTGCCAGTAATGGAGAACGATGGTCTCGTTCATCGTCATGAGTTTTCGTTTCAAAGACAAAATACTGTCCAGGCGAGGGAAATCGCAATTGTACCACGCCGAGCGTTTTAACTTGAGACTTGTTATCGTTACCCACGACATCGAGTTGCGTTAGTTCATACTGCCAGTGATTGTTACGGTATTCCACTTGAACGGCTAGATTCGTATTGTCTGTCGATTCAATCAGAAGTATTACACTATCGTTGGTGTATACTCGAATACGTTTGGAGAGTAGCTTGTACCACCTTGAATCTACCCGTTCTTGAATTTTAGCCTCGGTTCCTTCGATGTGTACTCCTAGAATGCAGATACGGCTGTCTTGGTTTCCGTGGGCAGCGGAAGCTTCGCTCTCGCTTTGAGATGCAACATCAATTACAAATTTGCCCCCAATAACTTCTCCAATAGAACTTGAAAGTGAAACAATGCCTTTTCCTTTGACATGAGCCGTGATAGTTATTTCCATTGCAGAATGAGTTCCAAGTTGACCCTCTAATGGTGTTCGCGTCACTGAAGAAATCGGCATAATTGTATACACTTTATCATCTGAACGCGAAGCTGGGTCGTCGTGTTCCAATGCTACCTCAAATAAGCTGTTCGCGGCTTCACAATATTTTTCGGGCAAGGCGGCTATGGCAACTGCTGCGATTTTGTTTATCGCCTGCACTTTGATACAGATTTTAGCGTCAACATTAACATTTAGACTAGGGATTCCCTTTTCGAGCCCTTGGCGAGACTCTGCATTTGCCATAACTGCGTTGATAATCCAAGCAGGTGCTACATCCTGTCCTGAGCTCACACGAGTCAACCACATGGAGCTATTCAGCCGTATGAAACAGTCTGAGAATTTGCTTTGTTGGCCACCGCGCGGTAATACTTCTACAGGCATTAATGTGCCGACGCCCGGAGAACTAACACCCCAAACAAACGCTCGCTTAATTTCAGAAAATTCATCACGCAGAAGTAATGCGGATGAGTGTCCACCGCAGCGAATTTGGGCGCATGAATTAGATGAAATCAACCCTAGCTCATCGGAACGAGGTACTGCAACAAGTACAGGGTGAAAATATTCGCAAAACTTGCTCTTGGTGCCACATGCCCCATACATATTACTTCCCCATCCATACACATCTCCGTTGGTAGAAATGGCTATGGTGTGATTCCAACCACACGAGATCGCGGCAGTGCGGAAACTATCCTTTTGTCCAAAGAAATCAACTCGAGTAGGCTGGCTGTCCACGTTTGAAGTAATAGACGGCCCCATACCAAGCTGACCAGAGCTGTCATAGCCCCACGTGAACACAGAGCCATCTTTAGATAAGAGCACAACGTGGTCCAGTCCGGCCGCTACATCAACCAGACGAGTATTTTCATCTAGGAATGGAAATTGCACTGGCACGCCCTGACGCACATAACGCGAATCATCAGTGGACGGGAGCAATCCCCAGTGCCAAAGCATAGTTGATCCGTGACTAAGCAAGTAGGTGGAAAATGCACCACAACGCAAGACTACAGGATGGCTTTGGTCCAAATTTTGCAAAAGCGCATCAAGTTTCGGGGATGCTGTTATCGGCGTCATTATCGATGCAACTTGACACTCTCCAAGACCCAACTGTCCATATTCTCCAACCCCCCACGCAAATAGTCTACGTATTAATCCATCCGCTACGCTAACTTCCCCAAGCGCCTCACAGTGCGTAACTCCACACGCAACTTGCAGCACTCGAACTTTCATCGACATCGGGAGCTTGATTGGGCAACACCTCGAGTCGCAAGTGTGACCATCGTACAATTCTCGTTCACGCTTCGTCAGCCGCTTAAATTCCACTCCAGCTGCATGAGCTCCACTACGTCGTCGACCTTGGCGCAGTCGAAACTTTTCATACGAAATGGGTTCTGGCATCTTCCCACAATGCAATAAATGGCCTGAAGTGGTCAGGTACACCACAAAGTCTCTTCCACTCGCAACTTCTGTAATCTCCACTTCATCTTCAAGCACCCAATTGGTTACTTTCGTCCATTTCCACGCTAAACAATGTTTTCCTGCCACAAGCTCGCAAGTGACTGGCACACTTGCCATCTTTGTCTATGCCACGTACTTTGCGACGTTTCGCCCTTCAAACCTCTCTAGTTTCATAATTGTATGCTACCCGATAGGAACTGATCTTCCCCAGCATATTTGCAGGCTTGTCATGTCGGGCGTCGGGTCCCTAGGCGACGGCGATGTGCGCGAACGTCTGCTGCCTGCTCGACCATGCCACACGTCCCAGGATTATGGCGATGAAGATGCATTCACGCACGAGGAGCTGCTGCACTCCATTGGCTCGTTCTCCGCCGTGGTATGGCCTGTTGCGGCCACAATGTTGCTCGCCAGGTGTCCACTACCACATTTAGCTCGTTTTCACTCAATATACAGCGCCCTGACGTGATTTTAATTATTGGCACTTTTTGCAGTTTTGTATCGCTTAATGTGGAGGATCCTGCGTCGGCCAAGGCGCTTGCAGAGTACGGAACCATCAGCATTTGAGAGATAATCATTGATCCTGAACATTGTGGACGTGATGCTGTAGAGCTTACTTGATCTACGGACCCGAACAGGATAAAGGGGTATCAACTGGAACAAAAATGACGGATGCTCTTGTAAACGCATTGGCGATCGTGTCGTTTTTTCTCGTGGCGACGTTCGTGATTGTCTGCTGCTACAAGTTCAACTTCAACAGGGTAAGGCTAAGATACTTTTGCAAAGAATGGCATCGTGAACAGTACTCTGATGCTGCTGAATTATTGCTGCAGATCCTGATTGGATACATGATGTTTTCGTCGGCGATGCTGCTAGGAATGTTGGGAGGCAACATGCTGGTTATCGTCATCGCCAAGTTCGAGATCCCCATCGATGTCTTTACGCTGCTTTTTGCCATGTATAATTTCTCGGTTGTTGGCGTGCTGTCAATTTTCTACCAGAAGGGCATGCCCATGTGGCTGACGCAGACGTACTTGGTTGCTACATCCGTCATCATGGCGTGGCAACTGGGGCAGTTTCCAGAATGGAGCACATGGGCGCTGGTGATTGTGCTCGCGTTTTATGATTTGTGCGCGGTGCTTACACCTTGTGGGCCGCTCAAGTGGCTTGTAAATCTTGTGCAGCAAGAGGGACGCCCACTACCTGGTATGTTGGTAAATGTCTATCTCTTGATCGTCTCTATTTTACTGGCTTACACCTCTGGATGTCGCTGTCTTTAGGTTTGCTCTACGAAGCAGAAATACGGCGTAATCACTCGGGTCATACCGCTCAACCAGTGCACGAAAACGTGTATTACCAGTGCGAGTCAGAAATTCCTCTTCGTCTTGGATCACCACGCGATGTACCGGAAGCTCCCGCGTCTTCAATCCATACTGCAATGACCCCTCGCCAGGCTCATTTACGCGCTCGACTGATCGAGTTTTACTCAAAACACAACCCATCCGCAATCTCTCGTGTAGACAAGATTTTGGAGCGATATCACGGACGAGAAATCGAACTATGGCACGATTTATACCAGAAGTATGTCACCGAGCCAGGAGGTACGGTTATGCAGTGACTTTTTCCACGAGTTTTGCTCCTTTTGCTGACAATTTCCACGAACGACAGAGGTGGATGAAACGATCAAGCTTGGACTGGGAGACTTTGTCTTTTACAGCGTTTTAGTGTCTCGGGCAGCCAAGTACGACTTCTCGGCGATGATCGGGTGCTTGGTATCTGTCCTGATGGTGCGTGCCTATATCGTAAAATTTTACGATCATCATGACTTCGTGAGCTTATAAATTTTTTGTGTTGTGTTTTCTAGGGGCTTGGTGGGACGCTCTTTCTTCTCGGGATTTACCAGAAAGCACTTCCAGCGCTTCCGATTTCGATTCTACTAGCTGTAATGATGTACTTCTGGCTTCGGGTGGTGTTTGTGGACTTTGTGAGCAGTGCGCTGAATCTTGGCGTCCCCCTATAACGCATCAGTTAGATGTGAGTTCAAAGTCGTCTCTATTAACCGCATTTTGAGGACCTATAGATAATTGCTTTTCTCGATGCAGTCTCGGAGAAACGAAGTCAAGAACGTAAATCCTAAAAAATGAAGAGCTTCAAGCTCAATTTTCCACGGTAGTGCGTCGCCGAGCCACATTTGGACTTCATCCTTGAAATGCTCGTTTGCCTGGTCACCGCAATAAAAAAGTCAGCTGAAAGAACATAATATGCTTTCATGATTCGTGCACCTGAATGAAGCTTGTTCGCATCAAGGAGTTTGCCACTGCCATATCTTTTCGAGTGAGAGCTTTAAAAGATGACGTGGGCAAGTCCAAATCCGCAACTTGAGACGGTCGAATGCCAACCCACTTGATGTCGACGGCTGATCACACCAGGAACAAATGATAAATTTTGTAAACTAAGAACAATGGAGGTGAAATATATCCGAGTTTACCGAATTGAAGTGACTCCAGCGGCATTCGCGCTGATCCCAGTTTGTATGTGAGCTATTAAACGCAGCGTTAGAAAAAAATGTTTTTTGTAGTAGAGATTCGGTCTCACCATAATGGAGAGGCCAAATGGGTTGCAGTCACAGAGCCCAAGGACTGGAATTCCCAGAGCGTTGCTCAGCAGGTTCACGAACACTCTAGTCGCAACAAGCTTAAGTTAAGCAGGTCACTATAGTAAATCGATGCTTGCACGTAAGGAATACCTCGTAGCCAGATCCGGAAACCCCCGACCAGTAATCAAAATGCTTGGAACCACCTCGAAAAACTTGTCCTCTCTGGGACGACAACAGGTTGATCAACCATGCACGATTTTTGGACGGTTCATGTATTACCTCAGGCGATTGAAAATCCCTATTTAAGATGTTAGTGCATTCCCGAAAGCTAGTGTGAAATACAAAATCTCACTGTCTTACCATCTTTTTCAATTACGAGGATGCACGTGGCGTTGCTTCTCCTGGATATTAAAGACAAAATTCAATGATATCGCTTGACACAGAGCCAACTCAGTTGTATGGCGAGTTGATATACATGTCGTGTGGTTTCAGCTGCAGAAGCTCATGAGTAATTGAGACCTCTTCTCCACTCCCAAAATGTCTCCATTCTCCATCTCGCTTCACACAGCAAAGAGTCAACAACGTGTGCCATGCTCCGTGCAGCATCACGTGCACACAGGTACCAAAAGACTGATTTCTCCGGTGAAGTAGCCTTTAGTTGCAGCGACGATGTTCATGGATCCTCTTGGAACGCCCAGGATACTCCCAGCGTCTATCAGTTGGAAAGATTAAGCGCGCGTCAAACAGGGCCATTTATACACTTAAAAACAAACCGAGGATTGCTTCGTCAGCTTCGCTCTGCCCTTTAAAGAACGGATGAAGGTAATAAACATCTCTCTATAACATCACAAAAACAAGGTGAAGCCTAGCAGCAAAGCGCTGTAAAAACCTGAAGATACCTGGGTTGCTGTCTTGCTTTCTGTCAGCAGAGCATGTGCTGTCTGCAAGATCAGCCAGATCCCTGTGTATCTTCTGCCTCCTTGTCGGTTCTGGCTCATGTTCAATTAGCTCGAAGAGATCAGAATGAGGGTCACTTAGATTACATACTACCTACCAGCTTGATCATGCGCGTCTCATTTCCGTGGAACTGCCGTTGATTCTCGTTATCATAAACCATTGCTGACGAATTGCGCTTCAACTTCATGTCTAGTCAATACAACCTCATGTTTCTAAACGTCGATGCTCGTCGACTTACGGCCTCCAGCTCAAGCACTTTTCCTGTCTGTACCACAAAGCGTCAGCCACGGCAGCACTAGTTCATTAGGCTACTCTTGTCTGCACCGATAAAGACTCCAAAAACTCCGCAGCTAGCGCCTCAATACGCCGCAAAATCTATCGACCAGTACCAATGAGTGCACAGGTATAAAACCAAAGAGGAAGAAGCATGCTTACATCTTCTCGAGTGATGGTGTTCCACCCTGTCGTCGTCACCGCCAGCGCCGCTGTTTCTTGTCCGCGTCCTGTTGCCATGACTGCAGATTGTGAAATGACAATCACTCCTGAAAACTTCAACATCAACCTGCGCACTGACTCATATTAAAAAATCGGAAAATGGGGACAAAATTTTAGTTGTGGCATTTTGCGTTAGCTCAATCGGATACCAGAGAATGAGTCGCCGTTCGGCCGAGGGGTGTTGCTCGAGGCGCGCAGGAAGCAAGTGCGGCCGCGCCAGAACGTGAACGACTGGCATTCAGCGTGTTCGCAGCATAGTTGTTCACAGTCGTCTACGCTTGACAGTAGCTGGTTCATCAGGTCGTAAGCGTCGCCACCACTGTCCATCCAACTAGTGGCAAAGTGCTGGAAGAAGCACTTTTTCCCAAGCTGTCTGGATACGCCTTCATCGGACTTCGTGCTGCGTCTGGTCGCGTCGTTGCTGTCTTGATACAGGTCCAGGATAGAGATAGGTGTCATGTAGGACGCGTAAAACGTCATGGACCCTGTATGTTCGCAGAATGGCCCGCTCAACGAGCTGCAGTCATCAGTCTCGGCGTCAACGTCGGTTGTGCTCGGCTCAGGTTGTTGCGATTCTCCCGGCGCCTTAATCACTGCAATATTGCCACTTTGGGCTACGACGCCTGGTCCCCACGCCAGGATTGAGACTGCAGTAAGCACGAGCAGCCGCGCTGCCACGTCGAGACTCATTCTGGTGACGATGATTTTTACCCAAGGCAAACAATAACATGGAGGAACATGACAATAGCATGGATGGATATGATTGGACAAAATTAGACATGGATACAGTTTGGATCTTCGAAAGGTCATCAACGCGACTTCTAGCAAGCACATGCCGACTCGCCATACGATAACCGAGGAGTTGCAGCATGTCCATCGTCTACACGCTGGTGGCTCGTCAACAGAGCGTGTTGTGCGAACACACGGACCAGAGCGGCAACTTCCCCACAGTCACACGTGCCGTGCTTAAGAACCTGGCGCAGCACGAGCCCAGCGCGTCAGCCCCGGCCTCAAAGAGCGTGTTCCCGTATAATGAATTCAACTTCTTCTTTCTATACGACGATGGGATCACGTACATGTGTATGGCAGAAGAGCGTGTACATGCGAACGTAGCGTTCATGATGTTGGCGGAAATGCAGACCATGTTCCTGGCCAAGTACAAGCAGCAGGCACAGACAGCACTGGCCTACGCGATGGCCTCGTTCAATCCGACGCTTGATTCACTCATGAAGAAGTACGACAACTACAGAATAGAGACACCTATGTCGCAAGTGCGGCAGAAGATGGAGCGTGTCAAGGTAAGTTAGGGCTGTTTGTTGTTTAAGGGACCATTGTTGGTCTTGCACAACATCGAGGATGCTAACACTGTGAAGTGCAGACACTTATGATCGAGAATGTTAACCAGGTGCGCGTGGCTGTACAGTGAGCTTAGGAAGCATAGCTAAATCTTCTTTTTTTACGTTATCAGTTGATGGAGCGTGGCGAGAAGATCGAGCTGCTGGTCACGAGGACGAACAAATTGCAACAAGACGCTATGAAGTATGAAAAATCGGCGAAGAAACTAAAGAATGCCTTTTGGTGGTTGAACGTCAAGTACTGGATCTACATCACGTTGGCTTTAGCGGTGCTTGCGCTTATCGTGACGTTCATGTTTTGTGGGACTGATTTGTCCAGTTGCGCAGCACGAATCGGAAGTCAAGCCGAAGACGGAATAGACAAGGTTGCAGCTAAAGCGTCCGGGGCAGCAGAAACCGCAGCGGACAAAGCATCCACGGGCATTGCAGGCGGCAGTTAGGTAAAACTAATGGAACCCTTTTTGGTCTTTTCATTAGTTGGTAAAGAGCATTAACACCGTAGACTTGTCTGCTGATCAAAAGCTACGGCATCATGCACATTTATCACCACCAATTTGGATTACATGTCGCCCGAGGAGGCCGTGTCTGCCGCCGCCTTCTTCAACAGCTCATCCGTCTCCTTCTCGGTAAGTTGACGGTGTACGATCTTGCCCTCAGCGTTCCGCGTGACCGTCGTGAACTCAAGTTTCTCTGCGCTGGGGGAGGTAGAGTCCATGGTCTTGTTCATAACCTTGACCGAGAAAGCCAGAGCCTCTTCCACCGTCATGCCCTCCTCGTAATCGCTCTTGAGCATGCTCTTGGCTGCACGGTTGTTGGCACCAATGGCGGTGGCCTTCCAGCCGCCGTAGTTTCCGCTGGGGTCACTGTGGTACAGCTGGAAGCCATGGTGGCGATCCCAGCCGGCGTACAGGAAGGACACACCAAAGGGACGCTGTCCACCGAACTGCGTGTACGCCTGCTTGTAGTTGCAAATGGTCTGCACGAGCTGCTCGCACGGCTCCTTCTCCTGGTACGCCAGTTCGTAGCGCTGCGCTGATAGACGCGCGTAGTTCACCAGGATATTAGCGTCAGCGGTCAGGCCAGCCACGGCGCAGATCAGGTGATCGTCCAGCTTGATGGTCTTCTCGCTGGTCTTGCTTGGCGTTAACAGCTTCGACACCGTTTTCTTCTCCGCTGTGACGACAAAAGATCCCACAACTTGGTCAGCATTCATTCAAACAGAAGACACAGTAATAAGAGCACTGACCTGCAATCACAATGCCGTCCTTTGCCAGAATTCCGACGGCTGAGCCAGCGTTGTTGATGGCCTCCATGGCGTATTCCACTTGGAAGAGTCGGCCTGAACACAGTCAAACAACCATCGTTCAAGAACAGCACGTTAGCAATCGGAGCAAAACGGAGCTGAGGACTGATATCAAGTGGATTCAAACGCACCTTCCGGGGAGAAGGTGGTCGTGCGGCCGTCGTAGCGTCTCGACATGTTGCTTCTTAGGTGCTGCTCGCTGTGATCTTTGACGTATCTGAAAGGGGGAGGAAGCTAATGCAATGTGCTCATTCCAATTGGTATAATATAGGTCGATCTTTGTTTATTTTGACCAATGATATGATTTTACTATGTAGCCATCTGCTGGCGGATTTCAGTTGAAGAGATGTCATTGCGGAAAGCGGACACAGGCAGCGGCACGAAGAGATGACGGAATACGGGCGGCACATATTTATCCAGTACCTCGTCTGCGCCGATGAAGCGGTTCTCCACTTTATTGTCGAAGCGACCAGACACCACAAAAGAACAGTCATTGCGGGCAATGTGGTCCAGCGCCAGCACCATCTTGTGGTCGTCCATATCGTAGTACTTCTTGTCCACGATGCGAACTGCCGTATCAGCGCCAATAACAAACGCACAGCCAGGCAGCAGTTCAGCTTTTTGACCGAAAAGCGTAGCATTTGTGACGATCACTGGCCACGCACCGAGTCCTGATGCATTACCATCAGCGAACTGCGCAATTCTTGTCGAAATGGTTGACGACTCGATCGCGCCTTTATCTGCGTTGGCTACTGCAAGCTCAAATGCTACAGGTAGCTCCACTCCAGTTCGGTCCTTCATCAGTTGCTGAGCAACAAGTGCCAGATCCACGTGCCCCTTGTGAAGCGGATTGAAAGATCCTGGCAGGATAAGTCCACGGAAATCAAAACCTCGCGTAACAATCGTCGAAGCAGCACCCTCAGCACTCTCTTTCGATATCTCAGGTAAGAACGCGACGCTCATGAGTTGATTCGATTTGCCACTGCAGATATCATGCAGCGGGTCGCGTGCATTGCTTTCTCCTTCATCGGACGTTAACTGCACAATGGCATCGCTTCCAGTTTGCGCTGACATCAATTCGTCGTGGAAAGCGACACAAGCCTCCGGGTCAACATCAGCTGCCTTGGCCAGAAGATACACGAGCCAGCTACTCACGATATGGTCTTCATCCGTTCTCGAACGCCCCAGCGTCTTGTCCAGCTGGAGGTGGTACGTTTCACACGTTGGCTGCAGGAACGCTTTACTCGTCGACACCGAGCGAGCTTGGCACACCGACAAGAAGCACTCGTGTGGGCCCTTCTTTGGGTAATTGGTCGCTAGTCCGGCCGTGCACGCGATACCCAAAGACGAGCAAAATCGCTTCAACACATTGGACAACGCCGCTGCAGCTTGTGCGTCATCCTCTTCAGCTTCACCCCTTGTAATACCATTCGCTTGCTTCCATGCAGCCAACGCCATGCGTTCCGATGTATCCGCCGAGCAGAACTTGAGCTTGGGGGACATCGAGGGAATTGAGCTCAGGAACGACTGCAGACTCGCGCGCGAGTATGGAACGGCAAAGTGCAACATGGTGGAGGAGCTACCAGATCGGAAGAGGCTTTCGGCAACGGAGACACCACCGCCCGTCACAGCCGCCACAACCTTCACATGCGGCTCGCGAGCGTACACCGCCGACAGTAGTCGCTCCATCGTGGCGCCACTCGTCATTTTTGTCGGCTCAGAAAATGATTTCCAATTACCAATACTTATATTATGTTAATTGGAGATCATAAAAAAACAATAATGTACTGCTTAGAGAAGCAATAAAATTATTTAAACGATTAGAAAGAAAATATCACAATTGAATTTCAAAATAATAATGTTTTCTGTTTAAAGCAATAATTTAAAATTTAAAAAAGGAAGTGCAACAACATCATTTTTCTTCAATGACGGGTTTAAGGCCGAGTCTTATATCGTGCGGGACGGAAGCTTGGACCAACCAAGCATAAACCCTGAAAATGAGTGAATTTGGGTCAGTACCAATTTTTGATGTTTTTGTGGTCAGTGATGATAATTATTCGTTCTGCATGCTTTAAGCACCCGCTGAGTTTATTTGCGTAAGGCATCGAGTTCTTTGGCAATCAATTTGCCACGTCTCAATGCTGTAGTACCGGTACTACTACGTAGTATTAACAGCGCCATAGCTGGTGTGAGTTGCGGCAAAAAACACTAATTACAATAACTGGGATTGCAGCACAAAGCGTCTTGCAATATTCAATTCGCGACGGGTATGGCAACAAGACTTGCAATTAAAGCTGACTAAACATCCGTGTTCCTCCCACGCTAGTTCTTGACTTTTCTCTTTTTCCTTTCACTGATATTTCCCCGGCAGAAGTCAAAGATCTTCTTCGTCTAGAAAGCCGCGCGAAGGCATGTAGCCACGGGGGCTCTTGGCAGCAGCACGCTCTGCCGGGTGCAGCATTCGAGATCTCTCATCTTCCAAATCATATTCATCATCCATGGTCTGGTCCTCAAGCGGCATGTACTCAGCCAAAATACTGCGCACCTGATCGCGCATGTGGCGCTGAGTACGACGCCAGTAAACAAAGCCACCTGCAGCCACAATACCCACGAATACAAGCAGCACGGCCACCAGTGACGTGAAGGAGTATCCGCCGTTGCCCGTAATAGCAGCAGCGTTCGCGAGACTTCCCACCTTAACGCAGTCCAGCAGACCCACGGACGACTGACTAGCGCACGAGCAGACCTCAGGGGGATCGTGAACGCCGTAGCCAGCACACACCATACCCAAAATACTAGTGGGATCCACACGACCACGAGCGTGCACTCCGTCCACGTACAGAGCCGGAAGTCGCAGAAGCTGAAGAGCCGTCTGCTCCTTGAGTTCCTCCTCAAGCAGTGGGTTCACTTTGTCCACATCGACGCCATAAGGTTGCATACACTCCTCGACCGCCTTGATGTCGATATTCAGCTTCTTCATAACCTTCTCAGCGCACGATCGCTCCCGGAACATATTTTCGTCCTTTCCGCAAGCTTCTCCAGAAGCCTTCACGTACTTCCACCACTTCAATCCAACACCAGGGTCCGTCTTACTCTCCAGTTTCCAAATACACTTACGACGCAGGTTCTCCAGCACCACATCAGCTCCTGATGCGCCAGTCGAGCGGTCATGGAAAGGTGATGGGTCCAGCAGGCAGTAGCGACCGTTGTTCAAGCACATATTGCCACAAGATGATGTACTGGGGTCGCTATCTTCGTGGCAACCAACCTTAGTACCGTTATATGACACAAAATGCGGCGTGAAGAAGGCACGGTCGCCCAACGCAGTGACCATTTCCTCCAGATTGGCCAGCGTGGATAGCGACTGGTCATCCCAAGCGCTCTGCCATAGAGTCCACTCCACACGGCCATCAGGAGAGGGGATACCCCAGTCAAACTTGACCATAACGTTGCTGACTCCCTTGCTCTGTGCGATCTCGCGCTTAATAGCGTCGCCGTCACTCTTGCGGATCAGCATACTGGGGATGGAGATATCTCCACCGGACTCGTCGTCCGCCATGAAAGGAAGCACTGTCTCACAGAAGTCGTCGCCAGTCTCACGCAAACACTCCACGTCGGTGCACAGACACTTGTTGTCTGCGATGAGCACTGCACGTGCGCCGGCATGTTGAGCACGACGCACCTTCTCGACGAAGTGACAGTCTCCACGGTCCAGCATTAGCGCGAATGGTGGCTCCCAGTCGTCGTTCTTGATCTCCTCGCAGCCAGACTCGCTGGTGTACACCAGTTGAGTCTGCAACGAGCCCATGGAGTATGCTGGGTAGCCGAACAGCGCGTCCTTGTGGGCGTATCCGTCCTTCTTCATGAGTTTCTCGGGCAGCACCACCTGAAGCTTTGTGTGATCACTCTTAAGAACGGAAGAACCAAGAAACCCAGAGAAAATGTTAGATACAACAAAAAAGGCAAAATGCCAAGGCGATGGAGGCTGGGCGCACCTCTGTCGACGGCCACTCGTCTACGTCCATGGCGCGCGCGCATACGGCGGCGGGTGTGGCGACCGCCGCGATGAGAAGCAAGGTCCTCGACACGTGCATCTTGATCCTTCAGATTCCTGTTCCGCCTCAAGTCTAAAGTCGAGTGATGTTCGCTCACACACGGGAAAAGCTTCTTCAGGTTGAATGATGTCGCCCTGCCCATGCAATCACAAAATCATCACCGTTATGGGAGGGATGACCTAAATCTCAGACGCCCAACCCTAACTCCCTGGAAAATCCAATCTGATCTGACCAATCAGTGGGCGTTAAAACCACGACCATCACTCCTGCTTTCGGTTGAAGTGGTAAAAGCTTTGGTGCAGTTCTCGATCGGCGCAGGTGCGCAGTGCCTGACGCACGTCGTCACCTGCAGAACCAAGAAGGGTGAGCGAGACCGCCTCATGGGATGAAAGACTCGCTGGCAATTGCAGAGTTCACCGTCCATCCGTTTTGCAAAGAAGGAGGTTTTATTGCGATCGAGCTTTGTCGGTGCGTAGTTATTGATTCAAGAATGAAAAAATGGCAGTACAATGCTTGCGAGGAGTGGTTTCCGGGAAGTGTACTCGTATGGAGCTACTTATCGAGTTCCACGGATTACTGCTGCAGTGCGAGTAGGTATAACTTGGTTTGGTGCTTCATCTGATTGAGTAGCGTCACGTGGCCTGCATTCGTCGCTTGATCTACGGAGTTGATCTGCACGAGCTGCTTCTCCATATCTCCCAGCTGCGTTTTGGTGCCCTCCGCCATGAGATCGTTTAGCGCCAATTGGAAGAAACGTACTTCTACGATCAGCTGCAAAGTACAAACGCCATTGTCAATAGTGCAGGTCTGTGTGAGAGTCTGTAACCAATACTTACATGACAGAGCTTCCACTCATCCAGGGTCGAGCTGGTATTAGCCTCTAGATTGCGTCGTGAAGTCTGGAGAAAATCAGCTAATGCCGCGGTTAGTGGGTCCGTCACACTGCGTATGTAGTCCCAGCATTGAGGGTATTCCCCAACGCTCATTTCAACCTCACTACGCAGCGTGATCAGCTGTAATAGCACGTTGAACACGTATTGACGGGGGTCCGAAGGCATGAGCATGGGACTGGATGCAGGTGTTGGGGGACCAACGCTACTGGAGCGGTTAGTGCGAGAGCTGTGTCTGCTGTTGCTGTTGTTGTGAGTTTGAAAAGGTTCTTCCGCCGCTCCTGCACAAAGTATCTTCTGAAGTGGCTCTGCGTGTGTGGACGAGTACATGTCCATACACTTGATCTCCATATTTTGCACCACATTGGCAAGAGCTCGAGTACCTGAAGTAGCTGCACGGCCGTGCTCAAGCATGCTATTGAGGGCATCTTCGTCGATGTTGCCGCACTTCAACTGCGCCATCCATCCATCGACAATGCGCAGACATTTTTCACGCAACTCGACGCAGTTCGCGACAATGGCAAGCAAGATGCATACTCGTGCACCTTTTCGGTTGTTGCCGGTCCCGTCAGTAGCGGAAAGTTTCTCTTGAATCGGTGGAGTGATCTCTACAACAAAAGCATCGACCACTTTGTCAAGAAACTCCGATAACATATCGCGCAGATGCTTCGCCAGTGCTTGGACAAGGTCCGTTCGGAATTGAAAATCTTCGTCAGTATCTGCAGATACTGCGGTTGTTTCTCCGCTTTTACGAGTACTAGCGCGGTCTGTGATATCCAGCACATCCAGTAGTACTTCGCCAACGTTCTTCCAGATGCCCTTCCAGCGTTGCAGAACGTCGGTGGCACAAGTTGTAAACACCAAAGGCCGATGCAGTAGAATCTTGGACTCGGAGGACACCCTGGATGCATTCCTGATGACGTCAAACGCTTGACGGGCCTCAACGATCACACGCTGGACTTTTGTTCGCGGAGTGGACGACATCACTACAGGTGCGAGATCGGATGCATTGGGGGTTCCTAGGGTTATTTCACTCGAAAATGATGGCAGTACCGTCACGACCGGTTCAAAATACTCAGCAAGAAGGTTTGATCGCGCGGCCTCGCATTCTTGCTCCAGATACCCCAACGTAATGGTGGTTCGGAATTTAGCACAGAAGTTTTCGTTGAGTTGCTCGATATTTGCATTGAGTGTTGCCGCGTTGGGGCACTTTTTGAGACATCGAAATTGACGGAAGGCTTCGGTCAGTAGTTTAAGACGCAACGCTGACGGAGGTGACGCATGACGCTCCAACAACGCAGTGCACTTGGACAGTATATTCCAAGCTTGTTGCTGCACGCGCTCGGCCTCGACGGAAGTGATGGCATTACTGGTAGCAGCCGCACTACCTGCTGGGGTCTTGAATAGCTCGCAAAGAAAGCCCCACAACCCGTTGCGAAAGCGGGCTGCAATAGCGACGCATTCTTTCATGACTTCTTCGCTGGTAATCCGACTGGTATCTTCGCCGAATTCCACCAGTTTGCGCTCCAGATACTCGAATTGCTTGGTGAGGCAGGTGAGTATGGGCTTTTCCACCAACCCCAGTGCAGTTAACACGTCGATTGCGCGCTTCTAAAACCAGAAAACAAGCACACAGAACACTATTTAGAAGTCTGCCACGTTGGAACTGGTCGCACACGCACTTGATCTGAGACCGATGCCGACATATCCTCTAGCTTTCGGAGCAGGTCGGCGTTGGCTGTTGCTGCAATCTCATGGCCGGCGGCCACAACGCGCTTTAGTGATGCAGCAAGATTCACAATCTTGCCGCTCTGGTGTTTCAGTCTCGCATAGTCCACCGCCAGCGTGTCGTAGTCTTCAATACGCAGACTGGCCTTCATCTTACTTGTCAGCTCCAAAATGGGGCGTAGGCGCGCCAGCACCGCCCGCGTGTGGCGAATGCGCCGCTGTTCCCTCGCGCGCTGTAGCATCACTGCTAGGGAAGCGTCGGCCACGCAGCTCAGGTTCTGCATGTCCCCAACCAGCGCCTCCGAGTCTTTTTGGTGTGCACTGACATCTGTGGCAAGTGTGCGAACGGCCTCATGGCAGCTCAGATACTGGTCGAAGTGCGCACTGACTAAGGCCTTGAGCTGGTCCGTTTTGTCGGAAGTACTTTTGCGCAGCACCTCGAGTTCCGTTTGTAGCTGAGAGAAGCTTGTGTTCTGGAGGCAACGGGCAACGTTAGCGTGTAAGGTAAAGCAAACCGAGCACATGTATTAATTACAAAAAAATCAACAGTCTACCGCATGCGTGATGGCTAGATATTGCGCTGCATTAAAGAGTGGTGAGGAGAGATCGATCGCAGCCTGGTTGCTTTTTGCCACTGCGGAGGCAGCAGCCCGCGCCTTGGCTGGAGTGTCCGCGCCCGGCGCCATGCTTGGGCCAGGACTTGCTAGATACGACGCTTCGATCTTTGTACAGGCTACCGATGTAATTTTGATTATAACTTCAAGTGCTCGTTTATTTTTCGGGTCTTTTTTTCGAGGGACCTCGGGAGTCGACACAATGCCGCTCGTCATCGAAAAGAAGCACAACCTGCGGCTAGATGTACGCGTATTTCGACGACAACCACGGCAATATGCACTTGACTGGTCTACAGACAAAGATATCTGGTTTCGACTTCTTCTTGAAGGTGGATATCCTCGAGTCGCAGCTTGATGCGTTCTTGAAGGTATTATAATAGCTCTTTAATTAACTCTTTCAACTCTGTTTAATACACCATGAAGTCGTTGAAATATAACATCGCTGCCAGCGATTCGCTGGTGTTGGCCACGCGAGTTGCATAAAGAAACTCATACGATAAGCTAAATACTCCAATGGAGTCTCCATCATGGCAATGACATGGAGTCTATGGCATTGCCTGCATGTACCGGTAGGTTTATCAAGAATTACAATATTGAACGGAACAATGGAGCATCGCGATATGGAGAAAAGGCGCGCTTAGCCGATATCAGATATGCTACAGTGTATTACATCCGAGAACCTCGGACCGAGATATCTCTTGTTTGTCTTGAACAAGAACGATTCGTAGCTCTTCATGATCCATTCAGTCACTTCCAGCATTGTTGAACCTGTTTTAAAACAGTACAGTACAGTTTGCCCATCCCCCTTTTATCGGTTTGAGCAGGGACCGCAGCGGATGTCGATCATAGCTCGGTGAAGCTTGGCAATGAATACTTGTACTGTACACCCTAGATTCTAGGGTACGATAAGTGTGAAGGCGTCCGAACAAGATCACCCCCGTAGTCGCCGACTACTAGTCGGGGGCCCTGACTACAGGAGCTGCTCCTTTAAGGGCGCCGGAGCCACCTCGCCCGTCCGTACTCCGAGTACTACTCGATCCGAGCTATCACGGCTGGCACTGTACCGCGGTTTGCCGCCACGTTTTCGTCGGTGCCGGACCGGTTCTGCCTCACTCGGATGGATCCACCTCATGGCTCAGGCAGACGCGGCTGCCGCATGCGTTTCCTCACTCGCTCGTGTTGCCGCCGGGCATCCTCACGTGTTCAATTGCGGCCATTCGATCGGGCGAGCCGCCGGCGGCTGCAGACCAGTGGGCGGTCTCCTTGCAACCTGCACTCGTGTATCCTAGCAAGAGCAAGTTGCTAAGCAAGACGCGTGTCTGCTTTCGATGCTACATGTATCAGCAGAGGTTGCAGTTTTGACGCCGCGAAAAAAAAGAAGCAGCAAACCCTCCCTCTGGCTTGACCTGAGCATGCGAAGCAGAAGGACAATGGCGTGCTGCCGCTATTGTCTGTCGGTATTAAAATGCGAGGGATACAACAACAGGCATGCTCTCCGCCACCACTGCTGCGCATTGCCACCGCATTCGGAGTGATGAAGAACCCCGCAACCAACCACGCAGGCAAAGTTGGAACCAACTTTTGAAGCGAGTTGAGCTGCTCAAACGCACCCTCGACCATAGTCAACTCCAGTCAAAACGTCACGCCACAATTGTCCCAAAACGTTTCACGCGACAAAAATATAGGTCCCTATACTCAGGTCTTCTAATCACCATACTCTTAAAAGAAACCTCGTTATTATGACTACAACAATTACGGATTAGTATTTCCGGCGCCCCCTCGCTTCCGCCGGTGAGACACTTTTACAAGCTGCCCAGAAAGTGGTGGAGAGCCGTGCGCGTTTTCCTGCCGCGTGGGCTCCCACGAACAATGGGACTTCGGTGCCATTTTCAGTCTTGCGAGGACGAGTAAAACGAAGAAGGACAGGTAGTGGGAATCACGGAGAGTAGGCGCCTTCAGTGAACGGAAGCGGTAGTTGTAGCGCAGCAGTTAAGACACACACAACAGGTGCAGGTCGGATTTGCTTCTGTCAAAGTGGAGCCTCAAGCACGACCACAGCAACACACATACAGTCACAGCCCCGTGCCTTCATGACTCGACCCATGGATCACCTTTTGGCACGAAAACCCCAGGTCTCTTCCTCTTCTTCCACATCAACGCCCGACGCGTCCTCTTCCTCCTCGTTGTCTTCCTCGCTGGCGTCTACCGCCTCCAGCAGCGGCAGCCCGTGCTTCGTGTTCGAGTCATGCCCCGAGGACCCCACGCCTGTGGACGACGACATGGACAGTTGCAAGTTCGAACTCAAGCTTGGTAGCGAGATGCACATCCCAGTGACTAAGACGGCGGCGGACGTGCGCGCGAGCCCCATGGGCGGAAACGACTACGTGTACGAGAAGCAGACGACGTCGTCGATGACGAGCAACAGCAGGTTCCCGGCGACGGGCGCGATTGAGGCCAAGATCAAGACGCTGGCCTCTTATTTAAAGTCGGTATCAGCCGGAATTCGACGTCGCAGCATCGCCTTCGACCGCGCACGCCTTACTCAGGCGTACTACCGGAGGTCTGTTCCGACTCCTGCGGCGATGCGTACCAAGCTCAATGTGATTGTATCCAGACATAGCAGTGGAGAGCACCAAACCACGCTCTCTTGGGACGATATTGATGAGGAGGAATGTCTGAGCTTTGGTGATTTGAACGAAGTAATGACCGCCACCCCTACATCCAGGGAACGTGGCCACCCGAGTGAAATCTTCTGTGAAGCTGAAATCCGTCAGATCTGTGTACGCTGCGAGGTGCCGGACCAACTCATTGATCAGGTTGTACACATTATAAAGTCGTCGTTCGGTACGCCAGAGCTGGACGTGATTGCTCTGGAGGAGTTCATGCCGGGCAACGTCGTCGTGTTCGTGGGCACTTTGATCTTCGAGAGCATCGACTGTGGAGAGGAATACGTGGATCTTAGTGTTCTGCCTAGCTTCTTGCGGCATATTCAGGAACGGTACGACGGCAACATGCCGTTCCACAATGCCACCCACGCTGCAGACGTGATGCACACGCTCTTTATGATGCTATGGAACACAAGTCTGGGTGAGAAGATCTCTCAGCACAACCAGGTCGGTGCACTTTTAGCGGCGGTGATGCATGACGTGGAACACGTTGGCTTGACCAACGATTTTCTGATTAAGACCAGCCACCCCATCGCCCAGAAATACCCCACCAAGGCTCCGATGGAGTCCAAGCACATGGATCTGGCCTTGCAGGCGGTAGTGGACCCCAAGTTCGACATCCTATCGAAGATGTCTCCGGATCACAAGGAACAGATTCTCGATGTCATCCGTGAAACGATTTCGGCCACAGCTCTTATTTATCAGCCTGAGCTGCTTGCTGAGATCAACGGTACGACGACCGATGAGTGGAAGATGCTTGAAGATGAGAACGCCGTGCTTCCGCAGAGTCTGCAGATTCGCGCTCTACGTATCGCCATGCACGTGAGCGACATCAGTCAGACGATGAAGCCGTTTGCTAACCACCAGAAGTGGGTCTTCCGTCTAAATGACGAGCACTACAAACAGGGCGAGCTGGACGCGCGTGAGCAGCGAGGTGTAAGCCCGTCGTTCTGCTTCCGCGACCAGTGGTCATACGAGGGGTTCCTGTGCAGCCAGGTGTGTTTCCTGAGGAAGATGGCACTCCCAGCCGTGGTGACACTGAACAACATCCCGTGGCTGGACGTGAACGAGCTCGTGAATGGGATCGAAAAGAACATCGCCGAGTGGGAGCAACAGGCTACTTCCTCCCACTAGCATGTATTATCGGATATGTTTGCATGGAGTATGAAGGCGTTTGCTGTAGAACTATTGCACATTGCAGAAATAAATTGAACGCTACATTTCCAAAGCCAATCGTGTCTTTGCCACTAGCATTGGCAGCTTGCAAAGGAGGTTTTGCAAGTTTCATTCATTGAAAAAGGCTTCAACGTAAAAGCTCTCCCATCGAATTTGCCTGGATACCGTTTCGATGGCGAACTCAACGACCGACGATTTTCTCACAGCAGGAAGGCAGTCTGTGTCCAGTGCAGCTGCTTTGAGACATGCTCCCGGCTGAGCAGTTTTGCTTGCCTCTCGCTTTGCGCGTTCACCAAAAAAGGCAACTTGCCCATGCCAATGTAGCCATTTAGCCCACAAGCTATAGGCACTGAAACTTTACACTGTACAGTCTACGTCACAATCACTACATAAAATTACACAACTTTTGCTCGCGTGTTGGTCGCTCAATCACCAAATCAACCGGCACCCACAACTTCGACCTCCCTGATCGCAATGCTCGCTCACCGCTTGACCAAGCTCACCAGCTGCGTAGCTGCACCGGTAAGTAGGAACACAATGTCTACTCGCTGGCATCATAGCTCTTGCCCTCTCGTTCTTTTGCATCCGGTACATAGCATACGAGAGAGGTACTGGGGTGCTCTGCTTGTGATAGAACACCATCGAACTAACTCGTCGTGGCACATTCTCGTACAGCATCACGGACGCGCTCTCTCCGTGCTGGATCGCTTCACTTCCGCGCAGCCTGAGACTGCGAGCGACATCTGGCGCTCTGTGGGTGCTGTGTGCTTCGACGTTGACAGCACCGTGTGCGAGGACGAGGGCATTGACGTCCTAGCTGAGCACTGCGGTGCCGGTCAGGCTGTCAAGGAGTGGACCACCAAGTAAGTCAAAGTAAAGCACATAACATTGAAATGGTTGACTAACTCTCACTGCTGCAGGGCCATGAATGGTAATGTCAAGTTCGAAGACGCACTTGCGGCTCGCTTGGACATCATCAAGCCGTCCAGGCAAGACATCCGGGATTGCTTGAAGCAGCACCCACCCAAGTTCACACCGGGTATGCAGTGCTTATTGTTAAGTAATTGAAATATGGAAGCTAACGTTTGTGCTTGTTTGGATCGACTAAAGGCATCAAGAAGCTCATGACGACACTGCAGGAGAAGGGCATCGCTGTGTTCCTCGTGTCAGGTGGCTTTCGCCTCATGATTGAGCCTGTTGCTGAAGAGGTGGGCATTCCTCTGTCCAGTATTTACGCCAACACCATTTTCTTCGACGACGATGGGAACTACACCGGCTTCGATGATGCTGAGCTCACGTCACGTGACGGTGGCAAGGCCAAAGCCATTGACGTGTACGTTGCTGTTTAACTGTAACTACTTGCTATCTCATTGTTATCACTGACATCGTGCTCTGCAGCATTAAACGAATCCATGGCTTCGAAAAGATCGCTATGGTTGGCGACGGCGTCACGGATCTCCAGGCTCGCCCGCCTGCCGACCTGTTCGTTGGCTTTGGAGGCATCGTCACCCGTGACGTTGTAAAGGAAGGAGCTGATCTTTTCGTAACGGACTTCGATCACCTGACCAAGTTGCTGCAGTAGAATAACCAAGACTGTCCCACAGCGATGAAGCAAGGATCAAGGCTTGGGTTCAGCAAACCAACCAGCACAGCAGGGGTGTTTGTTGCGTAGAACCGCTGACTGTAAACATGAACAAGCACGGCTCTTTGTGAAATGTAAAAAGCAAACGCTGTTGTTCGTCTAAAAAGCTATACATTAGTCTTCCATCTCAATGTCTTCTCCGGCACCCTCGGTGTTGCTCTTCTTGAGGTCGGCGGGCGTTTTGCGCAGTGCCTTCACCCGGCGGCTCTGCATCGAGTAAATATCCTGGTGATCCATGTGAATACGACCCAGTTTGTCGCCCGTGAGCTCGTCGCGAGAGATGTTCTTAATCTTCTTGGGCGCCAGACCCTTAGGCTTCTTCGTCGCGACCTTCATCAAGTCAGCCGACGCGAACTTGGTGCGACGGAACTCCAGATCGAAACGCGGTCCCATCTCGTCCAGCTCCACACGAGGGTGGGACTCATCGCCCTTCTTAAAGTCGATCGAGTACGAGCGGAAGAAAACCTTCTCCTTCCAAGCCGTGCACACAATAACGTGGTCCAGACCCTTGACGTTTACGCTCTGCACAATAGTGCCACGGAACGTGTCCAGCAGGATGTTCTTGAGCTTTATGAAGGCCTCGACGCTCTCCCATTGGTCTCCAGTGAACACGAAGCTGGGCTTGGAGCCCGGTGCCTTCTTGCTCTTGCATTTGAAGGCGCTGATTGACTTAAAGTTGGAGAAACCGAACTCCATGACGTCCAAAATGTGGCCGTCAAAGGTGCGACCGAACACGAGGTTGTTCGGACGCTTCTTGGTGCAGCTGCCAATGAGGAAGAGGCTGGCGTCGTTCTTCTGAGTAAGAAACTCCACCTTGTTCTCGTCGTCGAAGACGTGGATGTCGTTCTTCTTGCCCATAAACTTAGCAAATGGCGCCTTAATCATGCGCAAGTCGCGCAGCAGGTCGTTGACCTCTTCGCTGGTCTTGTTGCCGCGCATAACGAGTAAGTTCTTGGTGTTTTCCACGAGTTTGGGCTCCTTAGCCTTGATCGCACGCTGCACATGAGCCTTGAGACGCTTGGGCTTGGCCACACTTGTGACCTTACGGCTCTGCTTGGCAGCCTGCTTGGTCACCTTCTTGTTGGCGCGCAGAGCCTGCTTACCGGCCGTGTTTTTGATGATCTTGCCGCCGCCTGCCATTGCTACCTACCCTGCACCTGACGTCGACTGGTTATGTATGCTGTGCTGGTCAAACAATTCTCACACCCGTTCAGTGATTGGCCACTTTTGATTGGTGGTGGGTGTGAACAGTTACTAACCGAAAATAGCACTTACATTTCAGTTAAATATCGATTCTTGCCATTCTCCTTTTTTGCTTTGATAGTGTACGAATACGGCTAGCAATCGTGCGTTTGGGGCTGTCGTTCTCTATTACACTGGTGCCTCTTTGTTACAGAGGGTCATTTGCTTCTAGGTTTCATACCAAGCGCTTTGGAAAGATTTAGCGACAGATCACAGACTTCAGTAGAAAATAGTTTTGTTGTTGTTAGCCGCCCTTTTAGCAAGCGATGTGTGTATGTCCTAGAAGCACAAACGTGGAAGGTGAAATAGATCATAAACTAACACTCATCTTATGAAAGTCGAGATCGATTCCATTTGTCGCTTACCAGTACTACATGTAGTATTAATAACAACTCTTGCCTACCGTAGCCACCGCCAATCAAGCAAGCCTACGATAAAACCAATTTTATTAACACTTAGAGATAGCAGGGCAGTATTTTAGTCGTCACGTGCTCGGTGTCAACAGCAAGGCTGTCAGCATGCAACTGTTTTGTACAGCGTCATAGAAGGCTCCCAAAAGCTTCTTATTAACATTTACACTCAGGAAGGAGTGTCACGTAAATTTCCCTCAAAATCAGCGTTATTTTCATAACAGTTATCACGACCTCCCTCCCTTTTTGATACGCTAAGTCACCTATCCAGGGAACAAATCAACGAGCAAGACAAGCAAGAGAGAGAGAGAGCAGCACAATGGCGAAGAATTTGGGCTTCGCGCGAGGTGGCACCAGCTCCTGGGCCGACGACGACGACGTAGACTTCCAGCCTCTGCATGTGGCACCCAAGATCGCGCCGTAAGTCGCTCTATTCGCCCCATTACCACGCACAGCTAACCCTCAGTAATTAATTGCCGACAGGACGGAGGCGCCGCAGCCCATCGAAGAGGAGGAAATCCAGCACCATGAGCAGGAGCGTGATGGTAAAATATTGGCTCGAATGATCGCACCACCCGCCAGAGATTGACATACACTCTTTTCAATAAACCAGCGCCTCGTGGGTACAACGACCGCTACGACGACCGTCGTGGTGGCTACGGTAACCGTCGTGGAGGTTATGAAGAGCGTCGCGGAGGAAACGAAGAGCGACGTGGAGGATACGAAGAGCGTCGTCGCGATTCCCGCGAGGAGCGTCCCAAGAATCCCGTGCCGGACGTCGGTCCGTGGAAGGTTCGGCTGGTCTAGCTGGTTGGTTGGAGGTGGGTTGATGGCAAACTGACAATTGTCGTCACAAATATTGCAGCTTTTTGTGGGCAACCTGTCGTTCCGTCTGACGGAGGACGATCTAGCAGATTTCATCGGTCCGCAGGGTATCAGAGACATCCGCTTTCCTCGCGACCACGACAATCGTCTCAAAGGTATCGCCTACGTCGAGTTCGACGAGAGGGAGCAACTCGTGAAGGCGCTCGACCTCGATGGCCATAAACTGGATGGCCGTCATGTCAAAATGGACGTGGCACTGGACCGCGAGCGCAAGCCGCGTGACAGTGGCCGGTTCGACAAGCGCAACGATCGCTCGATTGACCGTCGGTGAGTACTATTTTGCAGTCATTAAGCTGCTTAAAATGACGATTACTGAGCGGTAATCTACTGTACAGTGAGAGGAATGAAGCTCCTCGAGAACGTCAGCGTCTATCGCTGTTGCCGCGCACTACTTCATCCGAAAAGAAGGAGTCGGATGCTCACAAGCCCAGTATTTTCGGAGAAGCCAAACCTCGGGATGAGAGTGCTTATCTGGAGCGTAAGAAGGCCCTCGATGTTGAACGCAAGGCCAAGGTGAAGGAGGAGAAAGAAGCAAAGGCCAAGGCTAAGGCTGAAGCTGAAGCTAAGGCTCTGGCTCGCAAGAGCAGCCACGATGAAGGTCGTGGTGGTCGCGGTCGCGGACGTGGTCGTGGCGACCGTCGTCCGACTGACGGTGGTCGTGGTCGTGGAAAGGAAATTACCCCGGCTCGGAAGTCGGAGCCCCGTCCGAAGCGTGCGGAGCCTCCGACGACGAAGATCTCGGCGCCTGCTCCAGCGAAGACGGCCAATGTGTATGACCTCCTGAACGACTCGGACTCGGATTCGGATTAGAGTTTTAAGATTGCGGAACGTTGGTCTCCCTTTTGTGCTGATGCAGGGACATGTCCTACATCTAGTCGGCTACAGGTAGTCAATAGTCAAGCGAAGCTCGGAAAGTTCGCTACGTCGCATCAGTTTTCTCGATCGCTGCGTATAACTTGCGTGTCATCCTGTCGACTTTTAGTTAATCCAAAGACACTATAGTTTCCACCCACATGATGAGGTCGTTTGTTCTCTATTAGAGCATGAACTCCTGGTACATTTGGTTGTCCGTTTCTTCGTGGAAGACGTAGGCCAACTGGTTCAGGAACGTCTGGAAGCGTTCATGGTCTTCTTCAGGCACCTGAAAGCCCACGAGGACTCGTCCGACATCGGCGCCGTGGTTACGGTAGTGGAATAGACTGATGTTCCATGAGCTCTGCAGTGCCTCTAAGAACGTGGCTAGAGCGCGTGGACGGTCAGGGAACTCGAAGCGGTACAGACGTTCATTTTGTACGTCACCACGTACTCGACCGCCAGCCAAGTATCGCGTATGCACCTTAGCCAGCTCGTTATCCGATATATCAAGCACCTGATAGGCGCCACCACGCGCGAAACCTAACGGAGACTCCTCCTCACGTAGTTCACGAATAGCAGCCGTTGCATGGTCGGCACTTGGTGAGTGGAAGGACAAGTGGATGCGTGCCTTCTGAGCGTTAGCGTAGCGGTAGCTGAACTCGGTGATACGAACACCCACAGCGTCTAGTCGACGGTTGAGACGTAGAAAAGCACCTGGGTTCTCATCGATCTCCACTGCAAGTAGCCTCTCATGGGAGTCAGCACGTTCAGACACGAAGCGAAGTCGAGCGAAGTCAATATTGGCGCCAGAAGTCACGGCGACAAACTGGCAGCCGGAGAGTCCGCGCGTCTTGGCGTATTGTGTCATACCGGCAATCGACAATACACCTGCT
Organism: Phytophthora tentaculata; assembly: GCA_033557915.1. Taxonomy (NCBI): domain Eukaryota; phylum Oomycota; class Peronosporomycetes; order Peronosporales; family Peronosporaceae; genus Phytophthora; species Phytophthora tentaculata. The sequence continues at coordinate 5,434,380 of JAUCEA010000016.1, read as the reverse complement.
GGCTCAAGAATCGCACGAGTATCGTTAAAACCCGCCTTAATAGCAGCACAGATCTCATCCGTCGATACTGTCACCATCTCGTCCACATATTGTTGACACACACGGAACGTCTCGGTTCCAACTTTCTTCACGGCTGCACCGTCAGCAAACAGTCCGACATGTTCCAGCTCAACGACTTTCCCAGCTTGGAGCGATGCCGTCATACCGGCAGCATCAGCTGCTTCGACACCAATCACCTTGACACTCGGACGGATCTGCTTGACCCAAGCCGCGATACCCGCGAGCATGCCACCTCCTCCCGAGGCGACAAAGATGGCGTCCAATTTCTCTCCAGATCCACTGGTTTGCTGCAAAATCTCCATGCCGATGGTACCCTGTCCTGCGATGACATAGGGGTCGTCGAACGGAAGAATCATCGTAAGTTTCTCCTCCTCCACCAGTCTACGAGCCTCAGCGGCTGCGTCATCGAATGTTTTGCCATGCAGAACAATGTCTACGGACTCTTTGCCGTGGAGACGCACGGCGTTCACTTTGATATCAGGCGTGGCCAGAGGCATGACAATCTTGGCACGGACTCCGAGCTTGCGGGCCGAAAGCGCAACGCCTTGCGCGTGGTTGCCGGCCGAGCAGCATACACATCCAGCCGCCTTCTCTTCATCCGATAGACTAGCCATCTTGTTGTACGCGCCGCGGATTTTGAAGCTGAACACGGGCTGCAGGTCCTCACGCTTAAGCAACACGCGGTTCTGCAGCGCATGGGACAACGCCGGTGCCTCCTGCAGCGGCGTCTGCTCTGCTACGTCATAAGCACGAGATTCAAGGATCATGCGTCGGTAGTTGGGCGGTGACTGTGTCGACAGGCGGCGCACGGTGGCGCCCACACGTGAGAGAGTCGAGCGGCGCAGCATGACGAAGCCCCTCTAGGATTTAGCAATGACACATGGGCTGCTTTTGACCTGTAAAAGTGTTTGCGCATTTGACACAAACAATAGACCGCGTTATTTTTCTTGTGGAGCGAATGATTGTAGAGTTGTTACCAAAGCTCTAAAATTTATTAACAGTGGTCGACACCGCCGAAGATGCTTTTTTGTGTAACTTCACCATTTTTTGACCTTTTGCGACACGGCTTTCAGGCTGGGCAAAACTTCTACTGACCCTTGTATGCAAGAAACGGCTGGGAAATAGCATAGAAATGCGCCTACAGGTTGAGTTTATAGCTAGCGTCCTAGATTTTGCACAGTTTCAGCTAATAATATAACTAATTGAACTGTATCGGTTTATAATGTTTAATATTTTATTTTGATTTAAAAGCAAGTAAAGAGGTTTTCGATTTTAAACCTGAATAAAGTAGCGAGCAGTCTGAGCTATACTTTGAGAAAACTACTCGACAAATTTAACTGAAACGCACACAAATAGGTGGGAAAGAAAAACCTATCGATTGGTGTATTTTAATGATAGGGTAGGGTAATAAAATGCTGTTGACCACTGTAAAATGATGAAGATTTGGAATTTCTAAAAATCTAGGAAGAATGGGTAGTTATCTAGCGGTGTGTAGCTGTAGGAGATGCATTGCATGTCGACGCCGTCCAGCAAGAGAGCTGGCCATCTTGCGTTCCCGTGAAGAGTTTGCGCTTGTCAGGAGTGACGCAAACGGCGGTGATGGCGCTGCTCGGTGCCACTTTGTGTCGTCCTTGAAGTTCGATGATCCACTCGTCCTTCCGTCGACTCTGTTGAGACTGCTCCGCCTGATTCCGACCACCAGATTGCGAGTACGCCCAAACGCAAAGAGTACCGTCAGCATGGCCAGTCACGACGTGTTTCTCGGCGCTCCATTCGCACGCCTCACCGTGGTTAACTGCCAGTGACGTGATGGAGACCGGAGAGAGTGCAGACGGATCCTGAAACACGACGACGCTGTCATCCAAACGCACACGGAGAACTCCATTGATATTGTACACGCCGAAAGTTGAGCCAGCGGCCACGACGATGTCGCCCGTCACTTCGTTGATACATATCGTCGTGATGCTATGTACTCTACGACTGTCTTGGTTGCATATCGGTGGAAGCTGGCGGATGAATCGGCGGCGATTCAAGTCCCAAAGCACGGCAACACCACCAGCACAGCCACTCACGAGAACGCTGTACGCTCGACTTGCCTGCAACGCCGTTATTCGATGCTGATGCATTGACATGGATACCGACCCCATCAGTGTAAGCGACCTAGTGCTGGATGGTCCCATCGTCGCGTATGTGCGACGCCGGTGAGGTGCACTTAACGCCGACGCTGCAGCCAACGACGTCGCCACTGCTGCAGCCGAGGACGATGTTGCTGATGCTGAAGAAGAGCCAGAAGCTGCAGCAAGAGACGCAGCCAGAGAGCGACGTGTAGAGTTAAACCGCCACACGCGCATCACAGGCAAACTCGGACTACTTGTGATGACATTTCGCCCGTCAGTTGTGATGGTGGCTACGTCGATCTCCACATCAAGTTCCAAGCATGCAATCACCTTTGACTCGCTCCCATGGCCCCCGATCTCCGCAGAACCAGTAGAAATAATCTTCACCGATCGATCATGGAACCCCCACGCAAGATATTCGTTATTCCGCGGAGGAATCAGGAGACATTTCGGACCAACAGCAACCACCTTTTCTTCTCGCGCAACTCCGCCAGTTGTCCACGCAATGTTGTGAATGCTGGTGTTGCTACTAGGAGTCGAGCTCTGCTGTCCACGACGATAGAAAGCTAGAAGTGGATTCACAGGAACCTGCCGTCGTGGATCCTGCTGTAACAGCGCCGCGGTCTCGAGAACAGGCGAGAGCGTTGCTTCCGTCGTGCCTACGAACGTACTGCTTAGTACTGGACCGCTAGACAACATAGTCTGCATCCGGGAGATGATCTCTCCTCCTTCCAGAAAGGAATTGGCAAGCGCAGCACGGGCAGTCAAGGGGGAAGTAGCCACTCTACTTGCATTCCCACTTTCACCTTGGACATTGCTGACCCCCGAAGACGGCCCTAACGAACCTCCGTAGAGTGAACTATTCGTTGAAGTGTTGCTATTCACCGACGCAGAGACTGCGCGGACTGGATGCGGAGTCCGGAAAAGTTGTGAAGGAGTTTGTCCGAACTCTGTGATTTGATCCAGGATAGCGCGCTTGGTTGACGCGTCCGTGATAGCATCCAAGTCCACTGATCCTTCATACGTGAGGTGGTAAAAGATGTTGCACGCTTCCACTGCCGCTGGTCCTTGCTGCTTGAATCCAAAAATCAAGTCGATCCAATGATGCAGATTCGCCGATATGTACGGACTCTCGAGTGCTGCGCGGTTCAACCGCACGAACTCGGTGGGCGATCCGTTGGCCCAAGGGGGAAGTTCCACGTCTCCTACGACGACTCCAGTCTGGCTTGTACCGAACACGCATTTGTTGACATTTTCTAGGAATTCTGGCAAGTAGAAGAACTCGGGGATGAGTTCTTTGACGTCCTGAGTGCCGTTTTGAGCACCTTCAAAACCGGCAGCACTCTTCCAGGCACCAACAACACTTGTGAACAATCTGTCAGCGTGGTCGAATTTCCCGCCGTGGAGGCGTCGAAAGTGCGACGTAAAAGGCTCCAAGCGCATCAGGTAGTGCAGCGTAATAGCAGCAGACGAATAATGCGTTCCATAGTGAAATGGTCGCGAACTCAGCGGGTGATCATCTCCATCGTCGTCAGCAGCCCCAAGAGACTCCAACAAGCCATCGTATCGCGCTCGAAATTCCTCTTCGCGCTGAAGTGCTCCCATGGGTTTGCTTAAATCTCGATAGACATTGGGGTCACTGAGGTCCAATATTTCCGAATCATAGTCAGCCAAGACCCACGGAAATACGGGGTACTGCGTGAGGTCATTGTACGATCTTCCTGCCAGCGTGTTGAGATGCATGAGGTAGGCGAAGTTGGAGATATCGCCTTGAACCCAGCGCTCTGTCATACTATTGCGCAGCAGTTTGCGCAATTGTGAGTACAGATCGCCCCCTCCTGACACGCCATCGAGGCCACTGGCTGCTCCCTGAACGTTCGGACATTTTGCCAAGAGGGCATGAAACACGAGCTCACGCTGTTCTGGTGACTCCAGCGTAACCTGCATTCAAAGTATAAAGTGAGCTTTTGGAGAATAAAATCCGTAAGAAAAACGTACCAAATAGTTTCTGCCATCGTTTGCAAAAAATTCGAGCGCAACGTGACGAAGCTGATATCTTCGCTTGTGAAGCTCCTTAATGTCCTCGTAAGCCCAAAATCTGCACTGATGGGTATCCCTGGATCGCGAGACAGGTTGAGAATGGCGTGGAGATTCGTGGAGACGCCAGCTTAGACGACGTTTCAGCAACGTCGTGGTACCTTGAGGAACCTCCGTCACGCGAATTTGGGAGCTGTGCTCATTTCCAATGTCGCTGTGAGAAGAAACAAACGGCTGACTCTGCCGCTGGTAATTGTCGACGATGTACACATGATCGTTGCACAGCAAAAAGACGCCAGGGCTGGAATCCATGCCGTCAATTCGCAAACAGTCGTAAATGTCCGTGATTTCGTCCCCAGGCATCAAAAGCGGCCGCAGTTTTTCATCAACCACGTCTTCCAAAACCATACCACCAGAGTTTACAGGACTTTCAGAAACAGTTGAACTCTCCACCCCATTGACATCACCTGCCTTTTCGTCTTCATTTTCGGCACTGGCGCCGTGTCCGACATTACTGTCGTGACCAGCAGATAGTCGGTTAAAGCGAAAACTTTGAGAACTCTTGACGTATTTGGTAAATAAAGCTTCGAACGATCCCTTGCGCAGTCGCTCCCTGGAGCTTAACACAGCAGACGATGAGGCACTGGTCGCAAATGCTCTCTTCGTGGCTGGATACCGGGTGGTTCCTGCCTCACTTCCATCAGATTGCTGCCGTGCGCCAAGGTTCTCAGCTGTACCGTAACGAGACTTTTCTCGAGATCTCGTAACGCGTAGATTGACATCAGACTCGGAATAACGTCGCTGAAGTAGCCCAGATCCAGGAAAATCTCCATTTCGTGCTAGAGCAGAATTTCTTGGCTTCAGCTTGTTGCTCACCTCACACAAACGCGCTGGAGATGATTGCTGGCCATGAAAGCGATGCGAAGATTCAAGAGTCTGAACCATTCGGGTAAGACGTTTACGCATTCGATATGGTCCTTCAGTAAAGTCTAACCGCCAGGAATAGTGTCGAGGAGACGACGATTTGAAGCCATACCTGCTTCGGCTTGCAATCTCCACCATCAATAGGGGATTACCAAGGGCGTTCACCCCATCTTTCTGCTCCTTATCTTTTGCACCAGCAAGAGCATTTCGTTGGAAATCAAGCTGCAAACGTCCCCACTGGCGAGCAACGAATTTCTGCCTGTCCACGCGGTCTTGCTTCCACTTCAGCTGACGACGGAACTCGTTTTGTTGTGAACGCAGTAGAGACTCGACGTACTGATTCTCCATCGATACAAACCAATCGTACCGTGCATCAAATTGCTTTTCGTACTTGCTTTTCCGGTGATTCGCTTTCTTGTGATACGCTGCCCACGTTTCATGCACACTTTCCTTGGTCTCAACTACAAAGTTGATATAGGTACGATCCAAATGATTCTCCAATTCCTTCAATGGAGGCCCAACAAGTTCTAACCACTTCGAGAGCTTGACAAATGGTGACGACTGCACAATCGTATTCTCTTCTTGAGTATCTGCGCATTCGAGAAGCACATCAAACCCGTTCTTCATCAGATTTACCGAATATGGCGGTGCCCCGCTTTTCCGGATTTCAACAGTCAATAGATCATCAACAAAAGCCCGTTGAAAAAGCATGAGATCGATCCAAAGATGCGCAGCTGCCTCTTGAAGAGGACGAACGTTGGAGTCGCTCAACAGTTGCAGTAGATATCGACACAAGCAGCCAAGAAATCTCTTGTCATGGCTACTTCGTGTGCTGAACACGACATCACGATGCGAATGGATCTGCTGTAGCATAGCTTCCAGCTCTTCGTCTTCAACTTCAGCACCCCGACCGTGTAACACGTGCAAGATGACAGCGTTTAAGGCTGTAAACAGCTCGGATACTAGGGTGTCGAGCTCAGCAGAGCGAGTCATTCGGTCCATAAATTGTCGAAATGGCTTCCGTTTCTTACCTTTGCTCAGCTTCTCAGAGAGTATCCCACCAGATGATGGCGTTGCTAATGAAGACAATCCACCTCCATTGGCGCTATACGCTCCGACATTTGCTTCAGCCAATACAAACAAAACCATTTCCAATAACCGAGAAGGGCCGCCAACAAAATGTGCTCGCCCGCAGCAAGCAAAAGCAGCAGGGCATCCATCCCCGTGCTGCGGTCGCTGCCAACTGTGCATTTTCCCAACAACAAACTTGACAAACTCCCGCACGTTTGCTCCACAGTGTTTGTGCTTTGCCAAAATTTCATCATCATCAAATTTCGCACGGATATGGTCGAGAAGACCCATCACAGTGAGGCTTTGGAAACGTAACACGAGTCCGCTGTGTAGAGGCGGAAGGACAACTGCTGAGTTTGCTGTGCCGTCGATATACTCTTCGACAATGTCGCTCCCGTTTGGAGCATCAAGCAGAAGTTTCATCAATTGCGCGATTAACAGTCGTAAGCCACTTGCCGCGACGGGGTGATACAAGAACGGGTCACTTCCATTTGAGTCCATTGCTGCAGCTTCTTCTGCCAACTCCGCTCGACATACCACGATGTTATACTCAGTCAGAGCAACTTGTTTGGCCTCCAATACTTTCGTTACTTGCTCTTCAGAGTGCGGGTACAGCTCAACCAAGTAAGCTCTCGCAGCAGCGCAAATCAACCGGGTCAATTCCTCCATGAACTCCTGTCGCAGTTTCTCAGTTCCCGAGACAACGAAACTGTGTAAACTTGGCATATTGTCGAAGATATGCTGCAGAAAGTCAAGAACTTCAACCTGGTAAATGTCGGCTTGTTCGGTCGTAAAATGATTGGGGTCCACAACCACATCGACAGTTGATACCATCGAGATATCTCCAATGGAGCTCATCATTGCCACTGGATCGTTAAAATGACGGCGAAGAAGCACCATAATGACATTCAAAATGCTGAAATTCACCACACGATCTCGCTGAATGTTGACTTCAAAATCCTTTCTGAGGTAATCGATTTCAAGCCGTATTTCAGTGGGCATACCATCAACAGGAGTCCCTAGGAGAGCTCCAAACAGAGTATACCACATCTTTTGGAATGGAAAGCGCATCGGGTTTTGATCCACAGGGGCACTACTAAACATCACGTGATTACACGGCAAACCCTGAGCTAGCAACTGATAGTATCCCTCTTTTTTGAAAACGCTTTCGTAGCGTGAATTCCCAAGCAGTGTGCATAGCAATCGCAGTGCCGCATTTACTGTCGATGGGGTAACACGAAGTGAAAACTCAGTTTCATCACCAGGGAACAGGAAATACTCGATCCAACGCATACTCAAATATTTTCGGAACCCCGTAAGACGAGAGGCAGTTGGCAACTGCATTCGCGCACCTCCACCCACTGAATTGCTTGATAAAGTAACAGATTTCAGTGCTCCGGTAGAGCCCATATCCGAGCTTCCAGTGTCTGGGTCCTCTCCAAACTCTCTGCTCTCCTTGACATCAAGCTTTTGTACTGCTTTGACCAGTACATCAAGTAAAAGTTCTTGGATTTTCGCTTGATGCGAGATCAAACGCGCATTCGCCAACTGTGTTCCAAGTTTTTCAACTGGGCTCTTTGATTCACTCCACGTATTCCCATCCATGCGTTGAGATCCCCGAGGACTAAGAGATAATCGACCCGTAGGACTCGCTAGTGTGTGTATTTTGAACTGTTCCGTGTTTCGTTCAGTGGAATCAAACATTTCGTCGTCACCCATGATATCAGCTGCGTCCAGCACTTCATCCACGGAGATTTCTCCATCGGCAACTTCACTCCGATAGCGAGCGAAGCGCGGGGACAGCGTAGCAGCAAGAAAGCTGGTGACATCTGAGAAGTTTGACTCCACAATTGAATCACGGCTTGGGCTTGTCAAGCACACTAATATCACATCTACAACCACTCGAGAAACGCCGTCCGTGACAGTCGGGTCCTTTAGCACGTACAGTAGCTGTCGAATGAAGCTCATCGATTGCAACTGTGCTCGGTTCCGCTCACGGATCGCCTCATCGTCAGCTGCCAGACATGAGTACAGCGTCGAGAAAAGTAGTTTCGCTGTATCCGTTTCCGAGACTTTTTGCCAGAGCGAGTAGTCCAGAATAAAATACTGGAGCGCTTGTACATTTCGGATAGCACTATCTCGTGAAAGATGTGCCTCTATTCCCATGTGCCGCTCTGGTATGTCGAGTTCAAAATCCACTCCAACGATCCGGAATAGAATTTGCAAGCATTTCGCGCTTAACAGCGATGCCTTTTGATGCAGTAAATAGTTCACAACACCGTACCCATGATCCTTCTCCATCGCTGCCAAGTTACGAAAGTTATTTTGCAAACAAAGCCAAAGTAGATGGAGAGCCAACCCTACTTCCTCTGCTGTGGAAGCCTCATCTAACAACCCATACGGAACTTGACACCCAGAACTGCGGATGTCGAACATGACATCTGCCATTGTGGCAGCTTCGCACAAAGCCGTTCCTCCCATGAGATGTCCACTTGGTCGTCCATCAAGCTTGCTACTGGGAACTATCGAAAGCTCTTGTGCAACTCCATTTCGTGCAGAGTACGTTACCACGATACGATCAGATGGAATCGGAATATGGACCAACGGCGCTGCACTAGGAATGCGAGCGAACATATTGGAGCTTGACTTGATATCCTGAACGAGGGCTGCAGCCGTACTTGATGCTGCGGAAGCAAGCGATAGGCTCCGACGAAGCAGTTTATTGCGGCCACCACGTTCAACATCGACTGAATCGATTAATGAGCGAACAGGATCCCACATATACGAATCGAGCATCACCATGTTCGGAATGCTCAGATGATCAAATGTGACCCCAATCTCGTTGCTTCCAGTAGCACCAAAGAAGAGTCGGTCATACGACGGGCCCGCCGCGAACACCGCATTCACTACAGGCGGTGAGACTGGCAGGTCCAGCAGATAGAACGGACCTAGCATCCATTTCGCGCTTGAGCACCGGCGCGCTTGAGATGGTACACCCAACAAACCACTGAGCGGTTGGCTCCCTGTAATGCTCGAAGGGTACGATATCTTCACGTTTTCCTGTAAAATTCCGTTTAGGAAGCACGAAACCATGCTGGACTGGAAACGCTGCCTTGCGTGCGTGAAGACAACGTGGTACCAATGACCTGTCGTGATTGGTGTGTGTGAAAACTGGTAAACCGATGCGCGGTTTGAGCTCGTCCGCATGTACAGCTTTCCTCCTTTCAGGAACGCTTCACTGACTGACTTTCCATCACTTGACCGAAATCTGAAGATGTAGAACATCGGCGGATTGCAAACCACACACTCGCCGCCACTGTTAAGAAGTGCCTCGATGCATCCTCGACACGCTCGGTGGGAGCATTTCAACACGCACTCGTCCTGTATCTTGTTTCGACAATGAATGCACGTATTCGACATGAAGCATTCACGATAGAGTTTTTCACGGTCATCCTTGCGCTCCAATGAGTCCAATCGAAACCAAGCCATCACTGAATATCCATCTGGTGGCGGCCACACCTTAGAATTGTGGGAAAATGTCGACAAAGTTGTCGTAGTTGCAGGCTCAATCGAAGAAGCGGATCGAGCATTGACATCAGGGATTTGAAGACATCCATATCCATCTTTCGAAATGTTAAACTCAATGCCAGGAACACCCTTGGCACGCTCAAATGTTGCTGAGGTAATTTTGACCAGCAACCGCATCAACGTTGTAACAGGGGAAGCAGCATGAATCTCTGCTGATAACACAGCGATATTCCCATCGGAAGCGTTAGAAATGCTCGGACTTCGTTTTATCGAGCGCAAGCGAGATGAACGGTCCACTTTCCTCGACTTCTTCGACTCCTGGGATCGCTCCCGACACAAATACAGCAGCATTTTAATCCAGTAGTCTGCTGCCGACAGAGAGACGCTAGCAAGTGCAACATTCTCTACAATTGTAACAGCGGTCTCATGGAACACATTGGTTTCGCAAAGCAGCGCTTGCGACAGCTTGTCCTCCCTGGAGCTGCGTAAATCTTTAGCGCTGCGGGAAACTGCTGTAAATGATCTCAACAGGATTTCCAACACATTAGCCGACGCCAATCGATGAGAGTTACCCGAGCTAAATCAGCAAATGATTACCTCAGTTATACATTCGAAATGGGCCCCACATACAGAGAAGAGTTACGTACCATGTTGAGATGCGCAAGAAAGTGCCCAGTAACTGATTAGTAGCACTTGTATCGAGTTTCTCTGCATATTGGGCTAGAAGCTGAATCCCAATAGCGAACCACTGGGGGTAGCGTACACTGACAAAGTTACCCTCTCCCTTCTCTCGCATGTCCACCGAGGGATAACCACCACGAAGACAAATCATATCATAATCATTCACAGAAAAGCCGATGCAATACCACAAGCAAGACTGGAGAAGTGGCGTTGCCCCTGGTATATCGCGGTCATTTACCTCTTGATCATCAACTTTTGAATGAATAACTCGCGCCAGCAACTTTGATATTATATCACCAATTGTTCCAAACGAAATAAAGCTAGAAACGGAGCGTAACAAGTCAGCAAAATATGACAATACCTTGAAAACAAATACAACCTTTTCATACCTGCACAATCGTTGTTCAGCGTCAGCATTTGCTGTGACGATAGAAAACATGGACTGTAGTGACAGCATTACAGTCGAACACACAGCAGTAGCATCATCGCTAGTTGTAGAAGCGCATTCCCACTTCTTTGCCACAACACACAAGACTCCCAAAAGCGATACAATGATATCGCAATCCAGCAAAGCACCAATAACGCGATCTCTCTTCGGTACCTCCTCTAAACAATCACCGTGATCCCCATACGATGTCGCAACTGTCGACGAAGCTGATTTAGGGCGCAATAAGGACTCAATGTACCCGACTGCTCCCTGTAATACAGCCACACTTCCAGGAAACGCTAGCGTATCAGCGCCATCTTGCGGCAAGTAAATTGCCAGCGTTACATAGCGAAGAGCCTGTAAGAGGCTGTTGATCAAGTTGCGGAGCACTACACTGTCTTGCTGCAGCACCAATGATAGCCTGAGGATAGATGTCCACAAAGCAAGACCTTCCAGCTGAAAAGTAGCGTTTCCAATCAGCATACACACGCTCTCGAGCATTGGTAACCCACACAATGTACGTTCGAAATGTTTCTCGTCCATGGCAGCAGTGTTACTCCGGGACCCCTCCGCAAACAGCTTCATGATGTCGATGAGGATAAGGTAGTCTGATCGGCTCGTTGCGTTACGACACGAGCTACGACGCCGAGCCCTTTGATGACAGTGCGATGACATCAACGAGATAATTAATTTTTCATCGGCACTGGCCGGATCGTTCGACACAACCGTGCTCGTCGGATATTCCACTCTTATCTGAGTAGCTCCAGCATCTGAGCAAACAGCATTTGTCTGATAAAAAAATAGTGCCACAATAGTACTCACGAGGCCGACGGAGTGTAACACTTGGTGGTATACTTCGTCGAACCGGAGCAAATTGGCGATAAACGCCAGAAGCGCATGAATCGAAGACCTTTGAAATGTATCCTGGTCACCATATACTTGAGTTAATGGTTGGTTAACATAACACCATACTGCCAGCTTTCAAATCCAGGTACCGGTACTGACCTTCCGAATAAATGCGTTTATACATTCCAGCTCAACGTACGGAAGCATCTTTGCTTCTATTGCAATTGCAGAGAGCACGGACATAATCGTTTGCTGTGCCATCTCCGAATAATCATCAAGCTGCTCGATGGCCTGCGCAATAAGATTTGTTTTCTGCACAGAACAACAAGTTAGTCTTCAGATACAAGTGCATAGGCCAAGGTGTGGCCTGTAATGTGTGACAGTACTTACGCTCACAAATTCATAGTCAAACCTGTCCGTGACGACTATTTGGCAGAGCTTCTGAAGATAACTACACTCGAGCTGCTCACGGTCTTTTACCAATTCGCCACAAACTTGACTATCATTCAGCTCTTTCTCGACATTCGTCGGACGATGCAAATACGCCAGAATATCCGAAAACAATCCAAACGCTTCCGGATTAAATAGTGACTTCCCCACAGCAGGTGCTGTCGAATCAAGAGCCATCTTAAAAGCCTTGTTCTGATAAATATTGCCCCTTGGAACAGGTGCTTCGCTTCCCGACAAGCACAGTTCTGCAATAGCGTCTGCAAGCGCTTGGTCATATTGACGAAGAGTCTCTAGCGAAGATGGCGTCGTCTCTGCTGCGCATATTGCCCGTTGACGAGACTCAAACAGTTGCACGAATGTAGACAAAATTTTATGTCGTTGTCGGTCCGCGTGCACTTGTTTGTGCAGGTCAGGGAGTCCAGCAGTAATAGCCCCTCTCAGAGACAAGGCTGTTACCGATACAACCTTCGCTAGCACGCCCGTTCCGTTCGCACGTTGAATCAAATCAAGCAAACACCGCTCGTCGTATAATTGCTTCACCATTGATCTCCACCTGCTCGGCTGTAGACTTTGAACCAGCGCCTCCACTACCTAACGCATCATCAAACACACACACTTCCAGTTAGTTTAGAGCAGCTTCAACGTCAATTTGTATAACTAACTACCTTTAAGACAGCTATCTGCAATTTTTCATCCGCAAACACCAAGTGGAAGATCCGATGCAGTGTGCTGCTCTCATTTAGCTCTTGCACCATTTCGGGGGACGTAACAAGCAATGCCAACACGTCCAGCATCACCATCACCAACGCTTGAGTATCTTCTCCACTTCCTCCATCACTCAACGCCTTAACAACTTTCACAAATATTGACGGAATCCTCTCGCCCACCAGCAACAGAGCTTGGGTGTTGTCCCCACTTACCAGCAGAGACTTCAGCACCTGGAGCAATTGCAGCACATAGTCTTTTTCCTCCTTCTCCGTAGACAATACGAACTTGGCGTGGACATTCCCATCCAGTCTCCCAGCGTTGAAGAGCTCCAACGCACGACTGAAGCAGCCTCGAAGTCGCTGGGCACAAACACTGATGAGAGTGTTGGTGTCTCGCTCGTTGAGCAACTTCCTTCCACTCTCCGCTGGCTCCAAAGCCTGCGCATCGCCTACAAGGAAATTGTGTAAGTAGTCGAGGGCCTCTTGCTGGTCTCCTGGCTGCAAAGACGTCGCAAATGCGACCACTTTTGCGTGTAAGGCGCCAGTTCCTTTTGCGGCTCGTTTCTCGGCCACTTCAGTTTCGTTTTTGGAGGATAACGTCTTGGTGGTGGCGGAAGCGGCTCGCCGAGGTGATCTAGTGGATGTCGTAGCATGTCTCGGACTTCCGGACGGAGAGGACGCGGAGGGACTGCGCCCACGCCGATGGAAGATGCGCTTCATGCTCGAGTAAGCTTCAAGCGGCCGTTCTAGTGTTAACACGATTGGATTGGGAGAAAATGAGTTTTAAACCATTTGTAAAACAGCCAATGAATGAGTTGTTTCTAGATGTTAGAAACTGGAAACGAACAAATCTGAGACGACCAAAACAGCCTCGAACAAATTTACGATATCATGGCGGCGAACCGAAACGTGAAGAAGGCACTGACGCTGACGCGCGTGAAGGACCTGAGTCCAACGCTAATCGGTAAGGAGGTGAATGTAAAAGCGATTGTGCTGGAGTGCAATGCTAAGGACGAGGGCAATACCAGCAATAACGCCACGTTGCTGGTGGGCGATGACTCCGGCTGTGTTAGCATGGTGCTGCCCAAAACCACGGCGCTGCACGTTCGGCTGGGCGACATCCTCCAGTTGACCGCCGCACAGGTGGTGCTCAAGAGCAATCGTATTTATTTATGGGGTGGAAAGGTGGAGCGCGTGGGCGAGTTCCTGCTGCTCTTCAAGGAGAGCAACAACGTCAGCAACATCACTTGGGTCAAGGACCCCAAGAACCCCGACGTGCTGGTGCGTCGACCTTAGCTATAGTATTGTCTGACTTCACTTTTCGATGCAGCAGTCTGTGTGTTCTGTGCTATTGAGATCCATGTCGGGGATACAAAAAAACTAATTTTTTGGGGGTACCGTGGTGGATGTACAGATCCCGGCGCGGAACCCCGCCAAGAGACCCAAGCCACAGCCTGCCAAGTAAGTTTGATCATGTAATTAATCGACGTGTTTTAGGTACAACAAGTTTAGTCGGTATCCTTGCTATCGCTACTTGTTTGTGGGTAAAGTGAGACAACCAAAGGACGAATTCGTCCTGGAGCCGAGCTCGAGGTTGCAGGCTTCGCAGCCTTGTTGGTATGCACAGGATTACTGGTTCCTTGCAAGTAATGGGGGAGTCGCTGTTCTGGACGAGCGTTCAAGCAGATTTTAGGTTTTCGGGCCAACGGATTTTCTTTCCGCTGACGCTGCTCAATCTGTTCGATCCACGTCGAAGCCCGCGCCTTGCGGAACGAAAACTTGGTGACTGATGGTATTTCAGACTTAATTCTCCACTCACCCGCGCTGTCCATCGGTCGGAAGTCGGGTCGCCCTCCCCACTGAGCAAGTCGATCCGGATCCTAAAATTACAACAAAGTGAATACCCCAGTACTGTAGAATAGCAGATGATACAAAGTACTTACGCCACTTTGGCGAGCAGGCGGGTCTGTAAGTAGACCCTTCGGCTTTTTCATCACATCATAGGACCCAGGACCAACACACTCTGGAGTCGCAGATTTCTACAAGACACCAGCTATTTGTTAGGCATGTGTCTTCGATGTAGTAGTTCGTCATGCTGCCAGAGACTTACGTAGTTGAAGCGCTTGGTGGTACTGCACAAGCTGGTACCTCGCAAAGATCCTGTGCCACGCAAAAAGGTCAATACTACGAGGAGTATCAAAAAGAACACAACGTACGATGCACTTCATAGCCCAACGAGTTGCGGTTAGAGCTGTAGAGTTGATCGGCACTAAGACACTGGTTTCGGAAGGCGGTACCCGGCTTCACCGTCGTCTTTGGCAAGCGCGGGTCGATGCTTGGGCCCTGGGTTGTCCACATCCGTCGCGAATCCCGTGCATACACGAGTCGATCTGGCGCTCGTCCTCCTTTTCTGAGCGCTGTGTTGGCACGCGGGTCAAAGAAGAAGGACTCGCGGAAAGGCGTGTACGAGGCCTTCATGATACCCAGCGCGCGTATCTGCGCGGTGGTCATCCGAGACGGCAGGACGTCAGGCCCATTTGGGCCCGAAGGCAAAGCTCTGTTGCGCATGACCAACTGCGGAAAGGATCAACTTCAACTTTACCACCGAAATAGACCGACAACCAATCAGCGGGCGTTGTCGCGTTAGACACGTGGCACTTCAACTACCAGGTACTTGAAGTGAAACTTCGACTAAAACGCACGAAAAGGATAGCATTCAAGATATGTAGCAAAAAAGCAGTTAAGCAAGGTAATAAGATCTCTGTTCTGTAGATGCCAAGCCACTAACTTCTCAGAGTGTCGATAGCTAAACTACTCACGAGTTGCACAAAGGCGATCAGCAAGGAAGTCGTACTACGACGTCTACATCATCTCATCCATCTCCTCGTCCTCGTCGAACTCGCCCTCCTCCTCTGCGGTGGCGTCCTGGTACTGCTGGTACTCAGACACAAGATCGTTCATGTTGGACTCAGCCTCGGTGAACTCCATCTCGTCCATACCCTCACCGGTGTACCAGTGCAAGAAAGCCTTACGACGGAACATAGCCGTAAACTGTTCGGACACACGCTTAAACATCTCCTGGATAGCAGTAGAGTTACCGATGAACGTGGTGCTCATCTTCAGTCCCTTGGGCGGGATATCACACACGCTAGCCTTGATGTTGTTGGGGATCCACTCGACGAAGTACGACGAGTTCTTGTTCTGCACGTTCAGCATCTGCTCGTCAACTTCCTTTGTGCTCATACGTCCGCGGAACATACATGCGGCAGTTAAATAGCGACCGTGACGAGGGTCAGCAGCGCACATCATGTTCTTGGCATCGAACTGCTGCTGGGTCAGCTCGGGTACCGTCAGGGCGCGGTACTGCTGCGAGCCACGCGACGTCAGCGGAGCGAAACCAATCATGAAGAAGTGGAGACGCGGGAACGGGATCAGGTTCACGGCCAGCTTACGCAAGTCCGAGTTCAACTGACCAGGGAAACGCAGGCACGTGGTGATACCGGACATGGCAGCGCACACCAGGTGGTTCAGGTCACCGTAGGTGGGGGTGGTAAGCTTCAGCGTGCGAAAACAAATGTCGTATAGGGCCTCGTTATCCAGGCACATGACCTCATCGGCGTTCTCGACAAGCTGGTGCACCGACAGCGTGGCGTTGTAGGGCTCCACAACCGTGTCCGACACCTTAGGCGACGGGCACACCGAGTATGTGCACATGATACGATCGGGGTACTCCTCACGAATCTTCGAGATAAGAAGCGTACCCATACCGGAACCGGTACCACCACCAAGCGAGTGCGTGATCTGGAAACCCTGAAGGCAATCACAGCTCTCAGCTTCCTTGCGAACGACGTCGAGCACCGAGTCAATTAACTCGGCACCCTCAGTGTAGTGTCCCTTGGCCCAGTTGTTACCGGCACCCGTCTGTCCGAACACGAAGTTGTCAGGGCGGAAAAGCTGGCCGTAGGGGCCGGCGCGGACCGAGTCCATTGTACCGGGCTCGAGATCCATGAGGATGGCACGGGGCACGTAGCGACCGCCCGTGGCCTCGTTGTAATACACGTTGATGCGCTCCAGCTGCAGGTCCGAGTCGCCATGGTACGAGCCCGTGGGGTCGACGCCGTGCTCATCAGAGATGACCTCCCAGAACTTGGCACCGATCTGGTTACCGCACTGACCACCCTGGATGTGAACGAGCTCTCTCATGTTGTTATCTGTGAGAAGAATGAGGCAACGACGGCGTCAGCAAGGGCAACAGCATGCAAAAAGATCGCGATACGCCCCTTCCCCCCTTTCCCTTCGTATGCCGGGCTACCCCGCTGCACACGGGGGGAGGGGAATCACATGAGCCGGACATGAGGGAAGGCAGGGGAAGGCGAAGCGTGGCTTCAGCATCGTACCTGTTGCTTTACGTGCGCGTCGACGGTCGGAGTTCCTGCGGCGGCTCTTGGCTGGCTGGCGCGGGCTCTGAGGAGAATTCGGACTTTTGGCGAATGAAGTAGTTTTGCGTTGTGGGCGGCGTGGGGGACGCGCGGGAAAAATTACCGTTGGTGTCAAATTTGGCCTGGCACCGTTTCAAAACGCCGGCGACCAACACTCCTTTCCCCTTACAAATATCAAGTAAAATAGCATGAAAAGGTAGCCGAATTCGAAACCACTGTCAGTTTGAATTTCAGGACGGATGGCACGGTGAGAGGGATGGGTGTTGTACTTGAGAGTGAGGAGGGGTGAAACTGCTGGCATGGCGCCCGCAGCGCCTGTTTATTTTCATCCTACTCAGATTTTCACGTAAGAAAAACGAGCTTCACTGCAATTTTCTCGCCATGAATCGTACATTACCGATCCAAACATGGAAGGCAGTTTTGCGTTTGAAAAAGCGCGCGTAACGGATGCCGCTTCCCAAGATGGGCGTCTTCCGCCACCGACGCCTATAGTTATCGCACTTCAGCTCCTAGCTTGAGATGCCTGTGCGATAGTGCTTTTGCTGCGCTGCAGTGCAATTAATAGAAACCAGTTTGCGGTTCGCATGGTTCGAGACGCTTGTGTGGCGCTAACCAAACCATATTTATCGTTGCGATGTCGCTATAAATACATGTATCACATCCCTCTAACTCAAAACTTAGCTGTATGCGTCTTTCCCTCATGTACTTGATGCGCTGTTGCTGCTGCCTTGCGGAACTGTTCCTACACCAAATAGGAGGCCGCGCACAATTGAAAACATGTAAATCCACATTCATTCTCGACGTTTTCAATTGACGAGACGATCACTGAACGTCGTTGAACGCAATGAAATATCTCGCCTCAAACGCGAGGCAAACGAACGACGGTCGTTCACAAAGCAACAGCCCCATTAAATGCTGCACCACACTGTGCTTCGATTTGCGCCAAAAGTGGCGGCCTCCGCCCGCCCCGTGCATCAGTACCAGGCCAGAGTGTTCTCTGCTGCGTTGCCTGATGCCTGGGAGGCCATCAAGCGAAAGAACGGTGCGTTAGACTGCCTGGAGATCAACTGAGCATATCAAAAGTTTTGTGAGATGGTAGCTCACAGCAGTGAATCGTACCAGGTGATACCGTGTACTACAACAAGGAACTGCGCAAGACTGTTCGCCAGCTTCCAGGTGTAACGCCACAGACGGTGGGCGCAGCAAAGTCTACGGAGCGTGAGGACAAGAAGGAGGAGAGCGAGGCCAACGCTGCCACAGTGCCGCACCACGAGAACACGGGCAACGAAGTGTTCGTCCCCATCGACTTCGATACGGCCATGTCCGTTGAAGGTCACGACTCACAAGTGGTGCACGTATGACAAAATAACTGGCTAGGACGTGTATGGCATGTGGACTCTGACTTGGTTTGTGTCTTTCGAATGTAGATTGAGCTCGAACCGGAGCAATGCCTGCGAGCGGAAACTGGTGCCATGATTTATATGACGGAAGGTGTGGAAATGGAGACGACAACTGCTGGAGGATTCGGTGAAGGCATGAAACGGTAAGCTCGATAAGTACAATGATGTACCATGATTTAGCTCACGTTATTGTGGCAACACTTTTGCAGAATGATGACCGGAGAAAATTTCTTTGTGTCGCGTTTCACGTACCATGGCTCTGAGAAGGGAAAGGTGGCACTTGGCACCAGCTTTCCAAGCAAAATCGTTCATCTTCACTTGAGTGACTTCCTTGGCGAATCTATTATCTGTCAGAAGGGTGCATTTTTGTGCGGTTCGGACACCGTCAACATCGAGATGGTTCGTTGCGTTTGTCTTCCGTTGCTTGGCTTATGGCTGTCTAACGTGACGACTGTAATTGTTCGTGATACTGTAGGAATTCGCCAAGAAGTTTGGCGTCGGTATTTTCGGTGGTGAAGGATTCATTTTACAGAGGTTGACAGGCAGCGGCGATGTGCTTGTCCGTGCCACCGGGACGCTGATCGAGCGCGAGCTGCAGCCTGGTGAGGTGCTTCGCATTTCGAGTGGCTGCCTCGTCGCCTTTGAGCCCAGTGTCCACTACGACATCACCATGATGAAGGGAGCGAAGAATGTGCTCTTTGGCGGCGAAGGTCTGTTCGTGACGACGCTCACTGGACCTGGTAAAATCTACCTGCAGAGTCTGCCGTTCGAGCGTGTGGTTGGAGAAATGGCTTCTCGCATCCCTCGTGGCGAACCTGGCGGCATGATGTTCCCATTCATGATGGGTGGCGGCGGTGGCGACCAAGGCTCCAACGCAGGTGATGAGGCTACTGATACGACAACTGATGTCGATGGAGAAGACGTTGGTTCTGCAGTGCCGAAGATGACTGGGGCATGAAGGAAGACGATATTTTACGGCGGCAGCAGCGACAATTACTCAGCCAGTGGAAGCGAGTTTAGTGATGTCGGAGCGGGTGAGGCCGAGGAATCAAACGGAGGTGGCGTCATGAGGCACAGTGCCTGCAAAAGTTGCGTAGGCAATGTAGATGTACTATACGTTAGTATTACGTGTGGTCGCAGTTTCATGTAATAGAAGGCGACTTTAATCTGTAGAGCAAACATATAGTTCAGCGAAGAAAACTGTCCTCACCTAGAAACTAGCTCAGCATGAAAATCATCTTTCAGTAAGCCAAGTTAGCGCGAGATCGACCCTTACCCCCCGTCATCCTTTATGCAGCTTGGACGTCATGCCGCTGGTATGTCGCGATATATAGCGGGATGTGATTCTGCCAGTTAACAGTCTTAATCTTCACGAGATCCAATCGGAACTTCCATATTTTGTCCACTGCTCTCTCGCCAGCACCGTCATCGTCAAACAGCAGTGCTACATTACACACTTTTTTCTTCGCATCCAAAAATGGCTGCGCCAACTAGAACATCTTCCTTGCACACGTGCCGAATGGCCTTCGTCAGCTGCACGAGGCAAAAATGCTCCACACTTTCTTGACCATTCACTAACTCCCACTTAGCAATTGCGTCAATCGTCTCACACATGCTAGACGCGGGAACCCAGTAGTCCATCTCGTAAGGGCTTGCGGCCCACCGCTTCGTAATCGTCCATCGTTTTTCCTTCACGTTTGACGTACAGCGGTTTATTTGAATCAAGCAAATCAATGGACCGCCCGAATGATATCGTACCCATTTTCTGCTTCATGATGGCTTGATAGTCCACTTTAGAGGTCCGATGCACGTTGTCATACTTCATATATGATATCTGGAAGAAATCTTGGCGTCGAACTAGTGCGTGGAAAAATTGTTTAAGCGCAATGCCTTGAAGACGAGGATCATCCAGCGATTTAGCAATCACGGCGAGCTTTTCAAAGAAACCTGGTTGGACCATACCACTCAAGTGATTTAACGCCATTATCGAACTGACGCATGGTCTCCAGGAGGTTGATAACGTATATTGCTTCACGTCCGCAATACCCACCACTCCCATCATTCGAATGCGGTCAATTTGCTTGTCCGAAGTATACCCATCCACTCCAAGGAGTAAGTTGGCGCTCTTACTAGTGAGTCAACTCAAAGCTCTTGCTAGACCAGTCTTAGCGTTTCGTACCGGCAGCAAGAAATCTCCCACCTGACACAAAATACTTTTTGGCAACATCGCCAATCCCAAACGCGCCGGCCACGAGTTCCAAGTCAACTTGTTTCCAGTAAGGCAACAAACAGGTCACCTGGGTATTGCCGCCTTCTCCTTTCGGGATAAATTGTGCAGAGGTTGCTAATAGCGTGAAATAACTCTGGTAGCCTCTCAGCTTGATTTCGTTCTGATTAAAACCGTCGAGACAAAACCAGCAACTGCCCTTGCTGATTCCGTGGCCTGGCCTGCAGAAATACTCATACATCTTGCCATTGTCGCCCAGTTCTTCAATCCACCGGTAATACTTGCCTTCGTAAAACAAAGTCGTAACTGGTTATATGCCTCCCCCATCGATACAGCGATACCACACAACCGGGAATTTCTTCACAATTCCCAAGTAGAAGCAAATCAACGCCAAGATGGTGCTCTTGCCAGTTCCTGGGCTACCAGTGAAGATGAACTGCTCCTGCCCACTATTGTCGAAATTTACTTTCGCACTCGTAGCGAGCTTATCTTAAAGAAATTCCTTGAAATTCTCCAACACACACAGAATCTCTTTCCTCACATAAAACCGGTGACCCGTAAAGCCTACGATGTCTCCAATCGCTTTAATGTCTTTCACTTCCCCGCAATCGTGATTGCTCCACTCGAACATCTTCAAAAAATCGCCGGTGGTCGGCAAGAAACCACTCACGTTGCATTTCGCCAGTAGCTCCGTAAGTGTTGGTTCCTGAGAATTCAGCCGCTTAGTACTCAGGTCTCCATCGTCTTCCTCCCTTTGTCGTTTAAGCTTGGTGTGTGGTGCGATTGTCACAAGCACGTGAAATTGGTTGGGCGCCAAAGGACCCTTGTCCGCCAACACTTTGTAAAGAACGGCCCACTCAACGAGCTCCTTTCTTTTCTGCGTTAGAGCGTCGACAATTCCCGTCGTCATTCCCTGCCTTAGCTGCTCCACATCGTAAGAATCGATTGTTAGCCACTTGATGTTGTCCCAGGCCAGAAACAGCTTTAGCCTGTCGGCATCGACATCGCCCAAGACACCTTTCTTCTGCTCCTTGATCGCGATCTTCAAGTGAGCCACTGTCTTGCTCTGGAGAATATCGACAAGAAACACACGCTCTACCCCGATAATCGCACAGAACAGACTCGCTTTCTCCATCTTGTCACCAGTTCTGACAAAGCGCTTTCTTGCCGACTCGAGTTTCATACACCAAATTGCAGGGTCCACTATTGAGAGTATCCATATCCATCGCATTCATTCTCAAAAATTGTCAATTGACGAACGTTCAGATGAACGGTCAACGACTGTCGTTCATAAAGCAAAAGATGCGCCGAGGAGTGCTTCGATTCGCGCCAAAGGTGGCGGCCTCCGCCCGCCCCGTGCATCAGTACCAGGCCAGAGTGTTCTCTGCTGCGTTGCCTGATGCCTGGGAGGCCATCAAGCGAAAGAACGGTGCGTTAGACTGCCTGGAGATCAACTGAGCATATCAAAAGTTTTGTGAGATGGTAGCTCACAGCAGTGAATCGTACCAGGTGATACCGTGTACTACAACAAGGAACTGCGCAAGACTGTTCGCCAGCTTCCAGGTGTAACGCCACAGACGGTGGGCGCAGCAAAGTCTACGGAGCGTGAGGACAAGAAGGAGGAGAGCGAGGCCAACGCTGCCACAGTGCCGCACCACGAGAACACGGGCAACGAAGTGTTCGTCCCCATCGACTTCGATACGGCCATGTCCGTTGAAGGTCACGACTCACAAGTGGTGCACGTATGACAAAATAACTGGCTAGGACGTGTATGGCATGTGGACTCTGACTTGGTTTGTGTCTTTCGAATGTAGATTGAGCTCGAACCGGAGCAATGCCTGCGAGCGGAAACTGGTGCCATGATTTATATGACGGAAGGTGTGGAAATGGAGACGACAACTGCTGGAGGATTCGGTGAAGGCATGAAACGGTAAGCTCGATAAGTACAATGATGTACCATGATTTAGCTCACGTTATTGTGGCAACACTTTTGCAGAATGATGACCGGAGAAAATTTCTTTGTGTCGCGTTTCACGTACCATGGCTCTGAGAAGGGAAAGGTGGCACTTGGCACCAGCTTTCCAAGCAAAATCGTTCATCTTCACTTGAGTGACTTCCTTGGCGAATCTATTATCTGTCAGAAGGGTGCATTTTTGTGCGGTTCGGACACCGTCAACATCGAGATGGTTCGTTGCGTTTGTCTTCCGTTGCTTGGCTTATGGCTGTCTAACGTGACGACTGTAATTGTTCGTGATACTGTAGGAATTCGCCAAGAAGTTTGGCGTCGGTATTTTCGGTGGTGAAGGATTCATTTTACAGAGGTTGACAGGCAGCGGCGATGTGCTTGTCCGTGCCACCGGGACGCTGATCGAGCGCGAGCTGCAGCCTGGTGAGGTGCTTCGCATTTCGAGTGGCTGCCTCGTCGCCTTTGAGCCCAGTGTCCACTACGACATCACCATGATGAAGGGAGCGAAGAATGTGCTCTTTGGCGGCGAAGGTCTGTTCGTGACGACGCTCACTGGACCTGGTAAAATCTACCTGCAGAGTCTGCCGTTCGAGCGTGTGGTTGGAGAAATGGCTTCTCGCATCCCTCGTGGCGGACCTGGCGGCATGATGTTCCCATTCATGATGGGTGGCGGCGGTGGCGACCAAGGCTCCAACGCAGGTGATGAGGCTACTGATACGACAACTGATGTCGCCGGTGGCGGAGAAAGTGATCCTGCAAGTGTCGAAGATGACTGGGGAACGAAGGACGACGATATTTACGGTGACAGCAGCAGCGACTCAGCCAGTGGAAGCGAATTTAACGATGTTGGAGCGGGCGAGTCCGAGGAATCGAGCGGGGGTGGCATCATGAGTATTTTCAACAGCCTCTTCGGGGACAAGGACGACTAGTGTGGCCAGAAGTTACAACTAGCGCCAACAAAAATTGAGTTTTCCCAGGACACGTGGTTGCAATGTGCACCTACTAACCAGCAGTGGAACAAGAGTGGGTATTTAGGCTTTAATCGTTCTTTTCTTGCCTCTTTTTGCCAGTGCTGAGCAAAACGATCTTCGTGCAGTTGAAGTCGTTCAGGCAACTTTCCAGCAACATAACCGCAACATAACAAGTGCAACTTTGTGTCTGCAATCTGCCTGCACTTGTTGGAGGAAAAGCGCGGGTGAAGGCTCTGGCTCCACTTCCCTTTCGTGCCTTCCCCCTTGCTCCGCACCCATGGCTGAAGACGACGCGGCGTCCGTGCGTGTAGCCGTACGTATCCGCCCGCTTATCGGGCGAGAGAAGGTGGAACGCTGTGACGAATGTGTATCTGTTCTGGAGAACGAGAACCAAATTGTCATGGGCAAGAATCGCGCCTTCACGTACGACTACGTGTTCGGCAAGTACGCGCAGCAGAGCGACATCTGGCGCTGTGTAGATCCGCTCATCCGTGCCACATTCGACGGCTATAACTCAACCATCTTCGCCTATGGCCAGACAGGCTCGGGCAAGACCTTCACAATGGGTAGTGGCAGCTCAGTGCACATTCCGCCCGAGGATTATGGTATTATTCCACGTGTAATCAGCTACATGTTCGATCAGATCGACACCAAGATGCAGGAGAACGCGCACTACAAGGCAGAGCTCCGTATCCGCTTCCTCGAGATCTACGGAGAGGAGATCCACGACCTTCTCGTCACGCTTGGAGACTCCACGGGTGAGAGCAAAGTGAGTCTCAGGGAGGGGGAGAATGGAGAAGTACATGTCAATGGAGCCTCAGAAGTCGAAGTCGTTGGCGCAGACGAGTGTATGCGGCTGCTGGAGAGAGGCACACTGTGTCGAACCACTGGCAGTACGCTAATGAACGCGCATTCCAGTCGCTCTCACGCCATTTTTACGGTCTCTATGGTACAGCACATCCCTATTGGCGACCCTCCTGCTGACGGCAAACCTTTAGAGGACGGAGACTACGAAACCAGAAGCTCATACTTTAACTTTGTGGATCTTGCCGGTTCGGAGCGGCAAAAGCGGACTCAAGCAGAAGGCAAGCGGTTGAAGGAAGGTATCGATATTAACAAGGGACTTCTTGCGCTTGGCAATGTTATCAGTGCATTGGGAGACGACAAGAAGCGAGGCAAAGTGCACGTTCCGTACCGTGACTCCAAGTTGACACGTATGTTACAGGACTCTTTGGGTGGTAACAGTCGGACGCTGATGCTTACGTGTGTGAGTCCTGCGGATGTGAACTTCGAGGAGACTCTCAATGCACTCAAGTATGCGAACCGAGCCAGGAACATCCAGAACAAACCAGTAGTCAACCGTGACGAGGCCTCAGCAATGACAATGGAGCTGCGTCGTCAAGTGGAAATGCTGCAGATGGAAGTGCATCGTCTGCGTAATCCAGGGCTGTCGGAAAGCGAACTCAAGATGGCAACAGTGGGGACGGATCTCATCGGTATGTCAAGCGACTTTGACTCATTCGGTAATCTTCGAACGCGCGCAGAGAATGCGGAGAACGAAGTGGCTCGCTTGACAGCCGAATTGAAGCGAGGTAAAACGCAACTTGATCACTTGAAGGAAGAGATGATCGCAGCGCAAGCAGAACGGGATTATCTGAGGCTTTGTGTTGAAGAGGGTGGAGATGGCAGCTCTATCTCGCCGGAGGAACGAGAATCCAAGTCCAATGTGCTCAAAGATCAGCTGCGTACTATTTGCGAGCTGCAAGAAAAGCTTCGTGCGGCTGAACGTGAGCGTGACAACGCTGTAATGAACTTTCCTGGATCTGTCAGTACCAATAGTGGCTCTAGTGGAGCTCGACCGTCCACTGCCGTTCCTTTCGCTCTACCTTCGTTGGCTGAGGTGGATACTAAGACGGGGAACGAACTGCTTGAACGAGCAGAGAAGGAAATCGAGAGAGAAACGGCCTTGCTGAACAAGCTGAAGGAAGGAGAGAGTGGAGATGACGCTGGTGGTGACAGTGACGGCAGTGGAGACGGTGAAGGTTCAGCGGATGGTATGGAGGTCGAGGAAGAGCATCAAGAAGAGGCTGATCGTATGCGTGTGTTCCAGCGTCGTCAGCGTCATTTAGGCGAATCTGTGCAGGATTTAGCCCACGATATCTCTCTGAAGGAGCAGCTCGTGCAGAATATTCGCCAGGCCCAGGAAAACTACGATCGAATGAAGAGCTTTTACGAGCAAAAGATGGCGGAAATGGTGGAAGAGGTGCGCGCTGCACAGGAGGGCCGTGATCAGCTGGTTGAGGAGATCCACCAGATCGAGAAGAAGGCTGCTGCTGAAGGGGATACGTCGGGTGGGAATGGACGTCTGGCCAAGTTATCGCGAGACCTGAAGGTGAAGGATGGAGAGCTTGACGCGTTGCGCAAGAAGCAGAACGACATGAACCGCTTCATGGCCCAGAAGAAGAAGAACGAGATGCAACTGCGTGTTCTGAACTCGGAGATCAGCAACATGAAGCGACAAAAGGTGGATCTAGTCAAGAAAATGCAAGAAGAGCGCAAACGCTACGAAGAAGAAGCCAAGCAACGACGTCGTGAGATTATGAGTCTAAAGCGTAGTCAGCAGCGCGACAAGCAGCAGATTCTGCGACTGGGGTCCCAGAAGGAGGCCCAGGAACGGGTGCTTAAACGGAAGATGGAGGAGGTCACAGCAGCAAAGCAACGACTCAAGCAGCAGCAGCAGCTGACTGCCCAGGCGAGGAAAATGAACGCTGCTTATGGCCGCAAGAAAAACACTGCTGCGAATCGTGCTGACCGCGATGCCAAGTGGTTGTCGGAAGAAGTGAAGAAACGGGCAGAGGAGCAGCAAAAGCTGGAGCAATTACAGAAGGAACGAGAGGCCGTGGCAATGGAGATGGAAGCGCTTTATGCTCAGCGAGACAAGCTCGAGAAGGAAGTGAAGAACTCGATATCGTCCCAGACGAACATCCGGGACGTGTTAACCTCGCCCAGTGAGAGTTCCCCACTCCGACGTAACAGTGGACGACAGCAACAGCTGAACCCTGCTGAAGAGCAGTTGCTGTATGACTTGGAAGAGCGCATCGAGGCCTGTCAAGCGCAATTGGAGTACAAAGAAGAGAAGATCTCGGAAATCTCAGACGATGTACAGGCCGTTGATGAAGGCAACGCGCTTGCAAAGATTGAGAAGACGCAGTCTTTGCCTGAAGCGCGAACGCTTTTGAAGATGCTTTTCAGTATGGCAGTCGATGTGAAGAAGCAGGACCAGCGAAAGGAGCAGGAGCTGGCCAAGCATCAAGTGGAAATGGCGGAGCTTGTTCGTCGCTTGGAGCAAGAGCGAGAGAAAACGATGCAAATCAAGCAAAGCTACGAAGAGTCTTTGCAGCGCGTGGTAAGCGGTGGAGCAAGTCAAGACGACTTGTCGTCTGCAGACGAAACGCTGGATGAGCGTAGCCGCATCTTGCTGTCGGTCTCTGAAGAGCGGAATTCGGTGTTAAGGAAGAAATGCGAGGAGCTTGAGATGCTATCTCGTACGACAGACCAAGAGAAGCAACTGATGCAAGACCGGCTTGAACAGGAACAGCAGGATCTTGCTGCTAGTCGAGAACGCGTCCGATACTTGGAAACGAAGATAAGGAAGCTTAGTGCTGTGGCTGTAGGGGCTACCGTGGCACCAGGACGCACGCGAATTCCTGTTTCGTCGTCTTCAGGTACCAAGTTTGCGGCCACTTCTAGCCAACCACAGACCGGACCAGCTTCCTGGTCGAACGAACTCGATGATGATGAAGATATGGGCACGGACGAGCACGAGGATGACCACGATGGCTGTGAAGACGTTCCGATGCGGAGCGATGAAGACGACAATGGCCGAACGTCCCGCTCAGGACACGATCGACGCCGATTTAAGATGGAGCTGGACATTGTTGGTGGTAGCAACCCGGAGTTAGTGTCGATGGGATCGCAAAAGGGTCGGAGTTCTGTCCGGCGCAAGGACGACAACGACGATGGGTCATACGATGCCACTAAGGAAGACTCGCCGCACATGGGGAGCGATGATTCGTCCTCAGCTTCAAAGTCGATCTTCTCTCGTCTGTCCAACCCAACGAACTTCACGGGAATCCACAAGAACCGCGTGCGAGAGAGTGCTTCCAAGCGTGAGATCTTACAAAGTCGCTCGGAGCGGAACCGATCGAGGCGATTAAAGGACAAGGGACAGCTCAAGCCGTCGCGGTCTTCCAGTACTCCTACGGAGCAGTTTGTTGGCACCCCTGCAGGCTTCAAGAACCCACCGTCCATCAAGAGTAACTCAGTTTTGGAGGTGCTGGCCAACATGAGGAGGGAAAATGAGTCGGAGCAGTACGTGAGTTCTTCCGGCTTGCGGCAGCCCATGACGTACGTCACGACAGACCGTCCGCGCGACTACAGTAGCGATGACAATGAGCTAATGACTCCTGGCAACGATGGCTTCGGAACGATGCCCCCTCCTGCCCCAGTCGGCGATGTATACTCGCGCCTTGCGGGCCAGTACACGGCCTCTGCTAAGAGTAAACGACACCATACGACGACGTCAACTCGCCATGAGAAGGGAGACACTGAAGGATCAGGGAAAACTGGGACGCAAGGAATTAAATTTGACGACGACGCGTACCTGGTTGACCAGCACGGCGAAGACGACAACTACGTCGGTAACGACGACGACTCCAACTACGACCCGCTTCTTGGTGAGAAGAGTCTTCTCATCAAGCAGGTTCACGAAGACTACAGGGAGCGCCTAGCTCAGCAAAACGCCGAAACTGGAAACTAGAGCACAAAGCCCTTAAAGATCTGTGACAGCGTGCTTACCCATACCAAGTGAGGACGCACCTTTCTGCGAGCTGCATGCAAATTGACGCGTTTTAGATGAACAGATTGAGATAGTGAGCAGCCAAATAAAGCGTGAATGATGCTCCGGTTTACATGTACATGCAAAGACTACAAACTTCAACTTTCAAGTGCACTGCATGTATAGGCGCTGAGAGAACCAATGCAATGTGCAGGCGCGAGGAGCTCACGTACTATCCAGTGTGTATCTCTTGTTTGACGGAGAGATACTCCTGGTACGTGAGTTTGTGGATGGAGCTGCGGTAGCGCGTCACCTTGACGGTCTTCAGCATATTTTCGGAGACATTGTGACGGTAGCCTGCCTTCCGCATGAGTGACTTGACCGTCTCGACGTGCGTCCAGCCCTGCTCTCGTGCAACTTGAGGCAAGTATGTGGCGCTGAACTCGTTGCCGTTCGAGTCGCTGAAGTCGATAATGATCCCGTGCGTGCCGATCTATATGCAAACAATCGGTTAGCGTCACACCCAAATGAAAACCATCTTGCGTTGAAAAGTATTGACCTCCCAGTCGTCGTAGCGCTCAGCATCCTCGTAGTCGATGAGCAGCGACACGGAGCAGTGGAGGCGATGTAGCTCCTGCGGTCCGATGGGGTCGAAACGGTGGTCACGCATCGCACTTTTGAAAGTGAACTCGCGCAGGTTGCACAGTCGCGTGGGCGCCAGCGTCCCGATGCAGCCGCGTAGGTGAGTCCCGCCGTGTTCCTCGATCTCCCATGTCACGAACAGTGGACTGGCACACATTAAGCACAAAAAGCACCTTTACGAGACTGCTTATGTATGACTAGGCAGTCGGAGCGCGTACTATTCCTCATGCACATCGAAGCGCGGCGTGGGCTCGGCACCACCGTCGAAGTGCGACTGCAGCGTGTCGAAGCAGTACACAACCATCGCGGCGCTCGCCATCTTCGCTTCCTCTATGAACCCTGAGAAGGATGAGGTCACTATTCTCAGATCTGATAATTTCCACTTTAGTGACAAACTTCAAGCTGGCTTTTTTGTGGTCGTAAGTGCTGAAGGCGACAGTTCATCTTTAGGATAGGAAGAGTGCGCCCTTATCCTGCGCTACATGTACGAAATGCTGGATGCGTTGACCTTCCCAAACCGAATGCCTAGCAGCAACACCTTCAGGCTTCTCGTCGCTGCCCTTCCTCTTCGCGTGGAAATATTAGAGCCACTGGATTCATCGGCGCCTAAATAGATTTTCAGGCGCGATTTTTTTTGCGTGTATCTTTTTCCGTTTACGGGCACCGCATGGACGATGCCATGGAGACCCTGACTCATTTCCTGCAATCATAGGCCTATGCGATAAGAATGGAGAAGGAGAGGCCAGAAGAGATGTGAACGAGGCCCCTCTATGGCATGGGCAGCCAGGACCCAGGCGGTGACCATGACCCAGCAGATGGGCCTTACGTTTACGGGCAACTTCATGTTGCCAACATGTACGGAGCATGTGGAAGAGCGATTCAATGACAGTCCCTGGAATACTCGCACCGTACGCCTCGCGAGCATCTGGCCTTTTGGTGAGTCATTTGGACGTGACGAAACGCGATCTCCCTACCTCGTTGTGGTCCGTCGGACAACCCCCGACGCCGAATGCTTGCCAGCACGAAAGAGGACCGATATGCAGACGTATTTACAGTGTCTTGGCGGGTGTATTTACATGAAGGAAACCCTCCTTATAACTAACTAAACTAAAGCTATCGATCTGGTTTAGTCTTGCCGTGCCCCGTGGCGGATGCACACACCTCGACGCACAGCACCCTTGTTGCAGCCAACTTCCCTGCAGCGACGACCACCGCCGTGGGAGACACACAGATGTCC
The DNA here is from genome assembly GCA_033557915.1 of Phytophthora tentaculata. Lineage (NCBI taxonomy): Eukaryota > Oomycota > Peronosporomycetes > Peronosporales > Peronosporaceae > Phytophthora > Phytophthora tentaculata. The sequence goes on along the minus strand of JAUCEA010000016.1, from coordinate 5,403,813 downwards.
GCCCACGGCGCTTTTGGAGCACCCGGTGATCTCGCATCTCCGGCCCCCGCCGTGAGCGATGCACAGGCCGCCCTTGAGAGCCGTCTTAGAGCAATCGGCAGCGCTGCAGCGTTTACCACCGCCGTGTGCGGAGCAGAGACCACCAGCCAGTGCCGACTTGGAGCAGCCCTCCTTACGGCACCGCTTACCTCCGCCGTGAGCGATACAATTGCCGCCCTCTTTGGCGCTCTTGATGCAACCCTCATAGCGGCACCTTCGGCCACCGCCGTGTGAGATGCAGAAGCCACCGGTTTTGGCGCACTTCCGGCACTCAGGCACCTTGCACAGCCGACTGGGCTTATGAAACTCACAGAAGGCGCCGAAGAGGCTATTGGCAGTGCGGTAGCAGTTCTTCTTGGAGCAGATTACTCCCGCCTGTGGGAGGTTGAATGCTTGCTGCTTGTCGACCACCGGATCTGGGTTCGTGATGAAACTGAGGCTCATGCGCTCTCGCAACACCGGTGTGGAGGCCGTGGAACCCTCGCTGGGCGTCGTGGAGGCCACGCTGGTGGTGTCCGACTCGGTCATCGGAAAGGCCAGCGAAATACCCCTAGGCTCGAAAACCGGCGGGTGGCACAGCTCAAGCGGGAACTGTGCGCGGTGATGCATGACCCCACGAAGCAGAGAGTCCGTCAGCTGGAACATGTTAGCTGCGCTGTAGATACCGGTAGTATTCTAGAAGAGAGTACAGAGCGGAGTTGCGCCTGTGGCCGCGTCGGCGAGTTTGATTGTGACTGTGGAGAAAATCAGAGCAGAGTGGTTGCGAAGGACGGACGGGACCCATATTCAGATCTCAAAGCTTTAGCTTGAGCAGGTTGCGCCACCATCTGCGCGTTCACGGTCATGAAGCGAACGAACCGGCTGGGACTCGCTTGACTCATTCACACACACGGTACTGATGCCTGATGCTTTTAGAAAGGCCCCAGTGTCCTGTCTGGGCGATGGCAAGCACCTGTCGACATTGCAAGCAAGGCAGTGCTGGCTGTAACGAGCCAGCATGTGGCGGATGCAAGTTGTAGATGAACAAGTGTGGCGGCGTCGAAGACACGAGAGAGTACGGTATGTGCTTGTTCAGCAACCAACTGACCGATCAGGGCAAGTCATGGTGCCCGTCATGGTCATTTGATATTGCAGTAATACAGTGTACATGCCAGTCCGTTCCTGGTGTCCAAAGCCTGGTGATACTTGGTGCGGTCTGCTTCGATATCTTCGCGAAAAACTTTGGAGTTGAACTTGACATCTCTTGATTCCATTTCCCGCATGCCCCCATGGACTCCATCTCCATGATGAAGCTTGTTTCTTTGCTGCGTAGGATTTGCAGCGAACAGCTCCATGATGGAGCTTATTTCTTTGCTGCGTAGGATTTGCAGCGAACAAGTCATGCGGTACAGTACATTGTGCAGGTGCCGAAAAACACTTCCGTCATGAGGTTTCAAGCGTGCGCTCTATGGCAAGTAGGAAAGCGAGGAGCGCCACCGCCACCTTTCATTATCCAGTATCAGAGCCAACTTAGTCACCAAAGGTTCAGCAAACTTTGCTTCTTACACCTTTGATGATACAGCCATTCTCGCAAAATAAATGGTACCAGTACCCTTTGTTGACTCATAGGGCAAACAGATGGGGGTCATGCAACGCGTAACTTACGCAACGTGACGATGATCGTCATCTCGAATGGTGGGCATGAGGCGGTGCTCAGTCTTGTCGACACACGCGCTGCCACGAGAAAGAAAACGTCGCCAGAGCCGGTGGCGATGCGAGTCCAGCGTCCGTCTCGGCTGGAGCACGCGCACGTAGCGGACATCCGGACTGTCAAGCAGACGAGCAGGAATCCGCTGCTCATCAACGCTGTCGATTGCTGGGGGACGCCTAAAGTTTACCTTCACGGCGCCGACGTTGGCGCAACGGACGATGAGGCAGCGCGATTGCATCCGCTGAGTGCCATTCAACCCGCTGTGGACCACAGTGTGGTGGCTGTGGCATTGCAGTCACTGGCTCACGCTTAGTTGATGCCCAAACGTTCAAGTCGAGCAAGTCCGGTCTGCTCGAAGGAGTATCAGCCAGCGTGCCACTGCGACGCGAATGAGCGAGATGACGACCTGGTGCCGGTCTTGGTCACCGCGGCATGCACCGCACCGCAGAGAATTGCTGCTGCGATAATAGCAGTTGGTGCCCGCAAACAACTTCATGTGGCATTCCGCTGATCGTCACAAGAAAACGCACCGAGGCCAGCAGCAGCTTCCATTCGGTGGAGACACCTTTTTCGAGTGCAAGCAAATACATACATGTACCCCAAGTTGGTAGAGCGGCAGAGCGCTTGCGCTCGGGTTCAGAACAATGAATAATGTTGAAAAGCTTTTCCGTGTGCCCTTTGCTATACTGTAGGATAATACCTCGAACCAACAGTGCACTTTTACATGGAGCGATGACCTCGCTGCGCGATCGTCTATCGCTCCGGTAAGAATGCTTGCCTATGGACCCTAGCTTCGCAAGAACGCCATCTGAACACCGTGATGCTACGCGTTCCCCATTCATCTGGTCGACACCTGTAATAGTGACCCATGGGCTAGTGCGGTACTTTTAAACTATAGTCTATACAAGAGGCGCGCGAAAGGGTTATACCGTAAAACCTGTAATAGTGCCCCATCCCGTATTACCCTGATTTTGCACTAGGTACATGTGGCTAACCTTTTTAACCCTTAACCCTTTCGCGCGCATCTTATATGAACTAAAGTATTCAAGTAGAAGTCAGTTATAGCTAAATGGGGGCATTTCTCGCCCTTTTACGAGATCACGGTACTCGTTTTGAACTATCTATACCGTGGTGATGCAATTTGCTACATAAAATTGACTGGATTAAAGTATGCTTTGATGATAACGCATCGTACTGTAAATGATATGTCCCAAAAGACAGTCCGGGATCAGTTGAACTTCGGTTAAAGGGCGCATAACGCGCCCTTTAACAGGCTGATCCCTACTTTTCTTTGCACAAACCACTAAAAGGGCGACTTCTGCGCCCTTTTACGCGAAAGGGTTAATTCAGTGTACTGAACTACCGGTACTGTACCCTCGTACATGTACAGTAGCACAAAATTGTCTAATCGCCCAAAATATCACATCCAGTACCACAATATTCGATTTATAACAAAGGAGTGTGCATGATTACTGGAAGTGATACGATAACATCCATGTCTTTTTACGTTTTTGATCAACTACTCATTGGATTTCGTTTAAATCAACAAATATTGCCAAAATTTTCAGACGTGCTATTGAGTCAATCTGCACCATACCAAGTAAACTCGCGTGATTGGATAAAATCAGTATCCATTACCCTAAGAACATCATTCTTGTACAAGCTGCCGTCCAAGATAAACTGAGTACAACTTCCTCCACCCGGAAATATATGCGGGGCATCTGCTTAAACCGTGTCCAAAAATATAAGCGGTATGCATACAAATTCAAGTCATTTGGTAGTACCGCCATATTTCGACTAAGTACGCCCATACAGTCCTTCTGCTTCCTTGGAGCGGCGCAGAGGGCGGCGTGTGGAACTGCGGAGGAGAATGCTCCGTAGCAGGCCTCATTCGTGCTTGTGCGTCTTCCGGATCGCCTCTACCAGCTGAGGATAGCCTTGGTCCGCTCTGTCGGCCATGTTGCTCTTCTTCTGCTAGTTGCCGACTGATCTTGTGTGTGACACCTCAGTAAGACTCTGTTACTTTATATTATATGCGTTTGTGCAAGTCGGCGAGATTGCCTGTAGGTTGAATGAACCAATCTCGCATGAAAATTTCAAGTAGAACTCACAATATTGACTTCGCTTCTGGCTTTCTGGGTGTGGGGCACTGGCCTTGCCGCGCTCAAGGACTCAAGGAGTACGTTAAGGACAATTGTACCTACACGCACCAGGCGACATGGTCATGTTCGACGTTTGTGCCGACACCAGTACGTCCACAATAACGAACAAACTGATCGGTATGATTTTAAGCAGGTAACGAGAAACATGTACATACTTTTACAGTATACAAGACCTGAATAATTTTATTGCATTTAATACAGGTGCGAGTTGAGCGATGACCTGTAATAACGAATCTTACAAGACCAAACGTATGTAATACGCTAAGAATATTTGGCGTCACATGGAAACCGGGGACCTCATCGTGTCCTACGATAAACCAACTTTAACGCCAAGGCGAGCGAGCGACGGTTATGTGGTGACATGGATTCTGGAAAAGGAGAGAGAAGGATGGATCTGGACCTGAGTGACAATATTGGGCCCGGTCCTCCCCCGAAGAGTGACCAATGGAGATCCAGTGGGACAGACGAGGCGAACCCCGATCAGGTATCAGAGGACCACGGGTGTAAGTATCGTGGTCTCCGGTGGTCATCAAGTGGATGCAGTACAGGATCAAGTAGCAACGACATACAAGGCCCCCGAGGAAGAGCGGATCCGGATCCAAAAGAAAAGGCGATCTGGATCCAGGATGGATGGTGATCTGGATCTCGGATCCTGACATGGCGATTGAGGACGATCTCAAGATCTACGATAGGATGACGGTGGGCCCACGTTGAAGAAGGTACCTGGTGACGGGCAGAAGTGCGAAGGACATAAAGGCGGTGATAGGTGGTCGGTTGGAAGTTATGAGGATAGTGACTTAGGATGTGGTGCCCTCAGCTTCTTCCGAGTAGTCTTCGACTTCCTCTCCTTTGTCACAGACTTTTGAACTTGCGGATCCTGTGCAGCGGAGCAGCCGTAGCTTTAGCGTCAGAGGAAGACGTTCGACTCAAAGAGTCCGTAATACAAACTTCCTTATCCGAAGGAAGTTTAACACAACCCTAAAACCAGGGCAGAGAGTTATTAACTCGAAATAACTCTTTTACTTCCAAAACCGAGGTGTTTTTATTTATCATTATTGCGGCCAAGCTGCGATCTATGTTTAACTATCTACCATAGTTAAACCTAATCATATGCACAACATGTGGCCCTCAACCTATGTACTGAGACCACCGCTAGTTCTAGACATCATGTACTGAGAGTCTGTTAACTCTCCGTGTACCTCGTTCCCATGTGTGCACCACACCGTGTAACCCCGTTGCATCCTGGGTTACAGGTAGCCCAGGATGCGCCTTAGGCTACATTTTAGCGTCTTTGTTTTGCGAATCTCGACTTGTATCAAGATCCGCAGGAGTCCCCGAAGAGACTTGGGGAGGATTAAGAGGTTTCTCCTCCAGATCCAGATCCAGATCTGTACCTCTTCCGTCGACTGATTTTCTCTCAGTACTCTGTCGACCCGTGGAACTAGTTTCATTCAGCGGCGTCGTCGTCGTCGATCCAATCTCCGATGACGCTTGATCCCCAGGTTCAATCTTCACTTGGTCTTCTTCTTGAGACTCACAGTGAAATCCCGAGCCACCAGAAGATCCGGGCACGCGCACCATTGTGGTGAAGCGGTATCAGCAAAATCACACGATACTGATAGATCCAACCTCTACTAAGCCTGGACACCGACGAACGGAGCCCCCCCCCCCCCCCCCCCGATGATCCGTGATCTTGTGCTGAACTTTGCTCACCTTGCGTACCCGACGGTAGGGCTGGATCTTGCTCCTCCAGTGACTTCGTGAAGGTCCAAGTGGTGAAAGTTTGAACGTCTTGGTGAGACGTTGGGGATGGGGTGGGGCAGCGCGGAAAATCTTCGCTCTGCTGCCGATATGGTCCAGATCCTAAGCGATTACTCGATCTTGGATCTGGCGTGGATCCGGCCGAGGGGTGTTGCCTTGATGGGGTGTGTTTGCCTTTACGGTCTTCCTTTACACTTGCTTGCCGTTCCTATAGCGGGATCGTGGGGTAGTTGAGACTTGAAGGATCTCCCGGCCAAGCAATAAACTCCGGTCGATCTGGGAACTGCACTTGAGGGTAGATCATTAGGTGGTTTGATGTGGTGCTTATATTACCAGATATTAATAACCGACACTAGATCAACTAACCGTAGACTTGCTAAACACTGCGAGCGGCTTGTTGTTCCTCTTCTTCGCCGCGAGGAAGGCCTCTATGATGCAAATTCAGGTCTGATATATGGTGAAGTATGGTCCGAGTCAGATGGCGAAGATCCAGAGACATCTGCCAGTCCGTGTACCGACGGCGCTCTGGAGATCATATACTACCAGAAGAATCTGAGAGATTTTCTACAGCAGGATCAGGTGATGTCGATCCTGAAACTGAATCAGATCAGAGGACTTCCGTGGACCAGCGATTGCTCCACCCGCTACTTCGGACAAACGCGTCGCGGTGAAGAATCTGCTTCGCGTGCTGAAGGACGCTGGTCTCACAACCGGCGCATTCCACGCGGATGCCTTATTCGATCTGGATTTGATTGTGATTCAGACGTCGACTCGGAACTTGATCGACAAGCTGCGGTTCGTGGTAGGCGACGTGCCTCCTGCTCAAGAGCAGTCAGGATCGCCAGCGATCAGCGCTGGTGAGTCGTAACACTACGCATCGGCAGCCGAACTGGGATTGAACAGCTCTTTGCGTCGCAGGGCCCTGGGGCCGCTGGGAGACGCTATGCTGGAAGCCAGAGCGAAGTGAGCACGCCGAGATCAACCACGATCCCCGCAGCAGAAGCAGACTCCAGGATCCACGGATCGAACAGTCACTACCACGCCCACCGAAGAGTCGAGCAGCAAACTGGAATCGTATTTCCAAGCCGTCACAAGCTGATTCTCGCGCGAGCAGCAGATCTTGCCCGCCTCGTCGAGAGCAGTGGTAGCTGGAAACATGGGATCGCAAGATGTGAGATGGAGTCGGTAGGATCGCCGGATCAAGAGTCCTCCAACTGGGAGTACGAGTCGGACGATATTGACTTCCCGATTTCTAAGCCAATTGCACGCAATGCAGTAACCTCAACTGCGATCGGGGCTACGGGATCGTCAATGATCCATAAAGTTCGGGTCTCTGCAATCTTGGGCCGGAAGGAGTTCACAAAGACCAAGACGAAGATCGCGCCAGAGCCTGGATCAGCAAAGTGAAGTCAGCGTTTCTGCGCGATCAAGCCTCGGACGAAGAGAAGTAAGTGTCTTACCTTCGCGGATCTGCTGGCCGGACCGGCGAAGTACTTGTACCAGATTCATTCGTAACAAGTGGAAAGTGGAGCGATCTGTATCGAAGCTTCCAGATCCAGTACTGTGGCCTCGGGATCTCACTGGCGCGGCAGTACTATCACGCGCGAAAGCGATCGAATGAGTCCCCGCTGGAGTACTTGCATCGTCTTAACGTTGCGGCCCTGCGCGCGAAGCTGAAGGTCAAGGATGATGGGTCGAAAAAACGCAAGAACATGTCGAGCACTTCATCGAGACGCTAGGCGATCAAGAGTTGGCGGATCGGCTGACTCTGCTGCGGTTGACTGACGCCGATGATCTCCGAAGAAGTCTTGCAAGCTCTGGATCGAGCCAAGACCCGTCAGAAGAAGTCGGCGTACGGGAGCAAGTTCCGACAGAAGACGTCGAGTGCCCCAGCTGCCACAGTCCAGACGAATCAAGCCCACGCGATCCAAGCTCAAGCGTCGGATTCGCAATCCGATTCTGGACCGGATGAGTACAGCTCGGATGAAGACTATCACCGCCGGATCTACGTGACTACGGCTGAGGATCCAACGTTGACGACGACGAGAGAGGCCCAGAACGCCCGCGATCCAAGTCAACCGACTCGAGAGGGACATGATCTACCACCCCGCAATCAGCGGACTCGTTTCCAGGCAGCGCGATCGAGCCGCGACCGATGCACCTACTGCGGATCGCGCCGCCACACGGAGGCCACCAGCGGATCACTGCTTCTTAGTGTGTCGTGACTGCGGTGAGCTGCACGACCTGGGCAAGTGCCTGATGGAAGAATTCTACAACCAGATCCGGAAGTGGTACGGCCCACACAAGCATGGTGGTCTTCTACCAGAGAACGCTGAGAAGATGTTAAACTAGGACGCTCGCCGGGTTTGAATCCGGTACGAGCCGAGCGTTCTAGATATTGCATCTTTGCATTTGTGAACAAGACATCGGTAGGTCAAGTTAGCAAGCGACCCAATCTATCCGGCAGTACATGTGATCTGCACGAGAAACCTAACGTCATGATTTTGAGTCTGTATCAGGCCGACGACTTCGACCGATCTGCAACGTCTTTGCCCGTGAATCTCCATCACGGAGAAGCGATAGGATTCTGGGCACAGCGGGATCGGGATCAGTGGTCCAAGCCTGCTGAAGGCGAGATCCTCCCGCAGCCGAGCCGGATCGCTGAGGTTAGACGATCAGGAATGGTTGGTGAGGCAGAACTATTACCGGGTGAATCGCGGGGATACTGAAATTACCATGCTCCTGGGAAATGGTTCCGTCAAGCTAAGTCGCTGGCAAAATCAACAATGAAAAAGCGATCATGATTCTGGATAGTGGCGCCGAAGTGTCCATCTTGGACACCGCCTTTGCTCGTAAGGTGGGGTGCTACATAGACGGAAGTCAGATCCAAGATTGCGTTGGAATTGGCGACAACGTGTATACAACGGACGGAAGAACTCGGATCAAGGTCACGTAGGCTGGAAATCTGGTATATTGCTTCGACATTTGGGTAGGCGATCTATCTGGTCAGGAAGCGATCCTTGGCATGGATTTCATGGCTCCCGCTGATGTGCGCCTGGATCTCGTGGACGGTACGATGTGCTTCCCTGACGAGATGAGGATCAGCTGAGTGGCCGGAGACCGCTGTACGGAGATATGGTCCACGTGGACCGAAGCTGGCGGGTCGTGGGAAGTTCCGCGTCGCCTGAAGTTATCGGACCACGAGAAGCTGTGGGTCACCCGTGACGACGGTGGTCCAAGGTCCGGGCCGGATTCGCTACCTCCGGATCACCAACATCACCGACAAGCGGCTCCTCATGAAGGACAACGAGCGCGTCGGGGTGTGGCTGGTTCAGGATCGTGTGCCGCGCCTTCCGGGGTTCGTGTCAGTTGGATCCAGGCGATACATGGAGTGACAGAACCTGGCCTACCAGACCACCACTGACGAGCGATCCGAGGTGTCTGAGCCGGAGGTGGAAGAGTGGACTGGTCCCCTGGTCGATCACCCAGAGTTCCCGACGCCGCGAGGAATACTGCGACGAGGACAAGCGGCGCGGATCCAGCCCGCAGCGAGGAGATCGCCGGCGCCGAAGCACCAGCCAGGTAGCCCGCCGTCTGAACCCAGTGTCACACCGAGTGACCCGCCGTCGGAGCAGGATAGTACCACGGTACAGGTGTCGTCAGGGGTGATGGGCAGTGCGACAGTACGAGATTTGACAGATCGATCGTTGGCCGCCCACGATCGCGACGAGTCAACAGACGATCTTAGCTGCCAGGATGTCGGAGACACCAAACCAAGTCGAAGTAACTCTGACATGGAACTGCAGGACGCGCAAGCGACACAACGGGATCCAGAGCTGGAAGTGACGCAGAGGTCAGACACCCCGGATCTGACTGATGCAACAGGGTGCGTGGCGACAGAGACACCGGACCCTGTCTCAGCAGAAACGGGGCAGGTGCTGGAACGTCAAACGGACTCATCCGATCTGAGTCACAGACAGGCACCAAGTCCGGATCGCCATAGTGAAACACAGTCGACCTCGCCGGATCTAAGACCGACAGCAGGAGCCAGTACCGAGATTCCACTCGTCACACGCATCTAACAGCTTGTCGACACGTTCGCATAGCTGATCCCATGACTCTGCCGTGATGAGGGTGTCGTCGATGTACGATCTCCTTCCCAGCACCGATGGCTTGTTTGGATCGCCCGATTCGCCTCCTCCTTCGAAGAGATCTAGCTGATCTTGGCATCCAGATCGCGGGATCCGGGTGAATCCGTATAGCGCGTTATCGATCAAACGCTGATAGATCTGTGGTGCGTTATTGAGTCCAAACACACCCAGAATCCGCTAGTCATATCCAGCGAGGAGTACCACAGCGCCTTGTCAAGATCTTCTATCAGCTCGTGGATAAAGGTCCATCAGCTTCGTCAGGCTATTAACCAGTCGGTAATCAATACACAGCCTGATGTTCACGCTGTTCTTATTGATGATCACGACGGTCGGAGATGCCCATGGGGATCTCGAGTTCTTGATGATCTTGGCCGCCAGTAGTCCCTTGATGAGCACTACCAGCTTCTCCCTGAATCGTGGAGCGACCTTCCTCACACGTTGAGTGATCGGATTCGCGTTCCCGACATCGATGTCGCACTTGACACCTCTGACTGCCGGCGGCAGCAGGTTGCCTTTTCCTATGAGCAGGTGCTCGCACTGCCAGATCAGCCGCCGCAGGCGTTCGTTTTCCTTTTGTGTCGAAGGCGAAGGTCGGATCACCGACGCTGAGATCTTCTACAGTCACTTCGTCAGTCGTCGGTACGACTTCCGGTAGAACTGCCATCTCCACTTGAACATCGTCCGCAAATAGTTCACCCCCTTCGTGGAAACAGACTTGCTCATCCTCACTCCATCAGCGTGACTAAGAGTTACTGGAGAACGCGGAAGGTAGATTACCTTGGCCATCGAGTGTCGATCGACGGCTTGGAGGCGAATTCGAAGGATCTCGCCGCGCTTGTGGATCTGCCGTTCCCGGGATCGTTGCGTGCGATGCCATCGTTCTTGGGTAGTCTGAATTTTTACAAACGTTTCATTGGGAACTACGCGATCTATGCGGCAGTTCTATACGAGTTGCGTGAGGTGGATTTCGCTGCGACCGCCAGGCCAGGTCAACAGAAGCGGAATTAGCAGCTGGCTGGGATGCGGGATCAAGTTCTCTCAAATTCAGCAGCAGAAAAACCCACGCTCCACGGATGGCGATCTCGTGAATCAGGATCCTGAAGCTATGGACCCCGAAGGAAGGACACATCAGGAGGTGTCGACCCACGATCCAAGCGAATTGGAACCGCGATGGTTTCGAGCGTACCGTGCCTTTACAGCTCTAAAATCAAGGATTGCATCCACTCCGATCTCGAAGCACTTTGATCCGGATCGATAACCAGTGGTGAGCGTATACGCGAGTGCGTGGGCGATCGCCGCTGCGCTGACTCAAAGAATACGACGGAACCTACTACCCGATGACGTTTGCTAGTAGGACACTGAAGTCTAACAAGCTGAACTACGGCGTTGTGGAGAAGGAAGGGCTGGCTTTGTTGCGGATCTTAGATCTCAACTACAACATCCTGATCGGACGACATATCAGGACCTTGACTCTACACTCTACGTTAGCGTGGCTGTTCAGATCACCGGGGCTGCAAGGACAGTTGGGGCAGTGGGCTGCTCTTCTATCGCCATGGACACTGAAAATCGAGAAGTGTGCTCAAGGTGAGGACGTGATCCTGGAGGCGATCGCATCCAGTATCACACCAAGATCAGAAGTCGACAAGGCACTGGTCGCGATCCCCCGCAGAAGGAACCGCGTCGCAAGATCCAGCCGACTGTGCGAGACTGTGCGAGCTGATGAAGAACTTCTGGTGGTTAGCATTGATGGATCTGCAAGAGTGAAGCGAGGTGGGGCCGCTTACAGCGCGATCGTATGGAGATTGCCTGAGTGTACAGTGATCCGATCCGAATCACGATACGCTGATGGACTGAATGTGAACGAAACAGAGTACAATGGACTGATGTTATGTCTGGATCTACTCGAGGACATGGATCGACAACGACTGGTGATCTGCGGCGACTCGAATCTGGTGGTACGACAAGTGCGAGGTGAGATCGACTGCAAGGCCCCGGCGTTGACGTTGTTGATGCAGAAGGTGCTGGATAAATTGCCAATTTGGCCGGATCACGAGCTGGTACATGTGAAACGTGATTGAAATAGCAGCGCAGATAAGCTTGCCAGTGAGGCGCTCCAGTGACAGGACGGGATCAAAGACGTGGAAGAATCGAATCGGCAAGATCTTGTTACGCTGAATCGCCTGAGAGAAATCCTGGTTGTGAAGTCGGGAGACGACGCTGCTCCGGTCATGTCAATTATGACCAGATCGAGACAGAGGGCGAGGTCAAACCCCACCGTCTTGCAAGAAGATATAGTGAGATCACTACGGATCGAACGGATCCGTCAGGCACAAGACGAGGAGGCGTGGATCTCGGGTCTTAAGAAGTATCTGAGTAGTGAACCCGGTGGTCTGTCGCAAGGCGAGGCTAGGTCGTACGGCAAAGAAGCAGATGACTATGAGGTGGATCTGGACGATCAACTCTATTACCGCCCACCGACCAAGCGGGCAGATGAAGAGCGCGACGGTACGGCGCGACTGGTGGTCCCAGTGACTTTTCAAGAAGACGTCCTACACCACTGCCATGTAAGTTTAGAAGGTGGCCATCAAGGGATCGGCCGGACCTACTAACGGATCCGAGATCATTTTCACTGGAAGGGTGTGTACAAGAGTGTGCAGCGCTATATGAGTGAGTGTGTGGACTGCGAAACGGGAAAGGGCCCGCCGACAATCCAAGGAGAAACACCGAGAAACGCCCAAGCCACGTATCCGTTCCAGATCCTGGCTATGGATCACATCCCGTCTCTGCCGAAATCCTACAAAAGTAACACCGAACTGCTGATCTGGGTGGATCTCTTCTCCGGATACGTGATCACGAAGGTTAGCTCATCAAGAACGGCGCAGACAATCGCCGATTCGTATGAGGAGTGTGTGTTCAGGAGATTCGGCGCTAGCGAGGCGATCCGCCATGATCGAGAGCCTGGGTTTATGTCATATTTCTTCAAGGCGTTCAACAAGATACTGGGCCAGCGACAACGAGCTACGATGTCTTATCGACCCCAGGCGAACGGATCCGCGGAACGCATGGTACAAACGATCACGCGAGATCTGAAGATGTATGTGCAGGATCCGAATCAGCGGGATTAAGACGAGTACGCTGAGAGACTTACTTTTGCGATAAACACGGCTCATGAGCGGATCCGCGGGGAGACACCTTTCTACCTTGGATCCTCGATCTACGCTCGAGGCTACAGTCCCGGTGGGAAGTACCAGGAGGCGAGATCGCAATCCGCGTCGGTTGAGGTATCGAATTCAGAAGCACTATCTGCGTGCTCGGGAACAAGTGAACGATTTATTACGAGAAGAAATCTCAGAGCGTGCCGAACAGCATAACGACGTGCTCCGACTCCATCAGATCGACGTTGGATCTCGCGTGTGGCTTTACCTGGATCGCGTTAAGGAAGGATACGCCCGCAAGTTGGCACATCTCTGGCATGGCCCGTTCCGCGTGATCGAGAAGATCGACGAACATGTTGTAAAGATTGAAACGTTCGGCACCTGTCCCCAGTGGTGCATGTCTCCAAGCTGAAGCTGGTAAAAAGAGTTTCCCGATCGACCAAGATCGTGGCTGAATGCGCCAGACACCGATCGGCTGGATTTTGACGAGAGTTTGTTGCCAGAGGATAGCTGGATCCAGGGTCTGGGTGACGATAAATACGAAGTCGAACGGATCTCAAATATGCGAACAGGAAGAAGACGCAAAATGGTTGGATCTACCGAGAATTCCTAGTATACTGGCAAGGATACGATGAACCTACTTGGGTGGACAAAACAGATCTCAATTGTGGCGCCTTGTTGCACGAGTTCTTGCGGGATCGCATGAACCAGAACCGGTACAACGTGATGCAGTCCCACGAGGAATAGTCGATTGCGATCCACCAGCTCAGGATGGTGGAGTTGGTGGAGATGAGTTGAAGGATCTACATGAAGAAAGTAGATCGGTGGACTGGGTTATGTGTTTACATGTGGAAAATGTCAGCGATGAAGATGATGGTATGGACTCAAGAACTGCCAATCCCTGAACTGTGGCGATCAGGACCGTGACTCTGTGTAACGCGCGGATCTCAAACAGAAGCAATGGAGATCAAATCGACGCGCGAAGTGCCATGTGAGGCGGGTGCGTCGTATTCACAGCCCCAGATGTGCTGTCGTCACCAACTACGCGATTAGCTGATTTCGTAGCGGAATATGAACAAGCTTGTCGTGAAGCAGATCGAGCGGACGACTGTTCCCATCACGCCGTCCTGGAGAGCATGAGGAAGGAACACGATCAGCACCTTAAGACAAATATTTATCGTGGGATCAGGGGTGCGTGAAAAAGCTCCAACCAACGAGGCTCGTCATCGTAAAGATAATAACCTCCAGGGATGCTCCTGTCAATTATGGTGCATGATCAAAGCACAATTGTATGATAAGCAATCGCTCCGGTTATTGCTACAGGGGCGACCACATGTCCCTTTACTTCCTCCTCCCACACTTGCCTTAGATGGCACATCATAGCTTTCTTTACTAGAACTTACCTGCATGGGCGGGCCACTACCAGATAAAGTAAAAACCTTGGCTGACCCTGCAGCAGCCCTGACTAGCAGCAGACTCGCTGCTAGGCGTCATGCTATCACATGGTGGTGTTCGTGCAACTTTAGTTGGAGACAATTCGAAGCATGACAAGCTCTACACTTACCCCAGCGCCTACGGATTTTTTATAAGTTTATCAACCACTCTTGAGACCCTAATTACATGAAGGTAGTTGATGGGAGAACACACTGTACTGCGAAAAATACAGCTAAGAAGAATGAAGCTGGCGAGGGGCTAGCATTTAAGTATTATCGCGACCCAAAGCTCTTCCGCGAAAAACTTCATGTGCTATTGCGACAGCAGGTACGTACGAGCGCCCAGCAAAACAAAACCTCGATTCCCAGTCATGGGGCACGTGCGACTCCACGGTGCTCTTGTGCATGAAGCGTGATCGCATGTACGAGAATTTATGCGTTTGCTCTCGTGATTGTTCTGAACTGTGCACGGAGACGATGTCTGCTAGTGTTGAATGCATTGTGGTTCGGGTTGATCTCGATGACGGTCGGTTTGGACGATCGGTTTTGGTAAGATTTAATAAGTACTTCACGGACACATTGCTGTCCATTTTCAAACTGCAGCTCACTTAACTTATGTTGGGGTTTAAGGTATTTTTTGCCTACAACCTTATACGTAGTATTCAAAAGCATTCACATCATTTTCGATTCAACCTTATCGACTGGTATCTATTTAGCCTTTCAATGCTTTTGCTGCGTCCTACATAAGGGCTGTGTATATAGCGTTGCCGTTTTCAAGTAACACTCAACAACACTCCATTTGTCGCAGTATTTCACGTTGTGATTCAACGATCTCGACAAGCAGGCGCAACATCGTATCCGGCGCGCTCAAACTCTTTCACCATCATTTCCCTTAACACAAGCTCGCTAGCTACCCATCCCCCAGATGATCCGTAACCGGGGCTGGTGCATGGATTTCTACACGTTAAGTCATCTGACCATCATAACTCTGTGCAACAAACACGCAACCCCCTTTTCGCATCGTTCTCGGACCTCGATTCCGCGCCCCACGCCCCGCCGTTCTCGCTGCTTGAGGCCTTCTGCTGGTATTGAACCTCACACATAACGTGCAGCTTACGACAGCGTTTAAAAAAAACTGAGCTATTTCACTTATTGGCTGCAAAAGCAGTACGCGGAAGGGAAATTGAGCTCCGTCCTACCGTAAGGTGCTCGTCCATGAAAAGTCTCAAAATAATCCCCAAAACTAGAGTATGCACAGCTCGCTGCGTTCATTAAAAGAGTCGATAAGTTTCAAACAAACTCACACTATAATTTTTACCATCCACGTAGCCAAAAATGTTCTCTAGCAAAGGCTCGCGAGCGTTGACCCATCCTGCCATACGCCGTTGATGTTCAAGAGAAGGCCAGCCAATTCGAGCAGGGTAGAAGCCGCGTAGTGCCGCCTCCAGAGCAATTTCACCTCTCACCAATCTTCGCTGGAGGGTCCTGGGGGGAACTGCGAAAATTTCACACAATGTTTTCAAGCCATTGAGCCCTCGTAGTAGTGCAACATGAGCTCGAGTACTTGATGGTGCTCCGTTAACTTTGGCGGCCTCCCCCCACGAGTCCTGGTTTGTGTATCGAGAAAAACCCAGGGAACCGAGCAAGGAGCTCGTTGAAGGCATCGCTACAGCGTCTGTTAAGAACGGATAAGGCGTCAGACACATCATTGTTTCAAATGGATTTCCTACTCGAACGACTTACCACGTTAATGTCGTGACGTTAAGTAAGTTCTCGTCGGTACCATACTTGTACATCAGGGACCTCGCAGAGAGGTGTGGCATGCCGAGACAGGCAGCCGTGAGGCGGTGCCGGACCTTTAGCTCACGCTTCAGTTCTGCGTCAACCAATAAATGGTGAACTTGACGCCGCAGGTCTTGGAGGTCGAGTGAGTGGTCTCACAGGAGAACTGCCAGCCAATTATCTCGGTGCCATGCATCGGTCACGCAGAGGCTTGTCGAACTACCGTGGGGGCGGGAAAACGGAAGTGTACCCCTCTTTTCCAGCCAAAACTGCATTCAGCTCGAAATTCCCCATATGACGGATATCTATTGTTTGTAGCTTATCAATGACGTGTGCGCGCTATACGAACGCGTGTTTTGCTGTAGGTGATGCGACCAAGAGATTCTGACCTCCAGAATGCGTACTATAACAGATAACTACATGCAGTTTTTGCCACTGGTACTATATGCTTCGGGGTCGATGGGTGTATACTCTGGGCAAAGCAATTGCCCAGGGTCCTGGAATGATGCGGACACTAGTATGGAACTACGAGAGAAGCTTCTTGACACACAGTTGTGTCCTGATCAGAATCGGGGGGTCGTGAGTGACTCCGCTTCTCCGTGCTCCGCGGCAATGCGAGGTATGATTTTAACACCTCTGAAATTGGGAGACATCGAACGTCTCCTTCCCTCGGTACGAAGTCCTACTCGTCGACTGCACAACGCGATAACGTCAGTTCGCCAGGCTGCTGAGTGGGGCATGGGGAGTGTGGAGAAGGTGTACCACCGACTCTTGCTTCCTTTTCCCTACGATCCAGATCGACGCAGGCTTCAGCTGTCTAACATGTTTCGGCTAGCGAACTACAGAGTGCGTGCAACCGGCATTAGTCAAATCCGAACAACCTTCACATGAGGGTTCTTGAAAAGATAGGCGAAAATATGATGTTGCTGTAGTTGTACAAGGCACTTTCTTACCTCTACGTTCCAAACAATTAAATACATCACTTCCATGAGTTTGTTTTTACCTCTAGAACCATGGTCATAGGCGCTCGTTACCGAAAATGCAATGTTCCATTCAAAACGAATCTCAATGAGACTACATCAGATAGAAACAGACGGGATACTAGTGTTCTTGCAAAGGTGGGAACTTCTTGGATTATAGACCGGATCGACCTGAAAGCAGCAGCCTACTGTCACGCTGGAAGTGAGGCGCACTAGAAGTCCACAGAGGGAGGCTTAGAGCTCTGTATAGCGGAAAGCATTATCATCATTTCGCGCATGTGCACACTAGACTCTTTGTGCTCGACACGGCAACGTTCTTCCGCTGCGTCTCGCTCATCACGACGCTCTCCTCGGCGGCGTTCATCCACCGCTTCCCTCTCCTCGCGGCGCCGCTCATCTCGGGCTTCGCGCTCAGCAGCTCACTTGACTTCTGCTGCCTCCACCCGGGCGCGGTCCTCCGTATCCGCATCAGCACGTAGCAGCATTATAGTTTTCACCAACTCGGACGAGCTGTCTGCGGAGCTCTGTGTGGTGCGGGCTAGCTTCCTTTTTAAGTCGGTGGCAGCCTTTTCAGCTTGATCTTGCTTTGCTTGAATAGCTCGCTTCCTCAAATTCATCGTAAGTGCGCATTTTGGCCGCGTCCGCATAGCAGCCAAGTTAACATCATCTAAGCGATCTGAGCTCTCCGCAAGGTCCGGGTACCGCAGTTTCTCGCGCTCTCCCGCTGAGAGAGTGGTCATGGTCCCGATGAGACACCAGTTGAGTTACTTCCCTTCGATGTTTTGGCCGGTTGACGGGAGGCCGGCGAAGATTTCGCTTTATTGCGACGACTGCGCCTCACCGCCGTCTCCATGCTGTCGGTGATGTCTTCTTTAGCAAGACGAGGGGATATGTCTACCACCACTTTAAATGCCTCGGCCAACTCCAACTCCAACTCGTCAAAGCTGTAGCGTCATCAGGTCTCGCACCGCTCGCTCGCATGAATGGGGGAGTGCCGCTAGGATGATACGCATCAAAAGGGGCCGAAATAGCGAGATTGGACTCGGTGCTGTCGGTATACGTATATACAGTAGAGTCCAAGTTGTTGATATCATCGCCGGCAGCGTCGGAGTCCTCGCCTTGACCACCACCCGCAAAATGTCCAGCACTTTGTCCACTCGACGGGGCGACCATCATGAGGAACCCTAAAGTCGATGACATCAGCCTCGTTCTCTTCCTCAGCGTCACTGGTCAGGAACACGGAGCTGGCGTCGTCGATAAGCTTTTTCACGTCCTTAGCCAGACGGACATGACCTAGGATGTTGGGGTTGCCGGTCGGATTCCTCGTTCCATACAACGCCTTCACCTTACGACGGAGACTGTCGATGTCTCTCTCTGCTCATTTGCTCTCTCGCGTTGCGTTGTAACGTGCGATTACAGCGTCCCAATGGTATTCCCCCTGAGGAAGAATGCGCTTGACGATGTCCAACATGTGGTGCATCTCGGGTAGCGAGTAGTTGGCAGATCCTGTAGGCTTCCCCATCAACAACTACACAGACGTAGCGAACAAAGTGTGGTCGTCTTAGCTGTAGTCACACAGGGAGTATGCAAATAAGGAAGATGGCCACGTCCCGCGGAGTATGTCGGATTCGAGGAGACGTATGGGGCAACAATGAAAATTGGCACTGAACTGTTGTTTTAGGTCGATATAGCGTCGCCAACGGGAGATTTCAGTTCTCGAAATCCAGATGCGCCAGAACAGCTCAGCAATACGAAAGCCGGTCGAGATCTAGTTGAACATGACGCATGGGCCTCTTCAACGCCCTCAAACCGCGAGTCTGGGTCGACAGCGACGCCGAATCGGATCAAAGATCCCCAGAGCCAACGTTTGGCAAATTGTTTATTAACCGCACGCTCATTGAAATAGACTACCGTTTCCCTCCATACGTTAAGTGCCCGTATCTCGTTAGAAACGGTAGAGAGGTACGAAAAGACAGTAAGACCAACACGTGGTTTAAATGGACGCATCGTCACATGGGGACCGTGTACATCTACGGGTCCTCTCCGTCCTGAATGGCAGCGTGGATGCAGTTTGAGTACTTGCAGCGACACACGAACCCAAGATCCGTTTCATAGTTCACCGTTACCCCGGATCCTGCGTCGATGGGCCCGGTAGTTACGACATCAGCAGTGTGGCGGGATCTGTTTGCGAACTCAAAGAACTTGGCGTTTGTGTCACACGCATGGTTCGCGAAACGCATGTGTCCACCATGCTACCGACACTTTTTTTAGCGGAGTCCGTCCGTTTTTGTACGAAGGGTGACCTTGTACCCCTTGTTTCTTCGTCGTGATGCACGGTCGGTCTCAACGTAGCGAAGACGGCCCAGATATTCGCCCAGAACCTCCCCACGACAGAGGGGGGCCTTTGCAACTGAAGCATACTTTTCCGTAGTACTGTTCCTCTTGACCTCGACCTTGGGAGATTCACGGGGACGGTTCCTACAAAGCTCCTCCCAGACACAGCCGCTATCTGTGCAGAATACGTTCATCTCCGCGTTATGACAGGTGTCAATTTGACATGGGTCCGAGCAGCCATAGTCACCGTAGTGGTAGACATAGGGTAGTTTAATGGAGGCTGGATTGAAGTAGTCGTGCAAGTACACCACGCGCGCATGCCAGGGAGCCGGCACAAAGTCTGCGCACAGAAATTTCCACTCGAGACGCAGGACCCAGGGTAGGCGCCGACAATGAAACTTGCTCACGCGACGCGGACGACGTCGAACCTGACCAGGCATGCTCCGTGTCCCCGTCGCTTCCGCTACTGGAATCGATCACGATGATATTATTCGGCTCCCAGACCGATTTAGCGGCGTCATCTTATTAAAAGTAACAGCAGATTCTAGAGTGCTATAAATTAGTGAACTAACAAAGTGTTATTACCCTACATTGGTAGTTACGCATAATAGCCTACACTCAGACCCCGGTTTTCGTCAAATTTAAAAATGAAGCGCCGCCTCAAATGACGGAAAACGATTAACATACTTCATCGCCATATGACCGAAATAAAGTGGAAGTCTGGTGAGACCATATTTACTTCTTACCAAATTTTCACCAGATTTATGTCAAAGTTTATGTCACACCGTAAGCCTGACTTACGACGCTTCGCTGTTTTTGATATGTCAGTTTTGGGCAGCGTCCACTGGTGGTAACCTTTCGATGAGGTCAGATACAGAACGGACCTGGTTTAGGAACGGGTTTCCTGAGGGTTGCACCCCCAGACCCCCGCACTAAAAAAAACATGTTTTGGAGAGTGCTATGGGTCCGGTCACTGGTGAGCTCGGCGCTGGGCCCGCCTCCGCAAATACCGCGCGGCCCTGCTTCGCGCGTCCCCGCACAGGTTTGCTGCGGCTACGCGACCTCGCATTCGCTCACTCCCGTAAAAGGGACTTCTTCGTCCCATCGAATATCGCCAAATTGTCAGATCAGAAGTATACAAAATCAAATATAAAATATCTGGTACGTTCTGTATCTGACCACAATAAGAATCTACCCCACTGGTGCCTTCGCCGGCTTCAGAGGCTCATCGGGGACATTACTTTTTTTTGCAAACGGTAACCTCGACATGCCCTTCACAATTCCTACTATATCTGGGTAGACGGCTATCAGTAGTTACGAGTCCCACTCTTTATTCTCTTGTAGCGCTCGCGCTGCTTCGCGTTCTGCCGTTCGCGGTTGTGTCTACACAACCAATATTGCTTTCCATCCCGCTTTGCTTCCCTTACTGAAGTCATGCTCTTAATCACGATTTTGTTTGGGTTATTTCCCTCTACATTGCTTTGAAAAGAAATTCAATATAGGAAACATTCGCGGTAAACTCTACATATTGTGTCCAGCTCTACGATACAGTCACTGCAGTCTCACCCGTACACAAAGACGCACACACGCACTGCTACAGCGCCAAGTGTCTGCGTGTTTTATAGAACACGACGGGCTGTAAGTAGGCGCTAACACAACGCATGCGCTATGCTTGAGCGTAGCTCACCTATCATACCCGTCTGCGGTCACAGTTGTCATCTCTTTTGTTCTTCTTCCCGTGGGTTGGCTATCGCTTATTCAGCGAAGGTTCGGGATATGGTGGAAAAAATATCTTCTAACTTGAGGTGGCTTCATACGAGAAGGGTATAGGGGTATGGGCGGCGTTAGTAAACCGGGTGTACAGGTGTAACGACCGTTGCGCTCATAAAGCAACGGCCGTTTTATGGCCCGCTGGCATGCTAGTATTTCAATTTGACGGACGTATTTTAACTTTTAGCTATTTTAAAACCGGCGTTTGCCAAAATAAAACGCCCTCCAGAGTTTTTTTTGTGTGCACAAAGATTGGGCGGCGCGCAGCCACTAACAAGGAACGTACCGATGTGTATGCGGCGTCGTCGCTAATGCGCCGCACCGGGTGCACACCGATCCCGTGTCCCAGAGCAATTGCGTTATTCGAGCGCATCACGGGTTCACGTGATGGCGTAGGCAAGTTTCCTTCCCCCTGTCGACGTTATTTTGAAAGCTTAGTATCGCGATCATCCGTGTGAAGACTTCTGTCGCTTATCCTTGTCTGTCTAATGCCAACAAGAAGCGCAAAATTTCATTTAGATTGGAGAACGTTATCGACGCCATGGAGGATGTAGTCCATGTTGACGAAAAACTGTTTTATCTCTGCAAGGTTAAGTGTTGGTTCATCCTACTCCCTGACAAAACCAAGCGTATTCTGCGCCTCGAGAGCAAGCGGAACACTCCAAGGTGGTGGTGCTAGCGGTCGTTGCTAGACCTCTGCACGGTCCAGTTATGGGGGAGTTATTCAAAGGAAAACGGGGGCTTTAATGCACGAACAGACCAGGCGCAGTTGCCGCGACCGGCAGGCGGGAAGGTTGGCGCCCGACTTAGTTACTGTAAACAAATGCTCGATTAGAAAGTTGTTTGTGGAGAAGATACTGCCGCCAATTCGCTCCAAGATTCCTGAGGCGATCGAAGCGAGGCGTATTGTCGTGCATTAAGATAGTGCCTCCTCTAATATTCGACCTGACGACCCACAGGCGTGAGGTCGTCGTCGAGTCCGGATGCAAGGTCGAGTTGTGGTTTCAGTCGCCCAATAGCCTCCATATGAACATGTTACATCCGACTGTGCTCAACGCTCTTCATGCTCTCCAATAAAGTGTGGCTGCTCACATATTGGATGAAGTAGTCGTGAATGTGATGAGTGCGCTAGCTGAGCTGTTGCCCGCTACTCTTAATGCACGGTTCCCCCACTGCAATCCATTTTGAACTACTTTGTCGCAGCTGCCGAAGCCAACACGTTCAAGATTTGACAATTTAGGAACGAGGAATTACAATAAGTCAGTAAAATTCACTGAGAGATGTCAAAACGATTTGAACACTGGGGAGCACTGATGTCAGTGCTAGCTGATAGTACTAATACAAAGGCTATGTACAAATATTTGTCTCGGTTTAGTTGAGGAGCTCCAGTTGTGGCATAAAGAATATCCTTAGCGCCTAAAAGCGACTATCTTAGTGGACTCTCAAAAATGAGAATGCAAAAATATTTAGAAGTGGAAGTGATGCTGTTGGACACCATGTGAACCAATACCAAAATGAGTAAAATTGCTCGCAATGCGGGATTTAAAGATGAATTTGTAGGTTCATATGCGGCTACTTCTTTTTATCTACTGCTTTCATAAAAATTGCATACATACTTGAAATGCCTTTCCTACATCCACGCTGGAAGTCACCATTTCAAATATATCCACTCAGAATTCCACCAATGACGCTCGCATTTTCATTAGGTTGTTACAGAGCACAAAGGGATTAACTCAACGTTTTGTAAAAGTTAATGATTCGCTATCCTCTTCACTATACACATCTAACGTTCTATTTACACGTTTCCATAGTCCAAACGAATGATATATTGCTGCATATCTTGTCATAAATTTTAAGACCAGACACAGGCAACGAGCTGTAAAACCAACCCGCAGCTAGTGGTCAAATAGTCAATTAATATTCGAGGTAGCTCCGCAGAGAAATTCTGGCGATAGACCGTTAACAAAGCGCCGTAGTATCT
Source organism: Phytophthora tentaculata (assembly GCA_033557915.1). NCBI lineage: Eukaryota > Oomycota > Peronosporomycetes > Peronosporales > Peronosporaceae > Phytophthora > Phytophthora tentaculata. The sequence continues at coordinate 5,380,575 of JAUCEA010000016.1, read as the reverse complement.
GCTATTAATCCGCATCCAGCCTAAAAGGTTAAAAGGGTGAGCAGATCAGCTAAAAGTCTCTGTTGGCAACCAAAACGAGCATGGTAGGTTTTGTTTGCGTACTAGAAGTGGGTCCCAGAGAAAAGGGAGAGACTCCAGTCGCACTTTACACACTTAAGTAGCCGACATGAAGCCCAAACCGTGGCAGTCGGCTAAAAAACACACAAGATGAAAGCGTTTAATGAACTACGCGATGATTTTAGCGATAATCTACTTCTCGAATTTATCCAATTAGTAGGAACACCGGTTGTACTAAATTTTGTGCTGTCACTGCAGTATCCACATCTATACTATGAATAAGAGCTCAAAGATTACTATGCGTTCACTGAGGCACGGCTTTTAAGGGCAATTATCCCAATCCTTTTGACTCATCTCGGTGCTTTTTTGACTCATCTCAGTGCACTGAGTTATGTTAATTCATCATTTAGGAACAGACTGACAGCGGCTATGATCGGACTTGCAAATCACTAAATAGATACAGTACAATGAAAAGCATTATGCGATTTTTACAAAAACTTATTAGATTATCTAGCAGGGCTGTAACCACAAACCGCGTCTGTGAAGAGCCGCAGGACCTGCGCAGCGCAAAGCCCTGTCACCATCAGATCACCCATGGCATTATTAAACGACCACGAACGCTCTTGGCCCGGTCTGCCTTTGGAAACAGTGTGCTTTGAGAGAAAATAGGTATTTCGTTCAAACCGGGCTCGGTTACACGCGTCCCAGTGTTTTAAGTAGAATTTCAAGCATTTATCTCGAGCAAATGAGCGGTTTGATTTAAATGTAGTATTCAAATGTAAAACGTGGGTAGTTACAGCGCAAGTAAGATGTTAAGCTCTGAAACAATGTGGTAAACCTAATGAATGTTGCATGTACCGTTACTTTACTTCTCTAGACCCCACATGTCTCCTTCGACTGCTTCGCAGCCGCAGTATTCGCTGAAGTACGTTTGCCTCACCTTAGATGATAGAACCAGCGCAGCTTTCAACAAATGTTGACCACAAGCATGGCAAGCATAACAGTATAAACCTGAAAGTTAACTCGTACCAAGTTTGAATTTTAAACGTCACAAAACCTTGCACGACAGAAAAATCAAAGCATGAAACTGATCTAGTTTTATTTTGGATATCCCACCCTACCCATTTCTCTACTATTTGTATCAGGATATTTGAGACTGGATGCCCATCGTCTAGAAAGGGACTACCCAAGTCGTACTGCGCACAAATGGTAGTTCTCGGCACATTGAAAAGTATCACGTCAGAGGAAGACGTCCGACTCTAAGAGCTCCTAACGAGAGTGAATGACTAAGTTGCAGCGGCGCGCTCATATGTCGCTACTGTTAAGAAAGCAAGAAGGGATTCGCAATGCCCCTAGCAATTACTGGCCAATCTCGCCTCGACGCCAAGCAGAGACCTAAAATTCTGGCTATATGATTTGCCTTATTCTGGGCAGCCTTCTTCATCCGGATCAGTATGGATTCGTGCAGGCCGCGATATTCGCCACGCACAGTTGCGATTTCAAGCGCTAGCCCAGTTGTTCGCTGGCGACGCCTCGCTTGCAGGTGCAGTTTTATTCGACTTTGCAAAAGCCTTCGTGGAAAGAACTAGGCATGATTTTGATGCACTTCGGGTCCGGCGACTCCTACCACCGTTGGATGGGTGTCTTGTTTTCTGACACTCTGTGGTATAACTCGTGTTAATTGGTCGTCCGTTGGACCACATGAAAAAAGACCCCGGTGTCCGCCAAGGTGATCCTCTCTCGCCAGTATTATTTGTGCTGTTTGTTGAGCCCTTGTTGAATTACTATCGAGTGCGTCTGCGAGATTACAGGCCACACAATGCCCTCAGCGATTGGCTTCGCTGACGACTGTACGGGGCTTATGTACGATCTACGCCACACCAAGGTTTTCCTTACTTTGGTTGCAGACTTCTGTGTGGCCTCCGGAATGAGCCAGGACAAGGACAAACAGTGGTACTTCCCTTTCGCCCATGGGTAGTAGAGACGTAACCTTTACGGCAAATCTTAGTTGCCCTGGGGGTGATAGTGGTGGGAAACACAGGGCACACTATATTTCTGAGAATCTTCTACGGCCCAGGCCTTCTCGATGTGATAGACTACAGGACCTAACCGAGATGGAGACCAGGTGCTCAATTTGGCTCCACTGCGCAAGAACGCTACGGGGGCAAGTGGTGATACTGCAGCAGATTATCCTGCCTGTGTTGTGGTACTCGGTCAGTAGCTGCCATACCCCAGAGACCGGTTTTCAAGACCGGCTTCTCAAGCTTATTTCGCGATTCCTCTGTCGGTTTGAGTCTTCCACTGCTCTCCCCAGATCTGGGTGGTTTCTTCCTCCGCGCAAAGGCGGATTGGGACTTACACCCATTTCCAACAAAATCAAGAGCCTGTAACTGAGTATGCTCTGCAAAATGGTTCTAGCTGGAAGAATTCCCCCAGGGAGGAATATTCCTTCTTGGGCGGATCCAAATATTCGCCTCTTTGATCAAGCCGTGTCCCCTTGGGGAGAGACTTAGATATCCGGTACGTGCCTGTGTCTACCAAGAAGATGATGGGCTCCCAGGTCGTAGTAGTATTCGTGTTAAGACCCCTTGCTCACGCCCAATCGCCCCCCCTGCCTTTTTGTTCTCAGCCGACAGCTGCAATATGTTATACTTTTTGTGTCGATTAGCCAGTCAACGTTGGTGAGTGCGCTCGGAATGGTGCGGACGGACACCACCAAATTCAGCTCGCTCTTGAGCTGTCTCGCCGAGTAGTCCACCGTGGCAGTAGTACGTAGCAGCAAACAGGTCTCCTGTTCCGACAATAGTGGTCGTCAGAGTTGGATACAAAAGGCGAGTCCAAGAGAGCTATATTCACCAATCATCTTGCGGGATTCGAGGCTGATTGGGTGCGTATCACATCACTTGGAATCCAAGAGATCTTACCCAAGGGAAAAGGCTGGGTTGAGATCTCTTGGAATCAAGTACCTCCACTGAAAATAATCTAGAATAGGTTTTTTTTTTTACGGATTTTCGTCCAATGAAATTGTTGGACCTGGCTTGGAAACGGGCGTGTATCCAACTACCACTAATGCAGCTGCAGGACCGGTTTTTATGCGTTCTGGCTTCTCTTCGAGCAGCACGCGATGAATAACACCTCGAAAGCGTTTAATTCGCCGCTCCATTTCTCGAAGGCTGAACCCTCTTTCATGGATCCGCCCCTTTTCCTCGTCAGATAGCGGTGGACCTATCCCCATAACTTCGGAATGGCCCCACACAAGTCTGAACGACAGCAGACGAAATCGCATGCGATTATTGGAGGCGACATACTGACCATCTTTCTTGTTTACTTGTTTTTTATGGGTACGGGTGGTCATAATAATGGTCGCAATGACCAAAACGGTGAGTTGTATACTAGCCTATCTGTAAACTACGATAACCACCTGTTAAAGCATGTCCCAAATAGCGTTTCACGAGATATACCTATATATTTAAGCAGCACCAGGCAACTTGTACAATTGACCGAGTTCCGCACCAAAACTTAGGTGGTCATAATGATCTGGCGCGCAGTATACTATGTCGCATTCCATACTTGGGGTTTTGACGCTTATGAAGTGGATGAACTTAGTGTGGCTCGCATTCGCAATGCACTCACACAAGTGTCAAGCTCTATCCCTGACCCTTGCTTGCCTAGGCGTTGAAGGTGGACCTCCCCTGCAATCTGGAATCGCGACATCAATATGGGGAAGCACGTACTACCGGCCTATTTAGATCTGTTGTATCGGCTTCAGAACAACGCCTTATACTTCGCCAACCGGCTCCTACACCTTCAAGAAACTCAGTGTTTGTGCCACCATATGGGCGGTGTGCTTAGTACTGACTGTACCATCCCGATTTCGAGTGATGTCGAAGTGCCTTATGGGGTTGCACCTTGAGTTCACTATCTGACATGAAGTTTGTATACCTAAACTTGGAGTTTGTATACCGCCAAGCGTATTTCACGTTAAAGGCTCTCCCACTTGCAGTTTGTATGTTCTAGTGCTTTAGTTCGAAAAGACAAATTTGATAGGCAACTTGCTGGAATAAAGTGTAATGAAACAAGATTCTCTAACAGTCTCTAAACTTAGTTCCTTATCCAAAGGCCACTTAAAAATGGGCCTACCACCACGGCTCAAGAGTCATTAACTCGCAATAACTCTTTGCATCAAAACCCGAAGCGTTTTAAATATGTATATTGCGGTCAAGCCGCTATCTATGCTGAGAATTTACCCGTTTTCGAAACCACTTCAGTGAGGACTCGTCTTGTCAAGACGCCCGAGGTCACGTCTTCTCACGCCTACGCTCTCCACCTGCCCGAGCTCAAAAACGCTGATTCATCTCTGATGGCTAATACCTCGCCTGCGGCCCACAACCGAACGTCATCAGCGCTTCAAGCTCTGAAGCGGTCGCTGGCCATCTCATGCCTGCGTAGCCGAGTACCATCGCGAGCACCGACGCTGGTACGGCACACGCTCGCAGGCATTGCTCTGATAGTTTAGTGGTCGAGCAGGCGCTTTGGTCGACCCTATTACCTTGCGCTATTGTCCAAGCTTGGGCATGCACAACCCGTTTAGTATAATGGTCGAGGTTTGGCTTCGAAAGCGGTTCGATCGTGACGTTCAGGTCAACGACAATCAGGATTAAATCTAAATAGTTGTCGGATGGGATTTGTGTTACCACGGATTGACTCTCATTCTTACAATTGTTGTTTCAAATTCATGCGTTTGTCCACTAATTTAAGTTCTTTAGTGTCTGTCCCAGCAACTCGGTTTTCAGGCATGCTGAAGTTCATAGGCACTACTAAAACACAAATCAGTGGCTGCTAAGCATTTCACAAAAGCAGATCCTCAATAGTCAAAACATTGGAGCTAGCATAGATGAGGCTTTGTCGAAAAAAGGAAATTTTCGATCGGGCACTCAATTTGGTAAACATTTTCAATTGGAACTCACTTTTTATCCTGGCATTACTACACCTTTGCCCGTCCAAAGCGGTGGTATTCCAGAGCAACATGGATTAAAAGAGAAATAAAAAGTGGCATTACTAATCACAATTCATAGCGGTAAAATCCCAAAAGCAATACGATGAGACGGCCTTGACCCATTGCACTCAAGAAATATGCTGTTTGTCGCCCCCGCCACAGCGTCCTAGTAGTTCAGCGCCATCTTGTTGACCAGATGAAGGCTCATGTAGTTGATTCCATGCGCGTCCCTGTAATCTGGCCGCGCAGTTGAAGCCGCGTGTTCTTTGCGCGAGAAAGCAAGGTCAGACTTAGTTTTAACCCTAAAAAGACTGAAGCAGCCATTCATGCGGTCGCACATGTTGGAGTATGACGCCAGGTGGAGAAGTACAAGGTCGGCCTGCGCTGCCACGCGGATCTCCGTCTGGTTTTGTCCACTTAATGTTTTTATTATTTATACTTCAGCAATTCCTTTAATAGGCAAAGGTATATCCGAAATGATGTTGTTTTGTGATATGATGATTAATTAATCTAATTGTACTTACTACAATAAGGACGAGAAGAAGTGGAATCTCGATGATCCCGACGGCTTCCAGACCTACCGTCGGGTTATCCGCCGCCCGCCTAGGCAGATCAAGCAACGCGAGCTGGCAGAGGGTCGGTAATGGTGTGGGTGGACAGCAGCACTCGGGGAAGACTGAACTGGCGGAAGCAGAACTCGGGCGACAACGTCTCCACGGTCTCCGAGTATCAGCTTCCGTGCAATACAGCATTTTTGTCTACCAGCAAGATGGTGCATCCATTCACCGGTCCAAGAGGACTAATGTGTTCTTTAAAGAACCAGGTATGCCCGTCCTCGACTGGTCTACTAGGTCGCTAGATCTTAATCCATTGAAAATCAATGGCCAATCATGACAAGGCGTGCATACGCTAATGGTAATCAGTATTCCAGTGTTGTAGAGCTAATTTCAGCTCTATACGAGGATGGGACTCGATCGGAGAAGCACTCTCAGCCTCCTTGATAGAGTGCAAGGAGGTCAACAAGAAGCACGGTAACAAAACACACTACTAATGTGACCACATTGACCACCATTCTTGTTTACGTTTTTTTGTATGGGGTATGGGTGGTCGCGCGATGACCAAAACGGTGAGTTGTATACTATCCTATCTGTAATCAGCGATATCCCACGCGTTCAAACAGTCCCAAATCGAGTTTTACGATAGAAACAGCATCCAGTCAACTCGTAACATTGACCGAGTTACGTACCAAAACGTAGATGGTCATAATAAGCTGGCGCGCAGAGAACAAGTGCATTCCCTGCGGCGAAGAAGAGGAACAATAAGCCGCCCGCAGTGTTAGCAAGTCTACGGTTAGTTGATCTAGTGTCGGCTATTAATATCTGGTAATATAAGCACCAGATCAAACCACCTAATGATCTACCCTCAAGTGCAATTACCAGATCGACCGGAGTTTATTGCTTGGCAGGGAGATCCTTCAAGTCTCATCTACCCCAGCACAGGGGTCTGCTGCCTTCGGAGTGAGCAGCCGCGGGATCAGCAAAATCTTGAGAGACTGCTAGATCCAACCTCTACTAAACCCGGACACCGACTAACGAAGGGGGTCCCCCGATGATCCGAGATCTTGTGCTGAACTTTGCTCACCTTGTGTACCCGACGGGTAGGGCTGGATCTTGCTCCTACAGTGACCTCGTGAAGGTCCAAGCGGTGAAGGTTTGAACGTCTTGGCGAGACGTTGGGGATGGGGTGGAGCAGCGCGGAAAAGCTTGGCTCTGTTGCCGATATGGTCCAGATCCTAAGCGATTGCTCGAGCTTGGATCTGGCGGCCTGGTTCTGGATCCGGCCGAAGGGTGTTGCCTCGATGGGTTGTGTTTGCCTTTACGGTCTTCCTTTACACTTGCTTGCCGCTCCTATAGCGGGATCGCGATGCAGCACCCGAATGGATGTCAATAACACGTTTATTGGCGAGATTTACGAGAAGGGGACTGCTACTTTATCATACTAAGAACATTTTGAAGGCATGGAGAGCCTTGGTATGTTCAAGTGTGCCGAAAAACGCTATAGAATATTTCATGAAATTCGCAGTTCGAAGAACTGTGTTAGGGGGCCATGCAAAGTTTGAGATCCTGCAACATTACCCTTACTTAAGCGAAGTTGCGCAGCCAGCGATTTTTGTCATCCAGCAACTTACCATATGTGTTTAAAGTTGCACTACGGCAGCATGGCTGTCATTGGGGGGGGTTCACACTGCCCGGTTCCGGCATACCTTAAGTTCGCTAAGTTCGCACTATTCCGGAAAATGACAGAAAAGAAGCAAAATACACCACCTGCTGGTGTATATTTTGGTGGCAGCTGGTATGCATATGCTAGAGTTTGTATGGCCCGGAATAGCTCCGTGATAGCATGCCGGAGTGGATGTATACACAATGCCGGTTCCAGGCAGTGTGAACTGGCCCATTGAGCAACAAAGCGAAAGCTAGTTAAGTACAGGTAGCGTTTAGTATCCTGTTGCATTGATCAAACACGTATAGCTATTCGTATAGCTACAGCGTCGTATAGTGTTGTTAGCAGTGAATCCGTCCGCTCAACGCAACAGCGAGGATTACCACAAAAAAATGGTCTCCTCCAATTCAGTATCATATTGGATTGCCTTCCAACGACAGCAGTAATAATAGCGGCAATATAACCGGGTGCATCAATAAAAAATTTGCCTAAATACTGCAATATCTCTGTGGTTGCCAACCGAAAATAATGTACACAGAGTGCCTATGATTTTGCTAAGACTGTGCTTGCGCGGGAAAGCTCTGAATTTTATTGAGATCACGTGCCGGTATCAATTAGTGAGTGTTTCGGCTGTAGGCCACCGCCGAAACTACAATTAAAGCACTCTATAAGTTGTATGCTATCAGATAGCGTGGGTAAATGTTTGATGGCCATTGATACCGAATCACTGTCGTTATGACTACTTTACATGATCATTTCGTTTCGCGCCGTCTCGTATGTAGTCTGCATAACTGAAAAAATCAGAGAGGATACATATTTTGACGTTTTTAAATTCTGGCAATCGAAAAATCAGGAGTTTTAATGATGCGGTACTTCTCCAAGCTGGCTCAAGTTATTTCAGGCCTTGAACCAGCTTGGATAAGTACGCCAAAGTCTCCGATATAGCCAGTATCCAATTCCTATCGTTCCAAATTTGCTTTTTCTTTTTCAACTTCAAATATCGTAAAGCTTAGTCATTTTGATCAATATGCTACTACCGAATAAGACCAATATAATTTACCGTCGAAACCAGTTTTAATAGTGTAAGTTGTAAAAACGTTTTCTGGACTCAGAATCTTAACGCTGAACTGAAGAAATTGACACAGTGGGTTTCGTATAGTTTGAAAGATCGGCAGGTCGAACGATCGGATGATAATCTCGAGGTGACGTAGAGGAGCGCAGCGCGTTTAGCCGCTGGCGGCCTGCTGCGAGGTTCGATACGATTAGTGTGTGAGCGCCTTTGGTGACATTCGAGTCAACCACGTGTTCTACGGATACTGTATTGTATGTGTCTTGCACGTAACAAACCCGAGGGCTATGAATCTTGGGGTTGTAAACAAATCAACTTTGTAGCATATCTAAAGCTCCTTAAAATCCATATATCAAGTCTATGTGTGATATACAAAGCCCGCGACACCTAAAAAAAATGAGTTCTGAGATGTGGGAAGCTACTATGTACTGAAGTAAACGTACGTACGTAAAGTTGGGCGTATTATTTTAATCGTATTCGGTTAAGCATATGCTGTTTGTGGCACCAGTAAACCCTGAAGTACAGCTTTGTTGGTGCCACAGGAGCTACTATTATAAATAACCCCTATATTTTTCGGCTAATGTGTGGTAAGCATTCACTACAGTTGGAGCGTGTAGCCCCTCCTCATGTAAAAAGTATCGACCACGGAAACGTCTTACCACTTTGGAGCAAGCTGAGAACTGCGAATCCCCCGGGCACCTGGGCCCGAGTCCCCAATTTTATGGGGTGGTTCTTTAAAATTTGAAACACCTTTTGTTGTCCGGACTACATATATTCTCGCCGGTCTTCCCGTTGAACTGCGCTCGGTGTTTATTGGTACTATGTACTTTTCATCGGGCATTCCATTTACGAGGGAAAGCAATTAGTCTCCAAGTCAAGTTCGACAAGCTTACGATACCATTACTGGACAAGGTGGATATTGCCTACAGCTACCGTGATAGTACTCTAACTGGGGCTTCTCGACCACTGGGGTTAATTTCCATACTGGCTGGCCAAGGTGTTTTCCGACCGACGGGGCTGTTCCAATTTTGCGAGTGACAGACAGATCGCGACACTGCAATGGCCACGCAACGCCGATCGATCATCACTGTTCTCCGACAGGCGCGAGCCATCCGACAGTTTGAGCGCTTGGAGGTCGATCGGACCGCTGAGATCCATGATTTGCAGAACGAACTGGTACACCTCCGAGATTCCTTGGTGGGCGCCGTCCAGAACTCTGATCTGGATTTCCAAGACCAGATGGACTTACAGCAGAATCAGATCCAATAGCTCGAAGAGGTTGTCGATCGACTCACCGGGCTCCGGGACAACCTCATGTCAGAAAACGACCCTCTGGCCCAGGAGATGGATCATGCGCACAACGAAATTCTGGATCTCCAAGTCCAGCGTGATAACGCCGATCGCGGCCGCTCGGACACTGAAGACCTTCTCCACAGGACTGAGAGCTCGCTGGATCGAGACAAGGTTGCACTGCAACCCGCGGAAGCCCAGATCGCGTCCAAAGCTGCCCCCCCAGGTATCACAAAGTACCTTGCCATCGGCCAGTACCGCTGCTTCAGGTTCTGGATCGATGCTCAGTATATCGTCTGCGAACTACCGCCGTATATCCAAACAGCTCGCTGGGCTGAAGAGCTCTCTGGATATGTTAACTAGCGAGCGCGACGGTGGACGGCAGACGCTCGCCCAAACGCTTACCGATCTATGAAGATCCCGATTTCGACATGGGTGAGGATGGCGAGATCCTGCAATCGCCTCAAGCCATCAATACTCCCTCGACGCCATGCCCATATTCGCCGCCCAAGTTCTTGCGCAAACCCAAGCCGACATCCTTCATGGCTCCAACTGCGGGTACGCCTTGTACTCCTACCGGAAAAGGCAAGAGTCGAGGCACCACCCGGAACGCCGAAGAGTAGGGGGACGAAGAGTCGGCCGAGATAGCCAACTTCGTGCTGGAGGATCAGATGTTGCAGACGCTTTCCCAATCCAGATCCGAAGATCAGCGTCGGTAGCATGCCACCCCACGCCGTAGTCAGACTGCATCGGGATCTGGGCCCAGCGACCCAGATGGTCCGGACAACGGCGGTGATCCGGATCCCGCTCCTATCGATCTCACATCGGGATCTCCAATGTCACCGAGTCGCTCCCGTCTCGGTAGCATCGGCGGAGCTAGCGGCGCGAGCAGTACTTCTCCGGGTGGCCCCATGACTTCTATAGCGCCGATCGACCCGGACTCCCAGTGTATCCGAGGTCGCACGACTATAGCCGAAATCGACCCGTGGCTCATGGCGTCGCTGGTTGACGTCACAATCGCGAAACTTACTACGGATCTGCTGGTCCCGGTGTTGCCTTTCCGCCCCGAGTGAATCTCTCCCGTCCGCGTCAACGGTCCCCGACCCGCGGCCAACGAGTACCTCGAGGATCTCATCTCTGAGGTCCATGTCAAAGCTCTGTTGGACGAGACGCCTTGGGGCATCTTGGAGGGGGTGGATCTATACATCAGCTTCGAGATCGATACTGATGGGCGTCTCGGAATCGTGGTCAGCCGGTATCAAGGCTACGAGAGTAGCGAGCTGATGACATATTGGGAATCCACACACTCATTTCCGATCACCAAGGCCATGTGCAAGCGAGTTCCGTGGCTAGCAGAGTATCGTAAGAAACGCAGCAATCCCCGAACCGGTAGCAAGTAGAAGGGGATCTTACGGCTCTTCATCACGGTGATGCGAGAAGGCTGGTGTGATCTGGATTTGCTTCAGGATCCCTTCTTCATGCATTTTCCAAAGAAGACAGATGATGTCGTCTGGTATCCCGGCGCCGTACCAACTTAGCCGATCCTGAACTTCACCGTCGTGAGCCTACCAACCGGGTGGAAGCTCTGCGTAACTGTGATGCTGCCGATTCGTGGTGCAACCACTTTCGAAACTCGCCGGGAGATCATCCTGCACGCTGGATCACACGTCTGGTCGACAAATGCTTCGGCGTTCGGGCGTCCAGCACGCCCTGATGTTCTCACACTTCGTGCGGTTGTCAAACCCTCGCTGCCTCGATTTCGCTGTTTAGAGCAATCTGTTGCTTTGTGTCGGCCACGAGGCCTTAACACCAACTTCGTGATTGAGAGGCAGTCCACAAAATATATGAGGCATGCAATCAATCTTGCCAATACGGGTTGCAGAAGAACCGTTCTCAGAAGATGATTGAACAAGACACTTTACATTCAAGAATCTTGCTAGTAGTAGTCTCCAATCGCATTGTGACGTTTTCCTACTCACAACAATGCCTCGCATACAGTATTGCTGCTAGAATACCGCCACCAAGGTGGTTCCCTTTTGTATTCGAAAGCCATTGCACTACAAAACATCACTTGAAGACTGCCGCACTTGACCACAGCTCACTATACCGAAGTTACTAGAGCTGCACCGTGTGGGTAGCGTTGTGTTGAGCTGCGGTGACGGCTACAGAAGCCTTCCCCTGCTAAACGATCGGTGGTGGTGCCGAAAAAAAAATTAAGAAATGCAATGTGGGTACCACCAACAATTTATGTGCCCGGTGATACTGATTTGATTTAGGTTACAGTAATTAGCAGCTGTTGCGCGTTTAAGGTTATGTTGCCGCTGATGATTCAATAATCCTAAATATATAAATTAACCGGTAAGCAGTCCTAACTCCGTTGATGCCACTAGTATCCTGCAGAACAAGGTATTCCGAACATATTAATAAATACAATATGTTATTAAAATTTAAATGTTGGAATTGTTCACGGATATTTCGATATCTTACAAGACTGTAAGTTATTAAAACATAGGAACGCGATTTTACTCGCAAATATGTCGCTAATTCATATTAACTTATCAGCTGTTTCGAATCTATGTTATTATGCAAAAGTGTCCTTAGGTCAGCAATTTCCATCAGCGATTTCATTGTTTATTTTCTGTTGAATAGCTAAAACATTGTTCGCCGAGTTTGGCTATATCTTTTTGCAGCTTTGCTACACCCAATATTCTGCAGCGGACTTCTCTTAAACTTCAACTTCCATCACCCATGGTCTGGTACTGCAGTGGCTTCATGATGTCCATTTTAAGAATCGCTTCACACTTTTGTTAGAAACTTATTTTAATGCATCTACAACAGGACTCGTTCCTATCCCTTCAAATGATTCACGGGTCAGGACACTGATACGCATGAGCGCCTGCAGAATGTCCCACCCATGGCCCATCTGATTACGTGTCGAACTCGTTGCGAGGCCATAATAAGAGCGGAGAAATGTAGCTTGATATTCTAATCTTGCGACTCCCCAGATCGATTCAACGATTTTGACTTATCGTTCTGTCACCTTGGCAACTACTGCTGCCACACGTGATATCTTGACCTCCAAAGCCGCCACTCTGTCCGGCAGTGCTGCCAACTTGCCATATGCAAAAGCCACGCTTGGAATTGATCTGCACTGAATTGCAAATTGGTCTCAATTGAGATTCTGAACTTGGTGAACTGTCATAGCATACGCATGGTGTAACGGTATCTCACGACGAATCACACAAAAGTCACTTTTTTTCTTTCCCCAACTAATATCTTTGGGGACTTTGGGCATAATTTTGAGAATAATTTTGCAGGGCGAAGGCCTAAGATACAAATCTGTGGTCTGAATGATCTCATTAGGCAACTCGCTATCTGAAACAAAGACGAGATCGTACACGGTAGCGTTGATGGCATTACAAAAAACAGCTGATTGCTCACAGCTGAATGTAAAAGTGACTGGAGCGTCCACGCATACCTTTACATTTGTAGCCACAACTCTATCTCGATCTGAAAAAGCTACTTTTGTTTCGCTAACTACAGCACTCCATGTACCTTCGTGTGCGTCACGCTGGCGTCGAAGTCATTTTTGGTGGACATGGTTGTGAGCGCTGTTGTACGATATGATCATCACCTGCTAAAAGCCTTTTCTGATTTGCGATATCAACGCCAATACTTCTTTGTGCAATTTGCTTTGCATTTGCAAACCCAGTGGGTGAATATATCTCGTCTGAATGTATCTAGTATTGAACAAACCGATGTCGGCACGCGTAGGTTCCTCGTACGCAAATGCCGCAGCGCACCAAAGCATTCGGAATTAGCTTTCCCGCTGTTTTGACTGGATAATGTACGTAAATCCGTAATTCCTTCCCATATCCATTGGCCTTGTCGTTGGATCGTTGGACTTCAGTTCTTAATTGTTTGCAGGGGAGTTGAATGTGGGTATGGTACTATAGAACATACATAGGCACCATCATCGGGAGAAATGACATCACAGCCGCCAAAGGGCAATTGCCGCTGGTGGGACCTATAAAAATCTTTCTCATTCGCTCATCAATCCAATAGATTATTCCACACGGATAACGCTAAATTCGTCTATTATCACAAAATACACATCTTTATATCGCTATTATAGTGAATTCAGCATAAAAGTTTCGTTTTTCTGAGTGGTGAGTATGGTGCAAGGAACCGAAAATGCGGATTTCGAAAATGATCTAAGTTTAAGCGCCGACGATAGCATTTGGCTCTTTATGTTAAGTAGGACAGTGCCTTGATGACCAAGGAGGAGGATACTCTGCGACCTCCGTGAGTTTATACCTTGTCCAACATCACTTTTTACTAAGTGATCAACGAGCCAACTTTTTTTTCGAGCTACCTTCTTCATTCACATTAGCTGCGACGGCTCACAAGGTGTACCGCAAAGCTCGGACCTTTACATTACTCTTGGCAGTTGTCGGCAAGGTCAAACGGGACCCCTTGTAAATCTGACATTTTTGGACTCAGATCCGATATGTTTTCGTCGGTAAAAATTGTGTAACGGTACGAACTCCGGCTATCACCACCGCCACAACGTAACATTTCATTTTTCTTCTTCACATACGCCTTAACGAACGCCGTAGCTCCTCAAATATCGTCTGCTGAAAACGAATGTTTTGCTGCCCATTATCTCAATATTTCTCCACCGTGAGGTCTCGCTTCTGCATGTACCGGTAGAGTATCATCGCAAGCTCCTCAAAATACGTATTCTAAAGGAGACAGTTGTGTGCGACATTGCGAGACGTTCGATCTCTTCAGGAGCTCTAGCGTATTAATTGTTGCATTCGATTCTAATAGCAACCCATTGTTAAGAGTTGGTTTTTGCTCCTCCGCAAATCTACGCATGCATTCATAATCTGAGTCTGATAGGCAACTCAAATCTTGCCAAGGGACGTGGAGAAAACACTCCGGTAAGCCGAAGTTGGAATTCCGTACGTCTGGACTTTCGAAGGTGACATTCTAATCATCTTGGCTTTGCACGCCGCTTAATGTAGCCTCTGCCATCGATTGCTTTCGTTAATCGGCCATATTCTTTAGTGCACTTGCCGTTTCGGCCGTTTCGTACTCCTCTACGGAGCTAATAGAGACGGATTGGGATCAAGTGATTTGGAGTTTTATGGTGACGATCCTGTGGGTACGACAGTGGCTTGAGGATGACGAAGAATAGATTGGCTAATTAGTAGATGTTGCCTTTGCCCCGCCGTGTGACATGGGCGGAGACTTTAATGTGTGGAATTGCAAAAGGTAATTAGCGCTAGAATGCAGATGTACCCGAAATAGTCTGGAAAGCGTTTTCCTGGAGATGCATATCGAGTAATGTATAGACTCCTTCAGTCCGGCCTCGGATTTTCCTTTTCGAGGAGTAACTTATGGTTGGCGGGGAGTCATCCGGGAACCGTATCCTTGAACGTCTCCTCTCGTTAGAGTTCCGTCCAACCTAGACAGCGAAACTGCGCCCGGGCTGCCCAATCGAAGACGAACACACGCTGGTCCCACAAAGGCGCATGATACCGCAAGCGGGACCCTGTGTACAAGAATGAAGGTAATAGCAGTCGTGTACTTCAGGATGCACGCGTTAAATTCGTTGTACGCACCGATTTGAGCAGTTGCGGTGACCAATACCAGGTTGCATACCAGCCTGGCTGCCCGCGTCAGGATGAACGCAGCTTTGACCGTATGGACCAGTCTAGACGCAGATATGACGACTAGAACCAGGGTTGGAGATGAATAGTACTTCGAGATGAAGGCTGTACACGAAGGTGTTAAAAGATTGTAGAAGGCCAATACTCATATGCAAAAACCAGGATTGCAAGACCTAATGCTCAAAGATGAAGGTCGTACACGACTCCGCGCCAGAATTGTACGGTGAACACAAGCGTGACAAGGTATTTGCTTCACTACAATACACAGTGGCAGTTCTCCACGCCAAGATAATCGAGTGCGGTATAGGTCTCAGGCCGCTACGCGCCAGAATGGGAGGTCCTGGCGGAAGCATATCCCAAAATATACTGTGACTGAAGTTCATCCGCTCAAGTCAAGACCACGTTTGCCCCTCGCGCAAACGTGTGCTCCAAGATGAACATGTACCAAAATGACACCAGAACATGGCGCCATTAACGCAATCAAGTGAAACCAGATTGAAGTTCAGCCATGTTCAGCCCAGAGCTGTCAAGTCGATAAGATCGCTACTTGGTGAGATCAAGATATTCACCCCAAGTCACACTGAAAACAAGACCAAGTGAAATCAGCACTGACTACAATACAAGAGCCGAGACGCCCATACTGAAGTCAAGATGCTACGTAAAGGATGCAAGAAAAATCACAAAATGAGTGCATCGAATGAAGAAGACAGTAGGACCTTAGTGATAATAATAAACCAACTTCGTGTTTCCGCTGTGAGCATAAGTTCCTTGCGTGGAATAAGATAGGAAAGGAAGTGTGGCGACGAAGAAGCATTCACGCCGCCTGCGCCCCATACATTCCTGGCACATTGACCAATAAGGAAGCTCGCTCACTGGAACTCCATCTATACTCCAATTCAGTTAGGGTTTAATCAGTGATGATACATCGTGGAGCAACCACCTATTTCATAAGCATTTGTATTGACTGCTGTGTGAATTGACCGTATCCCGGATTGCAGCTAATTTTTCCGCTTAATCGTGGTGGTACGCATTTTTGATTGTGAGTGTTTGGCCCTTGCTAGGTGCCCAAGCTGAGTCTCGAGGGGACCTAACATCTGCCCCCCCCCCCTGTTTTACTAGCGAGGTTCCCGTTCATCCTGACGCGACAACCAGAACCCTGGTGCGAGGATACGAGGCGTGGTATGATCTGCTTATACTGGTCTACTGACTCAGCAATTGCCGCTGGATTGCGCTAAACCCCTTGAGGCGGTAAAACGTTTCACCGACTTGCTATAAAATGGAGCACCCAGAAGGCGATTCGTGTACGCACACTCGGTAGGCTCGAATCAAGAAGAAGTGTGACGTACAGACTCGGCAGCTGTGATATGTCTTATAGTTGCCGTGCATCCACTCGGTAACAGCGTAGCTTATGATGCAGCACTTTCACTCTCGTTACTGTCCTAGAATTGACATATATCGGCGGTTTTTGTAATAGGGTAAAATGGTCTTCTTGCGGACTGACTTCTCCAATATATTGAGCTGCATTCGCTATATTGCATAATTAGTCGAGTTCTTGGCGCTACTTTAGTGATTCTCGACTGGGACCAAACGCGAAACGGGTTCCGCTTTGCTGACGTAAGTTCCTGCGTACCGTAAGCATTTCCAATGACGGTATAAGTTGGCCGGAGGACTCGACATTCTTGCGGACTGCACTCAACGTCCTACAAACCGGATAATTCGAAGCTGTCGCAAGCTTTTCAGGTCCAAAAGAGAATGCTGATCGACGGATTGTGGTGGGACTTCGCGCTGAACCGCCACCTGGAAGGGATCTGAGGAGAGGTAAGGGGCTTTTTGCTCGTGGTGAGGTCGTAGTGGGAAGCTCGGTCGTGATGTTCCTTCTTGAGAGAAGCGCTCAAGTATACAACAACTACATATACGTTTTACGTCTACATTCGAGTACCTACGTCGACCTGCTAGATACAGGACCCGACTAAAGGAAGAAGACCGCGACAATTTAATGGAGAAGCAGGTAGCATCTCGCCGAAGAATCGTAGGAGAGTAGGCGCGGAGTGAACCACCCTTGGCAAAGAAAGCCCCAGGCGAAGGGAAAAGGGAGTGGGGACGCCATGAGCACCCATGGGTGGTCAGGTGAGGGGCACGGCTGTGCGACAGGTGCCGTGACCCGAGGAAAGTCCTCCCGTGGCAACCCGACACGTCACCCCCAGCCGAGATCTACAAGGAAGTTGAGAAAACGCGTGGTGAAAGCATCGCTGGCAGTGACGCGCAAGAGGGGTCGTCAATCTCAGAGGACTCGAGCGACCAACTACGGACGGCCAAAGATGAGGACGTGGGCCCATCTGGTATTGTGCCTCTGTTGCTGAGGGTCCTGGGTGGGGGGGATCGAGTCCGTGGCGGGTCGCCCCGAGATCGGGAATGAGTGAAGAGCCTCCTCGATCACTTGGCTCGACGATAGGCACCAAGTGGGGGGGGGGGGCTACTCTACCAAGAACCGCGACTGACGTCCCGGTAGAGGACGTGGGAACAGTTTAGAAACGCACCGATGGGTGGCGCTCTCTTTCGACCCGTCGGGACACTCGTTGACATCTGAGGGAAGCGCTGGAGGCGACGTGCCGATAGTCACACCGGTGAACACGACGGCCCCGGAACGGTACGAAGTGCAATGGAACGCGCTTGAGCTGCCTGTAGTAATGCTTGAGCGAGCGTTCCACTAGTGAGTCAGAGAACAATGCCTGCTCGATCCATGACAACGCCTGCTCAATCGGTGGCCGCTCCTATAGGAAGATCTGGAACACCGGTCGACGTCTCAAGATTGCAAGCGATATTGGTCGGCACAACCCGCCAAGCATTCCGAAAGGTCTCGGAGGTTAAATGGAGCCTTGGCCAAAACGCTCGATCCCAAGCGGCGGAACCTAGAATGTGCCACTCTCCAATTTCGACTGAGTCCTCGCGCGCGAAGCTGGGACGGCACAACAATACCCCCTGGACTGAGCATCGGTTTCCAGCGGCCCATGGTGTGCTGCTGCTAGCTCAGATATCGATATCTGCCAAGATTCCTCTGGCTCCGACTCCGACGTATGTGGACGTGTGCCCAGCCCATACTTGAACGGTGGTGGACGGGCAAGGAGATCCCTACTCTCAGTTCCAACCAGTTGTGACGCCTAATGCTAGGTGCTGTTAGGACACTACCCGTCTGGTCTGCAGGTCCCCAGCGCAGACACCTACAAATGCTGAAATTCCTCCTACCGGCCTGTTGACCCTAGGGTTACCTTTGGCAAAGGATGGCATATTACAACGATACAGGGGAACCCAAGGAATCGAAGGAAATTCGGTAGTCATGAGTTTGAATACCAAGAATTAGGAGGGCCCCCCAAGGACATGGGGAAAACCGATATCAAGATGGTCGCAGTGGTGAGATTATCGCGGATGTTATGCTCAACGAAACGTTCCGAATATTGGTATCCCGTCTGAATTATGGAGCGCCGTGAAAGTTATCCTTCCGTCCTTCTCGGAGCCTGCTACAAGTGAGAAGGCTACCACATTCTGGCGTTCCTTCAAAAAGTATACCCATTGTATGGACAGCCTGATGCGGAGACGGCTTTCGAGCAGTGTGTCAATGGTAAAGTGGGTCAAGGGTGTGGTATAATTCAAGGATCGACAGTTTCGACATCTCTACGGGTAAAGTTCCGCAATCGCGTCATCTGTTAGGCCCCGGTTCAATTACGTAGATTCCTCAAGACAGTCGGCCGAAGAGTGGGGTGGCAGGCTTTCGACGATGCGCGTTGCCTCAACTAGCTCTTCCTGGATGGCCTGCATAACACGCAGATGAATGCGGTTCTGAACGGAACATGGTCGTCACGATTCGTGTCACCTGGGGGTTGCTAATCTACAAGAACCTGCACTTTCCGATCGGAGAGAAGGGCGAGTTCGCGGATGAACAGCCACTCGGACAGCGAGACGTCGACACAGTCGCAGATGTTAAACCAGACGGTGCGGAAGCAATTACAAGATGCTAAAAGTCACTAGGGTACGCCAACGCTGTGACTCCAGCCACATCGCAAGCCCTCATCCTTCCAACCGCAAATGGAGACACCAAGGCGAACGTGGTCTGGGGTGGCTGTGAGAACGGCTTTGCTCAAGCACCCGCTCCATGGCAGGCGAGATGGTTTGCGGTCGCTGTGGACACGAGGGTTGCAGTCGCGAGACCTGCCCTGGACAAGACCGCTGTAACCGGTGCAGCCAGTTGGGTCACTCATTGGAGCACAAATGGCTAAAACCGCAAGGACCCAACCGGAACGGGAACCGGACGGCACCGGATATACCGTCTTCTCTGTGACGATAAGAGACATGCGGTAGCGAAGTCTTCCAGTCTCACCAGGCTGTGTGGTATGGTGAGCAATGTGGCGCAGGGAACGTGGCCACCCATGGGTGAGAGTTCACCGAGTAGAATAATGACTAGTGAGCCCGACAGGGTTCTCGCGAGATGTGTGGCGGATGTGAATGGTGCTCGGGACGTTTAAGTCGGAGCTTAAAAAGATTGGGGCTGTGGAAAAAAAAACTGGGATCGAACGGCAAGAGCAGTCTAACGGAACGGGGCTGGCTCAAGACACGCCAAGAAAATTGAAGATTAGTTGGTGAGGCGAGAACAAGGGAAAATTGTCGCGGAAGCGTAATGGGACGTTCGGTGGTGACACTAAAACAATCTGAAGGGACAACGGAACGCGCCGAACGGGTACAGGACGACGATACAGGAACAACCAAATGCTTTACAATAACACCTGATATTAAAGAAGGGTGCGAAAAGAATGAGGGTGAGGGAGTGCTGCCCTCCAGCTTGATGAGGTACGATGGAGCCCTGGAAACGAACGCTGAAGACGCTGCATGCGCAAGGGCAAATCAAGCGTGTGCCACTCAGGAGACCGAGAATAGAGAATTAAGTATTGAGGGGATGAGCCCTACAGGACGCTACGACCGTCAGCTTACTTACGAGGAGCTGGATACTCGAGCGCGGTGGGCGTCACGGGGCGAAGGATTAACCCGAGGAGTACGAAAAGAAACTTGAGGAGCGATTGTTCCGGTGGACGAAAGTGTGTTTCTGCTACGGGCAAAGCGGTTGGACGAGGACAATGAACGCCGGTATTCGCGGCGGATACGAGTGTGGTGCTGGAGATCAGAGAGAAAGTGCTGGGCGCACTCGGAAAGTCTGGTTAGATGGAATCGGAGCGCCAGCGTATTTGCTGGATTGATACGCCTGGACGCTGGAAGCACCGAAAGAACCAAGTCTTCAAACAGGTTGCAGTGTAGAGAAGAGACAGGCGGTACCTGCTGTTAGCTCACCCTTGATCAGCGAGGCGGAGATGTGAGCTCGGAAGGATCGGTTAAAGACGCGGAGGAATGCGAGTTCGTGTAGAATGTGTGAGTTGGGCTCGACGATTCAGCCGCTCTAGTGTCGAAGGGTCTTAAGAAGGAGGTTGGACTCCTACCGTTCAGATGGCGTCCAAGATTCGGAGGCGAGTTTACGAGCTCCTGAAACTGGAGCGGAACGCAAGTAAGTGACGCGGAGCTTCGAGCACTAAGGATCTAGAGCGCAGTTGTATTGCGGAGAAGAATCCTTCGTTGCGCGGTAAGGTAAGGGTACTTGCCGGACGGAGAGGCGCTGCGCGAGTACCTCCTGCTGCCAAACGAGTACTAAAACGACCTAGATGAGCGTCCGAGCTTCCCAGTCCTTAACCAATAAGTATGAATGCATTATATCCGAGTGGGTGGAGTCGCCGATCTGCCCGTGACACTGGGAACGCTGGAGAAGGCGTTTTTCTTTTGTGGTAAATGACGGTTTGTTTGTGGATGCGACTGTTGAAACGGGCTCTCTAATGGCGTTCGTGCGGTGATCGACTTGGAGGAGCTGACCACGACGCTGAAGAGTCCGGAGACGCGATCCCTTGGGCGTGGCGAAGGTGAGGAGACGTATGCCGCCACGATATCTTTGTCTGTGCGTTGGAACCCAGTCGTCAGGCTTTGGTGAGGTAAAGAATTTGGGGAGCGGTAAAAGACCACTCTGTCGTGCTAACCACGGAGCTCCACTGAGATGCGTCAGTGGCTTGGTCTTGCCAAATCTCTCCACAAGTATACGAAGAATTAAGCTGGGCTGATCGGCCGCTCTCTTCGCTGTTGAAGAAAAATGCGACGCGGTCGTGGACTCCCGACCATCAAGCTGTCTTCGACTCGGTGAAGATGAGCCTGGCTAAACCTCCGATACTGGCCCTCCCGGAAGACTTGAAACATTTTCACGTCATCTGCGACGCGATGGACTTTGCCATCGGCTGTGCTCTAATGATGATGAAGGTCACCAACGCGCCGTGAGTTCCCAGTCACGACAGATGAACGCAACTACCCCCGCCCACTATAAGAAGGCTGCCTGCGATGCACTACGCTCTAATCAAGTTTATAGTGTACTTGATCGGTGCGAAGTTCTTCGCAGTATATACCGATCAATCATCGCTGAGGACAGCGATGAAGAATCACCATCTCCCATGCGGATGGCCCGCTGGATGTCGTTCTTCTCTGAGTACAACTTCGTGGTCCACAACAAGCCCGGCAAGAACAACATTCTCGCCGACGCCTTGCCCCGGCGTCCCATCAACGATCCACTCAGCCCGTTAGGTCAACAAGTGTTCTCGACGAAGATGACGCGGACGAGTGGGCTACGTGCCAAGCGTCAGGATTAAACCTGACGAATGTCTCTCCGAAAATGCCACTTCGTGATGAAATCCGAGCTGCTTACGAGCATGATTCGACATACTCCAGGACCCTGGAGCATCTTCGCTCCTCAGTGATGACACACTGTGAGCTCTCCCGCACCCCGTACGCAATCGGATTTCATGCTATCGCCTTGATGATGGCCTGGTGATGTACAGCATCGATAACGTTGGTGCTTCCCGTATCTCTGTCCCCATCGATCACGGTGTGCGCTCACAAACTATCTGTGAGTTTCGCGATGCCCGCTGAGCGCGCTCACCTCGATCAAGAATAAAATGTTCGCCTCCGTCGCACGCTCCTTTTATTGGCCGCAAATGTACATATGGGTACGTAAGTGTGTGTGTGTGTGTGGGGCACCTGTGAGATCTGTCAGCGCGTGAAGCCTTCCTCATCGTGGCAGGCTCCCATGCGGCCTCTCCCAGTGGCCAACTAGGCCTGGCGCTTGGGGTCGATTGACTTCATCTTCGGCCTTCCATCCCGTGAACAAGTACGTTCGGGTGTGTTGGTACTCATCGACCTCTTCAGCAAGATGGTCTACCTGATTCCGGTATTGGGTACGATCACCGCAGCTGATACCGCAGTGCATTTCATTGATGCTGTCTGTCGTCATCATGGCCTTCCCGAATCCAACTTCTTCGACCGCGATCACAGTGTCTTGGTGTCGCGAGTATCGTCGCCGCTGTCGCTGTCGTCTTCATTGTCCCAGTTACCTTCTCCAACTAAGGCTCTAGGCGCCCGTTATGCGGGCGCTATAGGCATGGTTAGTTGGAGTAGTACTAGTGTGGTTAAGTCGGTGAAACTTTTTACCGCCTTGGGGGGGGGGGGGTATAGCGCAACCCAGCGACATTGCTGAGCCAGCAGATTCCAGGAGGGCACCGCGCTTGGTCTTCTGCATGATTCGGGTCAGTGCGCCAGGATGACAGGTCCTGCGCTAGGTAAACACGACCCGAGTGTGGAAGTAAGGTCTTGGCGTGTGTACCTTGCGTATTCCTATCGACTCGTTTATCTTCGACGGATAGGCACTCCACCAGAGTAGTTGGGAGGGTCTTGAATTACAACCTAATGAAGAAGTGCGGGGCAAGCGTCCACTCCAGGATGCAGCCTCGAACCCTTAAAGGTAATCCTGGTGTGGGTGTCCTCACCAGCATGCGGGAAACCAGAAGTAAGTACGTTAGGACACAGACAACTCGTGTACAGTATTCCAGATGCAGTTCTGGGCTGGTTGATAACCAGCAAACAGAGTTATATACAAATATGTAGTGATATACAGCTGTCCAAATATTACAGGCCCGGAGCGGGGGGTCTCACACACTAGGCTCACTCGAGTCTATATTCAGGCACCTAGTAGCCTGAATACTCGCAATACAAACGCGCACCACCTCAACTAAGAGGAAAAGTT
The DNA here is from genome assembly GCA_033557915.1 of Phytophthora tentaculata. NCBI lineage: Eukaryota > Oomycota > Peronosporomycetes > Peronosporales > Peronosporaceae > Phytophthora > Phytophthora tentaculata. Next base: position 5,357,113 of record JAUCEA010000016.1, on the reverse strand, counting down.
CGCTGTAATCCAGGATACGGTCAATCCACACAGCAATCAATACAAATTTCCAAAAGGCGACTACTTAGCACTTCAGGAATACACAGGTTAATATGAAATGGGCACAACACTAACTATTTAGTGACCCCACTAGGACATAACATAGGTGGTCACTCCAGGATATACGATCACTGGTCACCACCTAACTGGAATTGAGTATAGGTGGAGTTCCAGCGAAGCGGTCAGTCCTTCTTGATCAACTTGCCCGGAATGCGTGGGGGCGCGGCGGTGTGATTGCTTCTTCTTCGCGACGCTTGCCCTTCCTGACTTATTCCACGCCAAACACTTGTGCTCAACAGGGAAAAACGAATTCTGTTTAAAATTATCAATAGGTCCTAAGTCTTCTGTCTTCTTGTACTTCGTACACTCATCATGCAGTTCTTCTTCAAGTCTTCGTAAAACAGCTTGTATTCAGTATGGGTATCTTGGTGCTCGTATTGTAGTCAGTTCTGGCTTCTTGTAGTCTTCTTTTGGGTATGGCTTGGGTCGAATATCTTGGTCTCAGTATGGGGTGGTCTTGTTGACTCGACAGGGTCATGTCTGAGTATACTCCGAGTGTGGTTGAACTTCAAACTGGCGTGTCACTTGATTGCGTTACCAACGTGTCTGGTACACGTTTATCCAAGCACGCACAGTCACACACTTGTTCTTGACTTGCATAAATGTTCCTCAGCAGCGATAAACGGCGTGCATCTTGGCGCTAACAGCTAACATCATCATAGTCCAGGTACACAACATCTTCTCGCTTGGTTTCTTACGTCTCTATGGCGTCCAGCGCATGTTATTGTTCGCCATCTCTTCATCGTAGTTCGATCTAACAATACGCGTCAACTTGTACTTATACTCTCGCATAGCCCGTCGATCACTCGCGACTAATGCCTCAACCCATTGCGCCATGCTCATGATCAGAGGGGTCTGGGGAGTCGTTTCGTTCTCGTTGGGCGGAACTACAGCGAGAGGAGGTCGTCCAGGGATACATTCTCCTGGATAACTTTTTGCCAGTCCTTAGGTACTCCTAGGAAGTGGAAAGTCCGGGGCCGGACCGAAGCGCCTTCTCGCATTCCTGGATATGCATCTACACGAAGCACGCTTTCCATGCAGTTTCGGGCCCATCTGCATTCAGGCGCCACTTCTTTCCACAATCCCACTCGTCCCAGTCTCCGTTCATGTCACACGGGTGCGGCCGGGACAGCATCCACCAATAAGCCCATCATCGTCCATCGTTAACTCCAAGTCGTAGTCGTGACACCACATCGTCACCGAGAAAATTCCAAACCACTTCGTCACACTAGTAATAGCATCCGCTTCGCTGCGACGGGTTTATATAAAAGATTTATTTTTAATGTTATAATATCATTATATTATAATGCTACTTAAGTACACTTAATCAAGTTGTATTCATCATATAGTCTTGTTAGCATGTTGCATAGTGTGCAGGGCATATCCTCACTATTTTAACGGTATCGCCGAATTCGCACAGATGATCATCTTCAATTATTGGTATACTATGAATTTAAGCAAAAAAACAATACGTTATAAAAACGCCCTTAACTGCAATACAGTAGCGCGCTCGGGCCTCTGTCGAGGCCGCTTCGCACACGAGGTCTCTCAGCTTACTGGTGCTAACTAAATATGCAATATGTGCCAAATACACACGTGACGGTGCAAATGAGGCGAGAGCCTGGATAAGTCGAACGATACTGAATTAATCAAAACAAAACGAAACTCAGTGGCGGTGTGGCGGACGTAGCACGCAAACGCCGCTCAAACGACCTCGGGGGATGTTGTCCGAGCGTAAGCCTGGACGTCATTCAATGTCATTTTTGGCGGAGTCTCCGAACGAGTAGCCTTCAAATGGTTCTGTGAGCTCTGGCTTTTGCTCGATCGTTTCGCATTGACCGCTTCTACGCGACAACATCCTCTCGTAGCAAGTTACTGTCCAGTTCATCAGTATCGTACCAGCGAATGATGAGCACCATCCTCATTGTAAAACCATCAGTGCTGAGCTGCCACCCCTGGACACCACCGCAGACCACCGCTCGCTAACGCGGGAATCCACAACTCATCGAACGCCATGCTTGTTGGTGTGCTACGCCCAATTCTGATCGCCACCCTCGCTCCCACATCGCTGAGCTTCCAGTTCACCAAACCACCGCTCACGCCACTCCTGCAGACTACCGCTCACCATTGTCGGTTTCCACCACCTCGTCGCCCTCCATGCTTGGCGTTGTGTTGTGTACTCCTTATTTGCTACAGCGACGAGCTGTCAGCGCTCGCCAACTGCTCGCCATGCCCGGCTTCCATTACCTCGTTCCTTTTTGGATGCCAACGGCGCGTTGGCGATCAAAAGTTAATGTGTGTGGTTGCATTTCTATCAATGTGGCCAAACACAAATGTCGAAAAAAAATTACGGGATGTATCGCTATTGGTCTTAATTGAGTGATATTACCCAGAGCTGTATACAGCTTACTCGCAGAAGTATCCTTCGACGGCTTCGTGAGAGTTCAATTAAGTATATGCTGTTTCAATGAAGGGACGCAACCGGAGCCGCATTTAAAACTTTCAGCCCAGTTCTATAAAACGGGGAGCTACTTTATCGCTAATAGAAACGTAGATAGTAGTGTTTTATTACTTCTAGACAACCGACTCGTATGCAAATTTTAGCTTGATTTTTTCTTGATGATGGTTTTAATCCAAGTGCTTAAAACCTGTAAAAATCTAAAAAAATCTTCAACATGAAGTTTCTAAATGTTCTCGCTGTTGTGCTCTCAACTAAAAGCTGAGAGATTTTTTTTCGGCCCTCTACTTTCACTAAAGTTTATAGGAGCTTTAGCTATTTCCTACTCGCAGCGCAGTTCGATATTACCCCCTGGGTGCCCGCTACGATGAAGCTTTGGACATGGCAAATTGGAGAAAAAGGACACTACGGCGTTTTAGTTATATTTCTTTTCGAATTTACTGCTCTACTTGAAGATCAAGAGATCATTAGTAAAACTACTTATAATTCGAGCTGTTAAAGTCGCGCCCTCTTTGTGGGCGTCATGCTTGGCCGCCTCTGTTGCGCTATTTACTTTAACCGTACAAATTACATTTGTTGTACTTTGAATTTAGCAAATTTCATCGTCATTTAGGATACTACAGCAAAAAGGCTTAAGCTGCTCCAGCAAAATTTTTACTTACCTGTGGTCTCTTCTGTAAAGATATGATGTTCAAGGAGCCCAACCTTATTTTTCAATAGTTTTTGTATAGATTAAGCTTGCCCACAGCAAAGCTTGTCCAAATTTGGATAGTTCAACGGCATGTGTGACTGAAATATATTAGATTGTGCTGGTGACATGATATTTGTTATAAATGTAAAGCGTTGTTGCATTGCAGCTATTCAATCCGACTCCAGCATCAAGGCCACCTACTGCTTTTGTAAGTAACCTTGAGCTACGCTTCAAGTCCTTCAACCACACAATCTTGACAGGGTACTTCTAGTTGATAAAAGTGCTTCAGCGAGTTCAAAGTACATCACCATTTCGTTTCTATATTTCTATGATAATTTTTCAACAGTGCTTCAGCGAGTTCAAAGTACATCATTATTTCGTTTCTATATTTCTATGGTATCAATGCCAATTTTTTGATGTGTACATGCTGCCGCTGAATAACATCCTCAACAACTTAATACTGGTTCTAGCATTGTAGTACACTACGGGTTAAATTGTTTTCCCCCTTAGAGGTCTTCAAGAATTTGCGTTGCTTAAAGACGTTAATAAAGCTTACGAATACACAATCGCTCCAGCTCCAACGCTTTTTTTTAAATTTATGTAGTTCTTGTTAGTTCACGTTATGGGTGTCCGTTTGCTATGCGGAGAGTGTTGGGTCTCTTGCATAACGCAGCGCCTTCTGCAGTGTGGGAGCGCACTGGTAGATGCCAAATAGTTTCTTTATAGTAATGGTGCACATACCGTAGAACAACATAGATCACTTAGTTACTGTGCCTTCACGAACAACGCTCATGCAGCTGCAGCTTGATAACAGATCGTTAGAATGCCAGGCCGCCACTCACCACCAAGTTACCGCTAATTAGTTATTAATAATTCCTGTAAACCCTAAACCCTAAATAATTCCTGTACGCGCTGTCATGAAGGCAAAAGAGTTTCAAACCCCGATTTGCAGTACTTCGTGCAGGGTTTAAGCCTAAAAAAGTAATTCCCGATACCAAGGCGCGAACGGTCTTGTGGTTACTGCCAATCAGTACGTTTTATAGCCCTGCTCAAATGATTGCCTTTCGTCCGCTTGGAAGGAGGAAATAGGACATCATCGTGCTACAGATCAGAATCAGTGTCGTAGGTTTCTCGCATTTTATGTCCACTTCGGTCAGATTAAGTGCGAATATAACTGTCCGTTTGTGCTAGTTTTGTAATTTTGGGCATAGTTTTTCCAGTCGGAAAGATGGGGAAAGTCGGTTTCATGGATCTGACAACGCTATATTAGGAAGGCAAAAAGTAAGGTAAAGACTGTAAAGGGGGTGCAAGACGGAGTCACGGACAGACAGACAGACAGGGTACTCGGCAACAGTAGATTATATATTATTGGTCAGCACTTATGTTGCGTAAGTGCAACGTGAAGAGGGGTAATGTAATGGCCCCTCCAATACATGAATAGGTAAATTGTTTTATATAAGTAGGTACACCAGCACACAGCTAGTGTGTGTTGGATTGCTATCATCCTATCGACTAATATATGGGGAGCCAAACCCGTTATTAGCCAATTAATCGATGACGTGTATTTGAGTGGTTACCGCCTTCACCCCGCCCCTAAAATAAAGTCAAAGTTACATTTTCCGCAAACCTTAGCCTCAGTCGTCCTATTGCGAGCTTCCTCACACTATAGTGTAAGTTCGTAACAGAGTAAGTGCCTGTCCCATTACAAGTGAGGTGACTTCGTCAGCACGCTTACTCTCAGCTGTGGGGTCGAGTGCTAAGGTTCCGACCAAGAACGCCTTCAAGACACGCAACCAGTCTCCGCTTTCCTGTTCCACTCCAAACTTGTCGTAATACAATCCAAATTCATCAACCCAGGACGGATCGGCTTGTGGAGCTCGTCCTTGAAATTCTTCTTCCTCGGAAGTAGCTAAGATTGCCCGAACCGTATGCAGAAAGGCCTCTCGAGTTTTTCCACAGATTTGTTTTGTAAGGGTTCGGCAACATGCCGGTAGGGGTGACGAAGTGGCCTAAAAAGGCCATTCGGCCAATGACACTTATTTGTCTTCAATTTGAACCCTGTCGTACAGAAGCGTCACAAAACTTGACGCACCCGGATTAGATGAGTCGGAAAGGCGTCACTAAAGACGACGCAATCGTCCAGGTAGTTAAGACAAGTCCTCAATTCTGCATCAGGCATTTGAGCAACCCAAACGGCGTGTTTAAGCATTCGTAGAGCCCAAACTTGCTCGTGCAAGCTATCTTCTCCTCACTGTCTGGGTCCATTTGAACGTTCCAATACCCAGAAACAATAACCATAGTCTAGAAAAGTTTGGCTTTCCCGAGAACGTCCAGAATGTTGTCAATTAATGCCATCGGATAACTGTCCTTCACGGTGACAGCGTTCAACTTCCTGTAATCAATACAGAATAGAACCCTCCGTGCGGTTCCGAATAAGTAGGACCAGACTGACCCACGGACTGGTCGACGGTCTGATGGGGCCAAGGTCCAGGGATCTCGGATCTTCGACAGCATAAATTCTTCTTCAGCCTTTGACACTCAAAACTGAGGCTGCTGGTTGAATGCATGCGTGCCAGTGCCGATGCTGAGCCTCAGAAGTTCCGACCTATCAGGTTTCTTTGGGGTCTTGACGAATAGGTCCCTCAGGCTCTTCAATATTTTTGCGAAGAGTCTCCACTGCCCGGCATCGAATGACGAATCCTCGAAATCCACCTCAAAGTCGTCTTCATCGCTGTCCTTCATCGCGGCAGCCATCTCGTCTACTGTCGTTCCAACTTCGGTAGCCTTCCCTTAGTTGCTAAGCTCAGCACCACACTGACGTTCCTCGACGACCCGATAGTCGTGAGCGCCAACTACGGAACGATTGTCACGATAACGACGAAAGCGTCCGGGACGCGGGGAGATCATGCGATTAAACGTGGCGGGGGCATTTTTAAACCTTGCGGCATAACAAGCCACTCCCAGAGCATCCCACTGGGAGTATTCATACCGTCCTTGAGATCGCGGGGGGGGGGGGGGGGGGGGGTTCTACCAGGAGAGGTCTGGAAGTCGGCCGATCCACTGTGCCTCTCGAGGTGGATTTGCAAGTTTGAGGATTCGTTTGCGGCCGGAGGTAGCCTCCTCATACTCAAGCATGCAGACCGACTCCATTGATGAGCCGTCTTTTGGTACAGACTCTTGACGCGGTTTCAGCCGACGTCGCTTCGCTTTCTGCTTTCCCCGCCTCGATGAGGAATCGCTCTCGCTGGACGAGATCTCCCCCCGCGCCCCACCTCTAGCAGGAGCCACTGCTCGTCCACGGTATGGTTCAGCGAGAGCGCCGGCCGCTCGATCACCGGTTTAAACGGCAGGACCCCTGCTCAACCGCCATCTTCTTAATCAACGGGAGCCCCTGCTCGACCGTCATATCGTTCGTCTGCGGGGGCCCCAGCTCCTCCGCCAGTTGGTCTTCGGTCTCGCATCGCTGCAAGAGTTCAGCGTGTAATAACACCGCGCAAGCCGTGTAGAGAGGGCCATCGCTCGCTCTGTGCACAGCGGGCGTTGTGGACGACCGGTCCACGACGGTGACGTGGGGCCAATCCATCTGAGCGCCCAGGAGGGGAAGGAACACCTCGCTTACGTCGTAGTCACTGCGACGTTTGACTGACCTGGCCAACCAGTCAATCTCGGGTTGGTAACGCGACAACCACGGCATACCCAGGATGCAGTCGAACGCGTAGTTCATCTCAATCATGAGGAACTCGTCAGTGCTGCGGAATCCGTCGAATGTATGCGGTATTTTATGGTCGCGCCGCGCGACGCGGCGCGGTTTACCATCGGCTAACTTGAGAGCGAACAGGAATGTTAGACGGGAGAAACCGGCAGGCACGACGTGTGTAAGAAGTAGTTGGTAGCTTCTGAGACCCAGGAGTGCGCGCAGAGGTCGCCGGACGCCGGCGACATGGAGACTGACTATGCTAAATATCGAATCACTCGGCGCTGTGTTCGCATTGAAGTGTTCCTGTATAAAACAGAGGGGGTGGGAGCTTAAGTTGCCACCGGGGTGCCCGGACCTCCATTCCAGCCAGTAGGGCAACTTTTCAGACTCTGGTAAGGCATGATGCCCATGCCCGACTACGCCCAGAAGCCATGTCACCTCGCGTCGTGCATCGTGTCCATGACGGTAGACATGGCCTCCCAGGTCCATGTATTCGTGTTCAGTACGCGCGAACGCATGACGCGCTATTTCCTTACGAGGGCTGAGCCCTCAACGTTTGATGAGGGAATCGCCCTCGCGCTGCACGAAGAAGATGTGGTGGCAGCGTCATACGCCTGTGCACTATATCCCGAAGCTCGTGTATCTGCGTCCAAGCCTATGGTGATCGACGCTATCGATGCGATGAACAACCGCAAGCGTCTTGGACCACGTCGGAGTGGTGGTCGGAGCGGTCGATCTGTCACCTGCTTCCGTTGCCGAATGGTCGGACACGCTCGACAGAGTGCCAGCTCCTGTGCTTGCGCATGTCAATGCTGAGCCTGTGGCCGCTAAACAGCCAGCAATGTGCGCCGCGCGATATTCTGTGCGTAGTCAATGGTAGTGGGGATCTTCTCGGAGGTTGCGGCTTCGCAATCAGCTTTGTATTGGGTCCACATGGCCTTGGCGACTTGCGCATGAGCAACTATAGCGTTGGTACCATTTTCTGCGTCCATTATGTTGCGGTATGTAACATATGCGCTGCATACATTGTCGCCAACAGACCGAACTCGCATCTCCTGGTGCACTCTCTCAAAGACGACCCGGAAAGATTGTGAGAGATGGATGAACAGTTGGTACAAAAGGCGATGGATGCTCGTGTTCAAATCAAGGATCATACCCCACGTAAAGCAGTACGGCAGGAGCTGGTATTCCTTAGTCGTCTGGATCGACGGAGTTCACCATCAGCCATTTTCTGATAGCGGAAATGGACAAGCACACAATTAGCGTGTGGTCACGCTAGTCAACTAAAGAAAGCCTTCAAAGCTTCTTCGTCGACAAAATGAGCATGCTTAATTTTTCCACGTGTGTCCGGCTTGAACAGGGACAGCAATAACCCCATGTTTTCCCTAATTGCGGTACCTTAGCATTGTTCAGAGCAAAACACAGTCGGTCTTACAGCGAACATAAAATCCTATCGATGTGGTACTTCCTCAGCCTCATCTCGGTGCACCGGTTTGGTATCCACTCACGCCCTGATAAGCTGCAATGGAATATCTCCAATTCTGAGCTAAAGGCCAAGAAAGGAGGCGCCGAAGTCATATCTATGCTGGTATCTATGCCAGGTTTGCGAATTATCTATTATGTGGAGGTACGTGGCAGCAAGAACTGGAACGTGTACACAGGTAATTGTGGCTGGCAGGTGAAACCCCACATTTGTTGTGCAGTTTCTGACGTTTCTGGTGCACCCGAAGGCATTAAAAGGTGCCCAATTAAGCTTCCTCGCGAAAGGCCACACACAAAAAACACTGTGACCGTCATTTCGTGTATATCAAGAGACAGGGGCATTTGGGTCCTCGACGACGTAGAAAAAGCAATTGAAGAAGCACAGACAATCGGTGCCTCAACTTGGAGCAATCTGATCACGTATTTTGTGAATGCAAAGAAAGATTGGATAAACTCTACAAAAAGCTGGACAATATTCAGAGCTATTAATTTTCTGAGATGCGTATGAATGTATGAGCCTAGTGCGATGCACTGCCGTACAAGACCAGACTGCAAAGTCGTCGTGCAGAATCGCTTAAAAATTGAAACGGGTAAGAACTTCAACGTTAACGATGTCTTAACACTTTGGCATCATTCACTCCTTTCAGGCCACCACCGCCCAACAAGGAAAATATACATGCCATTCACAAGAAGGTGCTACAGTACGTTTCTCCAGATATGCGTAGCGACCCGCTGTGCATCGTTCCAGATGGTGTAGATTTCGAAGAAGTAGTAGTCAGGAAGCGCCCACGCCGACAGTAGAATATCCAGAAGAAGACGTGCACTGTGCGAACGCAAACACACCACGAAAGAAGAGATCTTAGAGAGAAATAACCAGAAAGATATGTCTGAGTGAATGTTCACAGCAAATTAAAACCGGTCTAATCGTCAGGATTTCATCAGGAGTGTAAAGTTATACAATGCGCATAATGTTTTTCTCCAGTTGAAACTGCACAATTTAAGCGGTAACGAATACCACCAGTTGATTCTACGCATTGAATATTTTAACATAAAAGGAAAAAGAAACAAAAACAATAAATGCGAACCAAATTGCTTCGTGTCAACGACCATTGAGCTCGACACAATTGTCATCTGAGGTCGGGCGATGGCTCAAAGTGAAGCTAGGACGCAGAGCTTCACCGTAGGCATAATAACTGCAAACGCATACCTAGACGCTGGGACCGAAAATGTTTTGCGTGGTCTCATATGCAAAATTCTTAGAAGAGGTCCGAAGTAGACAAGAGATAAGATTGGGGGGAGTCAGAATTGAGACATGGTACTAACAATACCGTCCCTTGGAAGGCGGCAAAATAGTCAGACATCTTGCAAATACCACACCGGTCAGAACTCAAATGGATGGCCATCTTCATTAATTTTTGATGCCGCCGACCACTCGTTGCATGCAGCTACCAGGGTCAGCAGGAAACGCTGCGCACGTACGGAGGGTGTTCCGTAGTCTATAGGCTTCCATCCAGCGTCTGCAGGTGGTTGCTTAGGTCAGTGGTCGAGTAGCCTGTCTGTTGCACGTCTAGAACAAGCATTGTGTACCTTTCTGCCTGTTTGGCGGCTCGGTGTGGCACCTTACAGCATCCCGCCATGCGCAAGAGCGCAAGCAACAACTTGCACTCATGCCTAGGACCAGCTGGGTGGTACAAGTGCTCCCGAACGCTTGCTAGCACCATGCAAAGGTGGTGGCGGCACACGGCAACCTTGAAGGGTATATTTCGTTAGCCTAAAGATTGATGGCCAAAAATGGTCAACCATTTTCGAAATGTAAATTGTAAATGGTAACTCGTCAAAAAAAGTCAATTATGACTCCCATACGGGAAGTCACAAAGTAGATGATTTGCGGGTTCTGAATGGTCACATCTGGATGGTGTGCAAAACCAATCCTCTCAGATAGTATCGCGTCACCGTATTTTTGTCTGTGCTTTTCTACTTCGACCCTCTCTTTTTTAGATTTTTTATTGCCTGTACACATATCGACGAAAGATACCGCCCAGGCATAAATCATCATGTCCGTGCCAAAATACAAATGTAACAACTGAACAGAGCAGGTCAGAATCGTAAACTCTATAACGCCCACCAAGACAGATCGAATCTAATCGGTCATTATTAAAGTCAACAAATATTGAAGAATTCTTAAAAGAAATAAAAACAGCTTAAAAAAGAAGCTTAGAAAAAGGAAGGTTGGCGTGTATTGCTTACACATTCGCATACGGAAGTTCTTTAGAGAAACTACCTTTTACTACACTTCCGAGACGCTATCCACACAGCAATTGTTCGCTGTATCATCGTCATTCTCTTATCCGCTGCTGACGGTTTTTCTGCTAATCTTCGAGTAGCCAGTGCGACCTCAGCTTTGCTTTGAGAGGGCCCATCACGCCCACATCAAGGGGCTGACAAACGGACGACTTCGGTGGTAAGGGCACCAACGAAGCAAAAAGCTCCCCCGCCATAATATCCTTCGATTCCCGCGAGACAAGAAAGTCCAGATTGTCGAGAAGGACAACAGAGGGTCCGCTCAACTCCAATCGCAGCAGCTCGTGGTGTCCATCCAGGCATTTTTTTGGACCGCGTAAATGTGGCCTAAAAACAATTTAGAACTGTTAAAAATCAATTATAATATATAAAAGTACAAGTGACAAGTTACCTCGATAGAGTGGCACTACCTCTTTGGCAATTTTGCCGTTTGGAGATCCTTTAACAATAAAAAGAATAGGCAGCTTTTTACCTGCACAAAAACATAAACTTAGATAATTAAAGTATGAATAGCAAAATAACTTACCATCAGTGAGAACTGCTGTGAGCCTCGCGGAATGTTTTTGGTGGCTCTCGATTTTGGATGACTTACCGCGAAGAGCCTGAATTAGGTTAGGGGGAATGTCGTACGAGATCCCGGTTTCATCGACATTGTAAATATCCGTAGGAGAGAAGTGACCGTTTTTTTTCAGAATTCAGCGCTAAAAACATCTCGTTTTTGTAATAGCTCCTCGCGTAAAGCCTATTAACAGTATTGCTGGCATAAAGTATATCAAAATAGACATTACAGCAGAAAACTTACATCTCCCGAGTGGGGTGTCCACTGTGAGAACCCAGTCCGGATTGCAGAAAGCTGAAGCAGTTTAATAAGCGCGGCATACGTGCTGTCTTCGGAGTTTCTGCGCTTGGTGTACGCTTTTAGCCATTCGGGATGGTTTACTTTGACTAAATGAACTAAGTGAATCATACACAAAGCCTGCAACAGGATAAAAATAAAAAATAGCATAATCATAATAACAAAATGATAAAAAAAATACATTTTCGTCGCGGCGCATGTCCTTCAGGTAAGTCACCAATTCGGCTGCAGATGGTATGATAGGCTGGCGTCCTACTCGCAGCGTTTTACGCTTTTCCGAGCATTCATATGCAAAAATATTGCTTTTGTTCTTTATCCAGTCACTGATAGTCCATCTAGGAATTCCGTACTATTTTGCAACAGCTCGACAATAAGATGTTTGCAGCGCTAATAACACCCCCCTTTGCGGTTTGTACGAGTAACTTCTACGAGTTTTTCCTTCGGTTAAAATATAATCATCACTCGCTTCGGAAGCATCAGTAGTATGTAACATTTAGCTGCTCGGCATGTGCATATATATATTCATGAAACAGTCAAAAGAACAAAAACACATAGTAGAGGGAACTCAACACGAATATTGTTGAGTCCCTCGTTCGAACACATGGTGAGCGTCGCCTCCGCACACATCTGTGTTGCCAAACGACATGTTGTAACGTGAGGAAGCGACGTTGCGACTTTTTACCAACGCGTGGGAGCGTTTTTACGTGTTTTTACGACATGTGGTTGGATTCGCATTCTTCATCGGCAACAGGATAGAGTACTTCAACCGGCAGCCGTCGCCTGGTATGAGCCTCTCGAACCACGCAACAGCAGCGCCGCCTCTACACTTACGCTATGTATGCTCGGATCTGCACTTTGGCATGGGCTGGGATTGCCACTGTCGTCCCCGACCCCGTCGCAGCACAATCTCGGCAGCTGTAGAGCCGCTCGGAGCTGGGCAAGGCTTAGAAGTAGCGATCGAGGACGACAATGCTGCGCATGTGATGAGCAGCACGTACCATCTGGCGAGCGACCAAGCGCAGTAGGATTTCGTGGTGCAGCGCATTGTTGTGTCGCTGTCGGAGTGTCGAGTGGGTGTTTGTCTGGTTGGCGCGGCGGCGGGTGACTCTCCTCCTCGCGTCTTCATACTACAGAATCACGTGGGAGTGACCGCCACTAAACACGCACTCGCCCTCAGAGTCGGCGGTGACGTCGAAAACTCTGCTCAGTCTCTTCACGACGTTCGGCCACCGGTCATCTTGACTGTGGGCATGTACGCAATCGATAGCTGAGCATGAGATCCTCCAGCGCGCTGAGCTGCGCGAAACGTCCAGCGCATGTTCTTGGCTCCGTTTGAAGTGGTCATGGTCAGCGCAGTGTCGCTGAAGACGTACGAGTAGGTGCTGTGTTGTGTGGAGTCCTGGTGTCTGCTAGAATCGGCAACAATCGCTTGGGTTGGAAGTCGATCTGGAGTGAGGCGTGTAGCTGCAGAGACGTACGCACCAGGCCGTGAAGACGGCGTGGAGCGACTAGGACACGTGGCTTGCTGGAGCGCAACTTCGACTGCATCATGGACGTGGTGTGGGTTGTTGCCGGCGTCGCAGTGTGCGGCTGTGACAAGGTCGAGCGTCAGATGGAAGAGTGGCTGGCACTTTTACAGCTTGGCGTCGATAGTGCGCAGCGTGTACACCAAAATCTGGCTACAGGAGAGGTTATCGAGAATCTAACAGCTCGTAAGACTGCTGTGTCTACTTCTTCTGCGGTACTGCGGCCACTGCGGTCAAACAGCCAGCTTGTGTGTGCTTCAAGAAGGTCAAGGTGGTGACGGAGGAGAGTCCGGCTGCTGAAGCGAGTTCGATCGCAGAGCTTGATCGATGACCGGCAGATTGGGAAAGATGGCTTAAAAACGAAACACCAAGCCGCCGTCGCTCGAATATCGAAGACGCGAAGCCTCGGCATTCGAGATAATACAAACAGAATGAATTGAAAAGGTCAAATATGTAAAATTTCATTAAGTTTTATCGAGATATGTACAGCATGATGAGAGTATTCAACGTTGGTAGTTTCCTCACTCAACATTACGGTGACAACGACGTCGGAGGTAGCTCCATTTGCGAAGCAAATAAGGTTTGCAACGTCACTTTCTGAGCTTTCACCCCGACAATCACTTCTCCTGCGGAAAAGTGGCAATGTTGATGTCAGGAAGCTCTTGGCTTCTAGCCGCTACAGGAATCGTCTCCAATTCGGCGTCATACACGTACCGTTCTTTTTCAGAATCGGTACTCACTGCGTTGGCTTCACCAGGACCGTCCTCTTCGAGATCAGCAATTACTTCCAGCCAGAAGTCAATTGCTCCCACCGTCTCCATGTTGTCGTTTTTTTGGCGTGAATTTGCCGCCAAGCCACTTGTCCACGTCACCGGCAAGACCACTACTATCCGTGCTGACATAACGTCGATAATAATAATCTGCAGCAGCAGATATTCCGTCCATTGACATCCAAAACACAGTGTTGTCGTGGGCTGCGATCATGGCTCGAGTGTGTGCCACGTACGTTGGATGCAGAGCAAAAGCAAGCAACATGAGAGGCTGCTCACAGTTTGCCCAACGCTTTTCCAAGACCGGGGCCAAATATGAAGAGTAGGGACTAGCTGAAAATGCGGCGTAAGTCTTCCAATAGCACCGTACAACATTGGCCATCGTGTTGTCATCTTTCTGACGTCGAAATGAAGCTTCCGATAGAGTTCGGGTAACGCGCTCAGCATCAATCATTTTTTCCCCAAAATGTAGGATCTCTGAAAACGGCTAAGGCACTATGAAATTCAGTGCCGTAGCGAAATTCATGGGCAAGGCTTTCAATGGCAGATCGAACACGAAGTAGACTCGCAAAGCATGCTTGCATGTTGTTCCACCGAGTTTCGCAGAGCGTGTTGAATGCCAACGTCTCGCCATACATCGCGTATACGCGTTCATTAGCACGAACAAGCCTTAGCAGACGAGCTGTTTAGCGCGGCCGTGGCTGTTGCGGCTTGCTTCGTGAAGTCCTTAAAAACAGTTTGTAGTACCGCCTTTACCAAATTGTTCACATCATGCGCAAAAAACAGCGCAAAATACGATGTTTGGCCACCCGAGCGCTAATATCTGCTTCGCCCGAGCGCTAATATCTGCTTCGCCCGAGCGCATTGTCCAAAGTCATCGGTAATAACTGCTCCCACATTCCACTCAAGTACTAAGGCCCGTTTGATTGACCCTTCTATCTGCTTTGCAATAGCAATTTCGTGGTGATCTGAGCCGACCGAGAGAATCTCAAAATGAACGACGATGCCAAATAGAAGGAGTTGGCAGCTGATTAGATGAAGTCGGCCAACGTTCTGCCCGACATCACACAGATATTTAATCCGACCCCCAGCTTTTTCTTGTTGCTCTCTGAGACTTTCATCAGAGTCATGTTTCGTTATCTTTGCGTTGGCCCTGAGGATACGTCCTCCTAGTTCCTTCCGTGATGGCAACTCGAAGTGGCGGATTCGAGCAAATAGTTTTTTGGTTGATGCACGTTCAACAAAATAGTCTGGTAGTGCACACTCGGATTGAAATTAGAGCAGGTCACGCTCAAAACTGCGCTGCTCCTCCACCGACTGAAAAAGGTCGCTCATGCGCTTCTGGTGTTCCGAGACGTTGCTGCTGGAAGACACGACGGAGAAAACGGATCGAGTAGACGGAACCGCTGGTCGTAGATCTTCAGCAAAGACCTCTCTTCGGTGGTATGGGCACCGTTTGAGGTGACTTCGATATGCGTCGGCCCGGTCACGAATCAGAGCTGGAGGGCTTACGTTAGGGTTGTTTACATTGGCGGCTTGACACAGTTTGGATATCCACCAATTGTGTTTATCAGATGTAGTCCCGTCAGGTTGTACAATCTGAATCTGGCTCTTAAAGAAGTGTTGCCTCTCCTTGCTCGGCGGGGCGGGCATTGATGCTTAACACACGTAGTGCGAACGCGCACTGCTCCCAGCGTGGACGCTCGCCTCTACTAGATGTTAAACGCTTGAAGTTTTGAAAACTTCCCTCTTTCTAACGAAGCAACGGGTAAAAAAATCCGTAAAAACGAACCCACGGCGACTTCGTTGTTACGGACTTTTTACTAACGTTCCAACGCGTTTATAGTGTGGAGACAGAAAACCGTTGCAACGTCGTTTGCCAACACTGCACACACTACACGGCCGCAATTGCTCAGGAGCGTAGCAATCTCTAAACCGACACCTTACCACCTGCTGGCCAATAAAGGAAACTGAAGCGATTAGACTGCAGTGACTTACAATAAAGATTCATTTGATTGGTAGAAAAAGATAATATTTTGACTGGTGGCGTTCACTCGCAGGACGCTCGCAACAGTGTACAGAAAATTGGATGGGCGTTATCACTAATATGGGCGTATCTTCCGTCGATATGTGTCATGCTGCGCCGAGCAAAAAGACGAAGGTTTATTTAAAGGTTAAGAACACTGATATCATTTCATCTGCGTCAGTAAAAACGTTATTACGGTATTCGTGTTCGTGGCGTCAACAGTGATTTTGAACCCAGCCTTTCCCCTCAAAACAGGAAACACATCGAGATGGACGAGTTATTTCTGGTGCTGATCCTGGTCTTTTGTGTGCGCTTCGCGATCTCCCGTCACGGAAGGACGAACACGAAAAGGCTGCGCGAAAGTTGGGCCTGACAACTGCTTCAGGACAGCGTTTTTTTTTAGCTATAAATGAGTCTCCGAACTCCAAGTTGTTCCGCGACAACTTTTGCATGGACATTCAAGCTTTCGACGCGCTTTTTGAGCAATGCCGGGCTTTTATTCGAGCCACTGTTAAGGGTCAGCACGAAGTCCTGAGTGTTGCGTTAAACGAGATCGGCACAGCGGTTACTTGCACTTTTTATCTTTATTACTCAACAATACACAAGTATCGGGCACGTGGGGTAAAAGCCGTTGTTCAAGCTCTGCACGACTCTACGCCTATTCCCACAGAGGTGCCCGAATTTTTTCATTAACTCACCCACACTTCGACCAGGCTTTGGGAGCAGTGGATGGCGCACACTTGTGCATTGAGGTTTCTCAAGACGACACTACTACATTTCGGAATCACAAGGGCTTCATTACCACGAACGTACTGATCTTCTGTGATTGGAGCAAGAAGGTGTGCTTTTCTTACGTTGGCGCGGAAAGAAGTGCTCGCGACGCATTTGTTCTGCGGTTGAGCGGCTTGTTGCAACGACTTCCCAGCCATTACTTTGTTCTGGGAGATGCTGGGTATGGCCTTAGCGAACAGGTGTTAACGCAATTTCGTGGTATCCGCTACCATCTCAAGGAATGGGCTCGTCGACCATCAGGTCGACCTAAAAACTACAAAGAGCTTTTCAATCTACGACGTGCCAAAGCGCGCAATATAGTGGAGCGTGCCATTGGAATTTTGAAGAGGCGTTTCAAAGTTCGCCGCTCCTGCATGGATTATGAGATGATGACAATTAAGACAGTGGTGTTTGCCTGTATAGCGGTCCATAACTTCATTAGGGATTTTGATCCAAATGACTTGGGCCGTGACTTTAGGAGGCCACGCAGGGAGGTGGAACGCGATCGTGCAGCAAACCCAAATCGCCAACCAATCCCATTCGACTTTCAGAACAGTGAAGACTGGCGTTCCTACATTGCAAGACAAATGTGGACTGAATATGAAGGATTTCATCGAGCTAACACTGACCTCGATGACGAAAGTGAATCAGATGTAGAGTACACTACCAGCAGCGTCAGTATCAGAGGTCGAAGTGAATGTGAGAGTGACAGTGAGAGCAGTGCTGAAAGTGATGGTAGTTTTAGAAACAAGAGGAAGCCTGTCGATTAAATTTGAACGCCTTTAATACATTTACATGACTTTTTTATGAGTTGTCTCGCCTATTGCAATCTTGAAGACGTACGCCAAACACATTATGACATCAGGCTCGTACGAAACTATAAATACG
Organism: Phytophthora tentaculata; assembly: GCA_033557915.1. Lineage (NCBI taxonomy): Eukaryota > Oomycota > Peronosporomycetes > Peronosporales > Peronosporaceae > Phytophthora > Phytophthora tentaculata. The sequence goes on along the minus strand of JAUCEA010000016.1, from coordinate 5,339,548 downwards.
TACTACGTAGTAAATTTCAGTTGTTTAAGATAGTTACCATCGATGGGGAAATTGTTTAGTCATCAGAGAGGGATTCGCTCAATTCTAACCCATAGGCAAAGTTCTGGGGCCCTATCAGACCAGATACCAATTACTTAGGTAGGAATTATATTTGCGATCCACTCGACAGGAACTCACAAGACCGTCCTTGGTGCGACTACAATTTGAGCTGGCTCTAGAGCTTACGCGAAGACAGGGTGGCGCTCGCTCTCCTACTCTGACTAACGATGAGCGTTACGGCCTTTACCTAACACATTATCAGCTCGCTCGGCATCGTGCAGCTGGAACATGATTTCGGCTGGAGACAATAACAACGACCAGGGCCCGTGGGTTAATTCCGCCACGGCGGAATTATGCGCGTGCGATCCTCGTTCTTGCAATCGAGAGGGAGCTGGTGCGCGTCGGCAGGGACGTGACCTTGCACATTGAACTGGCGATGCCGCACCCGATCGTTAGTGCGAGAACATGAGTATCAGGTATAATGCATATCAAAAACGATTTCAATAGTAGAAGATGGTGTTCTGCTTCTTACTACTAGTAGAAGTGTACCATGACCCCCTACGCGATAACAATCTAAAAAAAACAAATGTAGGAATGAACCAGTTCCTAGAGTGGCTGCTTAAACCTGCTTCTCGAGGAAGCTTTCAACGGAGCCGGTACCAGCAGTATCTTCATCAGTCTCAAGCAAGTTTGCTACAAAACTCATAGCGTGGCTGGCCGGCGCTGCCATCTCTTGCTGAAGCTTGAACTCGAAGTACCTGTTCGCCGTCTTCAAAAGCGACCGCAATTGCAACTCACTGTCGACTTTGGCACTCGTTACCGTCCTTGATTTCTTGTAACCGCGTCTGGACTTGGATGCTCCATCATGAATCATTCTAACGTTTCTCATGCGCTGCTCGTGGCTCGAGGGCAACGTCGTGTCGGCTTCGACTGCTGAGCTGGTAGCATCGGCGGCGTCTCCACTGTCACCGCCGCGGTCGCCAGCGCCGACGCCATCGTCCAGACTTGTTACGGGTGACTGTGGGCTCGGAGGACGTACAGGGTCTCCCAGCGTTTTGGCAAGTGACTCCGCGCTGTCTGCCTCGTCGCCAGTAGCTCGCACGTCGCCTTGTGCGAACAACCATGATATCAGCATCATTTATACATCAGTAGTAGTACAACATACACTCTACAGACGTACCCACAGCAAAGCTGCACGCAACCTCGTGCTCGAACCCAAGGTCGCGGAACTCCTGATCTTGGCCATGATTTGCTTGGGTTTTGAGGCCTCCAGCTCTCCCCAAACATTGGCAGGAAAAGTGAGTATCCCAGTCTGTGGGCAGATGCCCACACCGCTTTTTGCCTTGATCTCTTTGTAGACGTCGTACTCTTGCAAGATACGGCCGAGCTTGGGTTTGTACTGGTCTGACTCAAGCAAATCTAGTAAGAAAGGTGACTCATTTCAGTGATAGGCTCCAACATACAAACAACAACGATCGCTTGTGTTTGGCATGCAGCTTGGTCGTCAGACTGTTCCGCAAGGCCTTGGTGAGGCCTTTGTCGGTTGTAGCACTCTTCCGTCCCTCCTCGTACGCTTGAAGAAGGTCAAACTCTCCCCAGACAGCTCATTTCGCTCGGGCGAGTCTGCCACCCTCAGTGTTTGACACATTGTTGCTCTGGTTCGCCATGATGCCGTTCAGTGTTGCTTTGTTCCCGAAGAATTTCCGAATGTGGCGTCTGACAGTCCCGCTGACACCAAACGGGACTGTCAATTTATAAAGGGAAAACCACTTGACATAAGAGCTTCTTGGACACGAACAGCCTCTCCAAAATCGAATTTTAGCCTTCACTTCACAGAGAACGGGGGGTACCCCTTTTTTTAATGAAGAGAAAATGTCATGCTCCGGATTTTGGGGGACCTACAACGCTCTCGCGTCATTTTGAGGGACATAAGATCCCTCATTTATAAGAAAAGCAGAATTTTCCTTTTTGAACAGTCGTGATACAAATACCTGTTTGCACAGCTCAAAACTCAGATTTTAAAGGAATTTGGGGGACAGGAAATCCCTCAAAACAAACATCAAGCCAATATACATAGTATGTGTATTGGCTTGCCGTTTGTTTTAATGTTATAAGATCTGTGCTCGTCGCACGGTAAAACCTACCGAAAGCTTACCTCAGGATGAAAATTTAATCCCTCTGACGGAGGCTGACAGGGACGGTTTATTAAGACTCATGGCTGGAAGACTTCCTACCCTCAAACGGTGTCAAGGGCTGTTGTTGGCCACCTCACGCACCTGTACTTGTGAAGGTAATGGTTTACTCTTTCACTCTCTGTGTGCTTGCCTTCGGAATGGTGGCACTGTCGCTAGTTAGCTAAAGGACATCAATCTACCAACTTCAATACGAAAGAATGGTGCAGCTAAAATGCGCCGTACAATAAGGCTGCCAACATTGAAGAATGTTGATAGCCCGAGAAGGAGACTGCTGAGCACTGCAATACCTTTGTCACGGCTTCAATTAAACTTATACATGGATGTCATGACATTTACTGTTGTTGAGGGCGTGTACGAGCTAGCACTGGTAATGATGTCGGCGCTTATTATGAGACTCCCACGTCACGACGATGATAAAATCCCATAAAGGATCTCATGCATTCCAAATTGACGAACTCAATGGGGTAGTAGGGCAACTTAAGAGCACTTTGCACCGTGCACTCTGCAAGCACTTTGTAACGAACCTATCACTCGGTGTGTACGGGGATAGCCATTTCAACTAAGTTCAAGCCTGTCAATCTACAAAGTGGAAAACGCGTTAAGAACACTTTGTACAGTGCACCTCGCATTAGGTTGAAGTTCCTTTTGGGAGAGAGAGCGCTTTCGCGCCAAAACACAAATTGAAAGAAACTCAAAGTATGATACGAGATCTATTGGTGAACGACATCACTGTGGACGACATCCGTGCCATTCTAGAGCGCCGAGATGCTCGACAAATGCGCTTTCTACTCAGGTGCTACCCTCCACTGACAGCTATCGTGCTTGCGCTGCAGTGGCGTGGTAGCAACCGTGTATTCGTCCAGCTAAGTAACCAATGATTCGTCGTCTTTCGCTGCTCTCTGGGCCGGAAACCACAAGTCTTCTTCCTCGCTCCCTTGCTTACTCGAGGGCGATTCCCTAGGCTGTACTGTGGTCGCTTGCCCTTTGCGCAGACCTCTGTCAGTCCCGGACATCACGTCAGCGCTGTTCTTGAGATGCTTGCCCTTGCTGACCGCTGACTGTGGAGAATTGCTGGTACCAGGCGGATTGGTAGTGCTGATCACAGGCTTCTTCTGCATGCTACCTTTGCGTAGCTTTGTTTTCCCCGTCATTGTTGCCCTTGCCGTCGCGGTCGCTGCGCTTGTGCGCGCGTGATTCTTGCTCACCGAATTGACTTGTGAGAGGTTTAGCGCATGGCGTTTCCGATACAAAGTTGCCTTCATTGTTCGAAGCAAAGCTGCCTTATTCACTACAGGGATTTCGATATTGCTGCTGGGTTTGCACTACAAAGTTGCCCACTAAGTTCGCACTCCCAATTATGTGCGAGTTTTGGCTGCATACAAACTACAAACTACAAGGTGCAAAGTAGTGAGTAAAGTCTCCAAGACGAAGCTGTTTAGTTCGTCTAGAAATGGGACCGAATCAATCAAAGAGAAGTGCGCATCAGAACCGCAGAAGCTGCACCATTGGTATAACACACTGTGTCACATATTCTGTGTGCCACAACAATCAGTTCGATTAAGTACGATCCCTCGTCCAAAATCCGTATAAGAGTAATTTTAAGATGAAATTGCCATTTGGTTTTTTACGTGTTCGCGATAACTATTTAATGTTGGGCGGAATTTTCAGGATGAATTCAGGATAAAAATAAAAATTGATTAGTTAAATAAAAACATTCGTATTCATCTACACTGTATTTAAATGACAAGGATGCCAAAGTACTCTACTCCGCGGCAACACTATTCTTTGCCTTCTTTCTCAAGAATGTTGCTACTGAGACCCAGACAAGCTGCCCCCGCCGTCGTTTCCGGCAGGTTTCTGTAGTCGCCGGTACTTCGATAGCATTTCTGCACTTTTGAAAGACGTCAGATGCATCTGCTAAAGAGAGATTGTTCGTCTCTAGACCCAGCGCCGACGACTTTAATTAAATCTTCTCCATCAAGAAGCGTAGCTCGCAAAGTCTTTTCCTCTGGTTTGGGTCACTTAAGTCAGCTGGTCGTATTTGACGAAACGGTGGTAAGCTCCGTGACGTATCACCACAGCACCAGAACAGCCAAGCCTGCTCTGCACTTCCTGTTGGTAACTTCATGCCCAGAGGAAAAAGGTGCATACCACCACCCCAATGGTAGATTGGGTATGCAGGTCCAGTGACAGCTTCAGATTCACTGCCAGACTGGATTGCCGGCTCACGTTCGGTAACATGAACGTTATTCTCGGTCTCGTTGGCAATACGTAATTGCTGGAGCACTTCAGCATCCTTTAAACGTTTCATGATCGACGAAGCGCTCGCACACGTTGGTATGCCAGTTTGTACTGCGCCTTCCTCCAATATTGTTGACACACCAGCACATTCAGCTCGCACACTGCATCTTAAGACTCCATGATTTTTGTCATGTCCGATTTTCAAGCTTCTATCTCGTTTTTCAGCTCGATTCGTGCAGCACGAACTTCGCTCATTAACGTAACGTGTGGGGCGGAACACCCGTGGGCTGCATCTCCGTCTCGGAGCAATCTACCCGGATGTAGCTTCGAAGTTGGCTCACTAATTCCGACGCTGAATAAAACCGAAGACTGGAAAAGTGGGTGATCGATGGATAGATTTTCTCTCAAAAAATCTAAATGGTAGATTAAAGATGCCAGTGCAAACTCGCCCAAAAACTCAACTGATTCAGGTAAAGTGGGAAAGCATAGTCACTTTGCGTTTTGTACGACTTCTTCGCCGCCGACAAAATGCGGTGGAAGCGAAGCAAATTCAGGTTGTAGAATTGGAAGACCACTAACCGTACGACCAACGAACATGTCTCCAGCAGTATCATGTCGTAAATAGCGATCTTGAACGCCCCCCCCCCCCATTGACCACCCAGCCCGTAAGTGAACAGCAACGGACGGTGGATATGCTGTCGACCCCGATGAGCAAAATGTGGATGCACCCTTACGCATGCAGTGTGTACCAATGTCATTAGCAGCAGAACCCCGACGTTCAAGCTCTGCAGCGATCTGTGGTCCCTCTAGAGCTCTCCCTGGCACCTTCCTAAAACGCTCGTATTGATCACTTCCGGGGAATTAATGAGTATCAGTTGCCTCAATGCCATACGTTATTCAAAACACACCTATCATCGTCAGATAAAATGTTAGTTGTAAAAACAAAATTATTTAGAATAAAAAGTTGCTTACCAAGTGCGAGAATGGGGCAGATCTCGGGTGAAAGCGGGTTAGCGTATACGTGACGAGGATCCCGGGGACGTGCTCCACGCTGGTCATTTTTCATGTGCGCAAAATAAACGCATAAGGCGTCATCACGCCATTCAAGATGTCTGTAACAAATTGATACCGTGTTGGCTGCACGTGACATTAAGTTCCAAGATATTATCATGAGCGTCCTAGCGAACACCATGTCCCTCGAGGTGCTTTGCAGCATAGCCATGGCAACCTTCTTGTACAGGCCTGTTGCCATGGGATCTTTACCGATCTTTATTTGGCCAAGACCTTGGCTGGTGGCGGCAGTCACATTATGCTGCAATCCCTTAAAGTGGCAGGCCAGTTCGTGCGCCAGTTCCGTCGACATTACGCGGCGGTGAGACTGTCGAATCCGCCAGCGGATCTACCCCCAAGGACTCGTTCGACGGCTTCGACTCGTCCAATGACTCTCCGATCCAGCAGTCCTCCACTACAAGCATAGGTCGTAAAATTATGATAATCTCCATTGGGTTTCTTCATTGAAACGATCCATGTCATAAAATCGCGAGCTGTGATACGATCAAAGTCAATTGGCGGATTTTCAGGTGCCGAGGACAAAGCCTGTTTAATCGACTCTTTCTTCGCTGCGCCACTCGCTTCAAATATGACCACGTTAGCGAAGCTGTCTGGAACCAACCTTCTCTTGTTCATGAGCATCCACTCAAGAAGCGGACAGTAAAACTAAGATAGGACGAACGTGAATTTGCGGAGATAGTACTGGACCAGGCGTCTGTGACTTCGGCTTCTAGCGCTAAGAGAACGGTCTGGCTCCACCATTATGCTCAGGAATGGCGTCCTGTAAATTCCGCTCTATTCTCAACCATCCGGGTTAATATGAGATTGTATGCAATCTGAAGAGTCACTGTTGATAATGATCAGAATTTTCAGGACGCTCCATCCTGAGAAACATGTTGACACAGCAGCTTTCATCCGGTAAATCCCGGACCATTTCAAATAAATCGCCATTTACCCCCTTACATCGCCATTGCTATCGCGAACACGACCGAAGATTTATTAATAAATTAAACTTTATTATTCCTAACATTGTGTTCTCTATGGGCAGGTCGCGGCAATCTCCGATCCTGCAATCCCGGTTAGAAACGGCCCTTAGCAGTCCGAAAGGTGCGCTTCTTGCGCGGTGCTGTTGTTGAAGGCCCTTGCTCAGGTTTTTATCGTGTTTTCCCAGTTACCTTCAGCTATCGGGTTCAGTTACCGTGACCGAATTATCAGGTTTTTATCGTGTTTTCCCAGTTACCTTCAGCTATCGGGCTCAGTTACCGTGACCGAATATTAATACGATTTGGGCTAGGCCTGACAGTAAGTACAACGGCCTTTTGCCTTTCGTGACATTCGTGACCGTTCAAGTGGCGGGTCCATTGTGGCCGCTCATTTTGGGAAAGATTGTATTGTGCCTGTTGGTCTTGGTATCTTAAAATTCTCGTGTCTTGCACAGCGACCGCCGAGTCGAGGCTACACGTCGCCGTCGAATTGCTACGTGCGGTTCTCAAGCGCCGGGAAGAGTCTCTCGTGCGTCGTTTGCTTTTCAAGATCGCAAAAAAAAAAATGTTTTGGATCTCAAAGACATCGACACCGTTCACTCAGTTGTGAATGTGCCTGCAAGCTGCCACCCCGTCAAGTGTTCGTGTATAAAGTTTGCAGTGGGTAGTGAATATTCATGTCGTTGCTCTCCCACGGGATTAGCTCCAAAGTCGAGGATGATCGAGCCATCCCAGTACCTTCTCGACCAGCTAACAAGAAATGGAGGAAACTCATTCTAGCAACGGCGGGTACGGCACTTTGTGTCGGTAGCGCCGTTGCCATGTATCAAGGGTGGAGCAATTACGCGGAGAACGCACGTATTGCGGCGGAGCGGGCTTCCAGACCGAACGGCATGTTCCTCGAGAGCCAATACGCATCGGAAGTGAGACACGACCCGAGACTTCTGAGTTCTGGCGACGAGATCATGCTTCGAGTCCGAGGCAAAGCCAACCTGTGTATCGATGACGGTGGTGGCTGGACGGCTGCGTCGTCCAAGTTCACCAACAAACCGTGCAACCCGAGCAGCCCCAACCAGATCTTCAGGTACAACCCCAGCACTAAGGAGTTCGCCAGTGTGTACAAGAGCGGTTTGTGTATCGACGATGGCGGTTCATGGAACGCTGCAGGCACCAAGGCGCACTTGTGGTACTGCGATCCTAACAACCAGAACCAGTGGTTCGTCTTGGATCCCCTTACTATGATGCTGAAGAGCCCGGTTAAGAACAATTTGTGCTTTGACGACGGAGGCGGCATCGCTGCCGATTCGACCAAGTACGTCATGTGGTACTGCGATAACAACAACCCGAATCAGCACTTTGAAGTGCTTTCTCGTGCTGCTATGGCGGAGGAGAAAAAGCGCAAGGTTGGAACGACCATGTACGACCTCATGGTCTCCGGTAACGAGATCATGTTCCGTGTTCGTGGCAAGAACATGTGCGTCGACGACGGTGGAGCCTGGTTTGCCGCTACGACCAAGTTCGTCGACATGCCATGCAATCCGAACAGTCCGAACCAGGTATTCAAGTACAATATCAAGACTGGTGAGCTCGAGAGTGTTTCTAAGCCCGGATTGTGTATTGATGATGGAGGGTCATGGAACGCCGCCGGTACCAAGGCTCACCTATGGTACTGCGATATCAACAACCAAAATCAATGGTTCGACATGGATGAATCGACTTTGATGCTGAAAAACCCGGTTAAAGACAATCTGTGTCTTGACGACGGTGGAGGCCAGACTGCGGGTGCTACTAGATACGTCATGTGGTACTGTGACAACAATAATGTGAACCAGCACTTCGAGGTTGTGTTGCGTGACACTCTACTCGAGGAGAAGAAGAAGACTGGGCCGACGCCATACGACCTTCTGTTGTCTGGAGAGGATCTCATGTTCCGAGTCAAGGGCAAGAAGAATCTGTGTATTGATGATGGCGGTGGCTGGGGTGCTGCAGTAACCAAATTTGTGGACATGCCGTGCAATCCTGACAGTCCGAATCAAGTGTTCAAGTACAACGTGAGGAATCTTGAGTTTGAAAATGTTAACAAACCAGGTCTGTGTATGGACGACGGAGGATCTTGGGATGCCCGAGGCACTACCGCGCATTTGTGGTACTGTGACGCGAACAACCAGAACCAGTGGTTCGTACTGGATGAATCTACGTTAATGCTGCGTAACCCCATGAAAGAATATCTGTGCTTCGACGATGGAGGTGGTGCTGGTCCTGCTGCTACGAAATTCATAATGGAGCATTGCGATATTAACAGTCCGAACCAGCGTTTTGAAATCTTGCCCCGTTCGGTTATGATCGAGGAGAAGAAGAAGAAGGTTGGGATGACCGCATACGACATTCTTGCATCTGGACAAGAAGTTATGCTTCGAATCCGTGGGAAGAACAACTTGTGTGTTGACGACGGTGGAGGTTGGGGCGCTGCACACACCAAGTTCGTTGACCAATCTTGTGACCCTGATAGTCCGAATCAAGTGTTCAAGTACGATATGAAGACCCGCGAGTTCGAAAGTGTCAACAAGCCAGGCTTTTGCATTGACGATGGCGGATCGTGGGACGCCGCAGGGAGCGCGGCGCATTTATGGTACTGCGATCCGAACAACCAGAACCAGTGGCTTGTACTGGATGAGGAGACTTTAATGCTACACAACCCTATGAAGTCCAACTTGTGCTTCGATGATGGCGGTGGTACGACGGCAGGAGCTACAAAATTCATCATGTGGTGGTGCAATAACGACAGTCCGAACCAGCATTTCGAGGTCGTCCCTCGAGCTACAATGGCTGAAGAGATTAGGAAGAAGAGAATTGCTACTGGCATGGACGATGAGTTAGATCTGCTTAACTCGGGACAAAAGATCATGCTTCGTGTCCGCGGTAAAGAGAACCTATGCGTGGACGATGGCGGTGGTCGCTGGAACGGCGCGACAAAGTTTAACGATCAACCATGCGACCCAAGTAGTCTACACCAGATCTTTACATACGATTCCAGAACGCGCCAATTCAAAAGCGTGAACAAACCTGGTCTCTGTATAGACGACGGTGGTGCTTGGAACGCTGCAGGATCACAAGCTCATCTGTGGGATTGCGACCAAAACAACCAGAACCAATGGTTCGTATACGACGAAGACACTATGATGCTGCGTAATCCGGTCAAGGGCAACCTGTGCTTCGACGACGGAGGCGCTACAAAGCCCGGTGAGACCAAGTATATGCTGTATTTCTGTGATGATAACAATCCGAACCAGCATTTTGAGATCCTGTCACATGCTAAGATGGCAGAAGAGAGGAAGCAAAGGTTGATCGCTGCTGGACTCGACGACGAAATTGATCTTCTCGAGACTGCCCAACCGATCATGCTGCGTGTTCGGGATAAGAACAACCTGTGCGTGGACGACGGAGGTGGTCGGTGGAATGGCGCCACGAAATTTGTGAACCAGAAATGCAATCCGAACAGTCCCAACCAGCTTTTCACGTACGACTCCAATACTCGCCAGTTCCGGAGTGTCAATAAACCGGGGTTGTGTATGGATGACGGTGGAGGTTGGAACGCTGCGGAAAGCCAAGCGCACCTGTGGGATTGCGATCCGAATAACCAAAACCAGTGGTTTGTGTGGGATGAAAAGTCCATGACGCTACGCAATCCAGCCAAAAGGAACTTGTGCTTCGATGACGGAGGTGGTATGACGGCGGGTGCAACGAGATATATGCTGTTGCCTTGTGATAGTAACAGTCCCAACCAACACTTGGAGGTTGTCTCTCCTGGCCGAATAATGGAGGAGAAGAAGAAGGCGCAGATCGCTGCAGGCACGACAGCAGTCGACATCCTCGCCACTGGACAGGAGATTATGCTTCGTGTTCGTGGGAAGGCCAATCTGTGCGTTGATGACGGAGGTGGCCACTCGAATGGTGAAACCAAGTTCGTTGACCAGCCTTGCAACCCGAGCAGCCCCAACCAGATCTTCACGTACAACATGATGACGCACCAATTCAAGAGTGCCAACAAGCCTGGTATGTGTATGGATGACGGTGGTGCTTGGAACGCGGCAGGATCCAACGCTCACCTTTGGGAATGCGATCCGAACAACCAGAATCAATGGTTCGTCATGGATGAAGACACGCTGATGCTGCACAACCCTGTCAAGGAGAACTTGTGCTTCGATGATGGCGGGGGTACCGCACCCGGTCAGACTCGATACGTCATGTGGTTCTGCAGTGACGACAATCCGAACCAACACTTTCAGGTTATACCTCGTGCTGTTATGCTCGCAGAGAAACGGAAGAAGCTGATCGATGCTGGATTCGATGACGATGTCGATCTACTCTACTCCGGCCAGAACCTTATGCTTCGCATCCGTGGCAAGGAGAATCTCTGTGTCGATGATGGTGGTGGTCACTCAAGTGGAGAGACCAAGTTTATTAACCAACCATGTGACCCACGGAGTCCCAACCAGATCTTCATGTACGATGCGTCGACACATCAATTCAAGAGCGTTAACAAACCCGGTTTGTGTATGGACGGCGGTGGTGGTTGGATGGCAGCTCAAACTACTGCTCACTTGTGGGATTGCGACCCGAATAACCAGAACCAATGGTTCATTTTGGACGACGACAACATGATGCTGCGCAACCCTGTCAAGGACAATTTGTGCTTTGACGACGGAGGTGGAAGAACACCAGCCGAGACCAAATTCTGGCTCTGGACCTGCGACGTTAACAGCCCGAGCCAACACTTTGAGATTATTTCTCCTGCTTCGATTCAAGTTCCAGGAGTTCCGAACCCTGACCGAATTGGTTCCAAGTACTTGGATATACTCAAATCCGGTCAGCAAGTGTTGATTCGTTCTCACGGGAAGGATAACTTGTGCTTGGACGATGGCGGAGGCTGGTCGAGCGGTGAGACCAAGTTCGTCTATCGGCCTTGCGATCCGCAGAGCATGAACCAGCTCTTCTCCTATGACACAAACACTCGCGAGTTCCGAAGCGTAGTTAAGTCCGGAATGTGTCTCGATGACGGTGGCGGTTGGTCTGCCGGTGAGAGCACCGCTCAACTCTGGAAGTGTGACGCAGGAAACGAGAACCAGTGGTTCGAGTTCGACTCTGATACTCTAATGCTACACCGTCCTGCCAAGCCCGACTTGTGTTTTGATGACGGAGATGGTCAGGAGAACTTCTTCCTTTGGTACTGCAATATCGACAACCCAAACCAGCAGTTCGAGATCTTGTCTCGTGGATCGATGCTGGGTATTGGGCCGATGGATCCACCACCTTTTGAAATCGAGCAAGGGCCGTGGAAATTCGATGGCGACGACATCATACTGCCACCTGGACCCATTCAAATCGACCAGGTGCCTCAACCACTTAACCCGGATAATGCTACTCCTGAAGAGACTACAGGCTCGAACACTTGGGAGCAAGCTCTGGCTGGAGACTTCGGTCCTGCAAATGGCGTTGATACGGGTATCAATCCGAACGAAGATGAATTGCTACCGGATCAACAGGACGTTAACGTGCCTCCTCCAGACGTCCCTGTCGTTCCGAAGGCAGACATGCCGCTTGCTACGTATGGAGACGGAGACTGGAACCTACTGGCTCCGTCGAACAACACGGTCGACCTCGTCAACTCTGACAACTCGTCGGCTATTTCTGCAGCTGAGATCTTCCAGTACTTGCAGACGCTCAAGGACCGTGCTGACATGCAGCACCAAGTCATGATGTATCGCTACAAACGCACCTACCAGTGTGCGAGTGCTGGTCTGCAGACACTGGCGAAGGACGCAGTGACGGAAGACGAGTATCACGTCTTGGTGCAGTGGATGTACGACCACTGCGCGGCTGGAGCGACCGACGTGATCCCTGATGCGAACCCGTCGCCTCCACTCAGTGACGACGTCATCAAATCGGACAATGTGGCTCCTCTGGTCGATGACATTGCCGTGAAGCGCCAATTCATGACGAAGCTGGACTTCTACTACGAGATCAAGAACCACTACGCTCAGAAGAACGCCGAGCTTATGGGCCAAGCAGCAGTGGCGAATCTGAGAGCGGAGGAGACGGAGACGTTGGAGAAGAAGTTGGTGGACTGCATCGAAGAAGCTGCTGAGCGCTACGGCTACAACAAGAACGGCAAAGCGGACGATTCCGCGGATCACTTGCAGGAGGCCATCGCTTGGGTCGATGGCACGTGCATGGCCTCGTAAGTCATGGATATTAGGCCATTCAAGTGACCACCGGGACGACTAATGTGTGCAGGTTAAGGTACTCGCCTTTAGTTGCGTTTTTTCATTTGATTTTTCATTGTCAATATACAACGTCGGTCCCTTTCAATCATTCTCGAAGGTGATGGGAGTCTCCAACACAATCGAAAATGCTGCGTCTGCAGTGTTTAGTGAGCTCGGAAGAACATGTTACCGTGGTTTCTATCGAGGTGTCACTGGCAGAACGTATTGATGAGCTGCAAGCTCGTCTTGAAGAGGAATTAGATGGGACGGAGTTCCAAGCCAAGCCTCACTCGGTCACGAAGCTCTACTGCGTGCAGGATCAACGCCTCACATACCGTCAAGACCCGACGACCAAGCTCGAGGTATTATTCCTTGATGGAGAGGAGATCTCTGGAGCGGACGCATGTAGCACAGCAGTACTGAAGAACGCAAAGCAACTCGTGCCTTGGGCACTAGTGTCGTGGTACTTCCAAGCCCTGCAGTTCGCCTTCCCTGACGCTATCGATGTCGTAGTTGTGTGGGAAGACGAAGAGGATGTCCGTGAAGATATTCCAGCGTTGTAGGCGATAAACACTACCGAAGTCAAGCATTACCAGTATCAAACATTGCTTCATTTTATCATTCTCCTACTACACCGAGTCTCCGGATGGGAAAAGCGGGTTGTACGGTTGACCCGGGTATTGGTTGTAGTTGTACGCTTGTTGTTGAGGTTGAGTGTGGTTACTTCCATAGGGAGGGGGTGGAGCAGACGAAGTCGAGGAATTCCCATACGAAGGGGGTTGCGGAGGTCCTAGACTTTGCTGGTATTGAGCATAAGGATGTTGCTGTTGCTGAGTCTGCACCCGCGCATAGTCGTATGAAGGAGGCGCGGACTGTTGCGAACTAGTCGACTGATAGAATTGCGGGGTGCTGCCGGCTAGCTGGCGAGCCAATGCTTCATCGCTGGCATTTGGACCTGCAGAGTCGCGGAGTTGCATGTCGTTCAGCATTTTCTGCGCCAAAGCCGCGTCCTCAGCCTCGCGTTGCCGCATCTCTTCATCCGCTGTCAAATTCATCTCCAACTCACGCTTTTCGAGCTCGCGCGCGGAGCAATGGTCTGCTACGGTTTGATGGAGCTGAGCGATCCGAATGCTGAGCTCGCCGTAGAACTTCGCGCCTTCTTTCACGTGCGATTCCAGTTGCTCGAAGACGTCAACGGCATCGCTCAGATGCTGAAGGAATGCTTGGCGCTCGCGTAGCACATGATCGGTCTCCTTCTTGGCCTCAAAGCGGGAATTGGCCTGCACCAGATCATCCAGCAAGGTCTGCTCGTCTTCACAAATAGCGGCGATCTTCCCTTCAAAGTGATCACGGAAAAACTGCTTCTCAGTCTCGAGGGCAGCGTCTGTGGACACCCCGTTAGCCTTATTGCCACTCAGCAACACAGGCAGGGCGTTAAACTTGTCGTACGATCCTCTGAAGTCCCGCAATACCTGGTCTTTTTCCTCGATGAGTTGTCCGAGTCGCAGCAGCAGAGAAGACACTTGAGCGATCTCTTCCTTGCAGCTGGAGTTGTCCTGCATAAGTTCTGGTAGCTCTTTGTCCAGACTGGCCTTGGACCGTGATAGAGCCTCCAGACTCTCCTGGTTGGCAGACATCTTCTCTAGCACAATCCCATCAGACGTCTTGGCCTCCTTCACTAGACGGTAATAGCGGTCGATATCAGCTCGGAAGTTCTGATTAAGCGCTGACGACACTGGCCGTGCCCACTTCTTGTCGCCATAATTCTGTCTGCACACATTGTCCTCGATTTCCTCTTGACTTAGACGTGACTCAATCGCGTGAAGGTTCTTCTCCGCATCGTCGGACATCCTTTGATTCTCCTGTAATTGCAGCTGGATAAACGCCGCCACTGGGTTTTCTTTCGACCCTCCAGGACCCATAGCAGCCGAAGCAGTCGTCACTTTGACGTACTGAATACGCTGCCAGATCGTACGTGGGATGCCATTATCGCTGGTCTTCTCGAAGGCTTCAATAGAGGCAGGAAGACCCAAGGCGTGGAGCTTTTCCTTGGCAGCTTCGTTCGTCTTGGACACTTTCTTTGCTGTTTGTTCCAGAATGGTATTGATCTCCTGTTTAACACCATCAGCACGTAATAGCAAGTCTTTAGGTACGAATTGCTCGAACAGATCCACACCTCCAAGCTCTTGCTGTAACTCTTCAGTCGTAAACGCTAATGGCTTCACCATTGCAGCCTTCCCCACTGCTGGCAACTCTGAAAACTTCGGCACCTTCTCCAAGTATACACTGGCATTGTCTTTCCTGGCTGCGTCGAGATGTTCACGCACCACACGCTGCAATGCCTGGGCAGACTGCAATAGCGACGTGGGCAGATTATTCTGCGTCGCTACCTTGCACGCTTCCGTGCACTCTGCGTCTGCTGCAGCAAGTCGTGTGATCTCTTCTCCGTACCCTTCGCCTCGGTCCAGTGCAGCAGCCTTGGACGCTGTTCCTTGCCAATACTGCGTGGCTGCACGCATGCAGTGCACTTGGAACTGAAGATGCACACTCCAAGACCTGTCAATTGCCCCCGCTAGAGCTGAGGAGCGACAGAATTCTAGGGCGGAGACGTAATAGTCCAGCGCCTGATGCACCAACTTGGCCTTAATTGCGTCCTTCATTTGGTCCTTGATAGCTTTTTCATAGAAACAGGCTTGAGCTTGCGCCAGCATCAAGTATGTCAGCAGTCCCAGCCCTTCGGCGCTCATATCAGGCGTTCTGGCGCCTAATGTTCGCTCTACGAGCTTGTCTTTGACCTCTTGGAAGGCCCCCGCAGCCCTCATAAAGTGGTGACAGGCGGTCTTAAGCCCCTCGGCTGTACTGCGGTCCGTCTGGACGCCCAGTTGGCTCTCCAGCGCGCCAACGTCGAACATGACGGCCGCCTTCTCGAAAGATACTCCCGTCTGCGTGCTCTTCTTGCGCGGACAGAACGAATCGTTCCACGTGAACTGAAGCTGAAGCGGCGCGCGTCCGACGGATTCACCGTCGCATGGGAAGCGCTGAGCCATCTTGTCCAGCTGCGCGTAATAGCGCAGAAGCACGTGGCGTGAGATGGCCGAGGGCGTGCGCACCAGGTCTACGTCCTTCTTAAGCTGTCCAAATTGGTCCAGCGCCGCCTGGTGCATCTCTGTCTGCTGCGCATCTCCATCGGACGCATACTCGCGGCGGAGAAACTCACCCAGGGAGCTGCGCAGCGAGGCCGCGGACGTGTCACTCAGCTTGAAGCCGATGCCTAACATTTGTCACTTTTTTGGTAGATTTAAAATGAATGATTCTTAGACGGAATTCGTCGGACATCTGGCAGACATCAGCAAATCGGTATCATTTTAGACAGTCTTTACGGTACGACATACATGTACTGGGCTCAGCTGAGTTGTTGACGGACTCCGTCACGGAGACAGCTACAGCGAATCCGACTACGCTCGCCACCATTGCTATCTGCCGTAATATCTAGCTAGGAATGTATTTAGGGGTACACCACACTGTGGTATTGAAGGCCGACATTATCGAGGAAGCTGTTGGTGCAGCGCGATGAGACTCAGAGCTGATCGCCGTGTGAGAAGCGGTATTAATTTCACATACTGTGAACCTGGGCACCCATAGGGCGTCAAATCTGAAAACTCTGCGTATGTACACGTGAATATAATGGCAGATTATTCGGTCTTTCAAAGCTATAAATCCGATTCTCTATCGTTGTGATTCCAACAGTTCCCAAATGTTTTCTACGGTCCTGTTTAGTTTTGAAAACATGCCAAAATGATGAATCAGGGCACCTATGACATTCTTAGATTACTTTAACTACCTGTGTTAGTAAAATGATAAAGGCACCTATGGCAGTCATAAACTACAAATACTAGAAAAAGCAAAACCCAGGCGCTAACACGAGTGTGCAGTATTCTAACGACATGCAACCACACCAACTACCATGCCACTGCCAAACGGGCTCATTGGGACACATGTAGTATTAATACAGAGCCGTAGCGAGATGACATGTAGTGTCAGGAGTCGCTCTGTGGCGAAGCTCGAATGTCGAGCTATTTAACAGCCTAGCTTTACACAGCTAAACAATGCAACGTAGCTTGGTAAGGCAAGACCAAGGTCAAATGAGCTAGTGTGAGGCCTCGCGCTAGCAAGCTCCGTTGAATTATAATCCCGCAGCTGCAGTACATTTACTGGTAGTCATGCAAGATACAAAGCCGTCCTATGACCTGCCAGGTGCTGTGGGTGATAGATTAGTTTGCATGACGGTAACCTCGCACAGGCCTACCTTGCAAGTCAAATTCTGGTTGGTCTTTTGTCCGACGTTTTCTGTGCGAATCGTTATTGTCTCCCATCATGATACATTTAAATAGGGAGCCAAATTTGCTTTTTCAGAAAATGTCAGACACTGTCTGACTTAGCCAAATAATGGCTTCATTGTCCGACATATTTTGGGGAATGAGCTTTGATAATTTGCAGAAAACGATTCTTGAAGAATGTATGTCTGATGTGGGTACACTTGATTCCAACACGCACTCTTCAATTCGATTTCTGGTGCTCAGTCAGGAAGAATACCGTGCAGTGCAAGCGTGGAGCGACAGCGGCACGCCCGCTTGGAGGATCCGAAGGTGCTCAACACTTACGTGACAAGGAGAATCTTCGCCTGATTTCTTACGATGTAGATAAATTATCGCTTGCTCGCCGAAAGTCACACCCGCTGTGTGCAAGTGTGTCGACGTAGCTAACTGAAGCTGCCAGGGGATGAAGCGCATGGACAGCTTGGTGGAGCAAACGCGACTGGGCAAAAAGGTTGATTCATATCGCTTGTGGTGTGGTGAAAAGGATGCTTGCGACGCAAGCACGATGGTGGTGACCGCTGATTGAGCTGTCTACGATCACGGGCAGTATGTCTTTAGTGAGGATCTACACTCACAAGGCTGTCGTGGTGGAGGAAGATGCTGCTGGCCGATGGAAGTGCAGTTTTGAGGTTATTTGCGAGCAGCCAGGTGAAGATGAATTGGTGCGGAAATTTGCAAAGGTGACCACGAAGTGATATCTGTGAGTGGCGCCTTTTCTATTAGACTGGGTGATAACGTAACATGTAGTGTGAATTTTAAGGAAGACACTTTCGTCTGGAATCTTAAGCCTTCCAACTCTTTTATCAAGACGTGGCTCTGCCACAGGCAGCCATGGGAAATTATGTTGCCGTGAATATGACCTCGTCGACCTGGCTCATGATCGCAGCTCGTATCATGCTTCTGATGTTTATCCAGTGTCCCATCGATTGGTTAGTATATTGCCTGGCTTGCCCGGGCTCTTTGGAGCAGCTTTTCTCTCAAATACGGAGCACGCATTGCTGGTTGTTCTTGCTTTGTTGTCGGTCACCACGGTGGTGATCACTTCGGTCTTACAGTAAATCAATGCAGGATTCCAAGTGCCTTCCGAACCGCAAGTAGCGATGAAGGCCAACATTGGTGCAACTCAAGTGATTACTAGAAACTCCGTTGGAGCAACTCAAGCGATGTTCCGACGACACGTAATCATTGAGTGAGGCACCGGATTTTTTTCTCCTCTGAAGTCCGACCTGCGGCAGGCCGAGATGTCATCTCGATCGCTGGTCGGAGCCCGCAGTGCGGACATGAGACCAATTTAAGGAAGCAGAAGCACTTTGATCTGGGCGATATCTAATGTGTCTGCATACAGGGCGTGTCGAATCATCCGACTTGGATGGCTATTCCGCTTCAAAAGCGACGTGGTTTACGTGGTCAGAAGAGAGGAGTCAAGCGACACAATCTCGCGGTCTTGCTTCAGATTACTCCACTTCCCCTGTCGAAGCGGTCGACACAATCGCTCTGCTCGGCACGGCAGCACAGCCAGCTGGATACAGGCGGATCGTGAGGCTATTATAGTGAAGTTCACGGTGAACATGCTCGCATGAATCTCTACGCTTCGGGCGGGCGGATGTCTACTTTCGCTCATCTTGGTGGGTAAAGCGGTCTTCGACTTCCATGATTCGTGACTCACGAAAGCTCAGCAATTCGTGCGGTGCTTCGCGCGCGGTACGGCGTCAGATGCCAAACGGTGAATGACTGTCGTTCAGCTTCAGAAAAAGAACATGTTTGCGCTCCGACCGGCATGTCGCAGTGGGCGAAACACTGTAGACATCATCAAATGCTCGCTTCAGCACTATATTATAATCCAGTTCCCAGGACTGTTGTTGCTTTCATTCGGACGCTGCTTTTGGCACTCGCTGCGACAACATACATGTATTGGCACCGTGTGAAGCTGCAGCTGAGGTTGTTGTTCTGACGGGCTGGGGAGCCAAGCTCGACATTCCAGGACATTCCAGCCAAACTTGCCGAACGACGTAATCAGGACAAGAAGGAAATGAAGCGTCAGTGACAATAGACGGTGCACCCAGTTCGCCTTTGCCAATTTTAGCAGAATATGGCAACTGGAAAATGTTTATGGATGCAAGTTCGGCCGTTTTTGGGGTCTGCAGTTGGCTTGCTCATAAGGGCAAGAATTATTTGTGGATGCGTTGCGGATTGCCGTAGACCCATTTTATGCTATGCTATCGCGGTAGCAATCTGCGTCTGCTCCAGCTCTGGCCGCAGTCAAAAGTTCCCCCTGGAATCTTTGGCAACTGTGTAGTACCAGTACACGCCGTGTACTGGTAGCTTTGTAGGCTGCAGTACGCGTCTTCTTGGACAGGAAAATGTCGTAACAGCTTAGCAAACAAGAACCAGCATGACTGACTTCAGATAATTCTCGAGAGAATGCTGTTGTACGTAAGTAGGTTAGGTAAGCCCTTGGCATTCTCTCAACTTGAAAATCTCAAGTCACGGTTTGCAAATGGTGTCGCTGCCTTTGTTTTTGCAAAACTGCCATAAATTACCGGTGGGACAACGATACTCCGCCAGTCGACTGTGGTGCCGCCCACTTGGCGCCGCCAAGCTGCGTTTCCAAAGCAAGCAGGGCACGCTGGTATTATATATAATAGCGAAACCTGTTGCTCTATCACTATATTATGGTCCGTGGCGGCAAACTCACTTGTTGACCGGTTTTTCTTGCCCAGGGAGCGTTAATTACAGTAGATCAGCACATGTGGAGTCAGTAGCGCCGTCATACACATACACGGTACACCGGCCCCCCTTTATAAGGAGCTCGTAATCGTAGAGGTGTCGCAATGGCTTGTCATCGGGCCCTTACAAACGGCAAGATAAAAAGAGACTGAGAACAGCTGGACCGAAGTGGCGCAATCTAAGGACCATTGTTTTCGCGATGCTGGAGGTAATCGATCACGGCCATGCTGTGCTGCCCAGTGGCATTTCAGAATTTGCCTTCAGAGTGGCAAGCGGTCGACCTCCAAGCATTAGTCGAAAGCAACGATGACCACCTCCCAGGCCTCCTTCGCCGGGCCAGTAACCGGCTCGCAGACCTTCCTGGCACCCGCTTTCGCAGTGCCGCGCAGTCAGCAGTCGCTGTCTGACTACCCGCCGCTCGCGCTCTTCGCTGCTGCTGAACAGGCCGAGCAACAGGAGCTCCAACGCCAGGCGGCGCTAGCTCACACCCAGTCACCCATGCGGTCGAAGTTTCAGCAGCAGCCCGCCACGTCTCCGCTGAACCTTAGCATCAACCCGAAGTTGCCGTCGCTCGAGGGCTTGCTCAAGCAAATGCAGACTACCTCCCCCACCGTGTCCGCCGTACCTTCGCCGCAGCACCCGCGGCTCAGCCCAATGTCGACGGCGATGCCTTCGTTTCGTCCCATGATCAGCCCCAATATGGCTAAGCGCGCGCTGTCCCAAGCCCCACTGCCTGGTGTGGCATCTTTTGCACCTCATCAAATGAGTTCATCAATGGGTCCGAGCTTCCCCGGTAAGAAACGCTCTTGGGCCGACGCCACTCCGGTGCAACAGATGATGTACCCAGTCAAGTCCCGAACGTCGCCTAGCAGCGGCCACACCACACACCGCAGCCGAGCATCCAAATACTGCAAGATCGAGGGTTGCGAGCGCGTCTCGCAGCGTAACAATCTTTGCCACAGCCACGGTGGCAAGCGCCTCTGCAAAGAGGAGGGCTGCTCATCCAAGGACCGCGGTAACGGCTTTTGCATCAAGCACGGAGGAGGCAAAATTTGCTCTATGGGTGGCTGTGAGAAGAAGGCCCGTCGAAAAGGTCTGTGCACGCAGCACTTTCGCATCGCGGATGAGCACAACGCGGAGAGTGTCGTGTCCTTTTCGTACATGTCCGAGCACAGCACGTTCCGGTCTGTCTAAACGGAGGCGTCTGTCCTCCGTATCATTAGCCAAGTAGGTCGAAGTATTAAGTTTCTCGTGTGAGATAGGTGAAGTGCTGGTAAACTCTCATTATATACAGAAGTTTACCCTTTGAAATGTTGTTTTCAGTTAATGGCGTACTGTAGAATGCCTTTGTGTGCGTGGAGTAACCGTGGCACCGCATTCGATACAGTGTAGCCAACAATGCCGGCCATACGCGCGATAGTACTTCTTTTTTTACCGTGATTCAGGGGAGTAGCTACACACCAATGTCCAGGCACCGTGCGCCAGATGCAGCCCGGCTGAACGCACCGCTGCTAGCCGTCAGCTAGTAGCCCAGCGTTCAGACAGACGAGAGTGTGACAATTGACTGCCACCAAACGCTGCTCGGCGAAAAGCATGCCTGTCCGCGATCATCACGTCCAGTCGACGACGAGCTTGAACCACTGACCTCGGTTGAAGTGTCTTGTACACGAACATGTGTGGCACATAATCGACTAAAGTTGCGCGAGACTACGTAATCTGATGGACGCAACCTAAGCCGTTCTCGCTAGCTATTCGTAAAAAACAAGATAACTTCAAAAATTACAACCAATAGAATATCCCATATTGTGTACGCATTCTGAGAAAACGAGGCGTGCGTGATCTTCGTGAGTCCGATTATGGGGTCCTCAGTCAAATGATGAGCCTAATATTACGGATCTTGCTGCGCCTTGATTATACAGTCACACGTTTTACATGTACTAAGATACTCAGCTTTACAAAGTAAGCGCGTGGCGCGGTTTAGCCCTGGCTTCCGCCGACAAGTTGCCGGTGCCACACTGGGTGCGATTCGCCAGTTGCGTTTCCGAAGGTCGGAGAATCATCAAAGCACGTTGAACCTGGATTTGCATCAACTCGGTGGCCAATCAGCGATTTTAGATGCTTTACAGCTAATCACAGCTCAGTAAACAAATGAGGGTGTGTCGGTGCATTATCTAAAAGCTAATGTTTTACGTTAAATAGCTTCATTTTTACCTTATATATCCACAAATAAGCCAAAATTTAGTGATTTGGCGCTGCTTGGAGTGGTCAACCTGTTGATGCAAACCGAAGATGTGACGTCGGCCACCACTCTGCTTGGCGCCCAGTTTTGCAATGCTCTCACAGCTCAAACGCAGATTTACCCTGGGACGACGCAGTAAGATCCACGGCGAAGAAGACGACTCAATGATCACCATGAGCCTTTCAAACAGCAACAGTACCAGCTCCCTGCCCCCCGTGGACGAGCACCACGGCTGTGAGTACCTCGACACGGCGCTGACCATCTTCGTCATCGGCGCGTCGGGCGATCTGGCCAAGAAGAAGACGTATCCGTCGCTCTTCGCGCTCTACACCATGGGCTACCTGCCTGAACACGTAGTTATTGTGGGCTACGCCCGCAGCGCCAAGAGCGAGGCTGACTTCCGCTCGCAGATCGCGCCCTGGATCAAGCCCAAGTCCCCCGAGGCCGAGGCCCGCAAGGAGGCCTTCCTCAGCAAGTGCATCTACCGCAGTGGCAAATACGACTCCGCCGAGGACGTGGGCAAGGTGAGCAAGGAGATGGAGGCACTGGAAGAGGCCCAGGGCTCGCCGGTGGCCAACCGTCTCTTCTACTTCGCCATCCCGCCCACGGTCTTTGTGCCCATCGGCACGAGCATCAAGAAGGCGGCACTGACCACGCGTGGCTGGAACCGTCTCATCGTCGAGAAGCCCTTCGGCCATGACCTCGACTCGTTCGACAAGCTGTCGCAGGACATGGGCGCGCTGTACAGCGAGGACGAGATCTACCGCATCGACCACTACCTCGGCAAGGAAATGGTGCAGAACTTGCTCGTGCTGCGCTTCGGCAACACAATCTTCGAGCCAATCTGGAACCGCAACTACGTGTCTAGCGTGACCATCACTTTCAAGGAGGACATCGGCACTCAGGGCCGCGGCGGCTACTTCGACTCGTTCGGTATCATCCGCGACGTCATGCAGAACCACCTGTTGCAGGTGCTCTCGCTCGTCGCTATGGAGCCGCCCGTCCAGGCTGCTGGCCAAAATTACTCCAACTACATTCGTGACGAGAAGGTGAAGGTGCTTAACTGTATTGAGCCTATTAAGCTCGAGAACACGGTGCTGGGCCAGTACCAGGGTGACAAAGAACGCAATGAGCCGGGCTACCTCGAGGACCCGACGGTACCCAAGGGCTCAGTGACCCCCACGTTCGCCACGGCTATCATGTACGTGAACAACCCACGTTGGTCTGGTGTTCCCTTCATCATGAAGGCCGGCAAGGCTTTGAACGAGCGCAAGGGTGAGATCCGCGTGCAGTTCCGTCCTCCCCCTGGAGCACAGCACTTGTTCCCGGGTGTCAAGATCCCCGTGCAGGAGCTGGTGCTGCGTCTGCAGCCAGAAGAGGCTGTGTACATGAAGATGAACGTCAAGAGCCCCGGTCTGCAGACCCAGGCAATCTCGAGCGAGCTGGACTTGTCGTACGCTGAGCGTTACGAGGGCGCAGAGGTGCCGGACGCCTACACTCGTCTGATACTGGACGTGCTGCGTGGCAAACAGGCCGCGTTCGTGCGTGACGACGAGCTCCGTGCCGCCTGGAAGATCTTCACGCCGCTGCTGAACGAGATCGAGACCCAGAAGGTGAAGCCGCTGCCGTATGCGTTCGGCTCGCGCGGCCCCAAGGAGAGCGACGACCTGGTGAACAGGGTCGGCTTCCACTACCACCACGGCGAGTACCAGTGGCAGCCGCGTGTGCGCACTGCCAGTGCACTGTAGGTCTCTATTCGTTTGAGCCCGCGCGAAGCAAATGCCCTAGCGGCAGCCTCGCATAAGTATGATGGTTAAGCCAGCTAGTCTTCAACCCTATAGCGATGTTCGCGATGATGACAAGGCGGCAGCGGTGGTATCTCTCCTGGCTGTATTAGTTGATTCCGCTGCATAAACCAAAAAACACGTTTAAAAAGTTATTGCCATCTCTCTCACACGAAGACGAAGAAGATCTTTTTGAAGGACTGTAGCCATGTTGAGTCTTTATTTAAGACTTAAACCATGGATTTCCAATTTTTTGAGCTGTCGGAAAAAGACCAGATTACTTTATAAACCGGTACCATGTATTTTAAAAAAAATCATTTTAGTCCAAACTGAGCACCTATTTTTAAACGTTCAAACCTGCAGTCACCGATTTAACGGCAAAAATGATGGTTAGACGTCGCCCTGCCAACCGCCGAGGGCGCCGCTCCGCTGAGCACCTCAAACTCTCCAGCCCGCATCTGCTCAGCCCACGCTCTGGGGCTGATACCCCCTCATCAACTTCGAGCATCGAGATGCCGGGATTCCCGTCCTCCCCGCACGAAGAGACATTGCAGGCACTTGGTGTGATCAAACCAAAGGAACACTCGAGCGACGAGGCTACAGACGCTGTTGCTGCTGCCATCGAGTCTGTCGTGCTCAAAATAGAGGCGGGGAACACCAGTGACACGTCCACCACAACGTCGTGCTCCTCGGATGGAGAGACCACGGCCATGTTGCAGCACGCACAGAAACTCCAACGCAAGAAGATGCAGCGTATCCAGGAAGACCACGAGGAGAAACCATGCGTGGATAAGGAGCTGCGTCGCAGTAGACGCAAACGACGTACAGTGGATGTACTGAGTCCGTCGCAGGACGCGCCATCGGGCCGCAAATCTCCTCACAAGCGTCGAAATGTCGAGAAGAGCAAAGTGGCCGCATTGCTCAACGCTCGTCCCGCTGTGGCAGCGACGGCTGCTGCGCGTGCTGAAGCTGCAATGAAAGAAAAGAAACGGAAGCAAGCAGCTTCTAAGAAGCGTGATGTGAGTAAGACAAAAGGCGAGACTCCCGAGCGGGTTTTGTCGCCTATTCAGGACGAGAACAAGAAGACTCCGAAGAAGAAGCGAAGCGGCAAAGCAAGACGTTCTCTGGAATCTGCATACTCTTTTGACACTCAGACGGAGTATGTAGCACAGCTCATTGCTGAGCTCTACGAAGAGCAGGAGCAAGATGATCGAGAGATGTACAGTATTACCAGGGAGACGGTTCTTACGGAGACGAGCGAGTGTACGCAATCTCAGGAGGTTAAGGAGCTTAGCTTGGAGGAGTTCCGACGACTGATGACATACGGTGAAGTATCAGTTGAGTCGATGGCATCCACAGTCCTGCCATTATTCAACTTGGACGCCGACGACGTGTTCTTCGATCTTGGCTGTGGCACGGGGAAGATCCTGGTGCAAGCAGCGCTTCAAACTCCATGCAAACGAACAATAGGCATCGAACTGATGCAGAATCGCGTTCTGGAAGGACACAAGGCGCTGAATCGACTTAGAAAGCGCGACCTCCCCGTATTGCAAGACAAGGAAATCGAGATCTTCCGAGGCGACATTTTTGTCCCTCCAGAGGAAGCTCGTCTAATGGACGCAACTGTGGTTTTCATCAACAACGTGATGTTCGGTCCTCAACTCATGCTCAAAGTCTTGCAGCTTCTCAAGGGAATGCCCAAGCTGCGGTGCGTCATGACGCTGCGAAAGATCTGCGAGCGTCACGGTCACGAAAAGTGCTCGCGAGCTGGCAACTACTGCGTCGAGTACGTCCAGCCTCCCGTCGAACAAGAGATCGACGTGTCCTGGGCTGATAAAGCCTCTATCTACTTCTACGAAAGCCTCGACTTTAAGCTGAAACAACTTACTCAGGAGCTGGCTAACGGTGGCCACCGACCAATATGGTGAAGAAGCTGAAGCTTGGTCACACCGCAATTATAGTCCAAGATTGCGTTCGGATACAAAACAGAACCGCATGAAGAGCCTCTTTCCTTGAGCCAAGAAACGGGCTCATCATGCATTTTTACATTAAAAATGAGTTGATTTTTGCCTGAAAAAATAGAGTTTGCATTTTTGCTCCTCACTTTTTTGTGTACTTATTTCACTTTTTTGTCAAGTTGCCTGTTGCATTCCAGGAACTGACGTGTTTCTAGATGAGAGTCGATTCCATGTAAGGGTCTTGTGCACTTTGTTCGAAAAAAATTGCTTCGTAAAAGTTGCGGAATGCCTCCATCTCGCCCACACCTTGTGAGTATTTCGCAGCGTAGCTATCAGGCCCCGAAGACAGCAGCAGCTTGTTCATCTCGGCTTGGAGACACGGGATGAGCTTTGCAAGAGGAGGTGCCGGTTTCTTCTTAGGCGGCTCTGAATTGTCTTCTACAACTCGAGGTTCAGGCTTACTTGGTCCGTACACGACGTCGTCAAGATCCTGGAAGGCGTTTCCGCATAGGAATCCCAAGCTGTGCTGCAACGCAGGCATGAAGAGATCGCTCTCCAGTAGATCCCACAAGTCGTTAAGGAGACTGATCACGTGTTCATCCTGGTCCTTTTGTTTGTCCGAATAGATCAAGAATTTCCGCCACTTATGCAGCTCTGCCGATTTCTCCTGTTTCTCCGCCGCAGCTACAGCAGCAGGAGATGGCAACACCATCAGGAAAAGCGCCTGTAGTAATTCATTGAGCTCGTCGGCTGTGACTGCAGCCTTGCGACTGACTTTCCAGGCCTGTAACTGCTTGTTTTCCTTCACCACAGCTTCCACGTAAGTCTTAATTTTGCCCAACGCTTCATCTAGAAAGTATTCGAGTCCAGAGGTCAGGAAGGCGTGGTGTGCCTGCTCCTCGGCCTCTTCTCTCTGTTGTTGTCTCTCAGAAAGATCCAATCGTTTGCTCTTCTCGAAAACTCGTTTGCCAATGATAGAGACCTGTGCGAACACTAGTAAATGCCACAGTCCGAAGGCCACGAGCGCAGTCAAGTAGCGTGTGAAGGCCAGCAGCTTGGCGTCTTCCCAAAGCGCATTGCGTCTGCTTTTCTGCGTCTTGTCCAGTGTTTTCAGCTCCTGTACGACGCTCTCCAGGTCCAATAACTGGTATAATCGCGTTTTGAGTCTAGGAAGGAAGCGCCGCACCGTCGCGCGGCTCTCGTCCGCCGTGGATCCCAGGGCCAGTTGCAGTCGCTGATGCTCAGCCATTTGCACCTGGATCTGCTGCGTGAAGCGTTCCGCCTCGCTCAACATGCGTCTGTACGCATAGTAGGCACCTCCTGCACATGCTGCACCCACGCCCGCCACGATCAGCAGCTTCTTGTGCCGGTGAGCGAATCCGCACGCCGCCTGCTTAGCGTGCTGCAGTGCCGACCACATTACGCCCTGTTTGACTAGACCTGAGTATGCTCGCAATATGTTGACGAGATCTACGTTCTAATTGGCGGAAAATTAAGTAACAGCGTTTTATCGGTTTTACAAAAGATACTTTTGACACGAACATGGCTGACCGATTCGATGCGCTGCTGGCGCAATTGGCGCAGCAACATGGCGGCGTAGAGCCATTGCTGGAGTCGTTCTTCGGCTTCTTGCATCGCAAGACAGATTTTTACGTGGTCTCGAACGACCCGGCGAGACACAAAATGGGCTTTTTGCCGGGCCAGGCACAGCAGAAGGTGCTCAATGCCTTCCAGAAATACCCGATGAAGAATTTAAGTGGGATCACCGAAGCTGCGGTGGCTACTGCTACAGCGCAGACTACGCCTGCAACTAAGCGTGAGAAAGCGCAAAGTCGTAGTGCTCCTGCTCTTGCTAAGAGGGAGTCAAAGCCGCAGCTTACAGAGGAAGGCAAACAAGGTGATGACTTTTGGCCTTTCTTGCTGTATGTTGGTTAACTGACGGTAAGGATGATGCAGTTCCAGTGGGAAATGGAGGGATAGCTTCTAATTACACGTGGACGCAGACGTTGGAGGATGTTTCAGTAGGTTCTGTCGAGCTTATACTTAACAAAAAACTTTGACTGACGATATGAGGGTAACTACAGATTCAGATGGAGTTAGCGCAAGGTACACGGGCAAAGGACTTGAACTGTCGGATCGAGTCGATGAAGCTACACGTGACGCTCAAGAGCGATCCAACGAAGCCACTTCTGGAAGGAGAGTTCCCCGAGAAGATCCGCGCGGATGAGAGTATTTGGTCACTGGAAAGTAACCACACACTGAACATTTCGTTGGAGAAGATCAAACCAACGTGGTGGGCTAGTGCACTGAAAGGCGGACCAGAGATTGACACCAGCCAAGTTGATTCTCGAAGGAATATTCAAGAGTATGACGAGGTCACGCAGGGCGCCATTAGAAAAGCTGTGTTTGACCAGCGCCAGCAAAGAGTAAGCGGAGGAGTGCCACTTACACCCGAGGAGCAGATGCTGGAGAAAGCCAAGAATCTGCCAGGCTCGCCATTTTTTCCTTCAACGCACCAAGATCAATAGGCAAATGTGTTGAAGACTGTTTACTGCCCACGCTTCATTGTTCGGCGTTGTTCCTGGATCTACCAGTAACAGCAGTAGCTCTAGAGATGCTAAAAATATAGCGAGGACCAGTAAGCGAGAATAAAGTTACAAAATGCCCCAGTGACGCTCGAAGCCATTGAGAAGACGGCAGATGGCCTGGGCACCACTCATCGGGTACTCGGAGATCGAGATAGTCTCGTCCAGCTGCAATATACAAAAAACACAACACATCAGCTTCCAGTGGATTGCTTTTGAGATACCGATAAGCACTTACGTAGTTGCAGTTCTCCTTGGAGATGTGGCCGTGAGCCATGGCGCCGAAGATGAACACGACCGGCTCGTCCTTGGGCAGTGACTCTACCCACTCCCACGGATTCACGAGCGTACCGGTACGCGTGAGAGCGTACTTCTTGCAGTTGGCCGGCAGGTGCTTGGTCACGGGGTTCTTGATCACGTTCAGCAGCGTGTGGTTGCCGTCCGACGAGCGGATCTTCAATGTGTGTAGCAATTGCACTGCATTAAGAAATATTAATAAATTTGCAGCTGATAGCATTGTGTCAGTTTTTGATATTGCAGCTTACCCATCAGACCAGCGAAACGCTTGTACGTGCGGGGCACACGCATCTGCGAGCTCACTTCGATGAGCACACCCTTAGTGCTTTTGATGTACATCTGCCGAAATAGTATCAGTATATGTCAGTACGAATACTACAATAGTTGTGCACTGTAGTCCAACTACACACCTTCAAGTAACCAGCCTTGTTGAGTGGCGAGTCGAGCAGCGCCATGAGCTCTTGGTGCAGAATGTCGGGACGCGATTGACTGGCATCGCGATTGAGCTTCTTGTGGATTCCCTTGTGGTCGTCGCAGTTGAGCAGCTGGTAGCCCTTGGATGTCTTGATCGTCTCCAGAGCTGCCTGCTCCAGGATCACGATCACCTGCCGCCGCTTCACGTCCTCTTTACTCGCACTCATCGTCAATTCTCTTTTTGATGCGATAAAGCACTGGTCACCAAAATGCGGATTTATTTTCGGTTTTACGATGTGACCCACACCAAACGTACTTAGTGAAGATGATCTTAAAGGGACGTATCGACTTCAACCATCATGGCACATCGACACCATGTCTCCTTTATCCTGTATATAATCTCTATTGTCTCCATTCGAGGCGCCGTACTGCGGCGTACGTGGACGACGCAGCCATGGTGCGAAAGTGTGCGCAAGCCGCAGTGGCCGTTCGCGTATCAGAAGACGGCGACGCAGTCACTCGAGTGGCACGGCCACGTGAACCCGAATGACCAGGATATGCGCCATCAATGCTCCGTCTTCGGTGTGCAGAGCAAGTGTCACATCTGTAAAGATTTTGCCTGTAACGGCGATAGTGGCGATCGCTGCGCCTTCCAGTTGCAGGGCGTTCCATGGTCTACTCTACCCAAAAACATCCCAACAGTGACGGATGTTCCGTGGGCAGTAGGTGGGCAACATCGCTACGACTACGGAGGAGCTACACACCTCTGCGTCTTCCTATCGGGTGGCAACTGCTTGTCACCGTTCACGACGGACTTTTCACAGTGTGATGTGAGATGCTGGGGCGCAGATTCCGGAGAATTGACCTACAGAGGAGCACATCCGAACAGGAACTTGAGTGACGCAGAAGCGTCGGATATTTGGAGTTATCCATCTACATTTGGGACGTCAGGACGTTCACAGGGCCAAGTGACAACGGTAGCAGGTGAAGGCACAGCGGGGTTTCTAGACGGACCAGCAGCGACGGCGCAGTTCAATCACCCGCGAGGTGTAGCAGTAGACTCGAACGGCGTCGTCTACGTGGCTGATACAGCCAACCATCGCATCAGAATATTTGATCCAGCCACTAAAATAGTGTCGACGCTAGCAGGTGACGGCATCGAAGGGTTCTCGGATGGTGCTGCGCTTTCAGCCGCGCGGTTCTCCTATCCATCAGATGTCGCTGTGCTAGAGACAAATTCAGGAGCTACACTTTTCGTAGCTGACACGGGCAATCATCGCGTCCGACAAATTAAAAATGGTATTGTGTCTTGTCTTTCGGGCCTTTGTGGGGCCGGGGTGGAAACCGTGAGACTCTCGCAGCAACCGGAGAACCCTCACGCCGGTCTGGCGGATGGAGACCCTCTCGGTGCTCGATTCGACTCCCCCATGGGCGTCGCGGTTGATGCCGACGGTGTTGTATTCGTCGCAGATACAGGAAACCACTTGATACGACGAATAGAACCGGACGGAACCACCCACACCGTAGCTGGTGGCGTAGTGCCATCGGAGGACGCAGACACTCCTGGCTGTTTGTCACCGTGTCTGCGCGGTGAGCGCGGGTTTCGAGACGGGAATCTTACGTTTGCTCGCTTTGAGAGTCCTCGCGCTATAGCAATCGGGGCTCAACGCACGTTAATTGTTGGTGAAGGTCATCGAGTCCGTCGCGTCACGTACGATGGCGGCTCAGCGTCCACGATTGAGACTGTCACGTCGAATAACCGCGTTGTTACTTTAGCTGGCTCGAATGCACCTGGTCATATCGACGGTGAAGGCAACGAAGCCACGTTCAACGCTCCAGCTGGGGTCGTTTATGCTGCCGATGGACGCGTATACGCCGCCAGCTCTACAGACTGTTCTGTACGTCAGATAACACCCGCTTCTCTAGTCTCACGAACGGTAGCTTGTTCGACTCGAGCGACTGAGGTGCTGCGTCCAAGTGGCTGTGCATCGTACGAACAGCCTGTAGACGAACTTTTTCTTCAGACTTCACCAACAGCCAACAATATTTACCACAACTATCTCCAACGCAAAGAATTCGACTCTGTTCAGGGTACAGCAATTTCTGGACGAACGTTGAAAGACTGTACGGGCTCACCACCTGCCGATGAACTCGTTCAAGGAGATCTTGCACTGCCACTACGCGATCCAGACACACAAGCGATCATTACTGACGTGTTTGAGGACCTGGAATACGGCACAACTATTAAGATCAATTGTCCGGCGGGTTGCGACGCTGCTACAACGTCGTCAAAAGTCTACGGTTCGGGTTTGTACAGTGACGTCTCGTCTATCTGTCTCGCTGCAATCCACAGCGGCGCCATCGTAGCAGCACAAGGAGGACTAGTGACCTTAACATTGGAGCGTGGAACCCAGTCTTCGACCCAGGCATCCAAAACACCGGGATCTACTGCGAATGGAGTGACGTCGCTCGACTTACCGACGACTCAGAACGACCGTGCTCGTCTATTCAGTATCAAGCCATACTTGCGACCAAAACTCGAGGTGCAATCGATCGCAGGGGCTCCAATTGCACCGCTAGGATCTCAACAAGACGGCTGTGGCTATGCTGACGCTCAGCCGCCACTAGCTGCGCGTTTCCTGGGGATCGCGGGTCTGGACATCGCTAGAAGTCGCTCACTGTCACGTACGGACTTCCTGTACATCGCTGACGCTGGCAACAATTGCATCCGTGCCATTTCTGCGACTTGTGCCAAAGTGTGTGAGAACGGAGGAGTTTGCTCTGCTCCTGATGTGTGTACGTGCTCTCCAGGTTGGACGGGTGATGACTGTACAGTGCCAGTGTGCAGTACAAGCTGTGGGCCCAGACGAGTATGTGTAGGTCCTGATCAATGCGACTGTATCCCTGGGTATGGAGGCTTGCCGGCATGTAATACACCCAAATGCGTCCAAGATTGTGCACACGGAGGCGTTTGCTCAGCCCCTGACACTTGTTCGTGTGCTTCGGGATGGTTTGACGCTAACTGTACCACCCCAGTGTGCTCTCAAACCTGCGGCAACGGTGGCAACTGCACTGCTCCCGACACTTGTACATGCTCCGACGCCTGGAAAGGTACAGACTGTCGAGTACCAGTTTGTACTCAAACCTGCAAGAACAGAGGAAGTTGTGTGGCACCCGATTCGTGTTTGTGTGCTGCCGGTTGGAGCGGATATGACTGCAGTCTCCCTATCTGTCCTCAAGGAGACTTTGTGCCACATCCAAGTGGCTACGCCAACGCATTGTCACGTCCGCTAGCCGTCGAGAGCTACGTGCCTTGTGATTTTGCTCGATGGTGTCTTGAAACTGGAGAATTCGACTGCCTACATCGATTATACTCCACTTCTAGTCCTGTGGTTAATGCATCAAGTGGCTTAGTGGACAAAGGGAAGACTCCGCCATCGTATAAAGACTGTCTGCTTCTTGAATTAACCGACGAAGCACTTACGCAGTTCCAGTATTTGTCCGAGCTTAACATAACAAGCGATTTCTACCGGTTTGCTCCGGTTCAACCGTACGGATGGAACACTTCTGCACCTTGGAGAGGCATTTCAAAGGCAGAGGTGGGGTTCTCTCCACCATTTCTTCTATCAAGCGATCGACAGGTAGCTCTCGTGGAGCGTAGACGAGTTGTTCAAGGTGTCTATGTCTGTGCTCATGGAGGGAGCTGTGTAGCTCCAGATGTGTGTGAATGCGCCTCTGGTTGGGCTGGTTTCGATTGCCGCACTCCAGTATGTTCGCAAGGTTATTATTCTCCAAATCAAGTTACATACTTGGCTGCAGAACCCTCTACAGCGACTCATCCTCGACAACCAGCTACCAATCCAACATACTCAGCGACAGTTGAGCAGATTGAATACACTCAAGTCACCGTCACCACAGAGACTCGAGGTGGGGTACGATACAAACCAACACAAGGAGGTTACGCGTGCTCGATTCGGAGTATTACACAGTGGGAAAAGCCGTTGACACCCGATGGCTCTCCGGCCTATTACTTCAATCATCCGAATTACTATTCGCGTTATATGGATCGTGAGTTATCTGCTGACGGCCACTATCACACCCAGTGGACTGGTATGATGTGGCCTCCACTGTATACTCTATCCAAGCCACCATTAGACGATACACGAGAAGGCTGGAAACGTGGAGGCACGTGGAGCTACGTTGCCGGTAGGAAGTGGCAAAAAGGGGGTTGTCTTGTCGAATTTAACCGTACTTGCTCCTCTGGAGTACAGACTGCAGACTTATTAACGGGTAAACAAGGTGTGCTGGTAGTTGATACGGACGTTTCGTATCGACCTCAAGTCACATACACATCGCAAGATGCTGTTCGTCGAGGATTTTGGAACTCTTCAGTGTTTGGAGACTGTGTAGATCGCGTTGTGCGTGGCTGTTTCAACAATGGCACGTGTGTGGCACCTGGTGTTTGTGACTGTGCTCCCGGGTGGTCTGGTACAGATTGTTCGATACCTCTGTGCTCTCAAACGTGCATGAATGGAGGCAATTGTACACTACCGAACACTTGTACGTGTGCGTTAGGTTGGTCAGGAAAGGATTGCTCGATCGCTTTGTGTGCTCAAGAGTGTCGAAATAATGGGACGTGCGTCGCTCCTGATCAGTGTAAATGCGTCACTTGGGACTCCAATTGGCGAGATGGTCGAGAGAATGGTGGAAAACCAGTCTTCCAGCTCCCTGATGGGAGAGCGCAGCGTACAGGTTATACCGGTTACGACTGCAACACTCCAATCTGCGTTCAGGCCAAGCGGTTCGTATTGAACGTGGCATCTCGCTCTTCCAGCAATTTCCGTGCATTACGGGGGAATTACGACAGCGCCACTGCAGCTCGTAATTGTGATACGTATCGCTGTCCTCAGTACGACGTGGAGCTCGTAGCCAATGATGGACGATCTTTCCAGACTGGATGCTCTGTTGGAGACCCCGAGCCGAATCCTAAACGCAGTACTGCACTCACAAGCGCTCAGCAGATCCAGAATCTACTGGACTATCGTGATGATCTCAATGTTGCACGCGTATCTGATGAATTTCTATGTGGGAATATAGTCTGGCATCAAGGTGACATTGAAAGTGACAACGGAACGAACCGAGCGATCCGTACCAACTACGTTAATGTGACTAAAGTGAATGATGTTACATGGGAGTATGGCATCTCAACTCCAGGTGAAGGTGTCTATGAATGTTTCAACTCTGGTGCTTGTGTTGCTCCCGATGAATGTGCATGTGGAGACGGCTGGACTGGCATCGACTGCAACACGCCATTGTGTCGCTTTCAAAAGGCTGATAAATACGCCGGTGTATCATCCGGATGCCGCAATGGCGGCGTGTGTGTTAGTAAAGACCAATGTCGATGTATCACTGTCAAGTCTTCACTACATGGCCATTATCCTACAGCACCAACCGGAATTACCGGTTACTTCGGCTCGGATTGTGCTCTACCAATCTGCATCCAAGGCATCTTTGATCCTATCTGCAATGCCAGTGTTGTGGCTAACGACCTCAATCTCACTACTGGGAATATCACGGGCATTGACGGTATGGCCAGTAGTATTGTAAGTAGTGGAGATGGTTGCTATCGTTGCAAGAATGGGGGGCTTTGTATCGCCCCCGACGTCTGTGCCTGTGCAGAAGGTTGGACTGGTTTCGACTGTTCTACTCCAATCTGCGAGTTGTCCAAGGCCGTCGTGTCCTCAGTTCGTTCAACACTTTTCACTGTGGACGAACTTAAAGTGGAAACGTTCCGTACCGATCCATGTGGAACTAAAGGAGGTCGATGGGGTAAGGAGATCGTCAATGGTGCCTTGGTCGGTCAAGGTAACTGCACTCTTCCTATGAAATGTACGTGTTTGTGTCGGAAACGCTACAACAGGAAACTCTGCGGTTCTACCGGAGAACTTTGTGAGGAACCGTGGCAAGATCCTTTCCATCGCTCGATCCCTCCAGGTTTCGTGTACGGAACTCGAGATTGCGTCGATGGTTTCCAGGGAATCGAAGACGAACATGGCAATTTCCAGAGCTGCCACTTACAGATTTACGTTCCAACCACTTGGCGTCGCTACACTGTTAGCTTCGTGGCCATTTTATCCGTTCTGGGTATGATAGTTCTCGTGGCTTGGTACTATATCCGTAAGAGAGTTCGAAGAGCTCTACTGCTTGCTAAGGCGGAACGTCGACGCTCGCGTAAAAACTCGGAAGAAAACATGAACAGGCCAAAGCTTGGAGCCTTCACACACGCAAAGAATGATTAAGAAAAATAGCAATAGAACAAGAACCTTTTTTCTATTGTCTTCTCGCATCATATATCCTGCTAGAAAATTAAACTTGATGCTCTTACGACACGAGCATCTGAATAGGAATCTGCGACGATGTCTGCTGTTCCTCTTGCCCATTTGCCACTACAGGAGGAACCTCATTAGCTGCAGCGCTTGAAGGTGAAGACCCGATAGCGTTCGAGGCTTCAGCTGCACGTAGATACTCGTCGCGACGGCTTTGTGACTCGCTTAAAAACGTACTTAACGCACCCGCACTTCCTTCTTCTCGTGCTGTAGCAGGGAGAGGCTCGATACTTGGAAGCAGCTCCTCCTCTTGTTTCACGCGAGACAAGACCAGCTCCTCGAAGCAGTTGCCTGGCGGTGACATGCTGAACTCGCGTCGCTCTTCTGGCTCCACGTATCGTTCAGCTGATCTGCCGAATTCCTCGAGAACAGCAGCACAAATCGTCTCCACTTTGCGCTCCACGATCGAGAGAGAAGGGAACTCGTTCTTTACGCGCATGAACCAATCATTCATCTCCGTTGTCGACTCAAAGTGATGACGATACAGCGGCTGGAAGGTGGCTGTACCTTCGAGAAACACCGTTCGAATGTGATGTTCTCGTGCCTGGCGATGGAACGGCAACTGACGGTCCAGCATTATACGCTCCCAGCCGTACACGCCGTGGCGAGCCATGCCGTAAAACACACCCAAGTCGTGAATCCACGGACACCACCACACTGGCATATCCGTCACCAAACTCTCCTGTCCTGACTTCAGATACGCCTCCAATGCTACTCGCTTGGTTGACAGAATATCCAGCACATCTTCAAGCAATTGAGTCCGTCGCATGGTAACCCAGGCAGTGTTACGCGCCTTGAGTCCATGCGCCAGCACACCTTCGTAAGCGTCCACAAACTCGATGCCAATCAGGTCTCCCAACGCCACTGCACGCTGGTCAGAACCCAGCGGATCGGCTCGCATACGGGCCACTTCACGGCACTTGGGGGCGAATTTAGTCTCGTAAAACGAACGAGCCATCGTCGCCGTCTTGTTCAGGTTGCCCCACTCCACAATGTTGCGCCACGACACACTGTCCGTCTCCCACGCGAAATCTCGTGCTTGGTCCGTCACAAACGGCGACATGGATGGTGTAGCTCTACCATCAGGTGCAACTACAGCGCGCTTGGCCAGAATCCTTGGCGCGCCGTGAACTGCCATCATGTATGCGAACGAACGACGTTCATCTTTGGTCCAGTCTGTGTTTTTTATCCGATGATGTGAAGCAGGAGTCACTGTGGCGTCGGGCAGTTGACGAGCGTTGTGCAGCACCGCCATATGTCGAAGAATGTCCACCTGAGCAAGCTGCATGGCCTTCAGCTCCAATCGACGCAGCGTCATGGTACGCGCACGCATTTCCTGAGCGATTTGACGTCGCTGCTCCATAGCAACGCGCTCCTTTTTGAACTTTTCCTTCTCGTGACGTCGCTTGATTTCCTCTGCAGACAGCAGCCAGCCTAACAAACGATTCATATGCTGCACCTCTGGCTGCTTAAAGGAACTCGCAGCTGCAGTCACATCAGCTTCGGTCTTGTCATTGGACTTGGAGGAACTGTCATCGTTCGCTGAGCTTGACACGCTCTCCGAGTCGCTCATATCCGCGTCACCGTCTTCCGCGGGTGCAGCGCTCTCTTTCGTCGCCGACAAAGTAGCAGAACTCTGGTTAGAGACGTCTCCGTTACTTGCTTCAACTTGATCGCGAGCTGCTTTCTCTAAGCGCGCGAAATACAGACGAGGATCTGCTAGAATCTGAGCACATCGGCCGTATCCGTGAAGGAATACACCCATCAGCAGGTTCCTATCAGCGTCCTCGTTCCACCACGGCGTGATTTGAGTCCACGCGGGTCGTTCACCCACGTCAACCAGTTCGATATGAGGCACCAACTTATCGACACCGTAATAACTGGCACGCTCGTCGATATTAGCAGTGGGGCTAGGTCTTGGCTTTGACGTATCCTCGGCATCCTTGTACAACTCGTCACACACATCGCACGCTGTGGTTATCAGCTGTTGAAGTCTTTGCAGCATGTCCAGTCGAACCACCACACGCCGACCGCCACCCTGCTTGGACTTGAGCACAAAGTCTTCTTCCTTCAAGACCGGCGACAACTCTTCTTCATCGATCAGGTTCTCCTTCTGGGCCAACGAGGCAGCGTAGATTGACGCCTTCACAAAGGTAGAGTCATCTTTCCGCTGGTCGCACGCCAGGGCCGACACATAAATAAATCCACGCGCAAAGCGCTCCACCTCCTTGACCGAGCGACTGCCGCCACTCTGGCTCCGAATAATCTCCCAGCGACCAAATCCGTAGTGCATCAGTGCACGCTGCAGACGATCGCGTCCATTCTGAGTCCACTCTCGAGGCGCGCTCTTCTCTTCCAGTTTTTCACGCTCTTCCTTCTCCTTATCACGTTTCTCTTGCTCGAGCTCATCATCCGAGATACTGCCGTCTGAGAAGCTCCCTCCATCGCCAAAGCGTGCCACGCGCGTTCGTTTACGCTGTTGAGGCAGCAAGTCTTCGGCTTCTATTGGGTCAGGCTCACTCAGACCCACCGCTTTCTTCCAGAAGTCAGGATCATCGAGATCCACGTCGTCTGAGGTGGTAGCTGACACGAAACTGGCCTTGGAGAAGCTCGACTGGGCCTGCTCCGTGTACTGCACGACCTGGGACGAGCGCTGCAAGATCTGATCGATATCTAGCGCGCAAAACTGCTCACCAGCAGTGTCGTCGTCGCGGAAAACATCGTACGCTCCACGTTTCAGCAGCTCGTCGATCTCCTTCGACTCTTGCGCCTTGGAGCTCTTGTTCCGCTTCTTGCCGCTTTCTTCCTCATTCTCACGCCGCATGTGTGTGAGCACAGCCTTATCCAGTCCCAGCTTCAACGAGGCCTTGTGGAACATGTGCATCTCGTACGTTTTACGCGTGATCAGCCGGTAAATCTTGACCGAGTGGGTCTGACCAATACGATGCGCGCGAGCCTGAGCTTGCAGATCGTTTTGAGGATTCCAGTCACTGTCAAAGATGATAACAGTGTCTGCAGCGGTCAAGTTCAGTCCCAATCCACCAGCTTTGGTCGATAGTAGCATCACAAACCGCTTATACTCTGGCTTGACGAAGCGATCCACCGCAGCTTGGCGATCGTTGCCCCGAATATTGCCATCCAATCGCTCATACAGGTATCCACAATAGCGCAGATAGTCCTCGATAATGTCCAGCACACGCACCATCTGACTAAAGATCAACACCTTGTGTCCTCCATCGTTCAGACGTGGCAGTAGCTTGTCAATTAGCACCATCTTACCGCAACACTTGACCATCATTTCGTGACGCTGAGTGTCAGTCGTCAGTCCTTCGTTCAGAATCTCTTCCACGCCGTTGTTCAGGTACGGATGGTTGCAGCACTTGCGGAGTTCCATCATGACATTCATGAGGTTCGGAACGTTGCGAGGGTTGCCGCCACGGTTCAAGAAGGCCGTGTTTCTCTCGTAAATCGCACGGTACCATTGCTTCTGCACTGGCGTGAGCTCCACTTCAACGATCGTCTCTTCCTTGGGCGGCAGAGACTTCTCCACATCCTCCTTCACACGACGCAGTAAATATGGCTTCAACATCTTGTGTAAGTCCGCCACTTGTTGAGCTTCATGCAGATCACCAAACTTCTCGAGGAAATTAGAGACACTGGGGAATGATCTCGAGTCTAGGAAGTTCAGCAGCGCCCACAATTCTTCCGTCTTGTTCTGCAGAGGAGTGCCCGTAAGCAGCACACAGTGATCTCTACGCAGCGACCGCATCTGCTCCACAAGACGCGACGACTGGTTCTTCAGTCGGTGCGCTTCATCCACTACAAGACAACGCCAATGGATCTTCGAGAGCACGGCAATGTCCTTGATGGCCACTTCGTACGTCGTCACGAGAATGTTAAAGCGGTAGGTCTTCCTCTTCTCCGGACGAAGTTTCTCGTCCAAGTAGTTGAACTCAAAGTCGCGAATAATCTCTCGGGACGCGCTGTTGCCGTGGTAGACGACACAGTTCATCGTCGTCCACATCTCACATTCATTCTGCCACTGTATGATCAGCGATAACGGCGCCACAATCAAGAAGGGGCCACGGATCTTGATCTTGGGGTCATCTCGCAGGAGATTCAGGAACGACAACGTCTGGATCGTCTTCCCCAGTCCCATCTCGTCTGCTAGAATACTCGGTCGTTCGTTATACCAATTCCAAAGCAGCCAGTTCAGTCCTTCCAGTTGATAAGCACGTAGAGAGAGCGACTGATCTTCACCGAATCGAGGTGATTCCTCCAACTTGCGGTACTCTCGAATACTTGGCCGTGGTCGTGGCTTCCACACTTCCTCGTCAGGAACAGCAATCGACGCCTTGTACTTGGCCAGAGCAGCGTCGTCCTTGATATCACACGCACGCTCCCACGTTGCATCTGTGTACGGCAGGATCCGCCACTTGATGTAGTAGCGCATACCGTCGTCCACCGGAGCGTCAGGGAAATTGGCATCTGCAGGCAACGGCGCGTCCTGACGGTGAGCGATGATACGGTGGATCTCCAGATATTCGGGGTTAAAGTACTCTAACTCATCAGCGGCAAGGGAATCGTCGTCCATATCGCCAGTTTGACGGTGTGGGAACTGCAGCCGATGCTGCTCTTTTTCATGGAAGCGCTTGATCTTCTGCTTGTTCGTGAGAGGATCCAGATCCAGCAGCACTTGCTTGGTCTCCCAGGACGCATGCATGTAGGCGAATCCCTTCCATTTGATAAGATACTCAGTGATCGTGGTCTTCGCCGGGCGATTAGCGAACAAGTTGGCGCTGGCCGAGTCGGCCGGCGGTACTGGGGCCGGTTCCACGACCTTTTGTTGTCGCACGCCCATGATCTTCTCGATCACCATGGTGGCCGCAGCGGCCTGGTCTTCGGCCGGCTTGGCCTCCTGCTTGAGCTTGCTCGTGTCCAGCTGGAACTCAGCTTCGTCCGATTCCGAGTCGTCGTCTCTCGGCCGCTGCTTGAGTTTCTTGTGCTTCTTCTTGTACGAATCACTGTCCGAGCTCGCGATATCTTCGTCCGAGTTGGGCACGTGGTAAGACTTACGCTTCTTATTGGCCGAGCGTTTACTGTGGCGACGATCGTCTTGTAGGTGCTCGGCCAGCAGCCGGGACTTGTCGTCGTCGTTTAGATCTTTGTCCCTGGGCTTCTTGGTCATTACGCGACGGGTGTGGCACGCCTCGCACTCGCGCGTGCGACGGTCGCGGTTCGCATGCTGGCAGGCCGCACAGATCCACGGCATCTTGACGGGTTTGGCCGGCTGCAGCTTGCGCTTACGCTCGCGCTTGGCCTGGCGGTTGGCCAGGCTCGTGTTGAAGGCCGTTAACTTGGTGAAATCGTCGCCGGGTTTCTCACATAGCGGACAGACGTACGCGTCCAAGGCCTCCAACTCCTCTTGAGTCAGGATGAGGCCGCAACAGCTCGGATGTACCCATCCGTTGCAACCGCCAGAGCCGCGGATGCACTCGATCATGATGCCAGCGCCATCGGTCTGCTGGCACACGCAGTAGGGCGTGGGGTCGGGCGTGGCCATGACGGGCCGAAGGGGGGAGGGAGGGGGAAGAAGAATGGATGCGGTCGCGCCCTTGTCTCTTCCCGTCTCTCGTCCGGAAAAGTGTCGCTCAACGCTGGCAGCCCTCCAAACTGCCGGCCCCTCTTCTCTGAAGATGCATCATAATTCCATCCAGTGCTTCGGAATTGTACCCCTTCGGGAAATGGTTACGATATCTATTTCCAGAACGTAACCTTTTGTAAATGAAACGATAATACTAATTAAAAAAAGAAAAGAAAAGAAAAACGCGTTTTATTGTAAAACGGTCAAAATAATTTTCTAAAAACTAAACGAGCCATTTATTAAACCAAAATTATGATAGCAAATAAAATAACCATTTCAATTCAATATTGGACTCTAAACAATATATTGTATTTATTTGAATATCGATACTTTATTAAACATAAATCTCAATGAAGTAAGACCCGGGCTTAGCCCCCCCCCAAACAACAGATATCGATGCTGTGTTGCAGTGTAGGAAGTACAGCGCCTTTATGACTCAACTCTTCTATCGTTGTCTGTTTTTTCTTGGGCTAGTCCACTTAGCATAACCTAGAATGCAGCCTGAGAGTTAAAAACTCTCAACTGCCGCTTCAACGCAGGTAAAACTGTATCCTAACTATTTTTCTTACTCACAGCTCGATACTCATACTATCGAAAACCTGCGATACCGAACGCTTTAGATCCTCGTACTTGGTATTAGTTGGCGCCATTCCTCCAGCTATCACTTCGTCATCAGCACCGGTGCCAGCGCCGCTCCCAGCGCTGTCGTCACGGCGCCTCTTGACTGGTGGAGGCATTAGCGAACTCGCATCGTGCTGTATCAGCTTACTGAAAACTTTTCAGAAAAACTCGGCCTTGTTTTTTTACTGATACAGTTTCGTAGAGTATATTGCTCTCAACCGCTCCATCGACCCGCACCAACTCTTGCATCGGAGATTGTGTGTGGAGCTTGAACGGCTCCAAGGCTCCAATGAGACTTGTCTCGAAAACCCGAGACTCATGTTCGGGATGAAACCCGTAAACAAAAAACCACCTACGTAGGCGCTGATTGGGGGTTAACAGCCCGTACGTCTCGGCTCGATGAGATACGATTCCAGGGCGATTCTCGTCGGACATCGTGCAGCCGACCACCAGAACCCGAGTCGCGCGCGAATGGTCCGACGCAACAGTAAAGTGCGTTACGATATCGAGCATGTCGGTGAACGAACTCGAACTTGCTTGGCGTCCACACGCCTAGATTACATGTCTTCTCTTGAAACAATTCTTGAGACAAAAATTAGTCTGACACTCGGACTCGGCGGGTAATTAAGCCGAAGCTGCCGCTGTATCCACCCATATACGCGGTGTTCTTGCCCGCCGTGTTCAGTTGGTCACTGCTGTCGACGCACTCTAACTTGCAAATTCGACAGGCCTCCAGGGCCTGCCGGGTACAGCCATGTCGTTTAGCAGGTCGCCCACACTCTGGACAAAATCGGGCAGATGCAACGTGTCCTTGAAGTATGCATTGAAGAGGGTCGTTGTCGCGCTTGGTTCTCGATGCAGTTTGCTTCATTTCCCCTGTGAGTTTGTCATTAACGACGCGATGACCATCCAGGAGCTAGTCGAAAATATTCTCTTCAGTGACGTCAGAGTCGAGCAGTGACACGATTCCGTTCTGAGAGTCCGTCCACGCTGAGGCTAGTCATGGTGGGGTTGCTCGCACGAAGGTGAAATTGATTGTGCGTCCTGCATGTTTGATTACACTGAAGGACATATCCAGAGTTCCATTAAAGTCACGGCTCCTGAATTTGCGTGCAGTACATCAGAGGCCCCTATACCATACTAGAGAGAGACAGCGTCGCTGAGTTGCCTGCCAGCGCCGCCATTATATCAAACAAACGATAATAAATGTTAAAAGATACTTCGTAAGTATTTCCTCTGTTGAAAATAAGCGCAACAAATATTAGAAATGATTGACTAAAATCATCATTTTGGGTCGTAACTCCATGCGGACCGGTTTTAATGAAACACATCAATCTGTGTAACTTTAACTCATATGTATGAAGTAAACCAGCAAAGGTGTATCGTCTGCTGCATCCCAAGTAGTACAGCCCCCTCTGTTATGGTACTAACATGTATAGTTTGAGCTAACAACAAGTTTGCGTATAGTAAAGTTGACTAACATGTCAGTGGAGTTCCCTACATATCTGCAAAACTAACTGTAAATGTATTGGCCTATTAATTCCCTTAATTGGCCCTATTACTCAACCTATTGCTATTCTTACGGTTGTGCTCAGACCGAAGCAAAAGAGGAAGTGAGGAGCTAGTCCTCTCTTCTTCCTCACCATGCTTCCTTTCCTCATCGCACTTAATATGCGCCTTTTCCTCGATTACAGAGGGGCTCCTCTACCAATCACCGGTCATAGTACCGTAGGCTACATAGACACTTCAACAGGCATAATAAATACCATAAATTTTCTATTTATATGTCTCACCCGGTACTATCCAGCCCAATCGGGGATCGCCTGTCGCATCCCCCTGGCGCTGGCTTCAGTACCAGGCTCGACACTCCCACTACGTGTCGTCCGTAGTCTTAAGGTCTTTGGCCCTAATCAGTTCTCTCAGCTTAACGAACTGCCCTGTAGGTAGAGCTTATGTCAGAATGTCTGCTGCCATGTCACTAGTCGAGCAGTACCGAATCGCTAGCCTCCCTCTTCCTCGAGGTTCCTTGTAAACAAGTATCGAATCTCGATATGTTTTGTAGCCTTGTGATTCCCATGATTCTTTACTGTGCTTATGGCCTCCTTGCTGTCACAACACACCCGCACTGGCTTTTCCTTCGGAAATCCCATCTCCGTCAAGAGATACCAAAGCCACTCGCTTTCCTTTGCTCCTTCGCTAAGTGCGATCAGCTCTGCCTGTGCAGTAGAAAGAGACACTGAGCCTTGTTTACTGCTACAACATGAGATACTGCTGCCTGCCATGGTGATTATATATCTTGTAACTGATTTACGTTCATTGGGTTGACATGCGAAGCTTGCGTCTGTGTAACTTCATACGTCACCGTTCTCGAATTCCCATCAAGAAATAGACCGTACGTTGACGTCCCTTTCAAGTATTTGAGCACCCTCCTAGCTGCCTGCCAGTGCGTCTCATTGTAGCACGACAGAAACCACCTCAGTTCTCTGG
This sequence comes from Phytophthora tentaculata, assembly GCA_033557915.1. Taxonomy (NCBI): domain Eukaryota; phylum Oomycota; class Peronosporomycetes; order Peronosporales; family Peronosporaceae; genus Phytophthora; species Phytophthora tentaculata. The sequence continues at coordinate 5,295,259 of JAUCEA010000016.1, read as the reverse complement.
ACGCGTCTGTAATGTCTGGTCTTGTTCCTCTCACCAGATATTGTATTGATCCTACAAGCCCTCAATAACCAAACTTTTAGGATTTTCTATGCGGACAACTCTGTCTCGGCTACCAGTTCCACGCCTCTGAGCTGTGGTGTTGACACCGGCACACACTTTTTCATGTTGAACATTTTCAAAAGTTCCATGATACAGCTGTGTTGGGAGATTGTCCCTGTTTCGATGTACTTCCATCTTTAGTATGTTTTGAATATCTACCAGGTCTTTCATCTTAAATCTTCCAGAGAGATCTGCCTTCAGCTGATTGATCAGTCTCATGTCACAAGACATGATTGTCAGGCCACCCACATAGACAACTACAATTATCAAATAATCTCCCATGTTTTGGACATGGATGCAGTACACCTTATTGCATCGGACAAAACCAATTTCTGTGAAAAATCTGTGGAGGACCTTGTACCAAATATTTGGTGCTTGCTTAAGCCCATAGATACTCTCCTCAAGCTCATAAACAAGTCCTTCATGACCTGCTAGTTTAAACACCGAAGGTTGGTGCATACAGACCTTGTGCTCTCTGCCCATAGATCGTTCAGAAAGGCAGTGAGCACACCTATCTGATAGATATGGCAATCCAATTTGGTTCCTATTACCAGCACGAGGCGAAGCGACTCAAACCTAGCTACCGGTACACACACTTCATCACTGTTTACCTCAAATTCCTGGTGGTTTCTTTTGTGCGACCAATCGCATCTTAAACCTTTCTATACTGCCATCAGCATTGTACTTCACCACAAGTACCCAGTGCCACGGCAGTACCTTTTGGCCTGGTGGTATTTGTGTGAGCTTCCACGCCCCGTTTTCCAATAAAGACTGATACTCCAAGTCTAGCGCTTGCTTCCACTGTTTCCTCTGTGGGCCGGTTAGCGCATCCCTAAGAGTTTTGGGGACTGATATCCTATTGACAATATTATCAACCGGAATGGTCTTGTCAATGTGAGTTTGGATACAGTTGTAGTCTCCAAAGCGCGCCGGGCTCTTTCGGCTCCGTTGTGGCCGTACTTCCATCGCATCATCATCAGATGTTATCTTACTGGATCTGCTCTGAGCTCCCACTGCTACCGGTTACCTTTTTCGTGTGCGTTTGGTCCCACTATATCCGGTAACGGTTGCTTGTCCGTTTTTCTCCCACTGTCTCTGGCAACGGATGTTCACTGTCATCCTCTTGAGACAATTGTGGTATTTTCCTTTTGTTCGGTGGGACTGCATCTAGCAAAACAATCCCATCTTTCTCAGCTGCGGTCAACTTACCGGGCTCTGTTCCGAATGACCGTGTGATGATAGTTGCATAGTTCTCCGTATCGAACGTAACTGACCTGGCTACAATGTGCTTCTTGTTGTACACGTCTAGTAGATGGTACCCTTATGTATCCTCAGAGATTCCGAGAAACATGCACTTTAAGGCTCGAGCTGACAGCTTTTTGTCCGTTCTGACAACTTCTGGTAGGTATGCAAAAAACACGCGCCCCCAAACCTGCAAGGTTTTTGCATCGGGACTGACACCCTTTACCAACTCGTATGGTGTTTTTATTCTGTAACGGGGTTACACGGTGTGGCGCACACATGGCTACGAAGTACCCGGAGAGCTAACAGACTCTCAGTACATGATGTGTAGAATTTACGGTAGCCTCAATACATAGGCTGAGGGCCCCATGTTATGTATTTGATTAGGTTTAACTATCATAGATAGTTAAACATAGATAGCGGCTTGGCCGCAATAAAGATAAATAAAAACACTTCGGATTTTGGAAGCATAGAGTTATTTCGAGTTAATATATCTTGAGCCTGGTAATAGGGCTGTGCTAAAGTTCGTTTGGATAAGGAACTTTGTATTACGGACTCGTTGAGTCGAACGTCTTCCTCTGACGCTAAAGCTACTGCAGCCCCGCTGCACTTGGTAGCACTTGTAGTCAATCCCGCACCTGAGTCGGTTGACTGTTTCCTTCTGTGAGGATGGGTCAAGAATGACGGGTCTGCGCGCTCCAAGCCGCTCCTGCTGAGCGTGAAGACCTTCTAGGGAAAGGATAGAGAGAATCTCCTTCTCTGGACCTGTGAGGTCGAGATGGCCATGGGATCGACCTTGCTCCAGAATGAGCAACAGCGCGTGGCGCTCGCTATCTCCCAGCTTGGAGGCCGCGCCAGTGAGTGGGCTTTGACTTGTGGTACGTCTGTGGACGCCGCGTTCCCCACTTGAGCTCAGCTGAAACAACAGTTGTCGCGCGTATTTGCACCGCCTTACCAGGCGTACCGGGTTCGGTCTCAGTTCCTTGCTACCCACCAGGGCAAGAAGGAGTTATTGGACTACGTCCAAGAGTTGAGAACTCTGATCGCCGGCATGGCAGCGGACCCTCTGCCAAAACTAGTCACGGTGACCGTGTTCATGGAGGGACTCCGCGTGGGCGCAGCTTAAACGTAAGCGTTCCGCGTGCACCCTACCTCTTTCGAAGAGGCGGCGAACGTGGCATTGAATGCCGAACACAACTTCAAGTCGGCTTGACCTGGTTGGTACGCTGGTAGCGCGAGCTCGTCGAGCGGTCCGGAACCGATGGACCTCAGCTATGCTGAAGATGAATAAGCGGAGCTTCTTGCTGCGGAGCAGCTCGCCGGCATCCGCCGATGCTTTTTGTGCAGGACCACCAAATATCTGAGGGCGCAATGCCTCCTGCGCTCCAGGCGCCAGGCGCCGGCGAGCCAACCCTCCGGGTTGTCGCCGGGAAACGGCAACTCCCAGTAGGCGCGGGGCGGCCTAATGGGAAAGGACTGAGTTATGTTGTGCCTCGAGGAGGTAGAGGGCAACGGGGATCAGCCCCAAAGAGCTGTACTCTCTTACGAGCAGAGTGTGTGCAAGCCGGGCTTGCTGGTCGTTCAAGCGAACGTGAAGGGCTTCGCAAAGCCGTGGAGAGTCTTGATTGACTCGGGAGCTTCGGGCAACTATGCCCGTCGCTCCACCCTGGAAGGGAGTCAACTGTATGCTGAGGCACTGGAAGTGTGAGATGAAATCTCAGTTCGTCTCGCGACGGGGACACTTGTTACTGAGAAGAAGGTCTCTGTTGATCTTAGTGTGAAGTTCTTAGACTTCGATAGCGTGGAACGCTGTCTGGTCTTAGACCTGGATTCGAGGTATGACCTCATCCTTGGCATGACATGGCTGGAACGCCGTGAGCCATGGATCGACTGGAAGTCGAAAACACTGGGTACTACGCACCCTGCCCCTAGTAGAGGTTTGGTGAGTCATCTACCCACCTCTACTAGGAGAAGAATCGCTATTGGCGCGATAACGAGGCCGAGTCGCCCGTGGTTCTGGACATTGGTATGTCGGAACTTGTGAGCAACGAGGGTTGCTGCGTGTCCTGGCAAGGACGAGCGTGGAGTGGCGCGTAATCCACTGAGTGGTATGGATCTGGTCGATGACCTACCGCTGCGTGGTCCTTGGGCCGCGGTCGACTGCGAGTCGAGGCATCGTGGGCGCGACCCAGAAGGTGCAGGTGAAGTGACACCTAGTTCACTGAGTGAGGGTCGTGGACCGCATGGCTCTGAGCCAAGTGTCTCGCGAGACGCGGCTTCCCCTTCGAGGAGTGTTGGTGCTGCTGCACTCGGTGGTGGTGACGGAGATGTCGCCGCACCGCTCTCGTCCGGCCGGGCTCGATCGCGGAGGGAGAGGAGAAGAAGACGCAGAGAGTCTGTGACGTCCTCGGCGTCGGACGAGGTGCTCAACGTGTCGAGCATTGAGGCTCCACGCGATCGCTGCGAGCAGCTGTACACACTCATGAAGGGAGTGACGGGGGAGGTCGAAGGCGCATCAGCCTTGACGCTCTGCCCGCTGTTGATGCTCTGGTAGAGCTGGACGAGATGTCTGTTACCGAGTTCGGCGAGGCCTTGAAGGAGGGCGAGTTAGCCGAAGTGGTCTTGATAAGACCTGAGCAGGAGCTGAACTCCTCGTCCGTCGTGGACGACGCGGTCCTGGAGGACACCAAGAAAGCGCTCAGCGCGCAGAGTGGATCGGAGATCCTGAAAGACCCGTCGGATCCGTTCTCTCCTTTGATTAAGGAGAATGGAGACGTGGTCTCAAGGAATTCACTGATGGGTTTGCCTCCGGATCGAGGCGTGTGTCATGAGGTTGACTTGGTTCCTGGAACCAAATGCTGCGTGAGGCGGCAGTGGCCCTTACCAAAGGAACAGTGCGACGTCGTCGACGCGTTCTTCCGTGTGAAGCACGAGGCAGGGCTGGTGCGTGAGGGCTAGTCTCCGCACTCGACGCCCACTTTCTGTGTCAGAAAGCCGAATGGCAATTGGCGTATTGTGTATGCTTTTAATAAGTTGAATGCGGCCACTATTCCGGCGCAGACGCCGATTCCTCGCAATGATGTTATGCAGAACAATATGGTAGGCTGCACGCTGTACAGTGCACTCGACTTGGTCGATGGTTACTACCAATTGCTCATGAGAGAGAGCGACATCTTGCTGACAGCGGGAAGTACTCCGAGCGGTATGCTCTGGGAGTGGCTGGTGATGCCCTAGGGGCTGTCGAACGCACCAGCAACGTTCAATCGTCTCGTGACGCAGTCGTTCCGGTCCCATCGGGCGTACGCAGAGACGTACTTCGACGATATTTTCGTCCATAGTAGCGCTGAGCACGAGAAGTCAGATGTGGAGAACCACATTGACCACTTACGAGCGATGCTCGAGTGAATGCGCACGAATAAATTGTATGCCAACTTAAAAAAGTGCGTCTTCGGCGCGGAGGAGATTCCTTTCCTCGGGTGCTTCATCGGGAAGCGTGGCTTACGGGCAGATCCTGCCAAAGTCAAGGCCATCGTGGACTGGCCCGTCCCCAAGAACCAGAAGAATTACGCAAGTGGCTAGGCCTAGCCAATTACTTGCACAAGTACAGCGCGAACTACGCGGAGATGGCCAGGCCACTATCGGATTTCCTTAAGAAGGATGCACCTTGGTGCTGGAGCGTCGAGCACGACGGAGTCTTCCAGGCCGTGGAGGAGAGCCTTCTACGAGCGCCGATACTCGCGCTACTGGGCCCCAATCGTCCGTTCAGCGTCGTCTGCGACGCCTTTGATTTTGCAATCGGTTGTGCTTTACTACAAGCAGACGCCGAAGGGCGTGAACGCGTCATCGCGTTTGAGCCTCGCCAGCTCAAGACTGCGGAGTAGAACTACCCAGTTCCTGACAAAGAGCTTCTTGCGATGAAGTACGCTCTAGTCAAGTTCAGGGTACATCTGCTTGGCTCCAAGCCTTTCGTGATCTATACTGACGATGCGTCGTTACGCACTGCGACTCAGTCGCCTCACCTCTCTCAGAGAATATGGCAAGATGACTCTCCTTCTTTGCCGAGTACAACCTCGAGGTGAAGTACAAGCCGGGACGGCTTAATGTGGTGGCAGATGCGCTCTCGCGCAGGCCTGACTACGAGTTAGCCCATGTCACAACGGTGACATCGTCAGTGCCTGACTTAATATGCGCCGCGTATGCACAAGACGACATGTGTGTAGCGCTGCTACGTGCTCTTGGGAGCGAGGAGTTCAAGGAGTTCGGACAAGAAGCTGTCAGGGCGCTTGCGCTCGAGGCTGCATTGATATTCCATCAATAATGGCCTGCTGCACTATAGCACGAACCCAGAGGACACTCCTCGTGTGGTCGTTCCTCATGACGAGGATCTGAAGTATCGAATCCTCTATGAGGTTCATGATACGCCCGAGGGCGGGCACTTAGGTCGTGAGAAGACCTATGGCTCGGTGAGCTCGATGTACTGGTGGCCCAAGATGTACAAATGGGTGGGCACCTATGTACGCACGTGTGAAACGTGTCAACGGACGAAGTCCGCGCCGAATACCGCGGCACCTTTGGCGAGTTTGCCTGTCCCCAAGGGATGTTGGCAGTCCATTAGTATGGACTTTGTGTTTGGCCTGCCTAAGGATAAGGCAGGCAACACGGGTATTGTGGTCCTTTTTTTATAGACCGGTTGAGCAAGATAGCTCATTTCGCGGCTGTGCCGGACAGCATGGATGGTGAAGGAACAGCGCTGCTGTTCTTAGACAGAGTCTTTCGCCAGCATGGCTTGCCCGAGGCAACTGTCTCGGACAGAGACCCGCGGTTCACCGCGAAGTTCTGGACGTCCCTGTTCAGAGTGCTCGGTACTCGTTTGGACATGTCCACAGCGGATCATGCGCCGACCGACGGTCAGACTGAACGCGTGAATCGCGTTGTGGAGGATATCCTCCGAAGTGTATGCGCTGAGGCGCAGAAACGCTGGAGTGAGATGCCCCCACTCGTAGAGTTTGCATTGAACAATGCAGTGCATGCCTCGACAGGCTTCACTCCGTTCTATGTGCACGGCTTGGTGAATCCTCGCGTCCCGCTGACGCCGCCACGTAGTGACTCAGGGCTTGACGGGGGAGGAATAGTCGAGCGGCTGGCTGATATCAGCCCTGTTGCGGTTTGCAAGCAAGTCGATGACTTTGTCTTTTTGAGACTGAGCGTCATGCGTCAGGTACGCGACGCTATGGCTGAGCGCCAAGACCTTCAGAAGGAGTATGCTGATGCGAAAAGCAGAGACAATGTGGAAAGGTTTGAGGTCGGAAACCTAGTTTTATTAAATGATAAAAACCTACCTACTCACGCAGTGACTGCCGTCTTCAAGACTAAATTGAGACCTCGGTTCGTGGGACCGTTCAAGGTCGTAGCCAAGAAGGGCCTTGCGTATACGCTAAACCTCCCGAAGAAGATGCATACGCATCCGGTCTTTTACGTCGGCTTACTCAAGCCATATCAGGATGCTACTCAGGTGAGCGCGGCGGCGTTGGCGCCGACCCGGCAGGTGGCCCGAAAATTGGGCAGCAGCGACGGGTGGCGGGGCCACAGGACGAGAAACAAGCTGCTGAAGACGCAGCAACAAGTTGAGCTGACCTTGCAGCTGAGCGACTTGACGCTCCAGGTCCACGACCCGGTTTTGAACCCACTGAGGTTGCTTGAACCAGTCCACACGACGGAGGGTGTCGTCGAGATCGTCTGCAAGGCGGTTCAGAGAGCCAGTTGTATCTCGAAGATACTGGTCCAGGGAACTTACGCGCTGATTCAGCGCAAACAAGTCACTCCGAGTCGCGACGCGAGGGTGCAGCTGAGGCTTGACCTCCTCCAGCTCTGCTCGACAAGCAACGCCTTGTGGCGCAGCGTCGACGCCAGGGCCAAACCCAGTGTCTTGTAAAGTGGCGGGGTTATCCTCATTCAAAAACCTCGTGGGAGTTTGAGGTCCCCCTTCGGCAAGACTGCCCAGAGGTCGTGGACGCATATAATCGGGCACATCCGATGCCGAAGCGCCACTCCGGAGTGCGACGGCGTCGCCAGGCGCTGAGCCCTTTCCCACTAGAGTGGGAAGGAGACAGATCGGCAGCCGAGCTCAGGCGCTGATCGGTGGCTGGAGCAGCCTGCTCATGAGTAGGAGCGGCGCTCGCAGCGGGAGCAGGAGATCGAGTGGTCTCGTAGTACTGAGGACGGGACCTGGAACGTGGCGTCGCGCCTTCGACTTTGGGAAGTCGAGGCGCAAACGTCGCTCAAGACGAACGTCAATTTCGGAGAAACTAGCTCGAAGAGCATCATAGATGGGGAGCCGTCGAGAGTGCTCAATCCAGTTTGCGAATTGTGCGTCATACGCAGCCATCGTCTCTCCTTGACAAGGACCACAGGAACTGTGCGCATGGCCGGCACCGACCGCTGGCGCAGCTACAGCCGTAGGCTCTCTCGGTACTCCTGAGGAGTTGTGATTTGTGGAGTTAGAAAGCGCTCGCGGAGCTGGTGTCTCTGCACTTGCTTGTCTGCAGTAGCGGCCTCCGGCCCACACACGTACGTGTCCAAGAGTTGCTGCGCAGCACGGCGGGCCGTCTCGGTGGGGTCTCGTGGCTGGAAGCCGTAGTCGCGACGCGTGGGGTGCGTCAGTGGCCGGGCCACAGGTCGATACGAAGCTTGTGAGCGCTGCTCCTCGGACATCTGCCGGCCTTGGGCCTCATCCAGGTCATTGGTAAAGACACGCGAATCGTAGCGCTCAAGTGAACGCCGCCTCCATGGTGGATGACGACACACCACCTTGCTTCCTGCATGTCCATCCCACTGCCATGTCATCGATCGTGACGAACCTTCCCGTCACGGACTTGCGGTCGTCTTTGTCTGCGGCAAAACCCGCGTCGCATTAGCCGACGACCTCTAGATCATTACGAGCTCCTCCTGATCCTTGCATACGCAAACGCAGTCCTCGGGTGCCAATGAGGCACCGTACGACTCGCTTCGCAAGCTTCCAGTTGTCTACGGTCGGGCAATGCGTCCTGCGCGTCGCCTTGTGCACGGCGAACGCAATGTCCGGCCGCGTGCACCTCGCAATCCTCAGTAGGCTACGGACGAGAGGCTGGAACCTGGATACAGTGACGGTCCCTGCCGGTGCCGACACTGGCAACAGTTTCGCCTCCTTATTCGTAACGTCGTACCACTCATCCCCGATCGGTGTCCTCACACCGCGTGCCCAAATGTCTCCACTAGACCCTTAATCATCACCTCCTGGTTTAGTTCATAGCCGTCCACGTCGTCGTAGTTCACACGCATGCCGAGGAACTTGTGAGCTTTCCCGAGGTCTTTGACTGACAACGAGCTCAACTTGCCAAAGAAAGCGTCCACGGCGCTCTGCTCGGTCCCGGTGACCAGCAGATCGTCGACATACACACCAACGACGACTAGCACTCCTTCCCTATATCTGAAGTAGACACAGAGATCCACTAGACTCTGCACGAAACCAATGTCGACAAGCTTGCGGTGCAGGAGCTTGCTCCACAACCTGCCCGCTTGCTTCAAACCATATAGCGCCTTCTGTAACTTCAACATGAGTTCGTCCTCGGACGTAACTCTCAGGCGCTCCAACCAACATCTCCGCCGGATCTTCATTCCCTTCGGAATCCTGATGAAGATGTCAATCCCTTCCTATTTGTCGGCCTTAGTGTAAGCATTCGGCACATCGCCATGTTTGGCGGGAACGCGCCACTTTCTCACAAGGACTAAACTGACCTTCACGGTCGTCATCTCGATGACAGCGGCGAAGGTGATGCAGTAGTTGACGCCCGGTTCCTGTTCATTGCCACAGAGCCTTCAGCCGCTCAATAAGAACTTCCGCGTCTCTTTTAGTCTTGAACACACACTTCGTGTGAAGGACGTGAATGCCTCGCGGGGCACGCACGACCTTCCAGACGCCATTAGCTTCCAGAGCCTTGAGATCTTCCTCCATCGCCTTGATTCATCCTTCCTTGTGGCAGCGACGCATAGCCTACCCGTAGTTCTTCGGATCCACTTCCGACACATTGTTTACCACGTCCTGGGTGTCCATCTCGTGCTGGGCGGACTCGTCCGCATCTCCTTCAGCACGGCGCCCAGCCGAACGCGTCACAGGCCTCTCCCTGGTTCATGGTTTCTTCTTCTTCGACTTCTTGATGCGCTTCATGGCGCTCCTCGCGTTGTCGCTTGTGACATGTGATCACCTTCTTGTCCTTAGGTAATTACACTCTATATCCTTTGGCCTCTTAACGATCATGCCCTGCTGGGCCTGTGCGAGAAGCTGCGATTCTGGGGTTCTCTGTAAACAGTGCAGGGCGGTCCAAAGATCACAATCTCTCCCAGACGGCGTCTCCTTCGTCAGTATTTTCAGCGGCGATGCGCGCCGCGGGTTCGATTTCTGCGTCTCTTCAGAAACTAAGGGGGAGATCACAAGCAAATACCATACACCTTGCCATGTTCATGATTGTCCTGTTCGTCCTCGGCCTTACCGTTGCTCGCCTGGTTGCGAGCCTCGCTCCTCTGGCGCACCACACCTGTGCGCTTGCAAAACAGATCGACGTTTTCGTACTCACCACCTGAGTCAGTGCGCAGCACGTGGATCGTTTTCGTACTCACCACCTGAGTCAGTGCGCAGCACGTGGATTGCAGCCGAACCACTTCTCAAAGTAGACCAGGAAGTGTTCGAACTGCCTCGCAGCGATGTCCTTTGTCTTCGCGAGGAAGACTCTGCAGTAGTTACTTTTATAATCTACAAAGTTGACCATATAGCGATTGCCGAGGCGGTCTCTTGGCGTCATTGGACCCTTCAAGTCCGAGCAGATGGCGCCACCCACCCTGTCAATTGGCGAGTGCGCACCGGTGTCCTTGTGCGACTGTCTGTTGCGCGTCTGCTTGCCCTGTGCACAGGTAAGGCAGTTAAAACGCCGGTGGTCCGTCAGCTCGATGCCTGAGCCCGGATCCCGAGCCAGTCTCTCGACCGCGTCGTAACTCAGGTGCGCGAGGCGCTTTTGGAATTCCACAGACTCCCCTTTTGCACCGCACTTGCAGCCTCCTCCGTCACATTCGCCTCCTGGTTCAATGCGGCCATGATGATGTCTGACGCCCGCTTGCGTCTTGTCTCAACAGCTCCATGCACTGCCAGCACGTTACGTCTCAGCGCAACGTCGAACGCTACGTTACTGCCGTCCTTGACAGCCACAACACGCTGCCCAATAGGTCAGCATGTATCCTTTCTTGTCGAGTCTCCCGTAAGAGATCAGGTTGTGCACCACTCCGGGTGCGAAGTACACGTCGACAGCTTCACGGACTTCTCCTTCCCGCACGCCGTCACACGCAATGTCTGTGACCCCTTCTTGGTCACATTCAACGGCTCTCCGTTGGGTTGCACACATTCATTGTCGCAGCACTCAATCTCATCGAGCCATGACTCGTCTCCGTCCAAGTGTCGGCTGGGTCCACAATCCAGGATCCAGATGTCATCGGCCGCAACCGATTCATCTCGTTCAGCCAGTGTCAGATCTGGTCCGTTCGGGCCGCGGCCCCCTTCCGGACATACAGCACGCAGATGGCCAACTTGACCGCATCCGTGACGCCGTCGCTTCTCTTTCTTCCGCCCTTCGCCCACAGTCGCGACCATCTCACGTCCGAGGTTCCGGTGCTTCGCCGGCTCCAGTTCCCACGACTGGGCAAAGCGAGCAAGTCCCTCAGTTTGCTGTAGGTAGTCCGCTCTAGTGCTGTCCACCTTGGCCATCAACACCGTGCGTAGGTCCACGGACGCGTATTGCACGATGCTGCGCAGCACCAAGTAGTCAGTGCCTCCTCCTGACGCTTCATACACTGCCACTAAGTACATGTAGCGTTCAGGTCACGCGCGCTTGGACTCCTTAGGCGCAGTGAAAAGTTTCATCGCCTGAGCCGGCCGTAATGTTGGTCTTAAACGCTTCCAATAACCTCTACATAACGTACTGCAACGTGGGCAACTGACCCCACCAAGCCTCGACTCGTTTGTTGTAGTACCTCTCGGCCGTGCCGGCCAGGCCATGCCCCAACAGATCTACCTTGACATCCTCAGGCCAGGCAAAACCACAATCCGGCTGAGCGATGTTCACCTAGCGCTCGAATCTGCGGCCCCATTCAAAGAACCCAGATCCGAGCGCAACGTAAAGCTCCTTCCCGATAAACGGCCGTATGACCAACTTCTTCTGCCTCGCGTCCGGATAACGAACGCCACCACTGTTCGGGTTCTGGCCAGGAACCGACCGGCACCAGGCTGCGGCTGTGGTACTTGTGGCTGCGCAGCCGGACCCGCAGGTCCTTGCGCGGCTTGCGCTGCCGCGTATAAGCGTTGAAGCTCGGACATCGGCATCCCGCAGCCGGGTTGCTGCTGTCCGAAGTATTGAGCCGGTCTCCGCGGTGTTGACGACGGTGGCGCGCTCGGCCAATCCGCCAGCGAGTGCAGATGCATGCGCGCGCCTCTGCCGAGGTGAGACGCAAACAGACTGGAATTAATTGACGGCGTCATTGGATCGTTTGCGTCGCGCGCACGCGTTTCATCGTTCTCCATCCTTCTCTCCGCCTGGCTTGTGACTCTTCCAGCCGATCCAGGTGCTCTGTCAATCACTCCATCAATGTCAACATCTTGGACATGTTGTCAGCTCCGTGGTAGGCGCCGGCCACAGTGTGACCGACGGCCGCGTTGCCAGCGCCCCTTTCGAGGGCACCGGCGGTGCTCGTCTTTTCAGCATGGTCAGTCAGACCAACCCTTTCGTGGCTGGTTGCCGGTGCAAGCGTCGGTGCCTGTGCGTCGTCGCGTGCTGCTTCAGCGTCGGCGGTGGTCATTTGGGCTCACGACCTGTTGACCTGCGGTTCTCGGATCGTGACAAGTTCTTGTATGCGCGCTAACGAGGTTAACTATGCAAAAGATAGAGTGAGATTGATTCAGTTACCTGCGCTACCTTACTCTACCGTTCGTGCGATCTCCAGAGCCACAAACTTCGATGGACCAAGTCTGGATCTCCGGGTCCGGAGCAGCTGCTCGACGCACGACACTCCAACTCCCGCCAGCATATCCTGTTCCACTTTAACAGACGACGCATCTGCGTGAATTTCTGCACTCGCAGATGCTGCGATTGCAAAGCAGGCGCAGGAAGTGCGTGACTCAAGCCCGATACAATTCTCATCGAAGCGAAAAACTACACAAAATGCCTTTTAATAAACAGTTAATTTTTTTGAATTCATACGATGAGGAAGTATATTTTCTATAAAAAAAGTTTTTTTTGGATGTTCGAGATGGTGGTATCCCTTCTTAACTCTACCAGTACGGTAATTAAGAACAGTAATAACTGAAAGAAATGTGTTAACAAGGGTGCTGCGCATCAGGCTGGGGGGACTGTTGATTAGTATGCATTAGCATTAAAATAACATAATGTTATAGATTTGACACTACCGGTATTCTCTACTCTTCCAGAATCCGTTTTCATCGATACTTATCAACCATTTGATGGTGTACAGTAGACGTTAGGTCGTAACTTGATCAGATTTTCACGGAGGAAGTGATAAGCGACAAAATCTTAGTGTTGAACACGAGTAGTTTCGACATAGTACTCGACGGCCAGGTTAAAACCAATTCGGGCATTTGATCACTTAAAATAAAAGTGCTCAAATGCCCAAACAGGTTTAGACTGTCAGCTTGTAGCACGGCCCGCCTTTTGCGTTTTTTTGTGTGAAATTTCCCTCCGAATGACCGTTTCCGTGTCCAGGTTTCTTCTAGTGGCCACGAGGCGCCGCTTATATGATCCATTAGCGTCAACTAGTACGACGTTAATAAATTCTAGAGGTTTTTGGTAAATTCACTATGGTTTGATTGCCATTCAACGCAAGTTGAATTGCCACTCGATCTTCCTTGGCAGTTTTGAGAGAACCCCAACCAAGCCAATGCATTTAGCACAGTGTTCCATTTGCTATTCCCCAAACTGAGATTGCCCGCACTGTTATCCAATCTTGTGGCAGTTGCTGAAGGTCTGCTATAATGTTTTTTTGTCGTGAACATGAAGTAGCTCAGATCTGGATGGATTATTACATCAGGTTACTTGAATGTTGACTGTGTTACATGCAAATTTTTCGGGAACAAATTAATCTCCGTGAGACTGTCCATACAGCTCTTCTAGCTGTCCTCCCAGGCCAAATGACGAAGATATGGTCGAATGCAGCCTACGGTAGCGTAGTTTACCAGTAGATAATGTCGCAAGTCAGGAAATTGGAGTCTGTACGTCAATACGTATTTTCGTACCGGATATTGTACGTGTTGTGTGAGAGTCTTGGTCTTCTTATGGATCATGTATCTGGTTTTAACGTATCCAACATACCAAAACGAATTGAATTCAAAACCGAAATGTATTGACCAGTTTTACTAAAACATCTTCTCGCTACATGTCGTCTTCCACTGGAACTCGAGCACACAATCGTAGATATCTTAGCCAGGGATACTGTTTAAGATCGTAGTAGCAGTCAGCCCACATGTGTCCGGTAATCATTGACCCCAAGGAAAATGAACTCCAGATGCCACATGAATGCCCATCTTGTTGCTTGCACTCCGTCCACCGCTCGAATCATATTTGAGCATGGTCCAGTTGGGGAATCGTAGCCGTTTGTATGGATCTTTCCAGCACATCGTAACTTGCATCCGACTGCACCGGTTCGAATAGAATATACGTAGCGTCACTAGAGGGCAGGTCGATAAAGAATGTCACCCAGTTTCACCGTCCTCTGTTCACGAAACCAATCTGTCGTTTCACTGCCGAGTGAAACGCGCCATGCGTTGCGGCAGCCTTCTTCAGTCGCGGCAGGACCATGAAGGGGGAACCAATCAGGGGGAAAAAACTTTACATTCTTGGAGCCATACGCACGTGCTAATAAAAACAAACAAGATCGTATACAAGACGAGCCCAATCTCGGCTGGGCTCTGAATTCCAGAGGACGAACACCCTCGACGTCTTCACCACGAAGACTGTACTTGTTTAGCGCCATATTCTCCACCGTTGCTGTAAACGTCAGCAACAGAACCAGCACAGCACGTTTGGTATCAGATATAATTTCAGTACCGGTGGTACAGATCAAGCGAACTCCGCCGGTGTAGGCTTCAACATCGACAGAAGTGACAATCATTAATAACCCGCAGACCAAGTCGACAAAAGGCGAAGCCTTCCTGCGCCAAAGATCCGGTGCGTCCGGGTAGGTGCGAGCACTTCAAGAATGGCAAATCGGCGCTCGCGACATTCTTCATTAAGAACGGGCTGTACGATTCAAAGTGGATACACCACTTGCCAAGGAGAATGCCAGCAAGAAGATATCGCACCCTAAACTTGGCAACATTTTTAACCTCATGGTCAAGGATATCGAGTTAAATCGTGAAACTCACGTACACAAGGACGGAGCCACCGCTCGCAGTTTCGGCGTAAGAGAGGAGAGCGTGTTCGAGCCCGTCAAAGGTCGCGGTTTCCAAAGACGAGATCGACTTCGTGCTCGAGACCATCTGGTGGCCCGATAGATGGATCTCATCAAGGCCGAGCAAACGCTTTGCAGCGAGCTCTCCAATCACCCAACCACCCAAATGCCCGACTCCGGTTTCACCACCACGACCATAAGCCTAAGCCCAAGCGCGCTCGCACCGCTTATCCGAGTTGTACGAATTCTTTAAGGATGTCAGGCACAACACGCTGTGAATATATATATATGTGGGGAGGGCATTACTCCGCCGTGACAACGATGCCTGCTGGAGAAGAAGCGCAAGGACCAGACAGTGACGCCGGTAGAGCAAACGGAAGACAGGGCTAGACAGGCACTGTTGCTCGAAGGGAAGGGGTCGACACCAAATTCCAGCCCATCGAAGTCAACTGCCTCGCCCGCAAACGGCGTGCAAGGGAGAGCTAGGAACCGAGAGCTGAGAGGCTTGCTTGCGTTGCAGAACGTCGGGCGGCAACAAAAAAAAAAAGCAGAAACGGTGGAGGCGCGAGCTGTACGTTTGGCGAAGAGGAAGGCTGCATGGCAGGCGATGATGGCCAATATAACACCGGAGCAGAAGCCCGCTCGGCTAACCCTTCGAGCAAGAAGCGTCGGGAGGCCAAGAAAGCTCGCACGGGTTGATGAGTTTGAGTTGGTTGGGTGCTGCGTCAGTTTCTGGTTTTTGTGTCGTTTTGGATTTACCGAATTAAGTGACATCAATGAACTTGCGTCTTTCACCGCGTCATTTTCTTAGCTGTGGGTGAAGATGCATCCCTTCAGGCATCGCAACAACATTCGCTCTTGACTTGGAGTTTAAAACGAGGGGATTGAAGCTCTGGTTGGCTGATTTCATCTCGTATTCTCCCTTCACCAGCTTGCGTAGAGCCTTAGCAGTACCTCAGGAATATGATTCATAAGCTGGGCAGAACCGTCTCCATGTAAGCACATCCTTGCGCCATTATTCATGGGGGAACAAACACTGTCCACAATAAGAACAACCTACTTCTTTGAATTACCACGGTCCTTTTGGAACTGTAATTGTGGAAGCCATTTTTTTACCCCAGCGGTCGGATTGCGCCTAGTAAATAGTATATACCGAAGCCCCATACGCGATACTTCTATTGTGAGTTCTGACCAAGTATGCCTATCGTGGCTGGTTCCACAGCGTAGGTTGAACCGTCCAATACACTTTTCAAGTCGTTTTGCAAGGAAACACGTCACTTCTAAATACGAGCTCGGGCTTAAACGAAATCATTCTTCGTACTTAGAAAGGTCTTTAATGAGCTTAAGGCATTTGCCGTTCCCGTCGATGTTTTTATAGATTTGGCCGCGAAGACCAGCCCCGGAAAAATCGAATAAACCGCACAATATCTCCGTTTCGCAAGTTAGTCTGAACTTTAATGTGGTGATTTAAGCATGAGTTCGATTGACGTTGTGATTGCGCTAGAATTAATTATACATGCAAGTTGCGAACCTCAATAGAATTCATGTTTCACACACCACATTAAAGTGCATATATACTTTCGGAACGGAAGTATTAAAAGTTAGAGATTTTCTTCGTAGGGCTAGGAACTCTTAGTCAAGACTGCTCTATGAATCGGGGGCGCTGTCTCCTTGTCGCGTCAGCTCGTCGTAAATAGAAAAAGCCTGTCATAGAGAATAAATGCCATATGATGGTGTTTTCTGGGCTACGTTTCTTGTGTGAGGTCTATTGTAGATCGTCTACCGACAGTTGCATTGGTTTCACCAAGTTGCGCTGAATTTTAAATCGAGCAAATATTTTTTTTACCCGTTTACATTACACTTCGGCGACTACGTATTAAGCGTTGCAGTAGAGGCGACATTGAAACTTCCAACTGGGTCAGACGCCATTGTAGTCGCACTGCCGTAGCCGTAGCAGAGGTAGTCGTTGTTTCAATACCAGTAGCTTATTGTTGTAGGATGCTGGCGTCCGGTGAGATTCAATTGATGCCGTCATTATTGGTCGCCGCAATCTCCGACGCGTAACTGGCGCGACGCTGTCGAGCTGCTCGCCGAGCCGGCCTACGGCTCTTCTAATTGCTCGCCAAGCCTTCTGCTGCATTTCAAAATAATGCTGCTCGCCAATCCATCCTACTGCACGTCAGCACTGTCGTGTTACTCATCTTGCCGTCCTACTGCACGTCAACACCATTGTGCTGCTAGCCTCAGCGCTGTCTTACTGCTCACCAATCTGTCTGCTCCTGGTTGAACCGTCCTGCTATACGTCAACGTCGTGTTACTGCTCCCCAACCAGCTCTAGGGCACGCTAAAGTCGTATTGTTGCTCGACTGGTCTACGCCAATGTGTCGTGCGGCTCACCGAGCAGTTCTAAGGCCATCAACACTGCTGTAGTGCTCACCGATCTGTACTGTGGCGTATCAACATCGTCGTGCTCGACACGCCGACATGTCCTACTACTCCTTGAGCCAACGTGCTGCTCGCAATAGACGATTAGCTGTACTAAGTCATGTAAAACGCTGTCCTTCATGTCGGAGTTCCCGAGCGGCTCAACGGGGGGGGGGGGGGGGGGCAGCGCACGCTCTACCGAGTTTTTTTCTCTTTTCTTTTGTTAACCCTTTCGCGAATGTGTGGGATAAACTATACTATACAAAGTTAGGATACTAATGTGTAAAAGGGGGCCTGAGGCCCCCTCTTATCAAACTTCGGTACTGTTGCAAATCTTCTCTGTCGATGAGCATTCGCACCTACCTTTTTCCGTTCATGATATCGCTTGTCCTTGCTATATTTGGGATGCTCTACATGGGAGCACTACGCTCCTATTTTAGGGGTATTTTTGCACTTTATGGATAGAGGAGGATAAGGGAGCATGTTGCTACCATTAACCACGAAAGGGCTGCCTTAGTTCTTTTAGCGGTGGTTTTGGGCGATAACTGCAGTTTCATGAAGCGGTCCCTTCATATATTTCTGTTATCAGGGGATGGGGGGTGGGAACGGGGTTGGTACAACAGAGAGACGACGCCCCTAATAAACTTCCGATAAGAATTCATACCCGGTCGTTAGCCATATCGTTTCTGGCGGCACCAGATCATCGTATCCAAAATCAGGCTCCACCGTTGTGATTCGATAAATCATTCATACCCGCGTCGAGCCGTGGAGCGTAGATGGATGGTCTTGTGAATGCTGGCCACTGTTAGAAAGCGAGGGGTTACAGATAATTCAAGTCGGTTTATCTGGTTCGATTGGTCTGGGGTGACGCCAACTTTCTCCCACTCAGCACGGACATCTTTCTGTTTGAAGATGGTTATGAAGGCGGTTGGTGATAACCCAGTCTCGTAGTGACAACATGTATTCTACATCTCAAGCTCGGTCGTAGAAACTTTTTTTATCAATACGGGCACCAGGAAATATTAACGCAGGCGCCATGTTTGCTCCAGTACCACGACAAAAATCACAATGATCCTTTGCTCTCAAAATGTTTTTGTAAAATTTGATTGACGCTGTTGCCTCTTACCGCCAGCTGGCGCCATCAATCGTAACTGTTTCATGAGCTTTTCGTTGAAAGTTGTTTTGCAGCATATTGAGCGACATAGCAGATGGTTGAGTTTGGTAGCATGCCTTCTGGTGCTGACAGTAAGCGCTTAGTTGTGTGGGCAGTGGCAGCTCGGTGACCAGCGTCATAGCACAGCTCCTTGGTGGTTGGCGTAGCTAAAATGAAGTATGTTCATGTACATATTGATCAAAACAATTCCCAATCGTTCTAGCTATTTGACGACTCTATGGGTCTCCAGTTTTGCACCAACGATCTTTAATGTATTTTATTCATAAGGGAGGAACCGTTTTTTTTGTGATTCTGAAATTATATCCGCGTAGAATTACGTTCTCGACTTTAACATAAGAGAAATACTTACACATCAAAATTCATATAATCGACGATCTTGACGGTAGCATTGACATTGATCCACAGCACATGCCCGACTTCGCTAGGATCACTCGATCCTCGCCCTCGGCCACTACGACATCAATGCCAATATCAAAACATTGGTGTTTTATTAGCGTACTTAATTAAACATGTACTTTAATAACTTGTAGTGTTCTTACTTTAGAAAAACGTATTGCCTACAGTTGAATGTGTAAGCGCATGAGCCTAACATTACCTCCCTGAACAGCAGTAGACAGTGACTTGCCAGGTAATATTTAGTCTGACCAAGATAGCGACATCGCACTCACTAAACATTTTTAGATCAAGTACACTACAAGGGTATGTGGTGGTAGTACCGGAACGCGTGACTTTCCATCTTCGTAATAAGAGTTGAGTATTAATTTGAGTACCGCTAGTTGCTCTACACTGCAGGACAGAAGAAACCGGCCACCCACCATTTCGTCGATAGCTCAGCCAATATTTGGTCTTGGTGGCTGCGCTTTTGATATGTTATTCCTTTTGTACAGCATACAAGCATATTCATGTTAACACTCCAGTTTTTGTGGTGCGTAGCATACCTCCCATACAACTTTCGTTTTGGCGTGGAGGTCCAAACTTCCAACCAGCTGAATTTCATACAAAACTATATATTAAAGAATGGGTTCAAAATGATCAGTGTGTCTTATCACCCTTCTTCTCGGTCACTTCAATGCACGCGGCATTGACTCGATGAGTTTCGTCAGTGTCGCTAGTTCAATTGCATCCTACGCCTCTAGACTAGCTGCAGTCAACTCAGGCAAACTAGAGTACTGCATACCATTAGGGTATACCCTTTGCGGCTAGGTAAGCCCAGAGGTTCTCGATCGGATTAAGATCGAGTGACCGAGCAGGCCAAAGTAGCAGTTCAACATTTTGCTCTTAAAAAAACTCTCGCGTTTCCTGCCGCGGGTGAATCGATGCGTTATCTTGCTTGCGGTGCGAACGAGCAGACGTCTGCTAGCTGGCGTCGATTGGCTTGCGTACTCAAAGATGGAAAACACTCTTGTGCTGACCGCAAAGACATGGTTGTTACTGCAAAGGAAGCATAGGACTCAATTATTTTTCTGACGAGAAACAAGTTAATTTAGACGGCCCATATGTGTTACAACAGTATTGGCACGACGTTCGTCGCCCGTTGCGAACCACGGTGCGCCGTCAAAATGGCGGAGGCTCCGTCATAGTGTGTGTGTGGGGGGGGGGGGGGGGGTTAGCTTGAAGGGTAAGTCTGAATTGGCTGTGCTCGTGGGCTGACAAGCTTCGGCGCAGTATATCTATACTATATCGGAGTATTTGCTTCCTTTCGCGCATCTTCAGTACAGTTGCAGTCGGCCTTGAGCTGCGGTGCCGAGAAGTTCCCTGATGCAGCCTTGCGAAGCAGTCGTCGGGCGAGTCTCTCCGCGATAACCGACTTACGTCCTGGACCGGCGGCACTACGAGGTAGCAGCGCGCGCTCAACTGCGTCTCTAGAGTGCTTGACTTGCCTTGAAATTGCTCTCACTGACTTCCCTGTCTCACGAAGACCTTGGACTCTTCCTCTCTTTTCGTCGGTTAGCCACGGGGCCATGTGGCTGCAAAACAACAACTGAGCAGGTAGCTACCGCTCGCGCGATCCCTCCTATCGGGCTGGGAACGCAAACGGTTGGAGGCGCGGTTAGACTACCGCATTTGATGACCATCATTCTATTAATAAAGAGTTTTGTATGGGTTTCAGCTGGCTGGAAGTTTGGACCTCCACGCCAAAATGAAAGTTGTATGGGAGGTATGCTACGTTCCGCAAAAGCTAGAGTGTTAGCATAAATAAGCTTTTATGCTGTACAAAAGGAATAACATACCAAAAGGACAGCCACAGAGACCAACTATTGGCTGAGCTATCGACCAAAAGGTGGGTGGTCGGTTTCTTCTGTCCTGCAGTCTACACTGCTTGTGAAACGGTAGTATTATTTGTTATTTGGCTAGTAGATTTCTGCACCTAGAGTGGAGTCCATATCCAGGTGTTGCATTCAGGTCGCGAGTAACGCTCCTGAACATAAGAAAAGATGGAAATCGATTCAAGACACGATGTAAGTCGGGAGATAAAATAATATGTCATTACAGTATCGGGCTATAGACATCCTCAAGGACCAGTGATCCTGAGCGTATCGATATCAGGTGATATTGATACAGGAATTAGGGGTGAGTGGTATTTGATATAATATCGGGGTTTAATGTTCGATATTAACGCGACGTTGCAGACCCCAACTGGCGGTGATTACAGATGTAGCTAACCACAGTCAACTAGCATTAGAACATTGAAATAAAATACTGACATTGTATTGGGGCGCCGCTACTGCAGTATATTGGATTCAACATTATATAGCACGAACTGGTCACAGCCAACTGAAAGAATACAAGGTGAATCCACGTCCTATTACGCGTCAATATTACAATTATATTTAAGAAACTATATGAGTTTTCGGGTTCGCACATACACTTAGACCGTCTGACCTAGGTATTCGACGAGCAAATTGAACGTCTACACCAGGATCGAATGGACAGGCTTATGGAGCGTAGAAACTGCGGCTGCTTACTCTAGACTATTTAGTATTAGATAACACAGAAGAAAAGACACCTTGTTGACTTGCTCCGCAAATATGTGGATGCTCTTCCCCTGTATTTAATACTGAAGCTCGTCTGGGGTCTTCTAATTTTGGTTGCATTACATTTCGATTGCTTTTCGAAATATTGGCAGCATTCGGAAAAGGCTGGAGCCTAGGCTTTCACGATTTTCTTAGATTAGTTATACTTATGTTGTGCTTTCAGAGGGAGCACTGGCTACACCCAGCAAATGTACGGGAACACCATATCTGTACTGCCAGTACCACCAAAGCACCAATTGCAACAGAAAGGACTGGTCACCACCCATATGTAGCCATTGACACCGTACAGCGTTCCGCCCCAAAGAATAGTTTTTATTAGCCACAGCATAGTGAATGCCCTACGCGACTCCGTTCCAGCTGCTCCAATGCCACAATTGAAGGCTGATAGCCTCTTGCCGAGTTTCAAGAAGTATGGATCGACAAAGTCATGTCGCGACTGCTTGCCCCTTCCTCCATCACAGGCGTGTTCATGACTTGCTAAGAAAAAAAAACTTACCACCGAAGATCCGTAAGACAATCCAGACAAACTTTTGGATATTAGATTTTAAAATGGCTCGACTACTGCACGCAGGTTTGCCCAAGATGGCTGCTTTTCATTACATAGGTAGCAAACGAAATAGATACGCTTTTGGGGCATCACCCATTCCGTTATCTTTAGCGCACGACCGTGTCGTTTTGCAGCTTTTTATCTTGTGTCAAACTTCTAAAAGTAACCTGTTCATTAGCCTTGCTTCCCTCCCCTCGACCCCGTTCTATCTTTTTAAACGACAAGTACCATGCAGCATATTTACGTCGCGGTCAGTATGGCGAGTCTATGCCTGAGTACGTCGCGGCCGTTGTGGCAATGTTCGCAAACAGACAAGGCAGAACGGGCTTACCAACTTGAAACAACACCGTTACAACGAGGAGATGCTCGATGCAACCCCGCCACCATGTCACTATGCACACCGCACTGTAATGAGCTGCGTTGGATGGCTGGAGCGTTGAGGGTGGCCTTATTCTAATGTTATACCAGAACGCGCTGGCGCGTCCGTATGTAACACACATTCTCGACCACAACATACGAGAACCTTCATACGGAGAAAAATACATATCGCAAGTACTTTATGGAACCTTGCCACCTGAAACTGGCGGCGATCTCCCATATTGTTGGTGTTTATGGCCCGTTCGCTTTGTTGACTTATGTACAGAACTGTACGCCTATGAGCCGGCTAAACATAAAAAATATGCAGCGGGGCTGCCGTAGCTTTAGCGTCAGAGGTAGACGTTCGACTCAAAGAGTCCGTAATACAAAGTTCCTTATTCAAAGGAACTTTAACACAGCCTTATTACCAGGCTCAAGAGATATTAACTCGAAATAACTCTATTGCTTCCAAAATCCGAAGTGTGTTTATTTATCTTTATTGCGGCCAAGCCGCTATCTATGTTTAACTATCTATCATAGTTAAACCTAATCAAATGCACAACGTGTGGCCCTCAGCATATGTATTGAGGCCAACGTTAATTCTACACATCACGTACTGAGAGTCTGTTAACTCTCCGGGTACTACGTACCCATGTGTGCGCCACACCATGTAACCCCGTTACACTCTCCCCCACTAAGACGAGAACTTTCCTGTTCTCGAAACTTCCTCAGCGAGGTCTTGTCTTGTCAAGACGTTGGAGGACGTCTTCTGTCATCTCCTGCGTTGGCAGCTCGCCGAGCACATTAACGTTTTCGCATCTTGGATGCCAAACACGCCTTCGCCGGCCTACGGCCCAAGAACTTCTACGCCTCGCATCCCCGCCGTTCCGCGTCAGCTCCTCGAGCCACCACTCTCCTCTCTGTTACAGAGTATCACCGCGAACACCACCGCCGCCGCGGCCCTCGCTCCATGAGCCGACAGTCGACCAAGAAAGAAGACACAGGCTCGCCTGAGAAGCGCGTGCCGCGCCGCGCGAACGAACTTCTGTTCGAGGAGAACGATTAGGGCCAGAATGATCAGGGTGAGCCCATGGGCAGTGAGCCGCGCTCCAACCCCGCCTCTCCGAGGTCCTTCGTCAGTGCTCCGCGGTCGCCACCTCGGCGTGAGCTTCAGACGCCGAATCTGTTCCCAGAACGCGCCAACCCCGTACGTGCCTTGCCTCCGCTACCGTCTCGGTATGACGAGGAGTTGAAGTGGAACAGGATAGGCTGGCGGGGGTTGGTGTGTCGAGCGTCGAGCAGCTGCCCCGGCCCTGGAGATCTAGACTTGGGTACATCAAAGTGTGTGTGGCTCTAGAGAGCTCACGAACGGTAGAGTAAGGTAGCGCAGATAACTGAATCAATCTCATTCTATCTTTTGCATAATTAACCTTGTTAGCGCGCATACAAGAACTTGTCACGGTCCGAGGACCGCAGTTCAACATCGTCACGCTACGTGTATTCGGTAGCACTTAGAAAGTTTGGTACCAAAAAAATTCGGGCAAGATGCCCTTTACACTACAATTAAATTAGCCAACACGTAAACTGAGCTTTATCGAGGAAAGATGGCCAAGCTCTGGTGCGTGGTCGATGGTGAGGCTGGGAGCGCGTTCTCTGTCGACATTGACAAATGCAATGCCAGGGTCCTGCAGCTCTACCTGGCGAAGAAGGACGGCGCGTGGCTGACGCAAGGAGAAGTGGCGAACGGTGTGAGTGACACGACTGATCTCGAGCTGCTAGAATCAGCACGAGCGGAAATCGGGGATGTTGGGCTGGCAAGTGGCAAACTCGGCGAAGTGAGTGATGAAGAAGAAGCTGCTGGGCTGGGTCCTGTTCACGTGCTGGTGGTGGTTCCCTCTTCGATGGAGACTGAAGTCATACTAGTGCACGAAGACTTGCAGAAAGAGGGCGTGATCCAAGCTATTGACGACGATGAGCTTCAGCATCTGGTCGAGGAAGCAAAGAAAGAGCTAGAGCTGTATCGACAACAGAGGTCGCAATCGGGTACACGAACTCGGGAATACCCGCTACTACTGGCGTGTATACCCGGTTTCGGATTGGACACGGGTACCCGAACTTGGGTCGACAGGATTTCGGACTGGACACGGGTACCCGAACTGAATATATAAACTCAAAGCCCAAACAAAAAAGCTAAAATAGAGGGCAGAGTGTGGCAAAACCGTATACTATCCCCCAAATAGTACTTTTTGATGGGAAATTGGGACTGCCTCCTCCCTATGCGTAAGAATACTCATCCGGAATGGGGAGCGGACTGGATTTCGGGTACCCGAAATGGATGTCGGACTGGATACGGGTCCCTAACCGTGATGCAAAATGCGATCGGATGGACTGGGTAAACCGAGATTTTCCATTTGCGAGCTCTGATCGACAACGAGGGCAAGTGGTCAAAGAAAAGTGCTCAAATTACTGCCGAGAAGTATTGGACAAATTTGACGAGCTCTTTAGGGCTACAGTCCCTCTTCCATTTATTTGTGTAAATGGATCATCAGGCATGGGGAAGTCACAGCTCGCGTTTGCTTTGCATGGACAACAGCCGTGGTTTTACAGAGGGACGGAGCCAGCCAAAAATAAAGAAGGGGGCCACCGAGGTTAGGGTTAGATCATCACCCTCGGTTATGTGCACAGTTGAAGATGCCCCCCCCAAAAGGCACAAGTCGCAAGCAATTACCTGCTTTTTTAGCAAGCAATAGCGTTCATCACCAGAGGATCTACTCTCCCAAAGCGATAAGACACTGCTGACTAGACCTGCTGTATCGTCCCATGGCTCCTATGATGACTTAGGTTCTGAAGCTGCAGCAAGATGGTGTCAAGAGAACGGTGTTCCCGACAATCCACTCGATTGTCGAGTTCACGATTTCGTTCGCTGCGATCCCGTTGACCGCCCACCAAATATATTTTCGATAACACAACTTGTGGAAGACCCTAAACTGCGTCAGGGTGTAATTTTTGCGTACGCAAAGATGAAGCTGTTCCACCCACGGTTGACCAGCTATCCATGACGTTTATTTGGCAAGCGAGTGAGATCTTTTCAGTTCGAATGGTATGATAAGTACAAGTGGTTAGTGTACTCTGAGAAATCAGACGCTGTATTTTGCAGATGGTGCTATCTAAGTCGCGAAGCGGTGACTGCAAGAGATTCATCAGTGTTTGCACGCCCAGCGGTGGGATTTCATAATTGGAAAAAGGCGACGTCAAAAGATGGATTTCCAGCTCACATTGGAGAACCCTGTTCACGCCATCACAACGCCGAAGCAGCATACTACGAGATTCTTAGAGGTAGTTGTGACATTACAATGGCTCTGGAGAGAACGAATGCAACTCAGCGAGGGCAAAATCGGAAAAGAATCGGCCAAATTTTAGACGTGTGTCTTTTTCTCGCAAGACAAGGCATTGCTTTCCGCGGCAATAACGAAAAGATAAACACGGTCTCAGTTTTTTTAATTCTCAGAACTTAATATTTTTTACTAGCATTATCTGATATTTGCTTTATTAATAGGAGAGTTCCGATAACCGGGGTAACCTTTTGGAAATGCTCTCATTTATGGCCCAACGAATGCCAGATTTTGCTTGTTTGATGAATTCAGCCGCTGCCAATGCAAAGTATACCTCTCCAACTGTTCAGCGTGAACTGGTTCGCTGTGCCGCCGAGTTAGTGCGCGAACATATTGTTGAACCGGAGCTTGGCGATGGATACTTCTCTCTTCTAGTCGACGAGGCCAGTTGTGAAGCTGGAAAGGAAAACATGGCAATTGTCATAATTTTCTTTCCAAAAAGAATGGTGAAATGAAAGAACGATTTTTAGGTTCGGTTCATGTGCGAGACACATGTGCAATTTCGCTAAAGACGGCACTAATGGGTCAAATGACAATTTGGGGTGTTCAAATATCGCGTTGCCGCGGCCAGGGGTACGACGGAGCTTCAAACATGTCAACACAACGTGGATAAAAGCAGTTAACTTCTGCAACAAGTTGTCGGAAAAGTCAGCTCCCTGGACACGAAGAGGGTCAAGAAATAGAGGAATGGGGAGGTATGGTGTGCCCTGGTTCCGATCCATTATCGAGAGCTGAAATACGTAATCAAGAGTCTCATTATTATGAGGATGTTTAATTACCTATCGTGAAGGGAGTTGCTGTGGACTTGGAACGAAGATTTAGCGGGCAGATGTTGGATCTAATGGAGCTCTGCGGCGGATTGAATTCACAAAATCGTGTTGCTTAGTGGATTCCTGATTCAATCACTCGAATTGCAAGCGGGTATTATCCTGAAGACTTTAGGGGTCAGCTTGAGTCATTGAGAGCCGAGACTGTTAACTTCCGTGATTTTGCGATGACCGACACCCGCTTTTCTGGAACAAAAAATCTAAGCCAACGTAGCGTCGTCATGATGGCAACTGACACTCACACAATATTCCCACTCTTGCATCGAGTCGTGAATCTAGTTTGTACTTTGCCAGTGTCGACTGCGACCGCAGAACGCTCCTTTTCAGTCATGAAACGAGTCAAAACTAGACTACGAGCGACAATAAGCGACGAATGGCTGTCTGACCTTCTGCTTTTAAGCACCGAACGGGACCTCTCTGCATCAATCAATCGCAACGATATTTTAGACCGGTTTAACAGCGCATCTGAACGAAGAATTGCACTCTAAGGAAAATCAATCAAAATGTTTTTTCTTTATTATAACTTTGGAAAAATTTGAAGGGGGGCATGCCCCCCCCCCCCCCCCCAAATGACCCTGGCTACGCCCATGCCACGTATGCGTGCAGTGCGCTACAGTTTCGTGCGTTTGCTGGATCGATTGGCACTAAACGAGCGCCGCGGACTGATAACTCAAGAGATCAATGTGGACGAAGCCATGGGGAAGGCAGCGAAGCATGGCCACCTCGCATATATTCAATGGCTACAGCAGTTCCGGCCCGTGTCAGTCTTCGTACTCATTACTGCGGTAGAGTTTGGGCAACTGGAGATCGTGCAGTGGCTCCATAAGTACCGATCGGAACGCTGAATGTCTGCGGCGATGGATCGAGCAGCAGCCAACGGGCATTTGAACGTCGTAAAACGGCTACATTACAACAGACAGGAGGGCTGCACCTACGACGCCATGACTGGTGCTGCGGAGCTCGGTCACCTGGATGTGGTGAAGTGGCTCCTTCGCCATAGTGATGAAGGGTGTACAGTACATGCCATGGATCGAGCTGCTACTAACGGTCACTTAGACGTGGTGCAGTAGCTTGACGAGCATCGAGAGGAAGGCTGCTCTCGTCTTGCGATGGACTTGGCAGCCCAGAATGGACACCTGGAAATTGTCAAATGGCTGCATGAACATAGGACAGAAGGACGCACTGCCGCTGCGATGAATGACGCTGCTACGAACGGCCATTTAGACATTTTGAAATGGCTACATGAACATCGAGCAGAAGGTTGCACGAGTGTTGAAAGCGCGCCATGCAGGTGCTAACGGTCATTTGGAGGGGAAAATCTAAGGAGCTCGAGCTTAGGGAGCTCGAGCTTAGGGAGCTCGAGGTGCGAAAGACGTGCGAAAGGATCCTTACAATACCAAAATTTGTAAACTGGTCAGAGCAAAAGAATTGTGTTCACTTACTATGACAAATCGTCCCGACCCATTAGTTTGATGTCACTTGCCATTTCAAATGGTCAGAAACTTCAATTTTGAGGTATATTCCGCAGCTGCCATTCTGGAATTTCGAGGATGGCGAGAAAGGCTTCGAAGAGCAGTGTTTTTGCGCTGCGCTGCTCCAAGTGTAAGAAAGTATTCTCAACTTTGTACTCGTAAAATCGTCACGAGAAGAAGAAATTGGATTGTAGCCTGCGTGCCGTCAAGAAGCGAGAGGCAGAACGCAAAAAGTGCCGTAAAAGCCAAAACAAAGCATATTTTGCGCCGCAAGTGGGATGTTTCGCTAACCCGCGACCCACTTGACAAGGTCCTGGACGCTCTGCTGTCGAAGATACCAGGGAATCCAATCGAGGGTGTGGTTGCGAGCGTTGCTCAGCTGGAAGCCCGTCTTCGCGCTCTAACCCGAGTTAGCTAAGGTCAATTATTAGGTTGTATCTTTTTTATAATAGTTTTATGAAAACACGAATTTTGTGAATCCCCAAAATCGATCTTACTCAACTCCAAAACTGATCCGAAAAACGCCAGTAATGCTTTTAAAACTACCAAAAACGATCTTAAAGCACGTAAAGTACTCTTAATTAACCAAAACCCGTCTTACGGCGAACTGGGTAACTTATTGCCATAACACAAGTACCACGAATATTGGTGCAGTTTGGATATGAATTTATGAATATTTTTTGTGTATTGTCGTGAATTATATACCTTGTGGCTGGAGGCTGTTGTGTTTCTCTTTTTTCGGGTTTTAAAACGGTCTTTGTCCTGCAAAGCCCCAGCTCCGAGGTGGCAGGAATGCCTCATCAAATGGTGGATGCTGCGGATCTGCATCTTGGCTCCTATTTCGCGAAACAGTAGTTTGTTGTGAGGGCACTCTGGGGACGGGACGTGCATGGGGATGCACTTCACCCGACACCAGTAAGCCCACAAACGAAAATTGTGGGGTTGGATTTGGTGCAGGATGGTTGAGGTCCACACGCTCACTAAGAGTCGGCTCTCGAGCTGTTCCTGCAATCCCATGGTTCTTCTTGTGTAGATTGGCCTTTTGACGCTTGGCTCCTTTCTTGCGTATGATCAGCGCAGGTTACAATATTCTTGTCTGTACGTCCTCAGTGTTCCCCCGCCTCGTCAACCAGTGTTCATGAAAATGCTCAACCTGCAGCTTTTGTTGGCGTTCAGACTTAATAATGCCAATGAGGTCGTGAATGCAGGGCCTACCGTGGGAGTTCTTAAATACTCCAGTACAAGGGTCGCAGTCCTGCCGTCCCTGACGATGTCCAGCGCTTCTCTCCACAGCTCAGCAGTCTTGTTTAAGGCAAAGCGACTACTGTAGAGGACGACAGCAGAGTAGGTATCATCACGTAGAGCATGAGGAATCGTACCCACATCTTTTTCCACAGCTATGCGGGCGTTCTTGATGCATGATTCCCACCAAGGCAGAAGCTTTCGAAATGCTGTAAGTAAGTCACCACGCGATGATTCCAGCCAGTGTTTGCATTTGGAATGCGTGCCTTCGACAGGCGAGGTGTCACGGTATCCGAAGTGCAATTATTGGAAGTCCAACATCAAACGAGGTTTGGTTTGTATTTCCACCAGTGTTGGTCGAGATAATTTGCCAATTCGACGTTAGTTGATCGAATACTGCTGCACCGCTCGATAAAATCTGCTTCGGTCGGAGAATCTACAGCACTGTAATAAAGCTCCATAAATTGTTCCGTCTCTACCGTGTTGCCGTATTTGCCCTGGCCAGGAGCTGGCCTTGGATTTTCAACCTGTCCAAGAATTTTTCGTGTCTTCGCTAGAACGTTCCGATTCATGTGCCACCGACAGATTAGAGATGGGACAGAGGGGAACATAGCGTCCAGAGCGTTCATGCACGCTAGATCCCTATCCGTGAGTATGATCGACGGGTAAGATATCTGGTAGTCTGCCATCATGTTTTGAAGTTGGCGCAGTGCCCAGAGGAAGTCCTCTTTCTTCTCGCCGGGCAGCCAACATTGAGCTATTGGTAAGACCGAATTCATGTTGGTCATCACAATTACATTCAGTAAGGGTAGGTCGTACAAATTTGTCTTGTACGTGCAGTCGAGAATGATCACATTAGAATTCCAACTGTAAAATTGCCGAATTCCAGGGTGTGACCAGAGCAAATACCGAAGTCTGGAAGTCTCATAATCTACCTCAACCTTAAAGAAAAAGTTGTGGTCCTTCAATTTCTTCAAAAGAAATTCCGTTGGCGTGTCGTCACCGAGATCTTCGCGCCGTTTAGCATCCTTTCGATTAGAAATGTCCTTCTCGGTAATGCAAGTGTCGGGGTGAGCACTTCGGATGGTAGCAACTACAACCTGCGGCGAAACACCACCTGCCGTTTGTGCAGCCACCAAATCAGCTGTGGAAAGATCAGAAGCTGTTAACTTCTTCATATCACGACGTCGGTGCCCAGGGTGAAAACTTGGATCTTGCGAAGGAGGGTGGTTGTGATAGAGAGATCCATCGAGATGAACGACTTTCCACTTTCCGGTGACATCGTCTGGATCCACAGCTTCTAGACGGATTTTCATTTTACAGCCAGTCTTACTTGTTGTCCTTTGAACCCGAATGCGCTCTTCTTGCCGGAGTCCACGTGTGTTCTTTGTTTTCCCAAAATGATTGCACCGAAAATCTCGTTGTCGAATCTGCTTGGCCTTGTTCTTCTTGTTATGGGACTTGGTTACGTCGATAACTCATCTCCTGTTCCAGGAATGGAGGGCTTTTTCAGCTTCTTCATACGAGTCAAAAGTTTTCTCGGGCAAGGGTGGTATTGGAAAGCGCGTTGATGAAGGAAGGGGGGGGTGGCGTTTGTGGAGACGCCATATGTAAAAGTGAGGGATTTTGATGAATAACAAATGCTTACTATTATTAGAAACTTTCCTACGTCGTTTAAAAGTTCTGTTAAACGTTTTGGGATTGTGACGTAGGTCTATTTTTGGTCCTTTCGCATGTCTTTCGCACCTCGAGCTCCCTAAGCTCGAGCTCCTTAGGGCCATTCTCAACCGGGCTGTGCGGCCGCACCGCATTGCACGGTTCTGTACGGTGCGGCCGCATCGGTTGAAAAAGGGTTGTGCGTTCAATTTTGGCCTAACTAGCAAGAAGGCTCTGATTGGACTATCATTTCCAGTTGTTGAACCGACGGCGTACAAGAATCTCTAGCAGGCTTCTTGAAGAGTAAGAAAGAGATTTTCAAATGTTTCTTAGTGGAGTTATCATACTGATGTTGCTGTACCTGGTAAATAATAGTTTCTAATGTGGTCTGAAGGCAACCCTGAGGCCCGCTCCAGGAGACCACCACCGACAAACCCGTAGCCAAATGACCAACCACCACTTCTACCGCCTCTGATCAGATCTTCTCAGGCTGGTTACCAAGGTATAGCCCCGCTACAGCACCATAGCTCGTCGGTATTGCCTCCTGGCGGGACAGGCTCCGGTAGTGGCGCATCTATTATGAGTGCAAGCGCTTTTAGACCACACGCAGCGCATGACTTGGCTACCCTCCTTGGAGAAGACTCCGACAGCTCACAGGAAAGTCTTATATTAGGGAGCTCTAACAAAACTAAGCAAAACAGTTTAGTGACAGCCACATCCGCCCAAAGCAAGGACGCTACAGAAGCAGAGTCCCCGAATTACGAAAAATGGCTCGCTAAGGATATCAGAAAGGAATGTACACGTAGAGGGCTCCGACTCAAAACGACGACGCGCAAGGAGGAGCGCATTGAGGCGCTGAAACGTTTCGACGCTGCTATAACTGCGTACCGTGAGAAGCTACCGGGTGATGTTCTTCAACCAGCAGCTTCACAAGGAGATGCAATTCGCAGCAAACACTGTATG
This sequence comes from Phytophthora tentaculata, assembly GCA_033557915.1. Lineage (NCBI taxonomy): Eukaryota > Oomycota > Peronosporomycetes > Peronosporales > Peronosporaceae > Phytophthora > Phytophthora tentaculata. Next base: position 5,263,350 of record JAUCEA010000016.1, on the reverse strand, counting down.
TTTCGCCTGTTGAACATAATCTTTAGTGATGAGTTCGCATTGCGGTTTTGTAGAACAGGTAACGGGTTTACTATTCCTCTCTGTAGGCAAAAACTAATGTCTTGGTGCGCTTATAAGCGACACAGCTACACGAGCAGAGCTGGACGGTAAACTCATTAATGAGAGGAGTCAATTCAGATGTTCAAGCTGCTTTCGTTGATGAATGTCCTGACGAACATGAGCGAAATACGTTGGAGTTCGATGATGACGACTTCTTCATCGGGATCAACCCTAACATGGCCAAAAAGGACCACTCTGCAAAGAGTTGTTGTCAATGTGGAAAGAAGTCAACAAAAATTACGTAAATGCGGAGGCCAAGTTTCATTCTTCGGGGCAGAATGAAAATGACTTCAGAAAATTTGTCAACGGCCGCGGAGATGTATTGTATCTACGCAAATGGCTTCAGGTGCGTAAGTGCTAATTTGATTGCTTTGGTTTTCAGTTGCTAACACTAAGATTCAACATACAGCGAAAACCGGGTTTGACCTACTTTGTTAAAGGGGGCTTATTTTTTAAGGACGAGCTCGACACACTTGAACTCAAAACATCATCGAGTGCACAGCCAAAATCAACTTCAAGCGCAACCCCCTCAAAACGTAGATCACACGAGGCGTTAGAGTCCATGGTGTCATCCTTCAAGGTGTATGTTATGGATCGCCGAGATGAAGCTGGCCGTGAGACTAGCGGAACATTGCAGCAGCGATCGCAGATAATACAAATGATGGCTGATATCCGGACCCAGATATCCGATGTCGACAGGAAAATAACACTATGTCATGATGCTGAGTCTTCGGAGGCACTGATGCTCGAAGAAGACCGCTCAATCTTGATGGAGGAAAGGCTGAAATTGATTAAGCGACTTCGAGATACAGATATTTAGTCGAAAAATGACTGAAGGACAAATGAATCGAGATGTATTACGAATAATAGGATCGACCTTGTTGAATTATGCAAATATCATCAGCATGCTCCGATCAAATCTCAGTACCTTGACGTCTAGCGATATTATAAACTGGTCGTGGCAAGTTGTTGGCTTCAATGTGCTGCATGACAACGACTCGGGTCACCTCGTCTATTAGCTCGACCGACTCACCCCCTTCTGTTTCAAAGTGCGTGTGAGCGTAAGACAAGTCGCGGCTACCATTCCAATTACGTAGCTCCTGGCGCATTGCTTTTATGGATTTTCTTGCGCCAGCGGACTCCCGATTGCATGTTGGTCAATGCAAAAGTTGTGTAGACGAAAGCAAGCGTGGATGAGGTGGGGGCAGTTGGCGAGTCGAATACACAGAGGTTTGGATACAACCCTTCACTTATTAACGAGTAGTCCAAACGCCATTTCTATACGGATTCGGCACTGACTGAGGTAAAAGTTGAAGCTGTCTCTGTCAGGTCGCCCATTTGTCTAAGCTTGATTAAACGGCGTTAAAACAACTTTTGTCTGCGGATACGCATTATCAGCCACGACGAAATAAGGACCTCGAATGCGGGACAGAATCGTGCTCAACGACCACTGTGTAAAAGCAACAGCATCGTTTCTTCCTCCTGTAGCACGGCAAGCCATTGCGGTAAAACGACACAAGAAATCGCAACAAGCTTGCACATTTAGGCCGTAGCGCTGGTAGTGCCCAGAGAAGAAAGCAACAGCCCTGCCACAATCCTTGGCTCGGGAACCCGAATGGGGCACAACCATCCATCGATTGCGCCAATACACCCCGGGATAGCTCCCCCTGTACTGATTGAGCTAAAACCGGCAGCACTCCGCTCCATTTCGTCGTCTGTCGTAGGAAAATTAAGCGCTAATCGGTCGCAATTATTGATAGCTCGCATTACAGCGTGTACTATGCGGTAAAACCCCGCTCTGCTTGTTCCGGCAATCACTCTTATATGGTGGTAGCTGCCTCCAGCAAGCCAGCTTATACAAGTTTGCAGCATGGCTGCTGGAGATACGGGGGGCTCGCCAAGCGCACGTCTTGCGGACTGGATGGGGTCTACAGCCAGATCAGCTCCAATATAGCCAAGTAATCGCTCAAATCCACTCGAACTCATCCTGTAATACTGCTTGAACTCGCCCTCAAGCAACAAACGCTGGGCGTGAAGGTCCCATTACAAGCGTTCTCGAACCACTAGCATTTCACTACTTGCTAAGTTCACATGCTCAGCAACGACCATAATAATCGGTACAATCACTGCGCAGAACACTTCTGACTCCTGAGTTGACTGCATGTTGTTGTTGCTGTGGAAGGAGAGTTGGTGATGTCAAAATTAACAGCGCGATCCACTAATTCGCATGATTTTTACCTTCAATACAGAAGGCTCTGTGGTTGGTTAGTCCTTAGATTTTCCCATTTGGAGGTGCTCGAGTGGTTGTATGAACACTACCCGGCTGTGTTTCAGTTCTCACAGGTAAATATAATGGACGACGCAGCGTCTCGAGGACAAATGAAAGTACTACAATGGCTTCATGACAATAGTGTGGAAAGATGCACTAGTGGAGCGATGGACGGCGCTGCAGCCAGAGGGCACCTAGATGTGGTAAAGTGGCTTTATGTAAACCGTACGGAAGGATGTACTACAAAAGGAATGGATCTGGCTGCGTGCAATGGTCATTTGGAAATTGTACGATGGCTACATAAACATTCAAATGCTGGGTGTACGTCAAATGCAATGGATTTGGCAGCAAAAGGCGGTCACTTAGACGTGGTTATCTTTTTGCACGAAAATCGGTCGGAGGGTGGCACTTCTCAAGCCATGGATCACGCAGCGGAGAATGGTCATCTGGCTGTTGTGCGGTGGTTGCATGACCATCGTACAGAAGGTTGCACCACAGATGCCATGAAGGCTGCTGCTCGTAATGGCAATGTGCGGCTGCTGGAGTTCCTGTACTCAAAGCGCACCGAGGGATGCACGCTGCATGCCCTAGATAAAGCAGCTTACACTGGCCAACTTGCCAGTGTGAGATGGCTTTTAAGCCACCTCCCCGAGCAGTTCAACGAGCCGAAGCGAGTCAGAGAAGCAATGGAAGCAGCTAGACGGGGTCGAGCTGACCACGTCGTCGCGTGGTAACGAAGGCATGTTGAGACTCACATGGAACAAGAAGAGTCTATTAGAGCAGCTTAGCAATACCGCTGTCTTGTATGTGTGTCTTATACGGCTAATGTAACACTAAAACTAACGAAGATGTTCGATTAAAACTCATAAGTGAAGGATTTCTTGGCAATAAGTTCGGCGGCTTCCTTCTCCGCGTCTGGGTCCAACACCGCTACGTACTCGCTGTTTATTGCAGATGGAGACTGATCCAGCGTCAAATTCTGACCCCGTTTGCCCTTGCGAGACCCCATTCGCCGGCGACTCCCATTTTTGTTTGTAGCACCGAATAATGGCGCCGGTGATCCTTGCTGCGGTTGTTCTGGTTGATTCTGGGCTAGCTTCGCAGGACTGTTTGGCCTGCTTTGGCTGGGCTTCTGCGGATTCTCCGGTGCTGTTCCAAGCACATGAACTGTGTAGCTTTCCTCCTCTTTCTGTGATTGATGCTGAGGCGGCTGTCGGTCCTGAGGCTCGTTGTGCTGGATCTGCTGGTAGTTTTGCTGCCCGTGGTCCTGCTGAGGCGTTTTGTTGCTGATGATAAACGAGTTGCCGTTCTCGTCATACTCGACGTCCGTCAAATCCTTCATATCCATAACGAAGCGCCCAACATCGGTCACACAAAATAGGATTGACACACCGAGGGACGGGCCTGTCTTGATGACCATGTCGGGGTCCCAGACGAGAAACGCGAAGGCGTAGAACCACGTCAGGATCTTGCAGCGCAGCACGTTGCGCTCAAAGTTTTCGGGCGACGGGAAGATCGTGCGCGAGAGCTTGGGTCCGTACACAAGCATGGTGGCCAACACCATGGGCACCCACGCCAGTGTGTAGAGTGTCTGCAGCTCCTGCTCCGCTTGTACAGTCTCATCTGGACACTGGAAGAAAGACGCCACCAGCGACGCCGACAAATAAAACTCCAATCCGCACACCAGCATAGCCTTGAGAGAGTTCTCATAGAGCTCACCCAGGCCCTTCAGAGGCTGGTCCACCAGCTCACGCACGGCCGGCGCCATGGTCGCCACCGTTGTCGCCATCAGAAGCTGAAGTTAGTTATCAACCGGCTACTTACGCTGACTAGTAACGTACTTATTAGAATATCTCCACCACACCAAATACACAATTAAGACTACTTAATCAAGCACATCGACAGCACCATTCTTACACAACGCTTAATTAAGTACCCACATCCATCGTCAATCCGCATCAGAAGATTTAGACTTAAGGTGAAGCCATGGAGTTAGGACCGCTGCAATCGATCCTGTCGCTACTAGAGGATGACGTCGTCATGGATCCCAAGACACTGGATGCGACGCTATCTCAAGCTCTGAGTGGTGACGAGCTCACAGCAGCCGTTCGCGCTGCGTCCATCGCCCAATTGGATCAAATTCTAGCCCATGACACGCTGTTGGCTCTTCCGCTGAGCTTCTTGTTGCTCCTCTCATCCAAAGCCTCGAAGCTGGAGCATCTGCGTCACCAAGAAGAGATGGTTGAAGCACGCACGAAGCTACTGCAACAGACGTCGCATTTACTGCACCAGATTCCCGTTACTGTGGCGTCCAAGGAGCTTAAGAAGCTAAGTACGCTCTGTGACCAGTACGCACGACTGGCCGTGGACATGCAGCAGAGTATCAAGACCATTTTCCCGCTCAAAAGCTTCTTGCGGCGCTTCCACGAGGAAGGAAACGCCGCGCTGATCCCACTACACGCACAATTTCTGTATCTGTGTCTGCATTCCAAGTGTTATTTCGCAGCCATGGAGATCTTGGACCAGTAAGACAATTGTATAGATAAAAGGGGATGGAGACTATTCTAACGATGTTATTGCTATGTTTTATGGCCAGGTCGCTCGTGGAGATCCACTCGCAGTCGCATCTCGTCTCAAGCGTCGACTTCTTGGGCTACGCGTACTATGGTGGGCTTCTGTACCTAGGAGAGAAGCGGTACCAGGACGCGATGGACTTCTTTCAGCTCGCCATTACAGCACCCGCTGTCTCGCTCAGTGCCTTTGTCATTGAAGCGTACAAGAAGCTGCTTCTGGTAACTCTTATTTTCAAGGGTGAGGGTATTTTGCTGCCCAAATACACGCCGTTCGTGGTCACACGCCACGTGGAGAACCACAGCACGGCATACTCTGATCTGGCCAACGCCTTCGTGGTCGAAAAAGACTTGGCTGCGGTGCAGGAGGTCGTGACCAAGAATGAAGAGCTGTTTACCCAGGAAGGCAACTTGGGTCTCGTCAAGCAAGTGATAGAGGCGTTCAAGCAGCGGAAACTGCTTCAATTGAAGCGCACATACGCCACAATTGAGCTGACGGAGATCGCCACAGCTGCCGGGATGGCCAGCAGCGATGCCGTGGCTGCCGAGAAGATGCTGCTGACACTGATCGCCAACGGCCAGATGGACGCCGTTATCGACAAGCAGAAGGCCATGGTGCGCTTTGTGCTCGAGAACGAAGATGGCGGTACATATCACGATGAAGTGCAGGACCAGGCGACCAAGAAGCTGCAACAGGAGATGGAGAAGCTCGTGATGGTCGCGTCACAACTGCGTTTCATGGACGTGGAGCTCGTGACGAGTGCCAAGTTCCAGTCTCGCTTGCAGAAGGACAAGGATCGACGTTCGAGGATCAACATGCACAACCAGCAGAGCGAGGAACGTATGAGCATGGAAGGAGCCAGCGGCATGGACACGATGGAGTAATGCGATGGACTATTACGGTACATAGCTGCACTTGAGATACAAAAAACTCTATTGATTCTTACAGTAGCTTACTGCATGACGAGTGCCAGTTGGATCTTACGTTGACGTACTAACGAGACAGGGTTCTTCATGCGGATCACGCGACATAGTGCAGAGTTGCCAGCGTTGAAGACACGGTAGATACTGTACGTGGAGCCGTGGATGGCTGCCTGGTCCAGCTCGTTCATGCTGATCTCGAACACTCCTTTCTCCATGGTACGTGTTGACTTGACCTCGATATACTCGACCACTTTACCTGCAGATGACAGCGTGATGTCGTACGGGAGACCAGACTCTTCCTTCTCATTCACCCACTCGACAGTCAAGTTTGACTCACTGTCAGCCTGTTGCTGCTTGAGTTGATTGAACACGTACTCCTCGCCCCATCGACCGATAGCTTCTCGCTCCTCTTTCGTCATCGTGTTGGACAGTGACAGAGTCTGCATTCCTGAACCAGACGACGGAGGTAGCGGAGGATACGGAGCCCATTCTACACCTCCGTTAACCGGGAGAGGTGGGTACGTTGGTCTCTGCTTGTCGTAGTGTTCATGTCCATAGTTCGACGCTGGCAACGGTGGGTACTGAGCTCCTTGGTAGTTCTGCTGGGGTGGAGTGTAAAGCTTTTTGGTAGGAGCCTCTTCTGCCTCGATCTCGCCATCTTCCATGTCTTCAACAGCGCGTTTGCGACTAGAATTTCCAAGTGATGAAGACGTAAAGATGCCAACATCTTCCACTTGGACCCACAGTTTGTCAGCCTCAGTAGCAGGTAGAGGAGACAACCGCTGAGTCTCCACTAGCCATTGCTCTCTCATAAGTGCATTCGGCTGCAGTAAGCTGAGATACAGCAGGTTGGCAACGCTGGGAGCTACTTGTACACCGAAGAGCTTCCGACATAGCTCCATCAACACTGAAGACAGCGCACTCGTTTCTTCGTCTCCCGTCACAGACTGAAGGTATAATGTACTCTTCGATACATCGAGGAAGCAACGAGACTGCGTGTCAACACCGCGACGAAGACTGAAGGAGTTTCCGACTCGATACACCACCTGAAAGCCGTCGTGGCCGTCAACCAGGACACACTGAAACTCAGTCGCCAGCCTTGCTATCGACTCGTGCTCCAGTTGATCGTACAAGTGCCGGTGATTGTGGAACAGGAATCGTTGGGCCAGAGCGAACGCTGTGCGAATCTTGTCGTGGAACGCCTTGCTCGCAGGATGTTTCGTACTTAGCACACTGACTTCGTACTGCAAGTTCTCTTTCAGTGACTTCATACCACAGAACTCGATGAGGAACTGACGTACAAGTGTCGCCTCGCTGCTCTCTTCACTCGGTTTAAAGTAGCTCCACGGGAACAGTCCAAGCACTTGCAGATGTTCAGCTTGTAGATCTTCCTTGGACAGCTCCGTTTGGTCGTTAATGTACATCTCGACAGCTGATGTCCACTGGGTTATATCGATCGTTGGGAAGAGGTTCAAGTGCTGCACACTCCTCTGGAACTCCGCATCATCCTTATCAGCCGAAGTGAATGCACTGGCCCACGCTTTGACCAAGAGCTGACCGAGCTTCACTAGCTTTTTCCTTCCCTTCTTGTCCAGCTGAGAAGAACTTGTGAAACAAGAGAAGACCTTACACCACGTGGTCGCATGCGTCTCTAGATGAGAAGATACATTCGAAACCTTCACAAAACTGAGCAGCGCGTCCAGATCATCATCGCCCGCAAGAGATTCAAGCTGGACCACCCTAATGTCCTCGTCCTTAGGTTTGCTGCCACTGTCAGTCGACGTTCCCTTAGCGAGAGACAGCATCAGCTTCTGCAACTTGCGTTCGTTCTCGTTTGTTGCTTGGACAGGTTGATCCTTAGAGCTGCAAAACACGAGACCACAGCTAGGCCCACTGACACTCCGTACTGGCAGCCACGAGGTCGACTTCAACGTCTTCTTGATCTCCTTCATCTCCACCTTCGATAGTGAACGCTTCTTCACTTTCTTGGAGAGCGCACACAAAAACGGAAGCAGCTTCTTCTTCCATGCTTTAGTGTTGTCACTTCCACTGCGCTTGGTCGAGAAATATCCATGCTGTTCGATGATCCTCTCGCACAAGAATGAGACTGACGGCTTCCGCTGTACACCACAAACGTCCGTGAAGAACTCGCACAGTGTTTTAGGATATAGAGTCTCCAGAACGACCAGCTCTCCGTTGTGTATAAATGATGTCCACACTGCACTATTCGTACCAATGAAGCGATTCTCATGGCCAGGAACGAAGAGAAGTGCTTTTTGTGTGAACATCTTCATAATCTTCTCTCTGCATTCATCAGATGTTTGGCTTTCTTCCCACAGGAACGAGTACATGCGGATCATCTGATTAACCTCCAGCGAAGTTGAGTCTACTGAGAGACTTGAGATGGCGGAAAGCACATCAGCGACCGTCACAACAGATTTCAGGCCAAGGACATGTCTGGAGAAATCCTCGCTCTTCCAGACCATCGAGCTAAACGTAACCATAGCAGACGTAAACAAGCGTGTGACCGTCTCAGTCGACAACCACAGATCAGTCGAGCAATGAAACTGGTCATCGGATCCTTCTAACCAACGATACTGTCTCCACAAAGCGACAGCCTCGTCCAGGTTTTCACTAGATCCAGGGTTATCTCCACTGCTATCACCTTTCGCTCTCCAGTGCTTGTCCAGATACGCTGCTAGACGTGTCGAAATGTCTCGCTTCACTGCAATATCATCTTCAGCTTCAATCCACTCGAGTAATTGCTTCATTCCAGCTTGCGAACGTGCATCTGACGGAAGATTTGCAACATCGAACAACATCGGCAACTCGCAAACATTTACCAGCAACTGTCGCCACTTTTCATCCACAGAATCCTCACTGTCCGAGAAATAATTTCCAGACACAATAGCAAGCACGTTCTCGTCTTGATCGGAGACTTCCAACTTTGTTTTAATCCACTGAACTAGCTCAGTCATTTCTCCATAAATTGATGGCAAGACGACGAACAACTTTTGGCTGTCCACAGCAACAACGCGGTCGCTCATCGTTGCAACTGCCATGTTGGCCTTCACATCTGCATGCATCGAGCAGTTTCTGCACGTTGCGAAGTGAGAGGCAAGGAATCGTCCGTACTCAATCACAGCGCCACTTTCCAGCTTCTCCTCGCACCTAGTCTCGATCGGCGATCGTAGCGCAGCCATCTTTGGAAGAATATGATGGCGAATCAACTCGTGGTCTTCCACCACGTGTATCCCCACATCGTTCAACAGGAACGCGCGCAGTTTTAAGTTCTTGCTAACTGCCTTCGTAAATATATCGTCCAGAATATGAAGATCGCCGAAAAACGCGTACGAATTCTCACATCGAGAAGAACCATCACCCTGAATTTCCGACACGAAGAGTGAGTCGTGACTGTCAGCTAGTGACACCCACGCAACGATGCCTTCCGAGCTGGTCTTCTGCAATGGGAAGCACTTGATCAGCCGCAGTTCCTGACGTAGTAAGCTCGAATGTCGATCCTTTCGCCAAAGTTTTGCAAGCAGTGTCAATATTTTCACCGTCCAGTTGATGTCGTTCTTTTCCGTCGATAGCGACAGCACTCGCATCAAGTGAGACGCGTGAAGCTGCTCGATCCGCAACTGGGTTTTCATCGACACCGACATTCCAAGAGAGAGAGCAGCATGCAGGAAGCGCTTGTTAAACGTGGACACAAGGACTTCTTCACTCAGTACTTCCAACAACATGGCCATGCTTTCACTCGTATCACTTCCCGTGACTTCACTGCAGTCAATCAGCTCCGCTGGCTTGTACAGTTCTATCGGTGAAGACGACGCAGACGCCAACCACTTAACTTGTCGTAACTCACGCATAACTTCCGGGATGATACCTCGGAAAGGTGCCTGTACCTCGTTCTCCAACGGCAGTAACGACAGCAAGTGTGAGATCGGAGAAATCTTTTTCTCTTCACTGGCTTCAAGGCTTGATACGTAGCCGCTTACAGCATCACGCATAAGCTTCGGGAACTTGGAGACAAGCCACTCGTTCCAGTCACTGCCGTTCATGATCGCCTCTCGAGAGCTTGGGATTTCAAAGTCTCCTTGTAGGATAAAGCGGAAGCCGTACGAGCGCAGCGGCAAGTAACAGAACACCTGCTGAAGTGGGGGTCGATCGCCTGTACTAAAATCTTCTACAGGGAACGCCAGCGCGATCTCCGTTGTGTGACTTCGGTTGAACAACTGCGGCGGCTCGAGTGTCTCCTTGATCACCAGCCACTTCTGTTGCGTGACCTCCACGCTGTTCTCGCTCTTCACTTGAGAGTACAACTGAACCAACTGAGTGTTGGCTTGAAGCTTCGTCTCCTTCTTGAGGAAATGAAGCGCTTGTTCTCGCGTTGAATCACGTAGTCGGAGCTCACGAATCCGTCGAAGGAAGAGCAGTATGGACGGCTCAAACGCCATGAGAGACTGTGAAATATCATTCACTCTTTGTACCGATGCATCATTCAAAGGCAGCACAAACGTCGTGCCTCGACGCTGCCTCCACTGTGTCGTATCCTCCAGCCAATACGGCAAGATGTAGCCCATTCCAGTCCCGTGCTTGGAGTTCTTGGCGTGGAAGCAGATATGAAACCCGTTCGAATGAACCTGCGGGTTGTCTGAGACCTTGAAAACGCTCTTAAAGCCGATGCCTTTCTTGCCAATACTCGCTTCAGAGTCAACTGCTGCCTTGGTAGACGCTCCCACGTCACAAATCGCTTGGATATTCGCTGGTGCAAAGCCCCGTTCGTTGTTGTAGAAGACGATCTCCTTGTCTGTCAGTGTGAACTCGCCCAGAGGAACCACCGCGTCGTCGTACGTGTTATCGTCAGCATTCTGCAGCAACTCAAGGACGAAGTGCGTACTCTCGCTGTACAGCTCCTCACTGAGTCGTTTGAGCGCACGCTCCAGTCGCTGCTGCTGGATAAGCAGCACTGACGTCGTGGCTTCATCCTGAATCTCTAGTCCAACGCCAAACTGCTTCTTTCGAAGATCATCAATGAACGAGCGGCAAGATCCCGAGTCAGTACTGGCCTCCGTTAAAGAGACATCCTCCATCTCCTGGTCATCGGAAAAGCTTGGTTCTTCGGAATCGGCAGTAGTCAGGACGCTAGTAACCACGCTATCTTCACCAGCGTTAGCAGCGTCAGTGGAGGGCACAGCATTAATCTCAGTACCATCCTTCCCACTACTTTCGTCGATGATCGTATCCGCCAGGTTCTCGCGAATAGCACACCATTGCTCTGTCTGATCCGCCCATAGCGGCGCTGAGCTGTGGCTGGATATGAACACAAGCGTTTTCCGTTCAGCATCACTCGAGCAAGTCTTCCAGATCTGATCAGCAGATCCCCACTCATTCGAGCCATTAGACTGACCAACTACACCAAGTAGCAACGTCAACACGAAGTCAGCGAAGTCGACTGGAGTCTCCATGAGAATTTCCAGCACCAAACGCTTGGAATAGTCTCCATCCTTGGACAAATAGGCGCGTAGATGAGCTTGTACGAGCTGTTTGGGGAAGTTCGCTTGGCCCTTACACGTCACCAGCATCGACACCAAGTGGACGGCCACTTGGCTGGCAGATACTCGAGTCTTCTCTTGCTGCGCTCGTGTCAGTAGCAACTCCAGATCGGACGGCGTCGACTTTTCGTTGACGCGCACTATGGCTCCGTTCAAACAGGATACAAACATAAAGTTGCTGGACGGTGCATGATCAAGTAGAATCATTTCATGCACGCGGATAAACGAGAGCAAAGGCCCACACAGCGGGGCATAGCGCTCTTGCCAATCCATATACAACGATACATCAACCAAGAACGGACATTGGCGCAGCTTCTCGAGCGCTTGCTCCGTCAAGGCCTTTTGTACTAACTCACCTGTCTCTTCGATGCTGCCGTCGATATGATTCAGGTCCAGACTGACGGCGTACTTGACTACTGACGTCTCTTCTCCATTGTCGGCCAGCTTGATCATCTCTTCGACACTGGGGAGTCCGCTGTCTTCAACAAGAGCACGTCCAAGCTGCACCGACAGTCGGCGTGCTATCCATTGCTGTTGCTTTTCACTGGAAAGTGAAGACAAACTCGAGGACGCAGCGATCGTAGCACGGCATTCGCGAATAAATGGCAGCAATTCTTCAATCTTCTCGCTCGTAGTGTGCGCTGAATCTATGCCACTGCTACTCGTCTCCGAAGAACGTAGTAGGTCTAGTAGCCACTTGCCAGCGCTGGCTTCAGCGTCGGAACCATCCAGAAGCTCCGGCAAGAGCTCTAACACGGATCGTCGTCCAGCCCATGAGATAGCATTGCTCTTCGCTGCAAACTTGCTGGTCAAATGTTGCTCTAACGACGAAAGAGTCAGCAGCACGTCCTTCGCTGTCTGTGGCTGGTTATCGCTTGACTGCTGAGTGATCAAGAAGCTCTCGACCTCAGTCTTCACGTCTTCGAGCGTCACATCCAGTTCTTTGTTTAGTTTCGCAAACCTGGAGGCGAATGGATCACTTGGCATGACGGGAAACTCGTCCGACGTCTTGGTCTCCTCTGGTTCAGCTTTATCCTTTTCTTCTTCATCTTCTTCGTCGCTTGACTCGACATGGCACTTGCAAGTGCACGAGCAAGTGCACGAGTCCTTGCCCAGACAGCAGCAATCACACTCTTCTTTATCACTTTCCGCCTCTTTCTTCACCTCCGAGTCATCTTCATCCGGTATTTTATCGTCACTCAGTAGCAACGCGTACGTCTTGGCCATAATACTACAGACAACCCACGTCACAACCTTCAGTCTCGAGTGGTGTTTGCTCTTCTGTGAGGACATTAAAAACCGCGTCAACTGGTTACGAAGCTTCGAGTCAGTCTCCGCGATCTCCTGCGACGAAATCGGTTTACGGAATTTCTGTTGATTCTTCGCATCCGCAGCAGCTTTCCGTCTCAATACGTTGTCCAGATACACGTCGACATCCGTGACGCGCTTCAGCATGTCCAGCGACAGCGACTGCATGCTCTTCTTGGCTCCACGTCTCTGCTGTAGACCTTCAGTCTCATCCTGTGTACGTGCATTCGTCTGTTGTAGCAGTTCCTCCAACGCTTGTTTCCTGTTATCATCACTGAACTTCTCCTTTGTAAGACGGAACATTTTCTCCGCAACTTCGCGCTGGAATTGCTGCTCCAGCGTCTTGATCTCCTTCATCTCGTGGTTGGATACTCGACGCAACATTCCCACGTAAACTCCGAAGCCATTGGGGTCAATAGCCACGCCCATTGTCTGTGCGTTGGGCTGTCTGTATTGCTGAGCTAGGAACTGCAAGAATTCGTTCAGATCGATGTGGGATGACGCCCGGAACGCGTCGTGACCCAACATTTCCTCGAATTGGCGTAAAGCAGCCAGCACGTCTCTCGTTGTGACGGTTAGCATGGCTCTGGGCGAGTTATACAAGTGCTGTACTGCTTCCGTATGCAGAAAAGAGTTGCCCAGCTTGAGCTCGTGGAAAGAGCGCAGTCCTTCGTGCTGTAAGAAAGCCTGGCGGCACTCGAAGAGCGTATTAATGCGCCGACTCTGCATGAAGCAGGTCACGAATGTCCACACGCGTTGGTTCACAGTGTGCAGCTGTCTTAGCGCTGGTAATTGCAGTGGGCTCATGCCCATGAGCTCCTCAAACGCACTGACATCTATGTTGCAACGGCTATTAGAACGCAATAACAGCAGAAAGGCACCGATTGGACGTACGGAAATGACTGCAGATGGCGCGCACCACCACGTCGAGCGTTAACGCGTTGGGAGGCGCTGATGGACTCGATTGATTAGCGCGAAAGGCTTCAATGAAAGCCACAACGTCTCTCTGGGCTTGTGGAGCGGCTCTGGGCTGTTGATATGGAGGCTGGTAGTAGCCCTGCTGGCTGGGGTCGTAGCCATCTCTTTGGTCGCCATGCTGCTGCTGGAAGCGCTGCCAGTTGTTACGCCCGCCACGGCCCCCGCGCATTGCTGCAGATGATGCACTGACGGTTGGTGTCACACCAATGGTGTGTACGTGGAGCCCAAAACAAGCTCAATCTGTAGCCCAAAATACAAGTAGTGCACCCGTCGAGTTTTTATTTTTCTATTTATTTTAATTTAAAAAGAATGGAAAATAATTCTCTGAAATTTATTTCAGAGCTAAGGGGATCCGGTTGGTGTTTTAATTTCCATAAAATAATAACCCGGGTATTTATATCCGAAAAATGTCATAATTTCATGAATCGCGATACACAAATACAGTGAGACAGTACCATGATGGCCATGGACATCTATACCTGTGTTGAATTAATAAACTATACAAATGCTACCTGTGTCGTCGCCCTCGCACTTAAGTACGCCTATTTTAATATGGAATGTTGCACGAACTATTCGCGTAAATTAATACCTGTCTGGATGGCGGGTAAGTGCGGACAATAGGTTTTCAAAGGTGTCGTTTTGCTCCTATCGCTCACAGTGTATGATGTATGCACTTGTTGCCTGTAGGCGAGAACACTTCATATGACAGTAAGTTAGCAGGCAGTACGTGCCGCTCGAGTTGTCCATATCGGGCATGAAGATCTTCCTAAATATCCCAACTGGGAGATGATCTTCAACCTTACAACTTTGGGGCCATTGCTCATGCCCGACTTGCTTCTCAGGCAAACAAAAACCACCACGCTAAGAGAGAACAAGCCTCGTATTTTGGTGTGCCGCATAGAAATCTCATTCTGAATAGCAGTAAAGCTGCGGCGCAGCCCAAATCATGTTATTTGAAGCCGAATCAGGTGAAGCTTAAGTAAAGCGAATCAGATGACAGTGAGCTTAAGAGAGAGAAGACAGAAGCTGACTACTTTTCATGAAAAGGCTAAAAAGAAGGCTCACTTTTAAACATAGCAAAGAGGCAGAGCATGCAAGGGAGGGGTATCCTTGCACGGTCGCGGCGTTTGTCTTTGGCCTGCACGAACCTGGATCTATGATGGTGGTGACCCGATAAATCAACGTAAGCCTTTGAAGTACTAATAATATCATGTTGTCAGCTAACTGAAATAACATTTATTTTTTCACAGCATTGTTCAGTGCGCATCATCACGTATTTCATTGTAACTTGTGTGTTGACTACTAACATGAATGCGTCTAGAAGGCTATAAAATAATCGACCATTGATTGGCAGATGCTGCGGCTGCCAAGCAGGCGCAAGAGATGCATTTAAAGGTCTAGGTTTATCATGAAAATGGTTTTGAGCTTACAGCTTCGAATTCCAGCCCGAACATCGGTAAGTTGTGGTGTACTGACATGCCGACTAAGTGCTGCAATGCATGTGTTTTTGATATCATACTAAATGAAAACAGAAACAGCATTTCACGAAGAAGCACCACAATACTTGCAGTGTAAACACTTAACAAATGCCTCTTTTTTTTCAACTTGCGCCATTAGTATAGTATTTAAGTGTTGCTGGCGGAACTCAAAGGGCTACCTCAACCTACGCGAAGCCCTCACAGACTTTTGTCACTGTCGCAAATAATGGGCGCAAGTCGTCCGCAGAATTTAAATATCAATAGTTCACTGATCATCCTGTCGGTTTTTGAGACAGTGAATGTGCTGCTGTGTATTACGGCAACGGACAGCGATCCGGAGAGCGTGAGCGTCGTGATGGCGGCCTCGAATTTCCAGTTCTACCTCGGGTTGCTGGGTCTGCTGTCGTACTTCTCGATCGAATACTTCCGCCACAGCATTCGCGACGAGAACTGGGTTCACCTGGGCTGGCCATGGTACCATATAACCTGACGCTCACGCAGCTATCGCTTGCCGAGTTTTTGATCTGGAGTGTAGGTTGTCCTATCTCGACCACGTTGGTGCTGGCGGCTTTTCAAAGCTGTTGGGAGGACGTCCACAGGGCACGCTCATGGGTCTGCTCGGCTCGACCGCATGCATTTCACGCAGCGTGCTTCCGTTGCTGCCTGCTGTGATGTCGACGCTGGAGTCGGTGTTTTGAATTAGCATCGTGCTCTGCGCGAGCAGTATCGTTCTTTTGTGGTGGTGCACCGGACTGGTGCACCGAACGAAATTGGCGATGCTGGCTGACGTCGAGAACGCCTATAGGGTAGTATCACCTTTGAACGACCCTCGCTCTCCATTGGGCTCGGACAAAGCCGACTTTCCAGAGAATGATTAAAGCACTTGCACTACAGGAAATCTTAACCTTCACAACGTAAATAGGGTTTGTCTACTACCTAAAAGGTAGGGAATCGCTAACATTAAAAAGGAAAAGGGATGATAAATTTCAGAGCTTCTTCGGGCGAAGCACGACTTTGTAATTTTAGTCCAGTCGTAAATTAAGAGTCTTGGTGTCTCATGTGTTGCCCCAGTTATGGGAAGTGCTCCAAAATTGTTATCTAATAACTTCAGGTGAACACAAAAAGTGGTTTATTATACAAAATTAAAAGAAATATATTTAGAATTAAAATCTGTATTGTAATTATTTTGTTTTACTACAGTATAATTTGAAGTACAGACAAACCCTTCCGTAGCCATAGCTCCGGGAACCAGCATTTTATTCCTAGCTAAGGGCATTCCTGTCGTGGGGTGGCTCAGCCAGGTGTACCTTCGAAATCGTACATTTTCAAAAGCCAACTGAGCACGCGCACGCTACCATTCATTTCAATTCTTGCGTTTGCGGTCCTCCCGGGTTCTCCCTCATTCTTCAATTGAGCTAGTGCCACCAAGATGCCAGTCGAACCCAAGTCAACCCGCATCACACTCACCAACGCCCTGCTTTTGCAAATTTGGCAGCATCATGCCGCCCACCCCAACCTGTTACAACAACAGCTAGCCGAGTGGGCTCACTCAACCTTGTAGCTGCCGCAGCGGTCATCTCAAGGGACAATCTCTAAGCTACTGAAACGTAAGAAGGCTCTGAAGGCACTGCCTTCTTCCCAGCTAACCGTCAAGTCACGGCATGAGGTCCAGTTTCGAGCGCTAGACACAGCGCTGGCCGAGTGGGTGGGCTGGTGCGAGAAGAAAGGAGTGATTGTAACCGGCGATGCCATCAGAGCAAAGGCGTCTCGATTTGCAGCGATCCTCAAGTTGGAGGCGCCACCTGCGTGGTCGAATGGGTGGCTTTACAGGTTCAACTTTTGGCATGGGCTCGGCAGCATTACGGCCCATGGTGAGGGTGGGTCCGCTGTGTACGCCTCGGTTAGTGACCTGCAGCGTGAGCTAAAGGAATATGAGCTAAACATTTTTAGCATGGGCGAGACCGCTTTGTTTTTCTCTATGCCGCCTGACCGAACCCTCGCCAGAAAGCGCATGTCCGTCAAAAAGAAGGACATTTGTTAAGTGCTGGAGACACACTGGTCTACTAGATTATTATGCGTGTGAATACAGTGAGCCAGAGGAGGAAGACCCCGTAACCGAAGAGCTAGCTGCAATGCTGTCGCGCTTACATGCGTCCGATCCGATGTCGGTGGCGGAACTGCTGAATCCTCCAGATGAGAACGAGTACGACGACCCCACCGATAAAGAGTTCTGCGGGATCGAAGTGGAGAACGTTACTTACAGCATTTCGAAAGCTTCTGCCTTGATGGGAATCATAAATCAAGAACGCCGGTATAGCTGTGGAAAAAGATGTGGGTATGATTCCTCATGCTCTACGTGATGATACCTACTCTGCTGTCGTCCTCTACATTAGTCGCTTTGCCTTAAACAAGACTGCTGAGCTGTGGAGAGAAGCGCTGGACATCTTCAGGGACGGCAGGACTGCGACCCTTGTACTGGAGTATTTAAGAACTCCCACGGTAGGCCCTGCATTCACGACCCCATTGGCATTATTAAGTCTGAACGCCAACAAAAGCTGCAGGTTGAGCATTTTCATGAGCACTGGTTGACGAGGCGGGGGAACACTGAGGACGTACAGACAAGAATATTGTAACCTGCGCTGATCATACGCAAGAAAGGAGCCAAGCGTCAAAAGGCCAATCTACACAAGAAGAACCATGGGATTGCAGGAACAGCTCGAGAGCCGACTCTTAGTGAGCGTGTGGACCTCAACCATCCTGCACCAAATCCAACCCCACCATTTTCGTTTGTGGGCTTACTGGTGTCGGGTGAAGTGCATCCCCATGCACGTCCCGTCCCCAGAGTGCCCTCACAACAAACTACTGTTTCGCGAAATAGGAGCCAAGATGCAGATCCGCAGCATCCACCATTTGATGAGGCATTCCTGCCACCTCGGAGCTGGGGCTTTGCAGGACAAAGACCGTTTTAAAACCCGAAAAAAGAGAAACACAACAGCCTCCAGCCACAAGGTATATAATTCACGACAATACACAAAAAATATTCATAAATTCATATCCAAACTGCACCGATATTCGTGGTACTTGTGTTATGGCAATAAGTTACCCAGTTCGCCGTAAGACGGGTTTTGGTTAATTAAGAGTACTTTACGTGCTTTAAGATCGTTTTTGGTAGTTTTAAAAGCATTACTAGCGTTTTTCGGATCAGTTTTGGAGTCGAGTAAGATCGATTTTGGGGATTCACAAAATTCATGTTTTCATAAAACTATTATAAAAAAGATATGGGCATTGGAATGCATTTAATTATTAAACTAATGTCCTTTTTTCTGTTGATCGTTGTACAGTTCCGTTTCAGACGAGGGAATACTTAGCAACCATATTCTTTTTTTTTAACGCCTGAAATGTTTGATTTATGACTGAGTAGTTTCTTAACGTCTACAACCTAATAATTGACCTTAGCTAACTCGGGTTAGAGCACGAAGACGGGCTTCCAGCTGAGCAACGCTCGCAGCCCATTCTCTGCTTCGCCTCCAGTATCCTCGGATGCACCCATCGAGTTATCACTCACGGGAAGTCACCACGCGATGATTCCAGCCAGCGTTTGCATTTGGAATGTGTGCCTTCGACAGGCGAGGTGTCACGGTATCCGAAGTGCAAGTATTGGGAAGTCCAACATCGAACGAGTTTTGGCTTGTATTTCCACCAGTGTTGGTCGAGATAATTTGCCAATTCGACGTTAGTTGATCGAATACTGCTGCACCGCTCGATAAAATCTGCTTCGGTCGGAGAATCTACAGCACTGTAATAAAGCTCCATAAATTGTTCCGTCTCTACCGTGTTGCCGTATTTGCCCTGGCCAGGAGCTGGCCTTGGATTTTCAACCTGTCCAAGAATTTTTCGTGTCTTCGCTAGAACGTTCCGATTCATGTGCCACCGACAGATTAGAGATGGGACAGAGGGGAACATAGCGTCCAGAGCGTTCATGCACGCTAGATCCCTATCCGTGAGTATGATCGACGGGTAAGATATCTGGTAGTCTGCCATCATGTTTTGAAGTTGGCGCAGTGCCCAGAGGAAGTCCTCTTTCTTCTCGCCGGGCAGCCAACATTGAGCTATTGGTAAGACCGAATTCATGTTGGTCATCACAATTACATTCAGTAAGGGTAGGTCGTACAAATTTGTCTTGTACGTGCAGTCGAGAATGATCACATTAGAATTCCAACTGTAAAATTGCCGAATTCCAGGGTGTGACCAGAGCAAATACCGAAGTCTGGAAGTCTCATAATCTACCTCAACCTTAAAGAAAAAGTTGTGGTCCTTCAATTTCTTCAAAAGAAATTCCGTTGGCGTGTCGTCACCGAGATCTTCGCGCCGTTTAGCATCCTTTCGATTAGAAATGTCCTTCTCGGTAATGCAAGTGTCGGGGTGAGCACTTCGGATGGTAGCAACTACAACCTGCGGCGAAACACCACCTGCCGTTTGTGCAGCCACCAAATCAGCTGTGGAAAGATCAGAAGCTGTTAACTTCTTCATATCACGACGTCGGTGCCCAGGGTGAAAACTTGGATCTTGCGAAGGAGGGTGGTTGTGATAGAGAGATCCATCGAGATGAACGACTTTCCACTTTCCGGTGACATCGTCTGGATCCACAGCTTCTAGACGGATTTTCATTTTACAGCCAGTCTTACTTGTTGTCCCTTGAACCCGAATGCGCTCTTCTTGCCGGAGTCCACGTGTGTTCTTTGTTTTCCCAAAATGATTGCACCGAAAATCTCGTTGTCGAATCTGCTTGGCCTTGTTCTTCTTGTTATGGGACTTGGTTACGTCGATAACTTATCTCCTGTTCCAGGAATGGAGGGCTTTTTCAGCTTCTTCATACGAGTCAAAAGTTTTCTCGGGCAAGGGTGGTATTGGAAAGCGCGTTGATGAAGGAAGGGGGGGTGGCGTTTGTGGAGACGCCATATGTAAAAGTGAGGGATTTTGATGAATAACAAATGCTTACTATTATTAGAAACTTTCCTACGTCGTTTAAAAGTTCTGTTAAACGTTTTGGGATTGTGACGTAGGTCTATTTTTGGTCCTTTCGCACCTCTTTCGCACCTCGAGCTCCCTAAGCTCCAGCTCCTTAGATTTTCCCCTTTATCTTTACTCAAGCCCACGCTTAATATTAATAATCGCGACAACTTCACTTTGACTTTGTCAGTAGATCACACCTAGCGGGTAAGCACACTGCAAATATCGCATGAATATTGGATGGAACACGAAGTAGGACTACCGCTGCGTGCAAGAAGCCACTTATCAGCTGTACACTCGTCCAGTCCGTAGTGTTTATAGTCGGTCATCTTGCCGTGTCCTCTCCGGTCTGTCTCCGATTTCCTTTCCACACGGAGAAGCGCACAACTCTCCTATGTACGTGCCAACTTCATCATCCGAGGTTCATAAGGTGCTGGCGCTGATCTCGCGCTCGTGCAAGGAGCAGAACTCTCCCGTGGCTAACGCGATCTTCTGATAGTAGCGGTCGCAACACTTTTTGACTGTTGACAGAAGGACACATGAGTCAGCAACACGTTTTCTTCACCGAAGTGCAACTTTCCGCGACGTACCGCCGCCATGTGCCCAACACAGTCCGTTGCGCTTTCCTGGGTGTTCACACCAACTCACTCGACAGGAAACTTTCCCTTGGCCCTCACCGCCGATATCACCAGCACTTGACTCTTCGTTATCCGTGGACGGGTCCGTATTCTCCTGCTCCCGATCCTCTTCAGACTCCGCGTCGTGATCTACGTCTTGCCACTCCTGGTCGTCGTGGAATTGTCCGCGCTGTCGAGACACCCCGCGATATGTGTCCTGCAGCGATGGCAGGTCTCTACTGTACTATTTTCTCGGCTGCAAGCCATGAAATTGGCCCTCGGTTGTCAAGCGCGTGTTCATGCAAAGAGGTTGCACCGCGACGCTGGCCACGCCCCGTTGGGTATCGCGGGCTGCTGACTGAGAGGCACCACTCCCATCGGCTACACCATTACCTGCCAAAAAAACTATCAGCTCTAGCACAGGGTGCATCTGCAACAGCACGCTTCGTACCTGTCTGCAACGGCATATTGCGAACTGGTTCAACCAGTTAAGCTCATCCAATCTTGCTGCATAGCTTACGCGGAGCAGACTTGCGTTTAGTATGTGGCAGTTCTTTCGCGTTACGAGGATCCACTCATTTGACAATTTGAAGGCAAAAAAAAATTGATGTGGCAAAGGCAACTTTTTGCCCCCGAAGAATTTATTGGCAACTCAAACAAGCGAAGCCGAGCGGAAAACTTTAAAACCGCCCGTCTCAGCATGTAGCTGGCAAATGCACGAGGTATAATATTGCCTCTCTTTTTCAATCATCTGCCTATCCGCTCTTGGTGTCTCTAGCACTCTTCACCTCTAGATACGCCCACTTGATCCACGGCAACAAAGCCTCCAGGTCCTTGGTCTCCACCGTAGCGCCGCACCAGATACGCAGACCGGGCGGTGCGTCACGGTACGAGCCAATGTCATACGCCACCTGCTCGCGCTCCAGCAGCGCCTGCATCTGCTTCACCTCGTCCTTGGACAGACCGTCGATCAGCAGACACACCGACGTGTTGGAGCGGATTGCCTTGTCCTCCGCAAGGAACTTGAACCACCTCGAATTTTCAGCCGCAAAGTCCTCCACCACCTTGAGATTACGCTGCGAGATGGCGATGAGGCCGTCCTGGCCGCCGACACTCTCCGTCCATCGCAGAGCGTCAAGGTAGTCCTCCACACACAGCATCGAGGGCGTGTTGATGGTGCTACCTTCAAAAATACCCTTTAACAGCTTACCCGTGCTGGCGTTGGTCATACGGAAGATCTTAGGGATCGGACGGTTCTCCGGCACGAACGACTCGAGTCGTTCCACAGCACGCGGACTCAAAATGATGACGCCGTGGCCACCTTCACCTCCCAGCACCTTCTGCCAGCTGAACGTGCACACATCGATCTTGTTCCATGGCATCTCCATGGCAAACGCGGCTGAAGTCGCGTCGTTGAAGATCAGACCCTTGCGGTCGTCCGGGATCCAGTCAGCGTTGGGGACGCGCACTCCGCTAGTAGTGCCGTTCCACGTGAACAGCACGTCGTGGTCGCAGTTTACTTGGGACAAGTCCGGGAGCTGGCCGAACGGCGCGCCGAACTCCCTGACGTTGTCCAGCTTGAGCTCCGTGGTAACGTCCTTGAACCACTGCTTGCCGAACGACTCCCAGTAGCACACGTCCACGGGACGCTCGCCAAGCATAGACCACATGGCCATCTCGAACGCACCCGTGTCCGAAGCCGGCACGATACCAAGGTGGTAATCCTCCGGGAGCTTGAGGATCTTCTTGGTGCGAACAATAGCCTCCTCCAACAAGCCCTTACCCAGCTTAGAGCGGTGACTACGACCCAGTACAATGTCAGGAATCGAAGCCAGCGAGTACCCCGGCCGCTTCTTGCAAGGTCCCGAGCCAAAGTTCGGCGACGCCGGCTTCACGCGCGGCTTCGGGTGCCGCACAACCGCCACTCCTGCTTCGCCTTCAGCAGCGTCGGCATTCTCATCATCATCGTTAACAATAGGCTTCAGGAACGTCTCCCAAATACCACCAGACACAGCTGTGTTAAGCTCAAGCAGGTTCACGCGACGAAGGTCCGTCAGCATGCCCAGCGCCTCCAGTTCGTCCATCACAACATCCGGGATGGCTTCGTCCACGTTCAGCACGCTCACAGCAGCGGCCGTAGCTTTCTCACGCGCCAACCCGAAGTTGCCGATGTTGATCTGGTGCTTCGCCAATACCGACGTCACCTTGTGCAACACTCCAGGCTGGTCCGTATTGTTGAACAGCAGCATGGAGCCACTCGGGATGGCGTCCATGGGCAGGTCATCGAACGATACGAAGCGGAGCTGACTCTTGCCGAACACGGTGCCTGTGATCTTCTTGGACGTACCGTTCTCCTTCTCAAAAATGACTGTGAGCTGGTCCGAGAAGCTGCTGCCCGAAGCCTCGTCGTGCTTGTGCTCCACCGTCTGGATACCCATGACATCTGCGAGCTGCTTGGCGTTCGTGAACGTCACTTCCTCCTCTAACATATGCGACAGCAGACCCTTAAGTACGCCCTTGACAAGCTGTCCGGACAGCTCCGACGACGTGACCTTGGGGCCCTCAGCGATGACAAGCACGCGCTTGAGACGGCTGTCGTCCAGTAGCTGCGCCTGCATGCTGCCGAGCTTTTCAGCCAGCGACAGCAGCGGCATGAACTCCTCGCGCTTGCCGAAGTCGATATTAGGCGCGTTAAGCACGCCCTTGAACGACTTACCGGCCAACGCGTCGTTCACCTTGTACGCCAGATCGCGCGCCACCTTCTGCTGGGCATCGGTGGTGAGTGCACCAATGTGAGGCGTCACGATCACGTTCTCATGACTCACGAGCTTCTTCCAGGCGTCTGACGGTGGAGACGGCGCTAAGATATCGAAGGCCATACCCGCGACCTTCCCGTTCTCAATGGCGTCAAGCAGAGCCTGGTGGTCGATGAGCCCGGCGCGCGCTCCGTTAATGAGCTTGACGCCGTCTTTGCAGAGCGCTAGACGCTGTGCGTTTACCATGTGCTTGGTATTGGCGTTGAGCGGCACGTGAAGGGAGATGTAGTCACTGCGGGAGAACAGTTCGTCCAGAGATACAGGCTCAATGCCGTGGGCCTTGGCGCTGGAATTGGACAGAATGGGGTCGTAGCCAACAACGTTCATTCCGAAGGCATTGCAGCGTGTGGCCACCTCGCGGCCGATACGGCCGAGGCCCACAATACCCAGGGTCTTGCCGTGGATCTCCGAGTTGCGCACGGCCGGCTCGGACGCAGCGTGACCAAGGCGAGAGACGGCAGAGATGAGCCCCACTGTGAGCTCGGCGGCCGAGATAGTATTGCCGAACGGCGTGTTCATGACTAGTACGCCCTGCTTGGTGGCGTTCACCATGTCGATGTTATCCACGCCTGTGCCGGCGCGGCCGATGAGCTGCAGCTTCTGCGCGGCGTCCAGCACCGCTCGGTCCACTTTGGATCCGGACCGTACAATCAAAACGTCGTAGTCAGGCACTTGTGCTACCAGCTCGGCGTGCGAGAGTGCTGCCGGAACGGCCGTGACGTCGTGGCCGGCGGCGCATAGCAATTCGGGGCACACGGGATCGATGGGATCGCTGCACAAGACGCGCGCCATGGCAGCCGGAGAGCGGTGGAAGCTGCGGATAGCTGGCGGCGTCTGGATCTGGAGCAAGCGAGACCCGCGCGTCCACAGAGCGCGGCGCAGCATGGAGCTGAAGAGGGACAGATGCGAATGGGGCAGGCGAGTTCGCAAGTGGTCGGATGACCTATTGATGATCCATGCTCGCAAAACCTTGCATTACTTGATATTTGTAGGGAAGTGCACTTGTAGGATTTCCACCAATTGCTAGTTTTTGAAGGCCTTTTCAGCCAGTCACCATGTTGCGGAGGCACTGAGTAATCGCGGAGATCATGCTTTTGTCGAGCGCCACGAGATTTTTTTTTGTTGTAGACGAGGATGTCAAATGCGTGGCATGGCAAACTTTAGTCATTTTTTTTGCCTGACCAAGTCGCCGGTAGATGCACTGTAGCTTTGGGGCGTTTGGCTCGGTATTTTCAGATGATTAAAGCAGCAAAGATCACACAGAGCAGAAGGCTGAATCCTACCCGCGGTTTACTTGCTTATCAAACTAGAATAAGATAGCCTCTCCGTCGGTACCGATCCACATAGACGTATCAGACAGAAACGTGGACGCAAGCAGCAATAAAATAGCTTACCTGTGGTTGGCATAGACGATCGGTGCATCAGTCTGTGGACAGAGTGACTTTATTGAATGGACAATCTGAGCGTCCGCTAGAGCTGAAGTCATTCTTCAAAAGTAGTCAAGCAACTCCTACCGGTGTTTTCTAGCGCCTCCGTTACACTCAGGCCTTCTGCAACGATGTCGGGGATGCATCGATTCAAGAGTCTTTACGAAGACGACTCGTGCACTGGAGCGCCAACCGGTGTCTACGCGAGACGACAAAATGACTGTAAGAACCAAGTCGGTTCTGGTGGTGCTGCATGCGAAGCTGTCAACGATGACGACGACGTTTTGATCAGGTATTTGGAGGATAGCTGCCACGAGAGTAGAATATAGTGGAACATTACACCGTCATTTTTTTTACTTTCCGTAATTTACCACCGAGAACATTTCTAGAACGTTCTTCGGGCCAGCTGTTATTTCAATGACGCAACCTCTCGACCACCTGAGAGCGTTAGAAACGTATTTTACATATTAGGGTAGTTTTAGAGGTGCTAAACTTCTGGAATACAACAGCTGTCTATTTTGGCGACGCAACCTCTCGACCACCTGAGAGCGTTAGAAACGCCTTTTCGATATTAGGGTAGTTTAATAGCCGCTCGACCGACAACGTGCAAACTATATTGATAAAAGCAATAGAACATTACGCCGGCAGATTTTTACCTCAAGGATTAGTTCGGACCAGCGCGACATGGCGTCTCATCATTGGTTGAAAATCTATGTCACACACCTTCATGTCCGCTTAAGTACGCCAGAAATTCTACCTCCCATCTTCCTCATTCCAGAAATCTGCTAGCTCGAGGAAAGATGGTGAAGCTTGTCTGTGCGATCGTTGGTGTGGCGGGAATCGCTTTCCCAGCTGGTGGGAGACTTGAAGAAGATGATCAAGGGGGAGAAGTCGAATGACTTCAAGGACATCGATACTGACAAGCTGCAGCTCTTTTTGGCGAAGACGGAGGGCGGCGCGTGGCTCAATTCTCGCTCGGAAGACGTCAAGAAGCTGAAGAAGGGAGAGAAGACGGCTCTCATTGAAGCGCTAATGAAGGAAGATCAAGAGCTACAGGCAGAGGATTCGCTGAAGGACGTACTGGAAGAAAACGACATGACCACCCCGCAGTCGAGACAAGTTCACGTGCTGGTGGTGGTTCCAGAAGGGGACAGCAGTGCGAAAGAGACACGAAAAGCAAAGCTGACGTCTTTGGCGATGATGCTGAAAAATTGCGAGGTCGTTGGCGACTTGCCCAAGGAAGGCGCGTTTTTGAACTTGTTTGAATGGACCGATGATGATTGCGGAAAGGTAATGGACATCAAAGTGATTGACGACATCGTGCACTTTACCGGTTCCAAATTCTACGTGCGGAAAGAAATTCTCTGTGTGTTGGAGAATTTCAAGAGGATATATCAACTAGAGTTTGACACGGGCGAACTGGTCAACAAGCAGATGGTTCTCATGGGAAGTCCAGGAACCGGCAAGAGTTGCATCCTGGCTATGATATGCTTCTACATTGCAGTCCATTTCAAACGACCAGTCGTCTGGTTCCGCAGGGTTGTTGGCGGGCTAACTGCGCCAGTTACGCGATTGTTCTACCAAGGCAAGTATTACGAATGGAAGGACAAGACGGGTCAGATCTGTGAATCCCTCTATGATGTAATGGGCTCAATGACGACCAGCAACAACGCTCCGGTCAACGTCTGGGTCTGTCTTGACGGGATGACTCAGAAAGAAGTAATGGAGAAGCAATGGTACAATATGTTCAAGTTTCTGGCAACCTCCGGACAATTCTCGCCGAAAAGTGAAGCAATGGAATTCGTGGTGATGTGCCTTGTACCGTACTGGAGGCAAACGGATCTGAAGGATTTCGCCCTTAACCACATGCAGATGCAGGAGAGCGACATTGATTCCCGGTTCTTTGTGTCCGGAGGAAGCTTAAGAGAGTTTCTCAGTGATCATTCTAAAACCACCGTGAAGGCGGCGTTGAACTGTATTGAGAAACCTCAAGATGCGGAGAATCTGCTCACAATGCATGGACTTGGCTCCAACAAGCAGATCGACCGCATCCGCATGTGGGGAGTGAAAGACCGCAACAATGCGGAGCACTACGTGGATTTATGGAGATGGACCAGTTGTGTGATGTCGAAATTCGTGTTACAACACATGGCAGCTATGATGAAGCCCAGCTTCTTTGAAAAGCTGATGGGTATTGCAAAGAGGATGAACGATGATCGTCTCGAAGGTGTTGCGTTTGAGGGATATTTCCACTCGTCAGTGCGTCATCAACGGTCAATTCGGGTGCAATATTGCAAGTACGATAACGTGGATCGGAGAACGGTCTAGGACTAGGAAAATATTATGGATGAGGAGGTGGGCTCGATCGATGTGAATGAGCCTTCTTTGGCCGAGTGCGAAGGTGGAAACAGAAAGGAATGCGTAGCAGTGATGGAGAGGTGGGCCGCAAACCCTTCCAAGATGGATTACTGGATCCCCGCAACCAGTCTGTGTGAAACAATCGATGCGGTTGCCAGATGGACGCTTCCCGACGGTGTGGCACGGTTTTGCTTCCTGCAGTTGACGAAGGCCACCACGCACAAGTGCGATGCAGCAATTCTTTGGGAGCTTGCGCAGCCATTCGTGAATAAGCACTTGTTAGTGTGCTATATTGCGCTCCTTCCTGACGATCCTAACGAGGACAAGAGACGCAGGTTCCGATTAAATCCTGCGGTGATCACGCAGCAGAAGGTTTTGGATCACATCCGTCTTTATGTGGCGCGTTTCCAAGTGACTCCATAGTGTCATGAGAATATCAACACTACAAGTAGTTAGCGTTGAGGTTGCTATTTCCATGGTTTGTCAATGATTGTTATCGGGATTGTGCCTAATCACACATTCATGTCGGAGTGCACAACCTCCTTTGACATTTTTTATCCTAATAATATATGTTAGTAATATACAAAGATAGTGTACTCACCTGAGCAATACCTCGCTAACAAGGAGCGTATCAAAGCAGCGCAGAAGCGCTACTATCAGTGCACGCGCGACGTTCGCTTATCGTATCAAAAGAGCTACGACGATAAGAATAGAGACCAACTTCGAGCTCGCAAGTGAAAGCCCAAAACCGAACTTAGCGAATCTGAAAGCGAACTTAATAATGAAAGCGAACTTAATTAATTAATTAATTTTTTTTCTCAAATAAAAAGTCAATCCCAATATAGTCAATGACAATGGCTTAAAACCTCCAAAAAGGTATAAGCCAAATATTTGAATTAATTAATTTCAGAATATTTGTAAATGACTAAGATATAAAGTCGATCCTGATACAAGGTCAAATAATTATAAAGTCATATCTACGGAGAATAATATAGCCAAGCATATATAGGCAACATGTTTGCATACGAACTCGAAGGATTAAAGAGATTAAATATCCAACCTATCAAATGGGGTAGTAGCTACCGTGTTAAGATGCGTGGTAAAACGGGCAAGATGGTTTATGTTAGCAACGTTCCGCGTCTAATCAACAAGAGATTAGTAGCTAAGCAGTACAATGTCTCGATTGAAACCCTTGAGAAACACTTGTCGCCCGACTACAAGGCTGATCCTAAGTACCGTTTTTACAATGGTACTCACATGGAATCACATCTGTACGAGGGTGTTGAGCCTTCTGATTTCTACAACAAACTCGAGAACGTCCTTTCGACTCAAACGAGTGCGTTTAAGATAAATATCGCTCTCGGGTACGAGCTTGTAAGCAAGACCGATCCTGACGACACACGCTACTTCTACCCAAATCTCGCTAATACTCATGTATTCAATAATCCTATTGCTATCAATAGCAAGGCTGATATTCAAAAGAAGGTGATTTCGGAAATCCGTTCTATGGAGTTGACTGACAAACTGAACTATCCCAGCTATGGGTATAAGCTAAAGGCGATCACTGCATTCAAGATTTTCATCTACCATCGCGACCATGCTCTCGGGGATAGCGAAGCTGTCATCCCTAAGATTATTCGCGAAAACAAGCATGTGATCAACTTCCCCAAGACCAACAACAAGTGCGTCTTCCACTGTATCGCCTGGCATACATTCCAGAGCCCTAAGAAGGATCCTCGAAGAATTCAGGCTCAGGTGAAGGAGGCATTCAAGCGCTACTGTTCTTTCAAGGGGGTTAAATATTCGTTGAGCCTGTTTAGGAGTTTCAAACCCATTGACCTACTACAGCTCGATGAGGTTGAAGACTGCTTCCAACTTGGTATTAACGTAAATAAGATGGATGTAGTTTCTGGAAATGTAGAATGCATTCGTAGATCGGACAAGGGGTATGAAGCTATGGAAATTTTATCGTTCGAGAATCATGCTCTTTACATCAAGAACATCGATGTGCTTCAGGCTAAGTATCAATGTCCTAAGTGTGAAATGGTTTTCATCAGCGCTGAAAGGGTTAAAAACCATAAAAAGAATCAGTGCGAGCTCGTAAATATCGAAAGCTTCCCAGCTGAGCCAACTATCTACAAACCAGCTCAGAACGCAATACGATCACTGCTTACGAAGTATTCAATCAAGAATGCTGACCAGTACATTGATCACTTCATCGTTTATGACTTTGAGGCCATCCTTAAGCCTACTGCGACTCAACACGGGGAGAATACTGTCTTCACGAACGAACACATTCCGGTGTCTGTATCAGTAGCTGATAGCCTAACCGAGGAGGTGCGTTGCTTTGTAAATGATGATCCGAAGATGCTACTTACGGATATGTTCAAATACATCGGTGATGTATCTGTTAAGATCCAGCAGTACAATGTCAATAAGTACAAGTCGCTTCTACAGAAAATCATCAACGCTCACGGTCTGACAGGTATGGAAATTCCAGGAGTCAATCTTGGTAAGACCTACAAGATGTCTGATGTCGAGGGTTGGATGCAACAAGGAAAGTATGCCAGCTTCTTTGACTTTCATAGCAGTCTTAGCTTTGGTAAGCCAAGATCTGATTACGGGAAACTAAAACAGCAGCTTGATCAGGTACCAGTATTCGGTTTCAATTCTGGTCGATACGATATTAACTTGATCAAGAAGGATTTGTTTGCCGTTATCGGTACCGACAACATCAAATCTGTCATCAAGAATCCCAGCTACATGTGCATTGCTACATCGAACATGAAAATGCTCGATATTAGCAACTATGTACCAGCTGGTACCAGCTACGATAAGTATCTTACAACATATCTTGGTGGCTGCAAATTTGATGACAAAATTAGATGTGTCTGTGGTCTTGGTAAAGGTCTCTTCCCGTACGAGTACATCACCGCGTTCAATGTACTAAGCCATATCACTATCCCGCCTAAATCAGCTTTTGACAGTAAGCTCCAAGGAACAAGCATCACCGGTGATGGCTACGAACGAGTGAAGTTTGTGTGGGAGTACTACGAGATGAAATCGATCAAGGACCTACTGATCTGGTACAGCAATCTCGACGTTGTCCCATTCATCAAGGCTATCAAGGCTCAACGAAAGCTTTTCAAGCGTTTTGATCTGGATATGTTTGCGGATGGAGTGTCGCTACCTGGTCTTTCGGAGAAGGTTATGTATCAGACCTGCTTCAACAATCTCCAATATTCGGATAAGAAGCCGGCTAACGCATTCCAATTTCCAGCTAAGCGCATGGGAGGATACAAGAATCAGGATGCTAAGGCAAAGCGAAAATTTGATATGACACTCGAACACTTGAATACATTGCTGCAAAAGCAAAAGTATCTGTGCGGTCTATGCTACTGCCAGCTAACTGCTGATACCGCTTCAGCTGATCGTATCAATAATAACCTTGGCCACATCGACGGCAACATCTTGATCAGCTGTGTGAAGTGCAACTCAGCTCGTAAAGATATGTTCCTCGGGGGATTTCGGTATAAGAAGTTGCTTGAGTTCAACTCGGACAGACTGGTATATTCTATTGATCGAGAGGAAAAGGATATCTACGCTAACATGAAATCCAACATCGCCCGAGGTCCATCCATTATCTTTAATCGCTACGCTAAGCGTAATGAAACCAAGATTCGCGGTCGTAAGGTCTGTAAAAAAATTATCGGATACGATGCTAACGCTCTGTATCTCTGGGCTCTAGGTAATGAGATGCCATGCGGTCGATTGACTACCGTTGAAGCGTATCAAGGTATCATCGACGACATCAACGCCGATAAAATAGTTGGCTTTCTTGAATGTGATATTCGTACTCCAGACCAACTAAAAGACTACTTTAGTGAAATGACCCCCATTTTCAAGAATGTACTAATCGATTGTACCGATGAGAGTGTCATTGGTAAGCACATGTTCGATTACAATCAGGCCCGTACATCAAATCGCTCTAAGCCTGCTCGCAAGTTAATTGGTAGCTACTTTGGTGAAAAGATTCTCATCTACACCCCTTTGCTCAAATGGTACCTTTCTCACGGTATGGAGATCACCAAGACTTACTGCTTTGTCAAGGCCAGCTCTCACAAGGCGTTTGCTCCATTTATGGAGGCTGTATCAAATGCTCGACGAGAGGGAGACGTCGATAAGTCCAAGGCTATGATTGCCGAGATGATGAAACTGGTAGGCAACAGTGCTTTTGGTCGATCTGGAATGGACATGAGCAAGCATAACGAGGTTAAGTATGAGTCGAGCGACATAGCTATTAAGAACAAGATCGAACACTTTACGTTCCATGGTCTCGAGGAGCTTAATGACGCCTGAGAATCACCATGAAGAAACGGCGACTTAATAACAAGAACCCCATCCATTTGTCGATTGCCATCTACCAGCTCGCCAAGCTACGCATGCTTCAGTTCTACTACGACTGCATAGACTTCTACTTCGATCGCTCTGACTTCGAGTATCAGGAGATGGACACTGATTCAGCTTATATCGCTTTCAGCTGTGAGAATCCGTTTCAAAACTGTATGAAGCCCGAGCTACGTGCCCACTTCAAGGAGCATAAATACGATTGGTTCCCACGAGACTACAACACAGAAGTAGCTAAGTTTGATCGCCGTACCCCTGGTCTGTTCAAGGATGAATGGTCAGGCGATGCTATGGTCTCACTATCGAGTAAGAACTATATTTGCCATCTACCCGACGAATCTTACAAGGTGAAAGTTTCAGCAAAGGGTGTGCAGCAGGGTCGTGGTCGGAATGAGCATGTCCTTAACCCTGACGGATTTGAGACTGTTGTACGGGACCGCATCACACTTCAAGGGACTAACAAGGGGCGCAGACTTTCAAAAGAAACAAAATCTATCATAACTTATACTCAAACAAAGAGCGCCCTTTCATATTTTTACGATAAGCGACAGGTACTATCGGACGGCATTTCTACGATTCCACTTAATATCTAAGGGGGTATATTTAGCTGATGCTCAGACTTCTAAGTCTGACCATTTTTTTTGCTATAAAATATAGGATCATGTCGTTTCAGGATTTACTGACAAAACTCTACTATGATCCAAAACCCGGTTTTATCGGGGCTCAAGCACTGTATCAGAAGGCAAAGGAATTAGATCCTAAGATAACTCTCAAAATTGTAAAGGATTGGTATTCCAGTCAGACCGATATTCAACGATTCCAGGACCAGAAGAAGCGGTTCGATGGATTCAAAATTGCCTCACATAATCCTAACTCATGGCAAACGGATCTTACGTTTTGGTAGAAGCGACCAATTTTGAGTGCTATCAACATCAACTCACAGTTGGGCTACACAAAGCTCTTGTCAAACAAGACTGCGCCAACTGTTTTAGCAGCGCTTAAAGCGTTTGTTCGCTTTCACAAAGTTGATATCCTGACAAGTGATAATGGTGGCGAGTTCATGAACTCACAGGCTCAAGAATTCTACAAATCCAAGAAAATTGAGCACTACAATAACGAGCCCGGTGATCATGGTACTATGGGAAAAATCGAGCGATTCAACAGAACGTTAAAGCAGAGACTAACTAAAATATCTCCCAATAGGATTACTCACAAGCTTATTGGCGATGTCATCGAAAACTACAATAGCACGTTTCATCGCTCAATTGGTATGGCCCCAAATGAGGCAAAAGGAAAAGTAATGGATGCGGATCTGAGTCATAATCAGGTGGAAGCTGATAAAATTGAGAAGGAGTTTGAGGTCGGACCAAGCGTATTATACCGTCTCAAGAAGCAGCCATTTGATAAAGAAGCTGCTCGATGAAGCAAATCAGTCTATAAAATCGTTGGAATTGATGGCTACCGAGTCCAAATCCGTTCGAAAAATGGTCATACCTTCTATAAGGCACCAAACGATCTTAAAATCGTTAAAACAGAGACCACAGATGCTACTATTAGTCAAGGCGACATTCTTGAGGCGGAGAAGATCTTGGACCACAAGAATATACGCTCTGGGAAGTACAAATACCTGATAAGATGGGTTGGTAATGAGCCTGACTCCTGGGAGCCACAATATAATTTGCGGTTAATTAACAAGAACAGGAGATCAACTCTTGAGAGAGAGTATTGGGCACTAAAAAAATGAGCCATGATTAGCTTTTTTTAGATTAAGTTGATAGAGATATCCTCTGTAAGTTTTGACCCATATATTATTTTTAATATTTTTCGTTAGAATATGAATTATATGACTTTATGTATAGATACTGATCTCATAATTATGTGCCCAAATTGTATAGAGAAGGAACGGGAGCTCGTGAAGCTTCGACGCAAACTGTGGATCATCCAAGAAGTAAGTCGAATCAAGAATGAGTTGCTCGACCTTGATGCGACCGCGAATTTTTCGCAAAACGGTAGTCAATCAAAAGTACAAACACGAATTGGAAGCAAAGATCGTTATCTAAATCTTTTAAATGAGCGAAACCGTATCTGTCATACCTACCTACCTTTCCGTCATGAATCAGTTATGCCAAGTTATTGGTAGAAACCTAATTACGGCACTCATTCTTTTTATGACTCACAACATATAGGATCATTATGTTTCCACATTTCACATCGCTCGCTCAGAGAGAGCAAAAACGACAGGAGCTGCTCGAACGAGCGAATCGACGAGTCAGACAAGCGAAGGCTATGCGTCTGATGTATGAAGGCGCGTCATGGGCTACTGACATTCTAAGTGGAATCACTACAGACCCCAGTAAAACAACTGCAACAACTCAGACAGACTCAATATCCGAGTCATCTGAGCCCTTAAAAAAACTCTGATTGATGAATACTCCCAGACAAACCCTGATGTATCAAATCCAACTATGGTAGATGTCGAAGCTACTGCTAAGCCTGATACTAATCATGCTGGAACACAAGCAAAGCCTTCAGTAGTTGATGTTGGTATCAGCAACACCCCTGTCATGAATGATGCT
Source organism: Phytophthora tentaculata (assembly GCA_033557915.1). Lineage (NCBI taxonomy): Eukaryota > Oomycota > Peronosporomycetes > Peronosporales > Peronosporaceae > Phytophthora > Phytophthora tentaculata. The sequence continues at coordinate 5,228,955 of JAUCEA010000016.1, read as the reverse complement.
AGGGTTGGTGAAGATGCTAAGGAAAAATATACATTCAGTGAAGATGACACCGATGAAATTGAAGACCAAAAGAGATCAAAACAAGCTGTTGCACAGATATTTGATGTTTATCCAATTCTTGCAGACTTACCCATTCATCCTCTTGCATCGAAAGGACGTCAGCTAACGAAGTATTACATTGGTAAAGATGCTAAGACATACAGCATTAGATTAAACAAGGTTGTTTTAGTTCCAAGCATTGATGGATCGAGACCTACGAGAATATTGGTGTTATTATCACCAATGATGTTCGATTTCTCACTTATATCAGTGAAAAGAAAGAGCGCAAAGAAATGGGAGCGGAAGATAAAGATACTCCATTACAGGTTTGGCAGCGATTTGGATCAAAACGCAAAAGAGTCAATGCTTCAGAAGGAGATATTGCTGATCGTACCAAACAAAGACTTGAGGACAGTTTTCTCTTCAATAATTCAACATCCACAGCTTCTGATCAGACTGATAGCAAACTCATACTTTTCCGGACAATTAATAAAAACAAAAAAATGCTTGAATCCAATGGATTAAGAAAGAAGATTGTTCCGATCCTTAATGGAACAAGCAAATCATCTCCCATCGATAATGATGGATACGTTTGGGTTGATGGAAATTCAATTAGTGTCTATGGAAAAGAAAGCGATAGGGCTAAGTCAGCTATCACTAAAAGGGTGAATTGGCAACTCACCCTTCAATCATTTATCAATATGGTCAGAGCGAAAGGTCTTGAGTTAGAAATAATAGGTAAGAAGGACGAGGAAATTGACGTCAAGGAATTCACACCAGTCGATGGGGAAGCGAGACATGGAACAATGAGTGGTATCGATGAAGATATGGATCAAAAGCTGAACAACGCGGACAATGATGCTAAAAGGATATTGACTGATTACTACACGCTACTTCAATCGAAGAATGTTGCCATCCCTTTCAGACTAATACCAATTATTTATACTGAGAAAAAAGGAGTTAAACCTCATTCAACATATTATTTTGGTCAGCCAACTGAATCCAAACCTTTAATATCATGACGCAAGATAAATATAAAAAGCATAAGCAAGTATCTGGTGAAGCTTTGAAGGGTTTGATGAGAACTAGCATGTGGATGGATACCTTTACATCACTACTCAACGGAATGGAGGATATAGATCGATATCTTATGGATATTGAATATCCATTCCCATCAAATGAAGAAGAAGAAGCTAAATTACTTGAAGAAAAGGAACAGAACGAGAAAATACGTAAAAACCTTGATGAGAACCTCAAAATGCTGAATGATGCGATTCTTAAGTCAGCTTATGATATCAGGCGACAGAGTATTGAGCAATATGAGCATAATGATAGTTTGCAAAAGCCTCACGATGACTCGGATGCAGCTTTTCAGACGTATCTTGAGGCTCAAAATCGCTATGAAGACGCAAAGAAACTTGTGAGAGGATCAAACTCAAAAGCAGCGAGATCAGCCCTAAAAGCAGCTACAGCAGCGATGCGAGCTACAAAGGCTGTATTCCAAACGAAGTCGAAGAGATATTCTGACGCGAGACAAGTTTCTGGAAATGGTATCAAGCCCAAACTAAAGGAACGTGGTCTTAGAGGAGCTGGAGTTGCCCCATTGGAAGAGTTCGTCCGTACCTACAATCTCAATGAGATTCAAGGATTAGCAACACCGTCAGCATATACCTATAAGCAGCTCGGTAGCAAGTATATTCGTATTCCTGACCTTGATGCTAAGACCCTCGTGATTGCGCAGCCAAATCGACGCAAATGTGGTCCTAAATGTCAAATTAGCGATACTCTTCAATCTATGATTAAAACCCTCGTCTATAAGCAGCATATCGATCAAGCCGCTTACGATAAGCTTAGTATTGATGATAAAAAGCTCTTCAAGGAGATCCTTGCGATCACTCATCTTCAGTACAATTTTCATGATAAGCTCACGGACCCATTAGAGACACTTCGAGCTGAGTATGATAAGTTGAAAGGAGAGATGGAGTTAGGGAATGACAATCCAAGCATCATCAAGCAGCTAAAGTCTCTCACAGTAGATATGTACAGCAATCAACTAATTGGTGATAATGAGTTTAAGGAAATTATCACACGTCTATTATAAATCTTAAATCATGAGGATCCCGCTTTTATTAATCTGGCACGCGACAGTTTTATATATTATACTATAAAAATGTTCTTCTTCAACCCACGCATTATTTCCAGTTCAGGTGGTAGCTACGGTGATAACGCCGATCTCAACGTTGCTGAGCTTAAAGCCATCATGACAAATCTTATCTTATCATCCATGATCGCCCCCAGAAAACTCAGGCAGCTGTTTGGGCTACTGACCTTGATAAGTCTATCAGGAAGGTGGATGCATCGACTCAGACAGAGGGCGGTCGCGTATGGGCTTACCAACCCAAGAAAAAAAGACTAAAACTGTTAAGACTTTTGCTATCTAAGCAATACCGCTTCGTACAAGTCTATTTGCATAGCCTCGATAGACTGAATTTTTTTTTATCGTTGATAGAAACTTCAAGTATGGCAGACTCTCCTTCGGGGGTCTTGGTGGGGAGGAAGACACTATCACCAAGAACAATAATTTTGTCAGCTTGGAGCATTGTCGATGCGACAATCTGACGCGGTTCATCGGTAGTCAAATTGGTTTTGAGCTCTTTACTTGGTACGCAACCCATTGTATATCACTACCAGAAAAAAAGTACGTACTTACGTGATTTCGAAGCATTCGATAAACTCAACGACATTTCGCTCAATGTCATCAATTACCAGCCCTTCTGGACGCTTGCCGATAAAGTATTCAGCAACTAATTGGTGAATCAGATAGGATTCAACTCCAAAGAAAAGTTTTAGAAAACCAATCGGCTGTGTATTTATTATCATTATCTATTGGCCCATGTCGTTTGTAGCATCTCTCTCTCTACGCTTTTTATCTTTGTGATCATATTCCCGATATGCTTTTAATGATGTACAGTCTCTAAATTGTTGATAAGGCTCACCACTCCGCTTAATAGCACCAAAAGATACAATTCTACCATCAGCAAACACAGCATCATATTTCTTACCTCTATGAGTTGAAACGCGGAAAGTATAAGCTGAGCTCATGATTCTATATTAGCTAAGCGATCTTTTAGTCTATCTATCTCCACCATCAAAAACTGAATCATTTTCATGTTGTATGCAGCAATACGACTGTAATCAACGTTAAGCTGCGTTTTGGCTGGTTCAAGCGATGGATCGTCTCCTTCCTGAATATCGTCGCGATAGCACACACTGGTCAGATCGGTTAGATGAGCTGATACAGGTCTTGATCGATTAATCCAATTTCCTGTCCGTTTCTGTTCTCCGATTCGTTCCATTCATACAAACAAACATCAACTTCATCACACAGACGCTTTACTCGATCAATGGGGCATGGTTGGATGTTTCGTTTGAGACGTCTATCACTCGTCATCGCCATGGCTGTGCATGAAATGTACCCTCCAAATACAGCAGCCGTGGAATACGTAATAGGCTCCAGTGCTGATTCGGTACGCCGTTATCAGTTCGTAGTCGATATACGGTTGTACCTCCAGCTCCGAAAACAACATTGCTGCTGCCAGTTCTATGCAGCGGCGCTGCGGGACTCGTTGTACCTACTCCGAGCCGCCCTGTTGTTGTTAGAATCATTGATGTACTATTATTTATACCAAAACGAAGGTCATTGTTTGTGATGTTCCCGATCCATGTCGCATTAGCGGCTGTTGCATTAGTACCATTATGGACCTCTATTTGAAATTGTACGGGCGTAGCATTCGATCCCGAGAACGTAAGTATTCGAGTTAAGAACCGTCAAGATAGTCCAATCCACTACCAGTGATCGAAAAATTCTCATTCGTAGGTGTAGAATGGATACCGAGTTCTGTCAGACTACCTACTGTGGTGATGTGACGATTGATTGCCATAAGCCAAAAAACCATTTATAGCCCCGCCACACGTGATATCACCTGTTGTTGAAACAGTCGCTGCCGACAACGAATTTATACCACTAATGCTCCCTGATGAACCAAGCACCAATACTTTGCTACTTGTTGCGGAACCAGCTGTCGCTCCTGCCAATGCGTTCATCTCACTAGCTGATGCGGTAATTACCACTCCTCGAAGCTGAAGGGTGGTAGGGTTGAGATTAAGCGTTGTCGCGTTCATCGTTTGTGTTCCTGACTTCGATATGGTATCACAAGTCAGCGTTGGCGTTGCCATTGCGGTGGAACCAGTTATCGTACCCGAGCAAGTGAGGTTGCGAATACCATTAAAGTCTTTAGTTGAGTTTAGAACTACGGCTTGGCTGATGCCAGCTGCTCCTTCTGTGATATTGATGTAATAATTCTGATTAAACGTGGTCCCAGAGAACTTAAGAGATGGAATGTCAAGACCAGTCCCTCCAGCGCTTAAGGTCAGACTACTACACGAGAGCGCCCCGATACCACTGATATTACTACCTGTCCCAGGAACCAGTGCGACCCCTGGTGTTGCAATTCCTTGTGTAATTCCTGTAAGATAAATTAGACGATAGTCATTTTTACTGAGATACAGTGTTTGAGCGTAATCAAATGTGAGATAGCCACTGGCATCCAACGTCAGATAGAATGCGGGGTTATAAATCGGCGATTGGAAAATTGGTTGCGGATATGAAAACCTGAACTCATTTTGTTTGATCTTATATAGATCAGACGATAATCATGAGTGCTATACCTGATTTCGGGGCTTCTATCCCCAAAAAGTTCAAATCAGCATCAATGGGCGACATTCCTGCGCTTGATATTAAATCGTTGTTTAGAATGGTTGTGCTTTGTCCCTCGTTTTCAGGGAAGAATCCTCTATGCATGTTCATTCTCAAGAATTCCCCTCACGTGTTTGCTCATCTAACGATTATTGCTCGTAATCCTCATCAAGAGCTCTACGAGTATCTCCGTGATAAGCTGGATTGATTTATTACCTTTGCTGACCCAGATACACCCCTACCGTTGATCAAGTACGACATACTCCAATCAGTTCTAACAAGCCTGAGCTCGTCATCATTGATGATTTTAGTAATGACCGACTGCTCCAGAAGAACATCTTATCACACTACTTCACAAGGGGCCGCCACTTCAAATTAAGTACCATATTCCTTAGCCACAGCTACTTTGCGACTGATAAGATGATTCGATTGAATTCAGAGTATGTAGCGATCCTAAAGGCTAATTCGAAGCGTGATCTTCAGATGGTTGTCAAAGACTTCAATATCAAGGGCGTTGATGAGCGTTCGATCGTCTATTACTACAACAAAGCCACGGAGCGCAAAGGACAGATGCTGTTCATAGATTCTGTTAAAGGCCAAATCACGTACAACTTCGACAGACCAATCGTGATTGATAACTAAATCAAATTTATTGATCAGAATTATGGTTAGAATCATATACTATTACAATGGCAAGCTTTCTAAAACTTGACAGTACTAACCTTGTTCAAGATGGAACGAATTCAACTTTGAAGTATTCGTTTCCTGGTTCAGCTGCTGACTTCCGTGATGTAGTCTGCGCTATCCAATCGATCACGATGTACAATAGTGAGTACAACATTGATTCGTTTCAGTTCCAGAACACAACATTCAAAGTTGAAGTACCTACTGCTGCTACTACTTCTACCATAAGTATCAGTCTTCAAGACGGTATTTACTCGTATGGTGATATCAATCGATCAATCCAGACTGCTCTCGTCAATGCTGAAGTGTACTTGATCAATCCATCAGGGGAAAATGTTTTCTACGTGAAAGTAAGTGAGAACAGTGTTTATTACGCGTGTCAGATTGATTTCTCTCCAACCCCAACAACTTTACCAACGGCCAATGGTACTTGGACAAGACCTGCTACAGGTCTATACTCATCTGGTGGTACTGGATTGCCGACTACTACACGAGTTCCGCGTCTAATCATCGATAATGCTGAGTTCGGAAAGGTATTAGGCCTGACCGCGGGTACTTACCCATCCGCTTCTGCTACCGTAGCCAGCGCTCAGCTATCGAACATCATTCCACAGATTCACCCCACCAGTTCATACATCGTTCGTTGCGATTTAATTAAAAATGAGTATGTTGCATCAGGTGATATTGTTAGTGCATTTGATAGAGGTGATGCTGAAATTGGAAAATTGATTTCGTACAAACCCAGTCAGTATGCTTGGATGAATTGTCATAATGGTTCGCGATCAACGATCACAGTCAGTATCTTTAACCAGAACGACAAAAAGGTAATCTTCCGTGATTTTTCAGTATCGATCATGCTACTGTTGAGACCAAAAAAAAAAGCTGATCGCTTTGGTTTTTTTCTTACAATCTGAAACTTCCTCCGGACTTATCCTTTTTTCTCATAGCTCGGAGCCTTGCCATATGATCCTTTGCCTCTTGCGAGCCCTTCGCAAATTTTCTACCCTTCTTAGTTACACCAACACCATAGCGACGACGGACTTCGCCACGGAGAGACTTGACGAGATGTTCATGCTCTGGTTTGGTTGCCTTGGAAAGTAGGTATCGTTCTCCAGTATCGACCACATCGGTTAAAACCCCTTTTCGCTTAGCATAACCAAGCGCGGATTTAGCTGCCTTCTTCACGTCAGCTACTGAGACACGACCACATTCTTTATCTACATCACTATCACTGTCATAAAAACCTCTGCCTGTCATAGAACGGATAGCTGCTCGCGATTGGATAGCTGCTTGAGGAGCACCTAAGGCCGTTGCTATTGCCGGGACAGCTGCATTGGCCGCTTGGGTTAGCAAACCTGAATTCTTCGCGACCTTAAAGGCGGATTTGATACCTCCCCAGATCTTAGACCAAATAGAACCACCTTGGGCCTTCTTGTATCCTTTCTTGACCTCGTGTCTTGTGATGTCGAGTCTAACACCACGTCCAGCCTTGCGAGCCTGGAGATGGATAACGGAGCCGCTACCCTTGAGTTGATCAGCTGTCAGGCTTAGCTTACCAGTCTTGAAAGCTTTGGTCAGCTTTGGAGCTGGTACGTCGCTTGAAATAGTTAGTTCGCGATACATTATTGCTATGTAGCTTGAAAATTTTTATTAAAGAATAGTCAAATTCAGATCCTTGAATCGATTTTGTAGATTCATGTTATTTTTTTGCTTGCAATATAACCACAGCATACACCAAATTCCACAATAGTCACCATACGTACCTTGGAATTGCTTTGGATTGTATTTACCGACTCCGTACTTTGTAGGAGCTGCTTCACCCATACTATCAAAGTACTCACCATCATGAACAGCCGTCCAGTGTCCTACATTCATATCAGGTTGTCGCAACAAAATCAGATATGAACCTTTCTTCGGGAGTGGCTTTGTTATCTCACTTGATTCGAATATATCATCCAGATGTACATTCTACCGTTCTGCGAGTTCAATGAGATCATGATCGCTGGTAATGGGTTTGATGAGATGCGACATAATATTTAATTTCTCAAAAGTATACTAGAAACCATATAGATTCAACGATGAGTGAAGCTCAACTATCCGACCAGTATTTGTACCAGAGCTCCCTCAAGAGCGATCCGGAGATCAAGGTATCTTCTGGGAAGCGAGTACCGTTTGTTATCGACCCCAACCAGGGATCTTACCAGAATGGTGTTATCACGATCGATGCTACGGCTCAGCTTAATGGCAGTGAATGCTTTGCATCTCTTCGTGATGTTTACATCATGCGTCCATACAAGGTATCAATGAAAAATGGTGCTACGGCTCAGACTGCTGCGGCAACCCGCTTGTGTGCCACTCTTAAGTGTGGCAACTGGAATGTTATTGACTCGATGTCGCTCGAATTGAATGGAAAGACTATTATCAGTATGGCCGACTACAAGCTGTTTTAGAACAATATTCGTGCTCAGACTGGATATAGTCCTCAGTATGTCGAGAAGCATGGTGCTGAATCATTCCTATTCCCTGACGCTGCCCAGTCTGTTTCGTATAGTTCTGGAACTAACTCTACTAGTGGTGATGGTTATTCAAACACCGTTGCATTCTCTTCGACCTTCACCGCATCAGCTCCCCCTGGTGGAGCAACCATTGCTAATGATGGACTCGTTAAGCGTCTTCTATCGAACCCTCCAACTGCTGGTGCTGATTTTACTTCTTCGTGGCCCTCGGTAGGTGGAACTGCTGCCTCAACTACCATTGCTAATCAGACTGCTCGTGGTGCTTTCGTTGTCGGTGCTGCTACTGCGAACGCTATTATGGGTACGTGGAATTACATGCTTAAGATTAAGCTCGTTGATCTTCACCCTATTTTCAAGGAGTAGGACCTTATGGCTAGCCCTCAGATTCGTCTTCGATTCCGTGTGAATCAGGGAACTGCTGTTGTTGCTGTAGATAGCGGAAAGGGTATGTCTCTAACGAGTACTACTCTTGCCTCAGGCAATGCATGCCCTGTAAAGGTTGCTGCTTCTTCTTCTGGTAATCCCATGGCTGGTGTTCTTGCTGCATCTGCTGGATTCAGTATCTCGTGGGGTGCTGTCGTGAATGCTCTCGAACCTACCATTGATGGTACTTACATGCCTTTCACGACGGCTCGTCTGTATGTACCGTTTGTACATCTTGAGAATCCTCAGGCCATCATCTCAAAACCTGTCAAGAAGGTTCGATTCAATGACTGCTACGCTCAATGGTTCTACCAACGCGCTGGTACTGGAAAGTAATCGACTCAGCTCAATGCTGCTTTTGATCTTCAGCTATCTGCATCGGTTAAGAACGCTAAGTATGTTATCCTTCTCCCATTTTGCTGAACAAACAAGTAGCTTTGCTTCCGCTGCTGTTCAAGAATTTCAGAGTCCTTTCGATTCGGCTCCTTGGACGCTTCAACCGGGTTCGTCGATTCGCAACTTCAATGTCCGTATTGGTTCTACTCAGTGCTTTGATATCTCGCATGACTATGACTTCCATCACTTTCACAATGAGCTTGCGAAGATTGGTGCTATCAACGGTGATCTAACACCTGAACTTGTCAATGGTCTCCTTGACTATCAGACGTGGTCGCTAACTAACCGTGTTCTTATCGCTGACGTTAGTCGCCTGACAGAGCGTGATGTTCCTCAAGCTATTCAGGTCCAGGGCGTGAACGCTGGTTGCCAGGGTACAAATATGCTTGTATTGGTTGTGAGTGAGCAATAGGTATCCTACGATAGACTAACGGGTGAAGTACTTGATTTTACCACGGCTTAGATAAAACAAAAAAAAAATATTTTTTTATATTAGTTAAGTTCCTTGAGTAGCTTAGGACACTTCTCAATGATGAATTCACTTTTACGAAGGTAATCGACATAGCCGGGATCCATACGACTGATCTGTTTTAGAGTCTTACCACGATACTTACCCCAAGTCATCATATATGAGTTATCGTTAGAGAGAAACTTGGAGTGAAGAAAGATTTTGATATCCTCGCTAATGTTAAGAGTTGGTTGATTGTGCATCCATCGACAATAACTAGGGTCAGAAGTATATACTTCTTCGATTGGCTTGCCCTTGTATTTTCCAAATATGAGTTCGAACGACATGTTATCTGTGGGGGGGGGGGGTATCTATATACATACCCCTTTAATTTTTTGAGAAAAAAAAATTAATTCTGAAATTTAGAATTTAGCATGCATATTTAATCGATAGTATAACATAGCGCGTTTGTATCTCTTAAATTTTTACAATTCCAAGTCAGTGTTTCTGCAAGTTCTCCTTTATTCGAGGTCGATTGAAAGTTGTACAGCATTTCACTTAATAGCCACACCTTTTCTGTGATACTGATTTCATCAGGTATGATCAAATGGTTTGAATGACGCGCAAGATAATTTTCCGATAGTACGCACTTTTTCCCAGGATAAACTCATCGTTATTGTGCTCGGTTGGTTGGATCGGTTGATCGTATATATGATATGGGCTTTATATAATTAAGATTCTTGTATCAGGATCATTTGACTTTCTATGGAAACATTCTTGCACAGCTATTTGAGGTGTTGGGGGTGTTCGAAATCACCCTCAGATCGAAAGGACGTTGGTTTCGCTCTCAGGTGGTCGAGAGGTTGCGTCGCCAAAATAGACAGCTGTTGTATTCCAGAAGTTTAGCACCTCTAAAACTACTCTAATATGTAAAATACGTTTTTAACGCTCTCAGGTGGTCGAGAGATTGCGTCATTGAAATAACAGCTGGCCCGAAGAACGTTCTAGAAATGTTCTCGGTGGTAAATTACGGAAAGTAAAAAAATGACGGTGTAATGTTCCACTATATACTACTCACGAGAGCCGCGGCGCAGGCTTCGATGCACTGTTCGACGGCGAGCCCTACATGGCATACGACAACTACTGGGTAAACAACTGCACAGACTACGACAATTCCGCTGCATACCGAGCCAGTGGCGATTGCGAAGCAATGGTCGACGATAAAGCACCAGCTCGGAGCGCTACAATCTCGGTCATGAGCTCGGGCTTGGTGTGGACTCGAAACATGGGCCCCATCGCTACGTCACTGGGGTGCCCTGGAGAGGGTGCCCCTGGGTACAACGAGTTTGATGTCTCAAAGTCGGATATTAACACGGGTGCGTGCAACACATTCGACGGTATTGGGGGTGCATTCTCCTTCTACGATGTGCCCGATCCCCCAATTCCGACTGTGAGCACCAAAGCGTCGACTCCTTCTTCTCCAACCACATCGGCGCCACCTCCGACGGCCGGCAACCCAAACACCACTACAGCTACGTCACCGCCGTCAACTTCGTCGGGAACTGTCACCTCCGGCAACCAGGAAAAGTCAAGCTCTACATCATCGTCTGCCGATACTTCCAGCCTTGGAGCTTCTAACTCAACGTTACCACCAACCTTTGGATCGAATCTGAGTAATTCCAGCTCGAGTTCACCGTCGTCTACCCCAACATCGTCAATTACCACGGGACGTGGGCTTTCTGTTGGAGTTATCTTCGGTATAACCAGTGGTGCAGTTGTCCTCGTCGTTGTGATCATTCTGTTGGTCTGGTGTATTGCGGAGCGAAACAAGAAAAGCAAGGACGTTGATTCACGCTTGCTGCGTGAGCCGTTCCTTGGACGGGGTAGTGCTTGGACTGGTGGTACCACCGAAGGTTCGGATATGTCGTCATTTGGTCCAGGACTCTGGAACGACGACAAAATTACCGCGACCCGCGTTCCACGTGATCAAGTGGTCACCGAAGATCTCATTTGTCGCGGTGGGTACGGCGAGGTTTATCGCGGCACGTACAGCCACGAACCAGTCACCATAAAAATGCTACTTCCCGACATGCGCGGAGATTTGAGAAAGATCAATTTTTTCCTAGCTGAGGCCAAATTGATAGCGAGTCTTACCCACCCACACATTGTGCAGTTTGTCGGTGTGTCGTGGGCTTCTCTCACTGATCTGTGTGTGCTGTCGGAGCTGATGAAAGGTGGAGATCTCCGATCCCTATTGCAGCAATTCTAAGCTCAAGGCCACCCGCAAGGTATCGATGACGACAAAATACGTATCGCATACCACGTTGCTTAAGCGTTAACGTACCTCCACTCGCTCTCTCCGGTCGTGATTCATCGCGACTTGAAATCAAAGAACGTGTTGCTTACCGAGAATATGGACGCGACGCTCACGGACTTCGGCATCTCAAGGGAACAGCAGGATAACACGATGACTGCAGGTGTTGGAACGATGCTGTGGATGGCACCGGAGGTGATGATGGCCGAGAGATACACCGAGAAAGCAGACATTTTCTCGTTTGGAGTGCTGTTGTCCGAGCTGGATATGCATACATTACCGTACTCGCATGCAATGTGCGATTCAGTCACCGGCAAGAAGCTACCTGGTGCTCTGCAAGTGGAATTTTCGCGCTACTGTCTTGATTCGATGGTAGAGTTGGGGAAGGAATGCATTGCACTAGATCCAGCAGCTCGGCCGTCGGCCCCTATGATTATGTTCAGGTTGCAGACGATCATGAAGGGATGTTTCGGTGAAGGATACGTCATTTAAACGAGCATTCGCTCATTTTGGTGATTTTGTTCTGAAGTACATGTAATGTTGTTGTTGCGTTAGCTAATAAACTGTGAAATCTCTGTTTCTTTTTTTTTTTTTTACCGTATTACCGCCTCAGAGCACTGCCACCGGTTGAGTAAAAGAATAGTGAAAATCGCCACGACTGGCGGGTGACAATCTAGAAGCATAAATTTGCTTCAGCCAGATTTCGCGGCAACAGTGACCATAACAAACCTACCCAAGGTTTTTCCTAGGTTACATGAGGACCCTCTTTTCAAAAGTATTATTATCGCTATTTTGAGGTTTTTCGCTAGGGCTCGCCAAAGATTGGGACAGCTGTACCCTCAAATCCACTCTGATTTTGCAAACAGCCACAAAAAGAACACGACTGACAATAGTGATTGTATGAGTTTTCACTCGATAAAAACCGCGTTTTAACATGCTATGAGAGCGAATTAGGCACTTAATAATGTCTAAAAAGAAAAGGCATAGTTTTCCTTGTAGATTACAGTAAAACAAAAAATTGAAAATTTGAATTTTTTGATCGAGATATTTTTTGACGGGCTTTTTACTCAGGAACTACTAAGCGGTTTTAGAAGTGGAAGGGCTCAAAATAAAGCTGAAACACCGTAGATTATCGTACTGCCCATAGCTGAACAATCTCAAAATAGCGATAATGATACTTTTGAAAAAAGGGCCCATATTATGTACCTAGGAAACAGATACAACAACAGCTACGTCGTCGATGAATTGAAGGATGAGAAAGATGAGCCCGCGAGATCATTATGGATCGATTACTTTTGTATTTAGGATCGGTTATTAATAAATAAAAGAAAAAATTATTCATATGCCACCCATAGTTTCACTTTATTATTTAATAAATAAAGGGAAAATTATTCATATGCCCCCCATAGTTTCACTTTCTTATCGAAATGCCACTCCTACTCATATGCCACCGCCATCTGCCACACAACCGATATGGATACACAGTCTGAAACGACACGCATGCGGAAGACGACGTCGACTATAAAGCTCGCACATGGCCTTCTCACACAAGGACAAGAAAAACTCTCCTGTGTTTCTCCACTTAACTTTTTTCAGCACAAGTTGAAAAAATACCATATACGAGCACACCTCTCCACGCTCATGTCTTAAACCTTCCTGCATCTGCTTGTAGGATCGTCACGCAGTTTAGAGCGGAACAGACTCGCAACTTCACGATATCCACAGCGCGACTGTGAGACCCCTCCAGGCGCACAAATATGCTCGAATTGCAGTGTACGTATGCTCCAGATCCAGTCCTTACTGGGCCCACGTGTCATCAATTTGCATCATCAAACCCCTATGCCACCTGCAGTGTTGTGACTCACAACTTGTGAAAAGGGCTATTAAAGTATATCACTGTCAGATACTTTAATAGTCAGACTGACACTATTCAAGCAGAAGAATCAGGGAACTGTCATGGCGTAGGGGGAGGGGGGGGGGGCTCCGAATCGCCCCTTGCGCTGCTCGAATTGCGGTGGCGCGGGCCACAACAACAGCGAATGAATTGACTTGGGAAAACATACTTAGTAAGTCCTTGACACCGACGATTTGAAGGGTCGATTTCATTGGCTACAAATACTTAGACTCCGACCAGTCACATTCATGTACTGTAGATTAGAACACTTACTACAGCACCGCTATCGTTTATCAGCGCTTTAACTACACGTTAACAGAAGATGGCTCTGTGCACCACCACAATTGTCAAGTTGTCTTTGTGTGTTGCCGCCTGCAACACACAGACAACTTGCAGGTGCGTACTGTATATAACGATTATGTAAGCTCTCAATCGATGCTTCTGCAAGCGCAAACAAACGCATAACTACAAACTTCTTATTAAATCCTAGCATTTAACGAAAGAACCCCCCGTATTAATGGATAAAAAGGTTGCTGCGGCGCAGCTTTGTGTGTAGTTTGAAGACTAAAGCGCAATCAATTAAAATTCAAATGGATAAAAGCTTTCAACTCTGTAAATAACGTCAGGACGAGATTTGATGCGCAAAGTAGACTGAAAGAAAGATGCCAGCACCATCACCATTCAGGCTGAGGATGGATCTAAACTATTCGTTGTTCTCTCATTAAAGTGAGAGCGATGATGAACATTTGCACAGAGGAAACCATACTTTCCATCAGTGGTATGCCGCTCGCCCCATCGAGATCCTTAGTTGTACCGACCGCAACCTAGCTGTTCGTGCTTCTACAACCAGAACTTTCAAAACAACGTAATAAGAACTGTAAATTGTAAAATTGGTGTCACAATCTCAAGCAGTCACGGGGTTACCTGAGAGCTATTAATTTGCCCATGACTAATCCGATTGTTGTTGTTCGTGCGCTTACTCCTCATGTCAAAAGAGGCGATCGCGTCGTATATCAAGTATTGTGACGGGGTCACACAGCACCTTGCACAGAGGAAGTGCTTACGGGTATTTACTACCCAAGTGAACGTCAGTTCACGTGTTACCGGCCTCAAAGGGAACGGTTTGCTACTTAGAAGAGTAGATTAAAGACTGATGTATTTATAGGTAAACTTAGCATAATGTCTCATACAAACTAGAAGTCACCTATAGTGAAGCTATGTAGATATCCAATGGTTGGCTCAGTGAGACTCTGGTACCATCATGTAACTAGGGTACGCTTGGGTTGTACCCCGTTACATCCCCCCCACTTGGCTGAGAATCACCTGATTCTCCAATCACAACTGATTCTCCAATCAGAAGTGAGAGAATTAAAACACCCAAAGGTGAAATTCTCACACTAAGCTTCCACACGGCAGACGCGGCTCTCAGTCACACCCACAGTGGCTTGTGCTCACAAAGCACACTGGGGCCTGCATCCCCACTCTCACAATTGTGTTGGCCGCAAAGCCAACACTCAGAGCTGCCTTAGCTCCTGCGCTAGAGCGCGCACAGTGCTTTGGCACGGGGTGCAATAGCATCCGAACGTGTGGTATTTGCCCACACTTCGCACCGGAGGACACGACAGTCCTAGCGAACGCGTCCGAGCACGGTGTCTCCCGCAAGGGACAACACCGATCAGAGCAACACCTGCCCAACAACGTAGGGAGCTCTAAGCTCACCTCGAGCCATGCCTTCGGCACTTACAAGGGTCCATCCTTGCGGGCGTAGCTTCTTCCATGCTACGACCCGCGTCTTGGTCATCATACCAACGACTCATAGGTGTCTCACATCGATACCATGTACCTTTACGGTACCCAATCGTGGCGGGGCACACTGCCACCATACCACTATGCCACAGCTGCGCTGGTGTCTGCAAGCGACACCGCGTACCTCGACTGTACTCAATCGTGGCGGGGCATACTGCCACCATACCACTATGCCACAGCGGCGTTGGTGTCTGCAAGTGACACCGTGTACCACGATGGTACTCAACCGCAGATGGGGTGCATCCCAGCACCATGCCACTACGGCGTTGGCGTCCGGCATTGACGCCAAGTACTCATGCAGTACTAAACCATAGTGGTGCAAACAGCTACCACCACGGTACCATACTCGGCGCGGCACCAGTTGCGACTGCGTGCGTTGACTCGACCGATACCTGGTCAGTTGTGTGTGCCCTCGTGCACAACGCACGGGTCATGGCTCCATTGACCATAATACCCGGCGCGTTGCGTACATCACGTACAGCAACCGCCTTGCGTGCGGGTGATACTTCCGTTCACCCTGCTCGACAGGCCGGCATGGCCATGGATGTGTACAGGGTCAGTGCCCCATCACCTGGCGCGCTGTGTACTACGTACACGACAGTGGCCGTACGACTGAGCGAGGCGTTCGTTCGCCCTGCTCGCCTGGTCATTTATGACCATGGGACCTGAGCAATGCACCAGGCTCGCACTTGCCTCCTATTGCGGCTGCGTCTGCAACCACTGCTGATGCCTTTTCAGCTTAGTGAAGGCGTCTAGGGCCCGTGGTGCCCACCACCATGCGAACAATGTTAGCGATAGGAACTAGGTCCCTAACTGTAACATGTTCATATTTCCTCTACCGTTTTGGCCAGAGTACTTTGTGCGCCTTGATTTGGTTAGAGTCATCGCGGCTCTTAACCCGGCTGATCGTATTCAGCCTGCAGTCGATATCCAGCGACACTTGTCTTCGTTCGAAGATTGATCTTATCTCCGAGACCTGGGAGGAAATGGATTTCCGAGCCTCTCCCCCACTTAAACTTGAGACCATTGAGTCTCTCGTGGCGTGTGATAGCCACAGACCAGCACGACAGCTGTCTGCCTCGTGCAAGACCAGGGAGGAAACGTACTTCCCCCCCACTTAGACTTGATACCATTGAGTCTCTCGCCAAAACCTCTGCACTGAAGGAGTCTACTCCGGTAGCCTGACGGCCGTCCGGACCCACGCTTCACATACCGTGAGCACAGGCCTGACGCGCAGGATGAGGTCAAGGCCAGGAGCCTCCACAGTGTATCTGGGAACTCCGAGGGAGGGCACACTCCAGTGACCAGCGAGCATGATGACGACAGCGTGCGCTCGCTTGCTAGTGATCATAGTGATCACGGTCTCAAAACGCCTGAGCGTTCTAAGAGACCTGCCGACGAAGGTCTTGAGCGTGCTCAGGCTGCTTAAGCCGCAGCCGAAGAGTCCAAACACTCGAAGGAGCGCATGGCTTCGAAGTCTCTGCTCCGTGAAGAGCAGGAGACCAGTGGATCCTACCACAATATCTTCGGCTCTTCAGATGAAGAGGAGGAGGGTGTCGTTGATGAGCCCCGGGAGATCACGAGCGATCTTGACCAGCAGCAGGAGGACTTCCATGCTGCCCAGCGTATGCGTGTGGGTCCGGTGGCGACACCCGCCCACCAGGGAGCTGCCATCCACCCGAGAGGGTATTGCCCTCCCGAGGAGAGCTCTGGGGTCGGTCTCTTCCTGGAGAGACTCTCTTTTCCTAGTGGGCTTACTGGAGGCCACACTTCTAAGCAGTTTGTGTAACGGGGTTACACGGTGTAATGTACACATGGGTACGAGGTACCTGGAGAGTTAACAGACTCTCAGTACATGATGACTAGAATTAACGGTGGCCTCAGTACATATGTTGAGGGCCACACGTTGTACATGTGATTAGGTTTAACTATGGTAGATAGTTAAACATAGATAGCGGCTTGGCCGCAATAAAGATAAATAAAACACTTCGGTTTTGGAAGCAAACGAGTTATTTCAAGTTAATAACTCTGCGTCCTGGTTTTAGGACTGTGTTAAAGCTCCTTCGGATAAGGAACTTTGTATTACGGACTCTTTGAGTCGAACGTCTTCCTCTGACGCTAAAGATACGGCAGCCTCGCTGCACTTGGTAGCACTTGTAGTCAATCCCGCACCTGAGTCGATTGACTGTATCCTCTGCGAGGATGGAACACCCAGTGTTCGCGAATTTGGCCCTGGCGCAGCATGACGCGCTTAAAAAGCTTATGCCCTTACTTGGCCCGGAGGGCGTAGCGCACCTTGCGTCGCAAGCTCCAGAGGCGTTGACCGCCAGGCTGGAGTCGTTCTCCCGCTACGAGAACGCGCTCTTGGAGCATGTCCAAGAGAAGATGAGTGCTACAACGGCGGCTGCGTCGGTGACGCGCGACGGGTCTGCGAGACCCAAGCCGCTCTTGGTGAGCGTGAAGACCTTCGAGGGGAAGGATGGAGAGAATCTCCTTTTTTGGACCCGTGAGGTCGAGGTGGCCATGGGTTCGGCCCTGCTTCAGTCTGAGCAACAGCGCGTGGCGCTAGCTATCTCCAAGCTTGGAGGTCGCGCGCGAGAGTGGGCACCAACGTGCGGTGCGTCAGTTGACGCTGCATTTCCCGCGTCGGGTCAGCTGAAGCAGCCTAGGGCAACTATGCCCGTCGCTTCACCCTGGAAGGGAGTCAGCTGTATGCTGAGGCACTGGAAGTGCAAACAGAGATGAAATCTCAGTCCGTCTTGCGACGGGGACACTAGTTACTGAGTCGAAGGTCTCTGTTGACCTTAGTGTGAAGTTCTTAGACTTCGATAGCGTGGAACGCTGTTTGATCTTAGATCTGGATTCGAGGTATGACCTCATCCTTGGCATGACATGGCTGGAACGCCATGAGCCATGGATCGACTGGAAGTCGAAAACGCTGGGTACTACGCACCCTGCCCCTAGTAGAGGTTTGGTGAGTCATCTACCCACCTCTACTAGGAGAAGAAGCGCTATTGGCGCGAGAACGAGGCCGAGTCGCCCGTGGTTCTGGACATTGGTATGTCGGAACTTGTGAGCAACGAGGGTTGCTGCGTGTCCTGGCAAGGACGAGCGTGGAGTGGCGCGTAATCCACTGAGTGGTATGGATCTGGTCGATGACCTACCGCTGCGTGGTCCTTGGGCCGCGGTCGACTGCGAGTCGAGGCATCGTGGGCGCGACCCAGAAGGTGCAGGTGAAGTGACACCTACTTCACTGAGTGAGGGTCGTGGACCGCATGGCTCTGAGCCAAGTGTCTCGCGAGACGCGGCTTCCCCTTCGAGGAGTGTTGGTGCTGCTGCACTCGGTGGTGGTGACGGAGATGTCGCCGCACCGCTCTCGTCCGGCCGGGCTCGATCGCGGAGGGAGTGGAGAAGAAGACGCAGAGGGTCTGTGACGTCCTCGGCGTCGGACGAGGTGCTCAACGTGTCGAGCATTGAGGCTCCACGCGATCGCTGCGAGCAGCTGTACACACTCATGAAGGGAGTGACGGGGGAGGTCGAAGGCGCATCAGCTTTGACGCTCTGCCCGCTGTTGATGCTCTGGTAGAGCTGGACGAGATGTCTGTTACCGAGTTCGGCGAGGCCTTGAAGGAGGGCGAGTTAGCCGAAGTGGTCTTGATAAGGCCTGAGCAGGAGCTGAACTCCTCGTCCGTCGTGGACGACGCGGTCCTGGAGGACACCAAGAAGGCGCTCAGCGCGCAGAGTGGATCGGAGATCCTGAAAGACCCGTCGGATCCGTTCTCTCCTTTGATTAAGGAGAATGGAGACGTGGTCTCAAGGAATCCACTGATGGGTTTGCCTCCGGATCGAGACGTGTGTCATGAGGTTGACTTGGTTCCTGGAACCAAATACTGCGTGAGGCGGCAGTGGCCCTTGCCAAAGGAACAGTGCGACGTCGTCGACGCGTTCTTCCGTGTGAAGCACGAGGCAGGGCTGGTGCGTGAGGGCTAGTCTCCGCACTCGACGCCCACTTTCTGTGTCAGAAAGCCGAATGGCAATTGGCGTATTGTGTATGCTTTTAATAAGTTGAATGCGGCCACTATTCCGGCGCAGACGCCGATTCCTCGCAAGGATGTTATGCAGAACAATATGGTAGGCTGCACGCTGTACAGTGCACTCGACTTGGTCGATGGTTACTACCAATTGCTCATGAGAGAGAGCGACATCTTGCTGACAGCGGGAAGTACTCCGAGCGGTATGCTCTGGGAGTGGCTGGTGATGCCCTAGGGGCTGTCGAACGCACCAGCAACGTTCAATCGTCTCGTGACGCAGTCGTTCCGGTCCCATCGGGCGTACGCAGAGACGTACTTCGACGATATTTTCGTCCATAGTAGCGCTGAGCACGAGAAGTCAGATGTGGAGAACCACATTGACCACTTACGAGCGATGCTCGAGTGAATGCGCACGAATAAATTGTATGCCAACTTAAAAAAGTGCGTCTTCGGCGCGGAGGAGATTCCTTTCCTCGGGTGCTTCATCGGGAAGCGTGGCTTACGGGCAGATCCTGCCAAAGTCAAGGCCATCGTGGACTGGCCCGTCCCCAAGAACCAGAAGAATTACGCAAGTGGCTAGGCCTAGCCAATTACTTGCACAAGTACAGCGCGAACTACGCGGAGATGGCCAGGCCACTATCGGATTTCCTTAAGAAGGATGCACCTTGGTGCTGGAGCGTCGAGCACGACGGAGTCTTCCAGGCCGTGGAGGAGAGCCTTCTACGAGCGCCGATACTCGCGCTACTGGGCCCCAATCGTCCGTTCAGCGTCGTCTGCGACGCCTTTGATTTTGCAATCGGTTGTGCTTTACTTCAAGCAGACGCCGATGGGCGTGAACGCGTGATTGCGTTTGAGTCTCGCCAGCTCAAGGCTGCGGAGAAGAACTATCCAGTTCATGACAAAGAGCTACTTGCGATGAAGTACGCTCTAGTCAAGTTCAGGGTACATCTGCTTGGCTCCAAGCCTTTCGTGATCTATACTGACGATGCGTCGTTACGCACTGCGACTCAGTCGCCTCACCTCTCTCAGAGAATATGGCAAGATGACTCTTCTTCTTTGCCGAGTACAACGTCGAGGTGAAGTACAAGCCGGGACGGCTTAATGTGGTGGCAGATGCGCTCTCGCGCAGGCCTGACTACGGGTTAGCCCATGTCACAACGGTGACATCGTCAGTGCCTGACTTAATATGCGCCGCGTATGCACAAGACGACATGTGTGTAGCGCTACTACATGCTCTTGGGAGCGAGGAGTTCAAGGAGTTCGGGCAAGAAGCTGTCAGGGCGCTTGCGCGCGAGGCTGCATTGATATTCCATCAATAATGGCCTGCTGCACTACAGCACGGACCCAGAGGACACTCCTCGTGTGGTCGTTCCTCATGACGAGGATCTGAAGTATCGAATCCTCTATGAGGTTCATGATACGCCCGTGGGCGGGCACTTAGGTCGTGAGAAGACCTATGGCTCGGTGATCTCGATGTACTGGTGGCCCAAGATGTACAAATGGGTGGGCACCTATGTACGCACGTGTAAAACGTGTCAACGGACGAAGTCCGCGCCGAATACCGCGGCACCTTTGGCGAGTTTGCCTGTCCCCAAGGGATGTTGGCAGTCCATTAGTATGGACTTTGTGTTTGGCCTGCCTTATCCTTTTTTTATAGACCAGTTGAGCAAGATAGCTCATTTCGCGGCTGTGCCGGACAGCATAGATGGTGAAGGAACAGCACTGCTGTTCTTAGACAGAATCTTTCGCCAGCATGGCTTGCCTGAGGCAACTGTCTCGGACAGAGACCCGCGGTTCACCACGAAGTTCTGGACGTCCCTGTTCAGAGTGCTCGGTACTCGTTTGGACATGTCCACAGCGGATCATCCGCAGACCGACGGTCAGCCTGAACGCGTGAATCGCGTTGTGGAGGATATCCTCCGAAGCGTATGCACTGAAGCGCCGAAACGCTGGAGCGAGATGCTCCCACTCGTTGAGTTTGCATTGAATAATACCGTGCATGCCTCAACAGGCTTCACTTCGTTCTACGTGAACGGGTTATCGAACCCTCGTGTCCCACTGAAGCCGCCACGTCGTGGCTCAGGGCTTGGTGAGGGAGAGATAGCTGAGCGGCTTGCTGATGTAAGCCCTGTTGCGGTTCGCAAGCAAGTCGATGACTTTGTCTCTTTCAGACTGAGCGTCATGCGCAGGGTGCGCAAATCGCTATGGCTGAGAGCTAGGACCTGCAGAAGGAGAATGCTGATGCCAAGGGCAGAAGCAATGTAGAACGGTTCGAGGTCGGTGACCTTTTTTTTTTACTAAACACAAAGAACCTACCTACGCATGCAGTGTCTGCAGTCTTCAAGACGAAGCTGAGACCACGGTTCATTGGCGTGGTCAGGAAGGGCCTAGCGTACACGCTAAATCTTCCCAAGAAGATGCGCACCCACCCGGTGTTTTACGCTGGCTTGCTCAAGCCGTACCAGGACCCTGCTCGCGTGAACGCCGCGTCACTGGCTCCGAAACGACAGGGAGCGGCTAGGCCGCGTGCGACTGCGAGGCAGAAGGTGGTACAACCACGGAAGGCTGGGCGACAGCAAGTGGTGGAACCACGGGTCGCTGGTCAACAGCAAGTGGCGGAGCCACAGATCGCGGACCGAAATGCTCGGGACACAGGAGCAAGTCAAGCTGAAGACACAGCTGAACAACTTGATGCTCAAGGTCCGAGACCTGGTTGGGAATCAACTGAGGTGACTGCAATCAGTCCGCGCGGTGGATCATCTCTTCGAGAAAGAACGCTTGACAGTTAACGTGGACGTTCGCGCCACGAACCCATACGTCGTGTTGACGCTGATGTCGTTCCGGCGAGTTCTGACTCGCGGCGCGAGAATCCAGCTGAGGCAAGGCCTCCTCCAGCTCTGCTCGATGAGCACGGCGAGCCCCACTATCATGTGGAACGCCTTGTGGCGCGGCGTCGTCGTCGGGGTCGTACTCAGTACTTGGTGAAGTGGAGAGATTATCCACACTCACAGAACTCATGGGAGTTCGAGGTACCCCTCCATGAGGACTGCCCTGAAGTCGTTGACGCCTATGATTTGGCGCACCCAGTGTCAATGCGTCACAAAGACTTGCGACTGCGTCCTCAAGCGCCTAGCGCTTCCCGCCAGTAGTGCGGGGTGTGTTCAGGTCGGTAGCCGAGCTCAGGCTCTGACCTGTGGCTGGAGCAGCCAGCTCAATTATGAGCATCGGTTGCTCACAGCGGGAGCAGGAGGCAGAGGTGCCGCATGTTGTTGGGGACGTGGTCCCGACTGAAGCGGATGCTTTGTGTTGTGTTGGACGAGGTCCAAGCACAAGCGTCCTGATTGACGCGTATTGGTTCGGAAAAAATTGCTCGAGGAGCATTATCCAAGTTTGGAAGTGCGCTGTTACAGCGACGGCGTGTTGTGTTCCGGGCGGGATCGAACCACCGACCTTTGGCTTTCAAAGCCTATGCTCTATCATTGAGCCATGATGGCAGTGCCCGGAAGCTCGTCCGAGTACGGCCTATTGCTCATGATATGAGAGGGCCGTGCCTGGGTGGGGTTGAACCACCGAGCTGTGGTTCTCAAAAGCCAACGCTCGACCGTTGAGCTAGCAGGGCGTCGCCCTTGTGCTCGTCCAGGCCTGGACATAGCTCATGGTAAGAGTGGGCTGCGTCCAGGTGGGATTGAACCACCAACCTCTCGCTTGTGAAGCGAGTGCTCGACCGCTGAGCCATTTGGGTAATACCTGTGGCTTGAGCAAGCCAAGAGCCTCGTGCTCATCAGGTCGGAGGTTCATAGAGCGTGTGCTGTCCACAAAGATATGTGTGGCTGCTCCTGGAGCAAGCGCGGCGTGCGCATGACGGTCTGAGACCTCGCGGGAGCTTGAGGCGCAACGCGCTGATGGTGTTGGGCCATGGGCCACAGGCGAGGTGCTAAGTTCTAGGATGCGGATGCGTTGGTGAGCTCGGAGAGCTACTGAACGCAGGCGTAAGGTGTCGTGACCTCCGACCTCTTAGCAAGACGTGGCCTCGCTGAGGAACTTACGCGAAACCGGTGTTTCTCATCTAGGTGGGGGGGGGGGGAGTGTAATGGGGTTACACGGTGTGGTGCACACATGGGTACGAGGTACCTGGAGAGTTAACAGACTCGCAGTACATGATGTCTATAATTAACGGTGGCCTCAGTACATAGGTTGAGGGCCACACGGTGTACATGTGATTAGGTTTAACTATGGTAGATAGTTAAACATAGATAGCGGCTTGGCCGCAATAAAGATAAATAAAACACTTCGGTTTTGGAAGCAAACGAGTTATTTCAAGTTAATAACTCTGCGCCCTGGTTTTAGGGCTGTGTTAAAGTTCCTTCGGATAAGAAACTTTGTATTTCGGACTCTTTGAGTCGAACGTCTTCCTCTGACGCTATAGATACGGCAGCCCCGCTGCAGTTTGAGTCTGCGTGACTTGACGTGGTACAAGTTACCCACGTCTGGTGAGGTCACATTAACCTCACCACTTGGAGCCATTGGCTCGGTGCGGAACTATGTTACCCGCCTTGGATGTGGAACTCTGTTACCCACCGTGGTTAGTGCTATTCGGCATCACCACTGTCGAAGCCCGTACGGCGCGACGACCTTCGGTGTTGGGGTCTGCTGGCGTGGCAGGTCTACACGGCGGGCAAAAGACCCATGCCAACGGCATTGCCGCAGCGGGGCATGGCCTCGTTGTACGTGGAGCTATCGGCGAACTGACAACTCCGTGACGCTACTGCGTCCTGGCGGTCTCTTTCAGACGCCCAAGGCATGACAGAGCTGGGAACATGACTCTCCAATGCTCCGTCATAGGCCTGGGTGGACAGGCCTTCGTAGCCTTGCCACACCAAATGTCCGGGTATGTGCCTTATGTTTGGCACATCCATATTGTTCATAGCGAGAACTGCGAGCGACACCGTGGTGCGCGAGTTCATCGAACACAAACGTTCAGGCCCGTCAAGGACCATTGGTACTTCCTTCACCGTACCAGAGGCAAGTCCACCAGAGACCAGCCCACGACTGCCACTCTGACGTAGAGTGCAATCAGGTGTCGCTATGCCAAGCGACATTCCGGCGGCGTGTCAACGCACCAGAACTTATCAAACGCTCAAGGGGTACCGTACCCCCGTACACCACGTGTACTACCAGCAGTCCACCACTGTTCTTCACGGGTTTCAGAGAACCATGTCTCTCTGGGCTAAGTCTCGTGGTGCGCACAGCCTGCACAACCATCACGAAGACTCAGCGCTCTTCAGTAGGGCATACCGCCTCTACTGGTGGCTGGGGAGCCCTCGACCACCTGACCGTGGCCTACGCCACCGGCCCTGGGATCCACGGGCTGTCTTCTTCCCGAAGACTGGCGAAGGACATACACGCTGGTAATGTCCATGTCCTTCGCACCTGGAGCAGCGGACCAAGCTCTCGACTGAGCATAAGTCCATGGGTTCCGGCTCGCTGTTCGCATCGGTCTTCACGGGCTGCGCAACAGCAGGAACAGGAGCATCATTATGGTTCTGCTCCGTTCCCATAGGAACACCAGCCTGGTCGTGGTGGTACCCCACTTCCCGAGAAGAACCAGCCTGCTCGTGGCTGTACTCCTCTTGGAGGGCGATTCGAATCGCCTCCTCCATTGTGGTCGCATGCACGCGAGATTGCTGCGTGCGTGCAGGACCGACCGTCAGGCCGTCCATGAAGACTGTTGTCTTAATGTCTTCAGGGAGGGGACTCCCAGCTATCGAAGCCGCCAACGTGTTCATCTCTTGTACGCACTCGTGCAGCTCTCGTTTGCCTTGCTTGCAGGCGAGAAAGCGCGAGCGCTGGCGGAACTCGTTGTTCGCCGGTAGGAAGGCGCGCAATTGATCACACATCTGCGCCCAGGATGCGAAGCATCCAGGCGACGTCGTCTCCCTGGTGTATGCCCAGCTCTTGGCACATCCACCAAGGTTGAACAGGGCAAAACCACCCGAAGTGGCTCGTCCGAGATGAGGCCCGCCTTCATGGCGATCTCGACTTCTCGGACCCAGAAGTGAAGGTTTTCCCCTTCCTTCCCTTCAGACGCGGGGACCTTCAGCCTTATCGGCTTAGGACTGGTTGCCTGGGATGCGGCCATTGAAGCCTCCAAGCTCCCGCAGACGCGCGCGATGAGACCACGCTCGTAAGTCCCAAACGCGGCCACGTGCTCGTGTTGCTCGGCAGGCGTCGCCGCCGCCAAGCTGTGGAGGACATCTTGCCCAAAGATGCCTCACATCTTTCGAACAGAGTCGATCTGCGAGTCGTTCAAGTGAGGAAACTCACTTCGGTCCATCGTGGCTCAAACGTCGAGACCACAGATGATTCAGGCAGTGCAATCTATCCGCGCAGGCGTAGGGTTGACTACAAGTGCTACCAAGCGTGACGGGGTCACACAGCACCTTGCACAGAGGAAGTGCTTATGGGTATTTACTACCCAAGTGAACGTCAGTTCACGTGTTCCCGGCCTCAAAGGGAACGGTTTGCTACTTAGAAGAGTAGATTAAAGACTGATGTATTTATAGGTAAACTTAGCGTGATGTCTCATACAAACTAGAAGTCACCTATAGTGAAGCTATGTAGATATCCAATGGTTGGCTCAGTGAGCCTCTGGTACCATGTACCATGTACCATCATGTAACTAGGGTACGCTTGGGTTGTACCCCATTACAAGTATGGTTTTGCAAGCAGCAGCATTACCGCTTGTTGTGAACTTCCAGCAGTCAAACATTCCGTGCTGCAAGTACATTTTGACCAATGAGAGTAGTATATAATCGTCGGTGTCTGGCACTTATGATTTCCCGGAAAGATTCGATCCTTGACTGCCTATAGTAACTCTCAGTCAATCCGATGGCAGGGAATTGGCAATTCCGGAAATCATAAACTACCTTCTGACGAGAAACTCAATATTTAACTTACGTAAGTAAGAGAATGTGACGGCTTTAATCGCAATCCCTACATGTAATAGACACACGTTATTGTACGTTAATGCAACTATTTTTCCATTTGATGTTGTGAAAGATGCAGAGTGCTCCTGACTGTGTATCCATATCGGCTGTGTGGCAGATGGCGGTGGCATACGAGTAAGTGTGGCATTTCGATAAGAAAGCGAAACATTGGGTGGCATATGAATAATTTTCCCTTTTATTTAGGGAGAAAAAAAAATGTACTTTGGAAAAATACATTCTCGATCGGATACTTTTGCTCTTACGTGGTTACTTTAGACCATACATGCAGTATCTAAATTTCAACAAGGGTATGTTCGAAATTTCATATATTTTCTACAGTAACCCTGGGTACAAAATTTCGTAACCCGACCAACTAGACATGCCAAATGAGGGATTAGAGAGACCGTTTGCGCTCATAGTAGTGAATATGTACTTCAAACTTACCATCACTCTTGTATGCATTTTGTTTCTGTCGCCTCCCTGATGCACGGTCTGATTTGGTGTTATCATTCGTGTCATCCCTCCTTTTTGGCTTGCTCTTTTAGTTCACAAGTAGACAGGACAGCACACAATGGAGCGTTCAAGATAGCGCTCCCATTTTGCGGTGGCTGCTGACGAAGCAAAGCACGAGGGCAGCGAATACAACGAAGCTGTCGATAGCAGTGGCAGCAGGCATGGTGCACAGAAAGACTCCTCACCAATGGTACAATATCAGCAAGGAGAAAGACACGACGATCTCGCGGGTATTGCCCTTTGCTCAAGTGTACGAGAGCCGTAGTGATATAGCGAGGCGCAATGAAATCAGCGGAAGCGGTAACTCATCGGGTTGGGAGCTCTTTACAATCTTCGTTGTCAGTTTAACATCTCTGTTTTAGAACAAGCAAAAAATTGATACAGCCGGCTCCGCCAAATCATTTTCCAAAAGACAGGACTTAAACTTGCAGCCTCCCCTAGTATTTCAAGCGCTTCACACTCAAAAATCCACCCACACACTGGAATTCCGAATCAAGTGTGGGACCAGATTAAATTGTTCAGCTCTTTTGACGAGGCCACGCATTTCGCAAGCAGATGGAGTTTCATTTTGTCATTTTTGGATATTCTCAAACCACACACGGCGAATCTAAGACATACAAGTGCAATAGCCACAAGGACTGCCCAGCTAGGGCTCGCGCCAGGTCCAATTTGCTTGGATTCTCGTGTGAACACGCCGGAAGCCATTTAGAGGGAGCCGAGGAAGTCCCAGACAGTCGAGGGATTCCTAAATGCTGCCACGAAGACGTAGAGTTGATGTTTGCCAGAGGTCAAACGCCCCTCGGCGCCCTTGACTACCTGGCCCGAAAGTACGAAAAATGATAGTGAATAGAAGGCATATCTACCGAATATAGGCCACGTTCGCAATCGGAAGCCAACGCGGAAAATGGATCATATCGAAGGCAAATGGAAACAGCTCTCTGATCAAGATAAACTGCTTGAGTGGGCGGAACCAAGAATGTGCAGAATCAAAGATGATTTCGCTTCTGTTCGTGAGCGGGAGCTTGTGTTGTTCTTGATGTTTTCCAGCTCAAAGACGTGAGCGAAAAAGGGAGCAAAAAAACTACGTCTTCTTTCGGCATGGTGGTTAGCTGCAAACGACTGTTGAAAATTTTTCAAACGGCCGCTACGGATGGGGATCCAGTTTTCCTCTCTTGTGATGGAACCTACCTGTTAACAGACGCAGGGTGGACGTTGATTAACGTTGGCGTAGTTGGAGTGATTTACGACGCGAAGGAACGACAGTTTCGACAGCAGTTTTATCCCTGTATGTTTGGATTTGTCCGGACGGAGTACGAGCTGGCCTACGATACGTTGTTCAGCTCTGATAACGCTTGTGCCGACACCTTCATCAGGTTTACCCTTATCGATGCTGACTGGGGGCGTCTGCAGACAAAATGAGTGAGATATTAAATCTAAATCGAAGTGGCAGGAAAACGAACTTATCCCGGAGGATTTGTCGACTACTACAAAAATTTCGTTTGTACGTATATATCATCAGGGGAGAAGGCATGAGGAGGGGGCAGGTCGTCTTGTAATTCTCATTTTCTTTGTTCCGAAACTAGCGTGTTCCGGATTTGGGAGACTAAGCACAAGAAAACGCATAACCACGAACTAAACAAGAACATATTCGACAACTACCCGTCGAACATAAACATTACCGACCCGGAAGTACTCGGCATCGTTGACGAACTGGTCAGAGCTGGAGATAGCCCAAGAAGAAGATCAAGTATCTCAAAGCGATTGTAGGTTACTCTCGGAAATTGCACTGTTTTAACGTGCTTATTTACACTTAAGCTGCTATTGATCGTGTAGAAAAGCGTGTTATATTACACGATTTGCACAATCGCTTTCAACCAACCACCGTCACTCCAGATTGGAAGAACATCGATTGGAGACTGTGTGTTGGCCAAAGTTTGTGCCAACCGCGACCGTTCTTCCTTGAGTTTTGTCGATGACCGAAAGAAGAAATCGACCATCACGCTTAAGACTCGGCAAAGGAAATGTTTCTTCGAAGCATTATTCGAAGTGGTAATGCTGGACTCGACACAAGGAACGGATTCGTCTAAGTACTGGCTGTTTAGCTTCATGATCAACAATCTTCTTCGGACAGGTAAGTCGCGCATTGTGACGGCTATATTAACAGGGTATCTCTATATTAATCAACTGGTAATCCACTTGTGACCCGTTGGTGACCAGTTGATAAAACAGGCAAACTGTTGGAACCTCAATTGTTATTAGTGACCTGTGGAGACACAATAGCTATCGGCTCCCTTTTCAATGGCTTAGTTTTCTTCTCTATTTCTTATCCCTTTAATGTTAATAACACTGCTATTTTGCATGATTGCTTGCAGGATAATACGTGTAACACGCGTTGGTCGAGAACGAAAGTCACTCATGTATGCTACTCGCCCTCGGCGCATTCAAAGATAACAGGTCCTACGTGGCACAATATTTAGGCTATGATGGTCGACAAGGACTTTGGCAAGACCAGTCTGTTGATGAAGGCGTTCCTCCTTGCCCGCATACTGC
This sequence comes from Phytophthora tentaculata, assembly GCA_033557915.1. NCBI lineage: Eukaryota > Oomycota > Peronosporomycetes > Peronosporales > Peronosporaceae > Phytophthora > Phytophthora tentaculata. The sequence continues at coordinate 5,199,599 of JAUCEA010000016.1, read as the reverse complement.
TTGCTATTTTCATCTCCATAAGTTCTTGCGAACGGAAATGCCGAGTTCAGTGTATGGCGGGCCGGATGGAATTGTCGTGAACCGCGCTGAAGACGCAGTGGACATGATGATGAAAGCTCAAGATGAAGCAGCGTACGGCAGGGGTTTACGCTACGTGTTCTTCCTTCTCAGCGACGTTGACGATAAAGGCACGCTTCTGAAGCCCAGCCACATATTTCATGCGCAACTAGCGCGCAGGTGGGCTGTGTATGAGCGTTGTCTTGTTCCTCATCTCGGAAATCACAAAATAGCCTGTGCACTGCGCTGTTTATATAGATTCTCAGTTTCTACTTCCTCGGTTCTAAACTCGCTTCGTACACTTTTCGACTAGGTTGAAGTCTACATTGGGATACCTCAATGCTATTCTTGGACCTGAATGGAATTGGATGGGTTTGTTGTAACGCTCACTTTTTGATGTCGTCGATCTGGAATATGCCTCCCGGTTTCGCGTGGTCGGACTGCTTCATTTAAGCGGTGCTGACGAAAACTTTTCCGACAAGTTGCGCTGGTTAGTCCACACGCATTTTATCTTGTCCGTCAGGGATACAAACTCTTTAACGCCAGTTGCCTGTAAGAAGAGGAAGTGCTCACCCCTCCCATACAAAACGAAATAAAAATGTAGCCACCTCAAAACGATTTGGCTCCGGGATAAACATAGACGTAATATACAGCGCTGTCAGCGGCTAAAGCAAACCCGGAAACTGCACTATTGCGGGCTACTATAAAGATTGTTGTGCCTAGAGCGCAATGATAGCACTGGGAAGTTTTTCGATGGCGACGGTACAAGGCGTCAAAGTTTTGGTCGGTCGTTTTTCCTACTGTATTACAAATCTCTCGCGTGTGAATAGTATATATTTTGTGTAGGTTTTCATATTTAGTGTAGTCAATTGAATTGTGTGGCTTGGCAGGAATATTTCCTTTGCTTTCTCTCATGATATTCACCCCGAATGTTCCATGGAGAGACATCTAATATGCGTGATTATTGGCTAGAAAGTCCGAACCAAGAACTTTGAAACCACCTTTTTGCGTTCGCTTCTTACAGACATTCTCTGTTGAGGTGGGGGGGGACGCTTGTGTATCATGTTCGCTGGATCCGAAACAGTTCAACGCAGCTCAGCTCAAGTACAACAAACCGATTTTATACGGTATTTGTGCTCTCACATCTGAAGAAGGCTAAACTAATTTCACTGAAACATATCCAACGCTCATTCATCTCTCCGTGTTCAGAAGTGTATCATGCAATAACTAAAACATGCGGTTCTAAATGCTTTTAAGAAGTGGATAACCGGTATGAACATGGCGGAAAGGGTATGACCTCACATGGTACAGCTCGCTTCGAATCATGCCGGAGGCACTGTGCAAGTTTGGAGTATGTTCTAATCAGGGTATCATTCGCGCGAACGCTCTTACCCAACAAAACGACGGTACTGGCCCCGACCGCATACTTTGCGATGCTTTGGACAGTATCTCTTTAGGCGAACAATCCACCGGCTGTTCTACCTTCCTTTCTACCCTCGAGGTGATGCTCAGACGGAATATCTAGTAACGACGAGGATGATACCCATTATAACAGCAATGAAGAAGGCAAGAAGCCGGTGAAACCTCTACTCGTTTATATACATACGAGAAACTAAGAAAGTAAAGCCTCTATCGAGAAACTACAGAGACCGAGCGTACCAACACCACAACTCGCATGATGTACAACCTTGCTACCAGAGCGGTTTGCGCCAAAAAAGGTTCCAGTGCAAGTTGTCCGTGTCAAGGATTTGGAGGGCTCGCTCACGAAGAACAATAGTTAGCCAAACAAGAACTCCAATCGTTTGGTGAAGGATTCAAAGGAATCGGTGAACTTCCCCGAATGAGTTGGTTAAAAAAACACCAGTGGGTGACAATTGGTTCAAAGCGCGCGTGAAAACTCACAACGCGTTGGTGAACGCTCCCAGCCAGTCAGACAATGTGTTTGGGTGCTTGGCAATTAGAAGCGCACAACTTCAAAAAAAGAAAAGGATCTGACTGTGTGAAACCGTTTTTGTCGGATCAAATGAGACATTCGGATCAAGCAAGATATTGAGTATGTATGGTTGACGCCCCCTTCTAATGATTTGAAGAACCTCTCTAAGATTGAAATGTGAACTGAACAAATGCATGTATTTATGCAGTATTTATGCAGTTGCTTGTCGACCACAGCATCTTGAGGAGGAAGCAAGAACGTTTAAATCTAACGTTCGCATCACGAGGGCCCATTGGGAGGTTGTTCGCATCACTGAACGTGCTAATGAAAGCTGTATAATCAATCATTTTCCAAGCCTTCGCGCTGATATGGGAGAGCAGCAGGCGTCGCTCACTTGCCTTAATTTTAGAGAAGTCATGATATCAGTGCCATTGACGGTACAGTTTCCTATTGGTATTACGTGTTATATATGCTGCAATCCAGCTGAGCCATAAAGCAACTCGTACTGTATGTTGCTCTTGAATGAGCGCATGACGCTCGCGTCCTTCGGTTGGCTGAGCCCAGTGATCCCCGGCGGAACGTATTGCACCTTCGCAAATCATGTATCTTCGAGATGCTGCTTCGTTCTCCATTTTGTGCACGCGCAAACTATCTTGCATGAGCATGCGGCATCCGTCGGCCGAAGGTGTCATAACCTTATTAACAACAAACACAACATATATTTAAAAACCAATATTAATAGTGGTTCTCACGGTTGGCAGTTTAGCAGGTTGTAGGCTGTACTGCCCAATCTAATTCATGGAACGTTGACAGAAGGCTAACCTGCAGTTGGTAGAAAACAAGCATTGCCGGGTGGCCACCATACCAACTCTCAGTTTGCAGGGTCAGTGTAGGTTTGCAGGTAAAAATTACGGGAATCCTATTGGCTAGTAAAACATGCAAAACATTCGAACCGTGAGAACCGCTATTAAGTAAAGAATATAATTTTAAAGTACCTCTTCGATCCATTTCATCATTGTGGCATGGTCGCACCTCGCCTTCCGTTGCATGGTGGCACAACATTTGGGTGTCCCCAATTCGGGTCCGACACCTCCGTATACACATCCACACCATGCACCAGAGAATACTAAGTTTCTTTCACACAGAAAAACACTGCACCGAACTCCGTTTTCACCCATGCCGTGGGCAACGCCGACGTGCTTTGCTCCGCGCACGTGAATCGTCAGTCGGCCAGGGTTGTCGATGCAAACTCCCGTCTGGTCCATGCTGAAAAGACTTCCATACCGATCTAGCTGAGAAAAAGACGACGAAAAACTGCCATCTTTGACTTCAACATGCATTGTTCAAGCAACTTCCTAGTTTATAACAATAATTTATTAGGAAATCAATTATAATGTTAGGCATTTTCAATGTCAATTTAAAATAAAAAACTACCTCCATGTCCGCTTTGCGCTTTGATCCCTTGTGTGTGAGACGACTCACTACGAGGTTGTTTTGCTTTAAAAAAATGAACTGCCCAGACTAGGAGAGCACAATGTGTTCTTGATGCCGAGAACACGACATGGAATTTCCAATCATGAGAATGATGCACTTCATTGTGACGCATAAGCCCTTAGTCTGTCGCATTAACCTGATCCACTCGAGTAACCTATAGAGTAAAACGTATTAAATAAAATACTGCAAAGTAGTAAAACAGCTTAAAACCACACTCTGCCGTGTTTGCAGCTGAGGGTAGAGTATGTACTGAGGCTTGATCTGCTCCGTGGGGGCGAAGTATTTGTTTGGTGCCTCATGGGCAGCCTCGTTTATTTTTTCTTGCCCATTTGCCATCTGTTAATTGTAGCGCGTGTGGCATTGAAGAGAGTTGTCTTCTCAACCGTGGAGAGCTTGGAAGCTGCGGACTGAAATACATAGTTTTTACCAATAGTGGCGACGTGTGTACCTCAAACCTTGAGCTTCTCTTTATTCTTATTCTTTGGCCTGCGCAGCATGCTGGACGTGTCGTTGTAGAAGATGGGTGGCGTTGGAGGGGAAAACGCTGCTTTGTCAAACAACCTTATGAGGTTTTATTTTTCACTTAATTTCGACTGTGTTTTTGCCTCGGTGAATCCGGTAAATAGGGTAAGACCGTCATCTTGTCCTCACAGAAAAAGGCCGCCAGTTTGAAATTACAAAAGCACCTAAACCAAAGACAAACCTTAGGCTCGGAGAAAACAGCAGCGAGAAGCGAAGGGGATTCGATGGATAACTCAATGGAAGAAGCGAATGCTTTAGTGGAAGGTACACTCGTCCACGTAAATGACTTAGCGTCAGTGCTCAAGCCAACTACGTACAGCTTCAACATTAGAGACGCCCCACCCGTGTATGCTGTACAGTATAAGCTCAATTGTAAGGTGTTGTTTGTCTCTCTGGTGCTATTATCGGTAAACTTGGCACTCAATGCTGTTTAAGATTGAGAGCGACATTCTAGGCGACGTGATATAAATAATGATTTGTCTTTGTCACCTAATCTCAGTTAAAGAAGGGTTTGCTTCCTGTCTATTTCTATATGATTGTTTGTACTATACCGGTATTATAAAGTCGGGAGTGCAATCATTTCCGCCCCAATGGATGTAGTGTTGAAAACCAGTGGCAATATTCAAGTTATTAATAAAGTCCCCAACGAGTTTCCATAACTTGGACGTTTCTCACCAACGGGTTCAACAACAAGAAGTTTTCCCACCAAAACAAAGTATTAAAATAATTTATGTATCACCTACCTATTGGTACAATGTTACTGGTATGCAGAAGAAGAGATAAAACCTTTGATCAAGTCCTATCATGGTACTTTTAGGATAAACCACCGTTAAGACATGCCGCTGGAAATTGTTTAGCTGTAAGTAGATATATAGGAGTAATATATTTTTCAACTCCAGCATACTATCTCTGTCTCTGGTTTTAACGCCTTTTCAAATAGAGTAATTTGAAAAAGTTTTACTTTTGAAGCACTTTTGGCGCCCCTTGAATCGTCGCGGTGTGGATGGATCCGGAAGTTTCTTTTAACAGGGGCGAGTTTCTTCAAAGCTTCATTTAGAAGATATAGATTGCACGCTAGCGTTTCAAATATCGCACTGGAGAGGCTGATAAAAGAACTGTCTTAAAAATGAGGAAACGATATCAATTTCTGAGTAAGGCCATATTTTGGCGGAGAAAAGAGTAAACCCACCAAGTTTCCACCAAACTAAGTATTAATGTGCAGCTTATTAGTTCTGAGTAAACTTAAAATTGAATCAACATGCTGTGAGGACAACACTATCTTTTTTTTTCTTGTTATCACACGCAGGACCCCTATGCGAATTTTCTACTTTTCCCGCAAACCTTTAGCTTAATGCAAGTAGTGACGTCTATTCCAAGGACATACGCTCGGTTAACGCTTTTGGCCAGTTCTTGACACTCCAGCTTGACAACTTATCCGTTCGAGAGCTTGACACTTTAAACGAAGACTCCTGCTTGCTCGTTCCAAGTCATGACCACACATGCTCTCGCCTCTGGCTCTTCTCCTGTCATCTCCTGTTAAATACGTTCCAATTCAGTGGGCGGGCTAGGAATTTCACGACGAGAGATGCTAACTTGTCCACAGAAAAGAAGTGTTGGGTGCTCCTGTCCTGGTACAAAGCAGCCAATGCTTTTTCTTGCCACCTCCAACCTTTCTTACCAGTAAGCGGGCAACAAGACCGTCTACGTTTTGGTCTTGTAGCAGCACCATTGCATCGACGGGATGTGCGCACTGCCATCCCGTTTTTGTAATCTAAGGCAGTCGCACCGTACTTTTCTCTGATTGCAACGATCTACATAAATGAAGTGTTGGTTTTTTCTAATAACTAAAATGTCTTACATCTTAACCATTGCAGGTTTGATCCATCCGTCGCTGCCTTCGCAGCCATCCGTCGCTGCGAAGGCAGCGACGGATGGATTAAACCTGCAATGGTTAAGATGCAGAAATTCAACTACGTGAAACGACAAAAAAGAGCAATTAGACTTCGTTTTCTCTGGGTTTTGGCGTCAGATCACTGCGGACAGAATTCAAACATCTGTAAAGAAAACTATTCTTCGTAACTACACATCAAAACCACAAGTGCTGCTACCTGTTCACACGTTCTCGGGTAACTTGGTTTTCGTCGATGCTTTTGCCATTAACGATAAATTCGGCTTCGTTAATTAAGCCCGCCTTGAGAATTTTATTTCGGGTCAACAGCAGGTTGTAGAGTTATCGCTTGAATTTAAGATCCTGCGAGCTTTTGAAACGACTTCTGCAACAAAGGGGTCCGAATAGTAGTATTGCGTTGTGCGTTTGGTGTAAAAATTAGTAACTGCATGAATTCCACAGTACCTTCACAAAAATGAGATTGGATGAGGCGAGTCGGAGCCGTAGACTGGTGGAAGAGAATGTTTGATTGTGAGTCGTTCAAAGCAATTACTGTGTTAAACAACCCCAACACGCAGACATGCTTGGTCACTCTGTGATGTAGATAATGCGCATTCTGCGACAGCGTAAAACCGGGTATGGTGCACGCTCCGAACGAATTCGCCCAGGTACCGGACACGTAGAACTCTTTTAGCCACTCTGCATACTTTTTTTCATTTCCGCCCAGAGCTCCAACACTAAGAGACTCAAAGCCGCAATCTACTCAGACGATCTTGCCTTGTACAAGTACTTGGTGTCTGGCCAATGTTCGTGGTAGTTCTAGAAAAACAAAAACATGTTTCGGTACATGAGAACAGTGTTAGCCAAAAGACAAGGTAATTGCTACCATAGTCGCGTACCTTGAGAAGTTTGCTCTTACCCCTGGCTATCCGGGTGTAGTTTGGGCAACAGCTAAAAAGGCATTTCTGACCACACTTTCTTAAAAGTGTTCGCAGGTGTAAGTTGTTCTGTCGAGCCTGCCGAAGCTGAGCGATTGATCAATGTTGAAGAACAGCTTTGCAAATTGCTTCGCTGTTTTGAACATTGTCATGTACGCCACCACGTTTACAGCGTGAACAAACATGCAAAGTCATGGCACAATGTTGTTGACTACGTGGTTTTCACGAAGTGCGTCATTTCCGTCCCAAAGTCAACCAACGTCCAGCCGCCAATTAAGAAAAACCAAAATTGGCTAATAGAATATAATTAGCCTAAAGCAAAACAGACACAATTATACAGCTTACCAATGTGAAGTTTGTACGTGCCGTCAGTAATCCGAAGGAGACCTTCACTTGATTGTCCGCGTTGTATATGTGTGATCTTTATGAAGCAAGTTCTCGAGGTTACAATAAGCCCCAAAATTGGTGTGCTCACTCCGTTTGCATCTTCAGAATCATGCTGGAAAGACTTTAGGACGATGAGCCCATGGTGGATCTCACTAGAGCCTCCTGCAACACTAGTTGCATCAGTTTCCGGGCTATAGAGATGACCTGGACCATAAAACAAGTTCGTGGGTTTTCCAGCACACATTCAAGTAGTGTGGCTTTGTCGACAATCCCCCAACATAAAACAAGCTGTCAGAGGGATAAATTAAGTTTTCAAAAATAAAAGAGTATTACCTGTATTTTTCTTCTTCAAATGCGACTACCTATTGTTAATTTGCTTCTAAGTCGGAAATGCGGTAGACATGCCGCGACAACGCTCTTTTCTCCAATGTTGCTGGCATTTCTTTCCACCAGCTCCACCAGACAGCAAGTCGCCGGGGCCCCCTCATTGCAACGAGAGCTTCAACGACCGTTGCGAGTACATCAACCACGGTGTATCTGTGGCGAACTCGATTCGGCTGGAGGACAGTCAACTCACCCGTATTTGATACAGCTGTCCTCTTACAACTGCTGAAGCTGGAGTCCGAGTGAACTAGTCCACTGCACATAAGGTGATGGTTGTGTTTCTTGTCGCCGTTGTAGTAAACTGCGGAGTAAGATTCCAAAATTTGCTGAACTTGTAAAAATCAACAATTCATACTGATTACCAAAATGAATACTAGCTTGTTCTATACAGACGCAACTAGTCTTATCCCAATACTTAATTAGATCAAGTTGGCGTACAGTTGGACAAGTCGTTTGGTACAGAATACTGCAAACATCTGAGATATTTTTTATGAAAAGGAAACACAAAACGAGGAAGCCTAGATGCAGCATTGATTCACTGGTCTTTCATGTTATGAATTCCTGGCCAGAAATTTCAGACTTGTCACTTATCGTTAAACCAGCAAACCTGCTTGATTGGATATATTTTACCCGTCCCCTAAAACAGCATTCTGTCCTCACCAAGATCACACCCTCTGTGGAATCCGACGTAGATACGCTACAAATGTTGCGGTGCCTTGCTGCTAGAGTCTAGATCCCGTACCATGCCCAGGTAGGTATTTTGCAAACAGCGTTTGTCAGCCTCATTATCACCCCATTCATTCCAGCGACAGCATCAATATCATGGAGGAAGTTGTCACGAAGCAGCACGCACACCCAAACACAGTGATACATTGTATGGGTTTTACTGCCTGGGATACACCACGAAAGAGATTACCCATGTGTACAACGAACCGTTCAGACTATCGTATACTGAATTTATACGTACGAGCAAGCAGCAACATTGAGCGAGCACAGTCATCGACCACCAGCAAATTTACCCTGGCACACAGGCAATGAATGCGCTTGTTTTTACAACCCCTAGCTTATCTGGATGAAGCACAGGATGATTCCCAGCGTGCACACAGCATCGCTATTTCAAAATCTTCCGTGTGGCGCATCATTCACGACAGTGGGTTTACGCGAAAAGAATTTGAGTGACGTGCTTTAATCATCAAAGAACGTGATGTTTTAGGGTTCGTGGAGGAATTGAACATCATCGACTGAAGCCCCAATAACATCGTTTCCCTCGATGAGTTGTCGTTCGATAATCGAGACATGATTAGGAAAAGAAGATACTCACATAAGAGAAAGGGTATCGCTATTTGAGGTAATTTTAAACGCAAACCGAGAGTCTCGATGCTAGCATTTCTCGGCGTGAAGGGACTGCTGGACGTCTAGGACAGAAAAGGAACGTTTGATAGAGTATCTTTCGTAGAGTGCTGCAAAGATTAGTTCTGCTCTGAAAAGACAGAATCCGTCAGTAATTTGGGTCAAACCCACTCTGTATTCTTGATGGTGCGTCCACCACAGGCACCCAGAGATCGTGCATTTCCTGAAATGTGCTGGTGTTGCGCCACTATTCCTACCAGCTTACTGGTCATTGTACAACCCGATATCATTTTTGTTCGGGTACGTAAAGAACTGTTTCAGCGCTCCTACGTCGAAACCAGCGGTCGCGATCTGCTCCGCTTTGCCAGGAAAACGTTCCAGAAATTCGAAGATTTCAATATGGCAAATACTTTTGAGCGTTGTGGATGGAAGTAACAAGTCCACTTTGATCCACCACACCCGATATTAAGGAAAAGACGAAACGTGGTTCACCGTGACCTGATGGCTTCCGAAGAGACCTAATCTCTAGGCTTTACCGTCACTGTGACACAAGTGGAAGATGCCTCCATTACGCTTGCCAACATCGTCGACAACTGCAATACACGGAGCAATTAATAGTATTGCAGCAAGGAAAGTAGGTCTGGAGCAGCATAGGAGTGGCTTGAAGATTTTAAGACGCTGGTTAACGCATAACATCACATTCCATCCTCTCTATATGATTCACCACATCACGACGTTATTTGCCTTTCCGTCATTTGACCTTGTTCACCCTTAGGCACTGCCACGCTCTTAGATTATCCTCGTACACTACCATCCCCCAAATCGGACCACCGACAAAAGCAGCGCACCTCGAAGCGGTTTTACACTGCTATAGAAAGACCAGCCTCTCGATAAGTGCAAATTCTCGACATCTGCTACTTGCTTTTGAAGCCCCAACTTCGTTCATTTCCACCACCGCAGCGGCTTCTTCAGCTGCAGCCACCGCCTCTTCACGTTTTGCCTGCCCTTCCGAAGTTGCCGACACCTCGGTCGCGACGTCCTCTTCGATTGCATTCGTCACAGCAATCACCGCACCACCCCCACCGCAGACAACAAACCCTCGGCAACAGCAACAACCTAAATTACTTCGCCAGTCTCAGCTGCGTCTATCATATAGAGTTTCACTATTTGCTGCCCCTAGCTCTTGCAAGATGTTTCTCCGACTTAGCGACATTCACAACTGCCTCCATTGCGATCATAATCTGCAATATAGCGTTAGCCATGTTAGCCCGAGCACCACTTTAGCACTGAACCTCTTTGCCTTCAGGAGTATATGTCTTTGTGCCACAACAGCACCCCAGTCGAGTATCTGTATCGACTTGTGTTCTGTACTAGCCTCTTCTTCTTGGTGGCACTTCGCATTCGGCAATATACGCCGTCTTGTTAGCTACACGCGCTGCTTCAACTCTGCTGATAGCCGTTCAAGTCTTAACCCTCGGCTCGTTTTCGGGTTTGACCTTCTCTTTAGGTGCAGTGTGATCTACAGCAAAAACGTAACATTAGTCAGCTAAATCCTTACTTTGAATGTGCTTAATGAAGGCATCGATATGCATCATACGGCACTAGAGGTCAGTTTGATTATTGCGCTTCTCGTGCGTCACTGCTCATTCTTTTCCTACATCTACACACAGCAGAACGTACAGTTAATTGCCAATAAATATTACAGTTTAAGCCCCAGTTTCATGAAGGCAAAGCCATGCGAGCACCTCGGCCTTCCGCGAACCAATCTTTTAAATGACTACGATCTTCCTGACTGAAAGAATCTCCATCGAGCCTTCTGTGGTCGCTTCCTCAAACTTCGTTCTAGCAGTAATTTATCATGCATCCATATAAAGCCAATGTCCAAACAGGACGGCTTATGGTCGCGAAGTCTCACCAGCAATCCATGAACCCATGGCAATCAACTGTCTGACTACCATACGACCCAGCACTGTAGTGTTATCTTCATCTAAGGCCCCGTCCTAGAGGCTTATGCAATAACCTTCGAGCTGCACAGCTTCCAGAAGATGCCAGTGCTTGACAAAAAAGTCCCCCAGATTGAATCGACATGTTATTTTCAGTCAGAAAGCAAAAACAAATCAAATCCAGTTCAAGATGACGAACACTGCTCACGTAGCGTTTTGTAGGCTCATCCTAACGGAAAGCACCAGTTGAGTGCACTATTTTGAATGAACTCGGGGATTCTCCAAAATATTGGCGAGCAGTGAGTTATGTAGACCAACTTAACAGCATCAAAGGTATGAAGAGCTGTAGATTTCAGCACGATTTTTAGTTTTTCTAGCTAGCTACCATCGTCAAAGATATTGTAAGCAAAACGTTAGCATTTTGGGGACATAATCAAGTGATCGTTTTAGTGCATGATTTGTCTGTAAGACTAAGAAGAAGCCTCATTCAACACAAGCTCTCCGTCAATATCGATTGTTAGCCTTGCCTTCCTCCCCGACGGCCCTGCTGGGGGGGGGGGGGGGGGGGGGCAAGAGCAGAATTTACGCCAACGACTCAGCTTGCACTTCGACTTCCTTGCCTTTGAACCAAGTTCCTGTCCGATCGCTCCTTGGGCACCACTGTTACTATTGACGGCCGGACGCCTGGCAATGTTTACAAGAGAAAGAGGGAACAGCCCGGTTGCCTTGAAGCCATTAACCGCGTTGTCAGGGCGTTCCATAGTTGCCGTTTTGTAGGCCAAGCATGATATCGCGTTGGCATCATTTTTAGACGGCACCATGTCCGCCATGGTTAGCATCCTCGACGTCAGCAATTCCCTTACAGCGGAATGGAATGGTTTGAACACAGCAACGTCCAGTGGCGGAAATATGTGGGTTGCATTCGGCGGTAAAGCGAGTAGCAACATTCCCATGTCGAGGGCGGCACCTACAGTCTTTATCAATTACAAATTGACTATAAAATGATATCTATATAAGGACGACTTCATAGTATTGAATCAGCCACAACACGTACCGAGATCAAGATGCCCGGAACAGATGTCCAGCTCTAGGGCAACAAAAAATGAACGCTGAGGGTGGCTGCTTCCGCGGCATACATAATTAGCCAGAGACGGAAACCTCCTCCGTTGCTGAAGCCCTTGAGAACATCAGGTACTCGAGCGCCATCGATAGAAAAAGCCGCTTGTTGGGCTTGTATATAACGCTTTCCCGATACAATAATGAGCGGAGGAAGCGCTGCCCCTGCAGCATTCAACGTAGCTACCACAGTAAAAGAGGAAATTAGGCATTAAGGAGGTTTCATCTATGCTAAAAACACGATCCATTAAGAGCTTTAGTTCGTCCACACGCTTAGTTACCGCGTAAAAGTGGGTGCGTATAATGTCAGACTCACCAGATTCCCGACTCGAGCAATCGTTTGCGCTGCCCTTGGAGTCAGTACAGGGGAACGGCTTATGAAACACCCGCACCAGCCCTTGGCCAGCGGTTGAAACGGCGATCTAGCCCTGGTAGTTGCTATTTGTATGCGCTCGTAGATATTGTTTGCACGCTCGAGCACTATAGTCGGGCCTACGGGGAATCCAGCAAGGTACATACCAGCAACCCACGCCTGTAGCATCCGCGGCGCGCCACCATGATCATGACTTCGTCCCTCAAGTTGTGCGACGGATAGCAACACACGAACAATTCCGGCTTAGACAACCGACCAAATTATATACCTGCGAAAACTGAGTATCATATGTCAAACTGTTCACTTTGCAAGCACTGAACTGATGTAGATGATTTTGACCAATGATATTGTTATTATTAATAATAATGCACTTACATTGAACAAAGCCGTCCATAGCGCACTAAACTGATACCGTGTACTCAAGCGATCTTTTACGTTTCAGCGAAAACAAACTGTAGATTTTGTCAGCTAATGCGCCAGCATAAGAATCGACGTTCAAAACCGGCGCCTCCATTAAGGAAATGCACTAACCATCTTGGTGTCCATGGCCATCCATAAACTCGAGCTGTTCCAAACGTCTTCCAACGAAGGGGGTGGTTTGCCGACCAGAAACGCTTCATTGTTTGCCTTTCACGCAGTCAAACTTTGATCTCGACATTCCCGTCTTTGGCGAAACGCCACCCAGGCGTGACGCAGTTGTTCGTTGTCAGCTATTTTGCAAGCTGACCCTCGACTTGAGAATCACTGGGTTAAGATGCCTTGCCATGGGCAGCCTGAATGGCATGTTTGCTATGTAGATCGGTCACGCGTTCGCATAATGTGGTTTGCCCACATTCACCACGCAACGGCATTGACTCGGAACGTAGTTCCCCATATATATTAGCTGTTCGAGCACGTCATGAAGTGATGGTTCTGCTGTTGCACCGGGTCGTCCGGCATGTTGAGAACTAATACAGGTTTTCATAAAATTGGACATATATTTGCTTTTGAAGATTGCCGTCCGTACCGGTAATTAAAAGCCTAACTGTTTCCCCGCGTTTGGCAGCAAACTATCGATTCTAGGGTAGTGTTTTATTAACAGATCACGTGGTCTGAGTGTGACCTAGCTATATTATTAGTACAAGACCAAATTGCAGAAATTGAGGTCAATCATTCGTTAAGTGTACGGCCAGTCACCAAACATTACACAACGACACCCTCAGTGTTGCTATGACAAACCGGAAGCTCAACTGCAAGGAGTAGTTCGTATCGCTCGACACGAGTAGGGGGCTTAGCACGGCCGCGACAGATGTCGCCCCTGCGTTGAATGCGACGGCGGGAAATATCCTCGAATGTTTGCACAAAACGCGGAAGTGAAGGAGGTGACGTCCCGAACGCAGCGTTTCAGCTCGCGATTAAAACGCTCGAGAGGGTTGTTGGTTCTAGAAACATCACTGTTACCGAATTCACGCACGATCCAAAACTTCGGCGGCAATAGTTTAACCAACGTTCTCCCAGAAGGAATCCCATTTGGTGGTCGGGTAGCTAATGCTGGCCTTCTTGCTTCTCTCCTGAATTGCGCTCTTGACCCAGGCAATGCCATGCGTTAATATCTTGTTCTTGTCGATCACGGTTAGCATGTCGAGGATACCGGGTAGTATGGCGATTTTCACTTGGTCTCTATTCATGCGATGTTTTTTCATCCACCGCTGGCATGCTTGTTTTAAATGGAGGAAAAATCGAATGGTGGATGCTTGTGGGGACCAGTCGCTAGCTGCGTTGATCAAAGCAGACTCAAGTCGCACACAACCTCCTTGGGTTTAAGAATTTCGCCGCACGCGCTGGATACGAACCGCAGCAGGTTCCAGTACGTATCGTAGTTTCTGAACAAGCACAGAACAAAAAAGATGGGTACATATAATTTGGTTCCTCGGTCGTACACCATAAGGACGACGCACTGATGAACTTGTCTGGAAAACAGCCAAATGTGCCGCCGAGAAAGAGGGTAATGTTCTCATACCGAAGTAAACTCAGAAAAGATGTGTCCAACCGATCACACGGTCCAATTGGTTGCCCTTTTGGGTCCAAACGTGGTGGAACTGCAAGAACAGTAACGCGCTGTTGTTCACGTTTACCAAAGGAGGAACCTACAATCTGTCATGCATGTCAGTCCCGTAGTGTATCGCGCGCGCGTGATGTACGTGCTTGATGGCTTGCCCCCGGGCACTAGGTCGTTCGCGTCAGAAGTCGTGTAGTATTGAGCACATAGCTCATCCCAAATCTGAAGCGGCGTCGCCACAATTGTTGTCGCCAATTTATCCACATCTCTCTGCATTGCTGATGTAACATCACGTGCCCCCGTTGCATTGCGATTCGATAGAGTTTGCATCGAAGATGGGATACACGTATGGGGAGTACTATTCACGAAATCATAGCCCATCATTGACGCTATGAACTTCAGTTTCGCTCGATAGCTCTGACAACGGTAGAAACTACACCGGTAGGTTATCTTGATCTGCGTACAGGTGGCCCGAGTGTACTCGTACCATTGAGGTAGAGTTTTGTTCTTCCGTCGCGCTTCTTGCACGCCGATTCGCCGCCCTCAGCGTCGCTGCAAGGCGACAGGAGCGGGTCCGCGATCGCTTTGCAGTCGTTGCCGTACTTGGCGAGACTTCGTCGTATGTGATGCTTACCGTAGTACTAGAACTTGCCGACGAATCCGAGCCATACTCGCTGGAAACTGTACCGCCGTCGGTGTCGTAGATGCTAACATCCTCGGCGACACACACCGCAGCGCTGTTGGCCTCAGGACACCGGCCGATGTTGGCCTCTATCACTCCAGCATCACAAGCTGCAGCTCTGGATCCGTCTCCACGGTCGGATCCGAAGCCGCGATCAGGACCATCACCAGCACCATCAGGTCCAATGGTGCCAGCCCTTTCGGGCTCCTGTAAGGGAGCACGGCAACCGCACCTAGGAGCAGCTGCTTCAGGTGCTCCCCCGCCGCAAACCCGCTCGAGGGCAACAACACCGTGTTCGTCGTAATGATCACGTTCACATCCACTAGTTGCTACCTGTGTGTGGCAGCGCGACGGCCCTGACCACAATGACCGCGACCATGAGGAGCAGCAACAGCAGCGTCGAGTTGGACAGCGGGATCATGTCTATGACCGATTGCAGCGTCAGGAACCTCGACAGAGCGAACCTGTTCCCGGTCAGTAGCAGCAGCATCGGGTAGTTCAACGGTGGAGTCCTATCACGAACGGGTTCATTGACAAAATCGCGTGCACGAGCTGCAGGTCGTGGTGTGGCTGCATAACGGCCGTGAGCATGTCCACCAACGCAGGAAGAAGCGACAGGTGTGACTGCATGACCACTCCGTGCCCGATTAACGACAGACGCGACTGAACGACGACTGCTTCCACGAGCAGCGTTAGCAGCACGAGAGGCAACATCACGGCGTCCATGCCCACGAGGAGCGGCAACAGCATCGCGACGGCGTCCACGTACAGCAGCCGACTCAACATCAATGATGCAGGTGCGTCGAGGGTTTCAGTAGTACCACCATCGCTTCGCGATTGCTTGGTCCTTGGAGAGAAGCGTATTGACGTGGTGCGTCGTGCCATTGTTGCGTGGTTCTTTTAAAGGCGAAGTGACAATCGATTGGATGAGTGAGACCAAGTTAATACCTAGTAAAACTTCATGATCTGTATACAAGACCTAAAAAAACTCATTGGATCTCCCGTTGACCTGGTCTCTCTATGACCTGTAATAGACGCTTCGAATTTTAGCCTTATTCGCTATCAGGGGATCCGAAAATGATATTTTTATTTATCTGGCCCTTCGAGCCAAGATAAATAATTGCAATGGAAGCTTGTGCGGATGCAATACATAACTGGATAGAGGATTCAACAAAATAAGTTATGGCGTTACTGTTGCAATAATCAACGGATTAGCTGCTATTAAACATAAAAACATCTACGAGCGCGTGGCCTCATCTACTGTTTGTGCGTTCCAGTAGGCACCATTTTCCCGTAGAAAAAGGATCATTTCCAGCGTGATCGTAGGCAAGCCATGGCGCTCCTGGCCAACCGTAGTGCGAGCAACACAGAAAACACGCTCAACTACGTTTGAAGTAGCCGGGATCACGTGGAGCAAGTCGTACGTTGGCTCCTTTTGGGCAAGACGGCGCCGCTTCTGGAGCTGCTCGACGAAAGACGTCTCCTCTTGCTTCTCTTCGTCTTGGGTCTCGGTATTCGAGCTCATCCTTGCGAATGGTGACAGCGCAGCTTTATCTGCACGGGTGAGACGACTCCCATTTCCAACCAAGACGCGGACACACCCTGCCTCAAAATCTGGGCTATGGTCGATCTCGGCAAGTGGACCTAATAAAAAACACATTAAAAAAAAATAATGATCAGTGCCTCCACACAGATCGGATCTAGGTTAGAATATCTAGATTAATAAGTTAGAAATGAATTATTAGAAGCGTGTCAAAATAGAAATATGCTAGAAACAGCTCCGCTCACCGTCTAGCCGCTTCGTTCTCGCAGAACGACAGCGGTAGATTGTTCTTCAAAATTCACTCGAGCCAACTGAAGAGGTTGAGGGACGAACGGCGCACGTAGTTGATGATAGACCCCGTCTCGGCGGTTGTAGCCGCAAGCATGAGACTCTCATAGTCGGGGTGCTCGCTTTGAACGTGAGACACCAGGTTAGAAAACCCGTTGCGACGGGCTTGTTTACGAACCGTGCCGCAACGACAGCGAAAATGCTCGAGTATGATCTCGTCGAGCTCGTCGCGGCTCGGCAGGAAGAAAAACCCAGCAATCTGGGCCGGAGTAAACATCGAGCGAGGGTGCGGGGGCAATCTTGTAGAGCTTGTTGTAGTAGACTGGATAGGTTGTTGGCAAATTTAAAAGTGAACCTGAGTAAATCGGTTAGAAGTGACACCAAACGAATGGTAGGTGGCGAGGAGTGCATCCTTGGAAATAACTTCAGGCTGATCTGTACATAAATTACCTTAATTAGAATGGCTCAAACATAAATTACGTCAATGTTCAGGACACAACCGAAAAATAAATAATTTGCAAATATTTATTTCCATAATTGAAACATCATGTTTTTTTCGGAGCCCTGTTCGCTATTTGTGCTGTCCACCAGATGCCCACTTAGCTTAAACTGCATAACCTTGGGCTATGTCGTCACTGTGGGAGTCTTCACAGACCACGTCCCCTCCTGCTTCACAGCCAACCCCTTAATTCGATCACTAAAATCTGTTCCAAAGCTTGTTTATGATTTCTGTGAGCGTAGAGCCATTCACACCAAAGTCCTCGAACACATCAGCCGGCGTTTCCTGTTGAAAACCGCGTTCTTCACAAGAGGATGCACAACCAACTGGAGTCGAGGGTGCTCCGTTGGCGACGGAGTCGATCGCAAGGGCACAAGTTCTCTATCGAACGGTATGGGCTGCAGGAGATGTGCCATGATGTGGCAGTGCTCGCCGTCTCTCTGGGTACGGCGATACACGCGTCCTCGGTTGCCCGGATGGTGATGTTCTTCTATTTTAAGGTTGTTACCTTGTGTGATGGTGTATGAAGCTGTCGAGTAGCCTGATCCGTAGTACGCCGCATACACGCTTGTGCTACTTTCGGGTTATCTCTTCCAGCTGAGAAGTTCTGCCTTCACCAACTTGGCCAGGAATGAGCCTGTAGTTAATTTTTCATTTTTTGCTTTTATTCTTCTGCTAAAAGTAAATACTTATGCTCAAGAGTTCAGTAATTTGCAACTAGAGGAATTGGGCTGGTAGTGCGTGGTTTTGTAGCCTGAAAAACGCGTGATTTAGATAATTTTAAATATTATACAATCCTTTAGCGGCAACCACGGAGAATTTCCCGATTTTCGTCGATTTCCGCCCGGGTTTTTTTTTGATCGATGAAGATCATCGGTCTATCACCAGCTCAGGTCGTTTTCCTGACTCAGTTCGTTTTTTTCGGAATCCGCGGCAGCCACTCTGCCCTCTATGGGGGCCTCTGCTGCCGCGGCCACGAAATGACCGGACTCACAAACATGTTCAAACGGATACCAAGAAGGCACTGCTGCAACGATGGAAGCAGTAGGCCGAGACGAACTGGCAACGAAGTGCCGCCAGCTTCGGCCCACCGGGAAACAGTTTCTCCTTAAACCAGGCGCATGAACGCACCCGTGCTCACATACAGTAGATGCGCGCAAACACAACCGTGTTCACAAATCCGTGTACATGTAGTGAATGTTCAGGTGCATGGTACCTTTTGTGTACCAACGCCCTATACATGTACCGAAACTCAATCTAGCGCTTCCTCATCGCAGCTTATTAACAGGGGGGGGGGCTTAAGTACACTAACCACGAATATTAACAGCAGACCAGCGCATACTCATCGGCTAGATGAGCTTCAGAAATCTATATCTCCTCCAACTCAATTCGATACTGGACCAATTCACACCCACAAATTAATACTCCGCTAAGTTTGATTCAATTCTGTAGGAATATAAATGGATTTACTTGGTATTTGTATTGCATCAAATTGTGTGGAAAACACAACGCACGGACATGAATTAATCCCCGTTGGGCTGTACGTTTACTTCGTACCGAAGCACTACCAGTAAAACGCTGCACCTGCAAGTGCTGCTTTACTCAAAAGAAATTACCGCAAAATTCAGAAAATTTGCTCGAGGTGCTCATAGTTCTTATTAATAATAGATAATAGATGAGATCACAAAATATAACAACTGTCAACTTAATCGGTGTAGTATATGGGTCAACCCATGCTGCTATTGCGTCAAGGTTGACGTGCAGAGCGGTGAACTTCCTTGCACAGCACCGCCGGGCAAGTAGGTTTTCTTGAGATGACGTTTCTTCGCGACGTTTCTTCGCGACGTTTCTGTTGTTACTCGATGTATCGATAGGTGCATTTTGTCAACTTCAACCATGTGTACCCGCTTCGTTAGACAAAAATGCATACAAAGTCACTGTCCGCGAAATGGTAATTGAGCAGTTTCGATTAGATCGGTGGGTTTCAAAAGCTCTGGCACCCTCTGCAGTTAATAGAGTAGCTCGACTACGCTTCGTCGTCCACATGAAGCAAACGGCACACACCAGGTTCATCCTTCAAAAAGTAACAAGGCTCAACACACCAACAATTTCGTCACTGGAAAAGACATTGAGCTGAGTCATGACCGGGATGTATCGATTCACAAGTTTTTACAATAACTCATCGTGCGATGGGGCACCATCGGGAGTCTTTGTTAAGCAGCTGAATGACTGTGAGAGCCAAGTCAATCCCACTGGATTTCATTGTGCTGCCATGTACGATGACACCGACACTCTAGCCGCCTATGTGAACGAGATCTGTTATGAAGGACGACGCGAAGAGGGCTTCACCGCACTCTTTGGCGAACAACCCTTCATGGCAAACGACTGCTACTACAACACTGACTGCTCGAACTACGAGAACTCAGCTGCTTACCACTTACTGGCGAATGCGAGTCCCTCTACGACGGTTTTTCACCGTTCAGAAGCGCCAGTATTTCGGTATCGTATGGAGCCATATCGTGCAAGCTCAACATGGGAAACACTATCAGCGGTGCACTTAATTGTCCTGGCTCGAGCGGACTTGGCTACTACGGTTTTGAAGTTCCTGTCGCTGAGATCAATTACTGCTATCCAGTCCCCACTTTGGGCGCTGCATTTGTTTTTTACAATAGAACCACCGAAGGTCAGTCCTTCGGCACTAGCTCTGGCTCCAATTCCGGCTCAAATGAAACAGTGACCAACTCAACGGACAGTTCTGGTTTCACATTCGGAGGCTCCAGCCCAGATTCGACAGTGACTAACACGACCGACAGCTCGGGCTCATCGTCAATCATTGATTCTTCAACTGGAAGCAGCCTTGACGTCGGCTCAACTGCAGGCGTTGCAATCGGTGCAGCTGTCGCTGTCGTGTCGGTCGTTTGCTTCACGTGTTTTCGTTTCAGAAGGAACCGAGATAAAAGTCTCGCTTTTCGATCACCGTTACAAGATCCGTTCCTACCCTCGAAAGAGCCCAGTCTCTGGGATGACGATGCCATTATTGCTACTCGTATCCCCCATGACCAAGTGGTAGTCGAAGCTGCAATCTATCGTGGTGGGTTCGGAGAGGTTTATCGGGGCAAGTACAATAACCAAGACGTCGCCGTCAAGGTGCTGTTTCCAGAAATGCGAAAAGATCTTAAGAAGGTGAACATCCTCCTGGCTGAAGCAAAAATGATGGCAGGTCTTGATCATCCCCGCATCGTGGGTTTCGTAGGCGTGGCTTGGGGATCTCTCACCGACCTTTGTGTTGTATCGGAGCTCATGATGGGAGGCGATCTCCGCGCGCTGTTAAAAGAATTCGAGGCGAGCAGCCACCCTCTAGGCATCGATGAAGATAAAATTCGCATCGCTTCTCATATCGCCCAAGCGCTGACCTACCTGCATTCGCTTATTCCCGTCGTGATTCACCGTGACCTGAAGTCCAAGAATGTGTTACTCACAGACGACCTAGAAGCAAAACTCACTGACTTTGGTGCCTCGAAAGAGCAACAGGATCACACAATGACCGCAGGGGTCGGCACAATGCTGTGGATGGCACCGGAAGTGATGATGGCAGAGCGATACTCCGAGAAGGCCGATATCTTCTCGTTTGGTGTGCTCTTGTCCGAGTTGGACTTGCAGACGCTGCCGTACTCTCACGCCAGGATTGATCCGGAGACTGGCATGAAACTGCCCGACGCGGTTCTTATCCAACGGGTGGCATCGGGCGATTTAAGGATCGAATTCTCGCCTTATTGCTTGGCCTCCATTGTGAAGTTGGCAGCGGAATGCGTCGCGCTGGATCCAAAAGCTCGACCTGGAGACCCGATGATAAGTTTTAGGCTGCAAACGATCATGAAGGAGACCTTTGGCGAAGGGTACATCATCTAGATGAGTCAAGTTTTATTAGTTGTACTTCATTGGATTTGTCAACATTGAAGAGTAAAAAGCGAAAAGTATCTCCGATTAGCCTTAGTAGTCCGGCATTTATTACAGATTTTCTGATCAACCAAATTGTCGCTGTTAAGCAATCCGAAACTCAACGGCCCACAACGTATCGATGACGACAAAATACGCATTGTACCCAAGCGTTGACATACCTCCACTCTCTAAAGTCCTGATTCACCGCGAGTTAAAGTCGATGAACATGCTGCTTACGGAGAATAAGGCTTATGGATGCGATACTCACGGACTTCGGCATCTCAAGGGAACAGCAGGATAACACTATGACTGCGGGTGTTGGTACGATGCTATGGATGGCGCTAGAGGTGATGATGGCGGAGAGATACACTGAGAAAGCAGACATTTTCTCGTTTGGAGTGCTGTTGTCCGAGCTGGATATGCATACGTTAACCTACTCACAGTCCATGGGCGATTCAGTCACCGGCAAGAAGCTACCTGGTGCTGTCATTATCCAGAAAGTGGCGTCTGGTGCTCTGCAAGTGGAATTTTCGCGCTACTGTCTAGATTCGATGAGAGTTGGGGAAAGAATCCATTGCACTGGACCCAGCAGCCCGACCGTCAGCCCCAATGATTGTCTTCATGATCATGAAAGGATCCTTCCGTGAAGGATATGCCATTTAGACGAGAATTTCGCATTTATTTGGTGATTTTGTTCTGTAGCACATGTAATGTTGTTGTTGCGTTAACTAAACGTGAACAGTAAAATGTGTCAATTCTCTGCTTTAAACCGTTTTGTTTTTTTGAAACGCCTCATGGGTTTCAGAGCACACTAACGAAAGTGGCAGTTGTAAATCTTTATTCTCTACGTAGGGGCGGTGCGATGGGTTTCAAAAGCACCGGTAACCAGGCAAGGGAAAAAATCAATTTGCATCGATTTCTTGGATTACGCCCTATTGCAGTTTACATTGCAGTTAGCTTCTCGAGTGCAATTAAGTATTGCAATCTGCAAGGACCATGCAATTGGGCATTGTAATATAAAATTGCAGTACTTAACTTCAATGTACATTTAACTTTAGATGTTTTTCTAATGTCTTATCGCTTCAACACGGCTAAATGCAGCAGGTGTAGCGTTGGCAGAGCAGTTGAGGCATAGCACCTCGCGGCGTCTACTCCGGACCACGCTCTCTACTTCATTCTCCAATCCGCTCGGTGGGCAAAACAGTCCTTACGCCCGTAAACCCTCGCCATCCTCGCACAAAATCTTCTTTGCCACTACTAGAGACAGCCCTGTCAAAGCACAAATTGCGCCGCGATGAAGGACGCAATGCACTGTAGAAGGCTATCAAGATAGCCGCATGCTGATAAACGAGGATAGCAACCATTTATGTAGCAGTTGGGTACTGCAGGTTCCACTCCAATTGGGTATTGCAATATCTAGCTCTCATGCAATATCTCCTTTTAATTGCAATACATATCCGGCGGATAGATCAATTTATTTTTTTCCTTGCCTGCCGGTAACCTATGCAGTTTATCCAGTAGCACGACTGTTCTTATTCTATGCGGCCAGTGCTATTGGGCTAAGCAAACGAGTTCATTTACCAAAAAATAGCACGCCAACAACTTCTGAGCGAGATGGTACGCGCGTTCAATGATGCAGGGGACGTGTGGGGGATGCATCGATTCATGAGTATCTACCAAGACTCATCGTGCGGTGGCGCACCATCGGGAGTCTTCGTTCAGATGCGGCCTGACTGTGTGCGCCAAGTCGCATCCGATGGATCTCACTGTGTTGCCGTATTCGATGACACCCAAACTCTAGCCGGTTATGCGAACGATACTTGCTATGAAGGACGACGCGAAGAAGGCTTCAAAACTCTTTTCGGTACACAGCCCTTCATGGCATACGACTACTACTACGGTGTTGACTGTTCGAACTACGAGAACTCAGTTGCCTACCAACTTACACGCAAATGCGAGGTCCTGCATGATGGCTATTCACTTTTTAGAAGCGCCATTATTTCGATCTCAGATTCAGTTTTATTCTGGAGCGAAAACATAGGAGAGGACAAGAAGGGTGAGCTTGGCTGTCCCGGCACGAGTGGACTTGGTTACCAAGACTTCGAACTTTCTATCGCTGAGATCAACCACTGCTATCCTGGATATTTTGTCGCCGACAAAGCCGGTGCGTTTCTTTTTTACAATATGACATCTGAAGTGATGCCCTCTAGCTCAGGTTCTGGTTCCGCACTTGGAAGTTCCAGCTCCGGTTCGACAGTGACCAACCTGGCTGACTCCAGTTCCAGCTCAGAGTCGTCCATCATGGAATCTTCAACTGGAAGCGACCTTGATGTCGGATCCATTGTAGGCATTGTCGCTGGTACAGTTGTCGTTGTCGTGATGATCGTTTGCTTGGCGTGTATCATTCTGAAAAGAAACCGAAGTAAAAATCTCGATTCTCGATCATCATTACGAGACCCAATCCTGGGAAGAGGTAGTGCGTGGACTGGTGGACCTACCGATGGTTCGGAACCTTCCACAAATGGAGCTAGCCTCTGGAATGATGATATCATTATTGCTACTCGCATCCCCCGTGACCAAGTGGTAATCGAAGCTGTAATTTCCCGTGGTGGATTCGGAGAGGTCTACCGGGGCAAGTACAATAACCAAGACGTCGCCGTCAAGGTGCTGTTTCCAGAAATGCGAAAAGATCTTAAGAAGGTGAACATCCTCCTGGCTGAAGCAAAAATGATGGCAGGTCTTGATCATCCCCGCATCGTGGGTTTCGTAGGCGTGGCTTGGGGATCTCTCACCGACCTTTGTGTTGTATCGGAGCTCATGATGGGAGGCGATCTCCGCGCGCTGTTAAAAGAATTCGAGGCGAGCAGCCACCCTCTAGGCATCGATGAAGATAAAATTCGCATCGCTTCTCATATCGCCCAAGCGCTGACCTACCTGCATTCGCTTATTCCCGTCGTGATTCACCGTGACCTGAAGTCCAAGAATGTGTTACTCACAGACGACCTAGAAGCAAAACTCACTGACTTTGGTGCCTCGAAAGAGCAACAGGATCACACAATGACCGCAGGGGTCGGCACAATGCTGTGGATGGCACCGGAAGTGATGATGGCAGAGCGATACTCCGAGAAGGCCGATATCTTCTCGTTTGGTGTGCTCTTGTCCGAGTTGGACTTGCAGACGCTGCCGTACTCTCACGCCAGGATTGATCCGGAGACTGGCATGAAACTGCCCGACGCGGTTCTTATCCAACGGGTGGCATCGGGCGATTTAAGGATCGAATTCTCGCCTTATTGCTTGGCCTCCATCGTGGAGTTGGCAGAGGAATGCGTCGCGCTGGATCCGGCATGTCGACCTGGAGCCCCGATGGTAAGTTTTAGGCTGCAGACGATCATGAAAGAGACCTTTGGCGAAGGCTTCATAGTCTAGAGGAGGTAGTGCTTTTAACATATCTTGTCTTCATCTCGTCCAGACCGCGAAGCTTTCACATTGTACTCGTGCAGTACATCGTGCCAGTACAATAGAGCACGACGTGCACTATTTATAGCCATGAAGACTGCTGACGCTTCGACACAAGCAACAACGAGTACGCTACCAAGCTACAAGTACTGTACCAAAGTTGAAGTACGCGATTTTCTAACGATCCGTATTTAATCGAGATACTGCGATTTGAAGTTAGCCTCTATAAACACATAAACTATACTGTGCTGGCTTTCTTAAAAATATACAGTAGTAAACCTTTTGATAGATTTGACCTATAAATCGATATCCTTTTTATTGAACTTTAGCGTCCTAAATGCTGCTTGCACATCGCAAAAGCTCGCGTTTCCAAGCAGACTGGTGCTTGGAGGCGGATATCATTCCCGCATTTGGCTCGAACGCAAGTCTCCACCACATCCTCGTTTAAAGATGCTACGCCTCTCGCGTATGAACATGCACCTGGCTCGCCCATCCAGCGCCGTAGGGCGCTCGATGAGCACATCGAAGCTGAGTCTAGAGCAACTCGCACAGCACCAGAGCCTTAAAGGCGCTCGTGTACTGGTGCGTGCCGACCTGAACGTGCCGTTCAAGAAGAATGTCACGCCCGCTACCATCACGGACGACACGCGTATCCGCGCTGTTCTTCCCACGCTGAAGCTTCTTCAGAGTGCGGGTGCACGCACCGTACTGTGCTCGCACCTGGGCCGTCCCGGCGGTGAGGTGAAGGATGAGCTGCGTCTCACGCCGGTGGCCGCGCGTCTGGGCGAGTTGCTCGGCGGTCCCGTAAAAAAATTGGACGACTGCATCGGCTCCCAGGTGGACACCAGCATCGACGAGCTGCAGGACGGCGAGATCGTGCTGCTCGAGAACGTGCGGTTCTATAAGCAGGAGACCAAAAACGACCCCGAGTTCGCCAATCAGCTGGCCCACGGAGCCGACATCTACGTCAATGACGCCTTCGGTACGGCCCATCGTGCCCACGCCTCGACGGAAGGTGTGACCAATTACATCAAGACTAATGTGGCCGGTTTCCTCATTGAGAAGGAGCTCAAGTACTTGTCCGGCGCTGTTGACGCCCCCGTACGACCGCTCGGCGCCATCATTGGAGGCGCCAAGGTGTCCACCAAGATCCCCGTGCTTAAATCGCTATTGCAGAAGTGCGACAAGATCATGATTGGCGGCGGTATGATCTTCACGTTCTACAAAGCCCAAGGTCTGGATGTCGGCAAGTCCATCATCGAGCAGGACAAGGTCGAGCTGGCCAAGGAGATTCTGGAGGAAGCCAAGCAGCGTGGTGTACAGATTGTGCTGCCTACTGACGTTGTAGTTGCCGACAAGTTCGAGGCCGACGCCCAGTCGAAGGTTGTGTCTGCAAACGCCATCCCTTCTGACTGGCTGGGCTTGGACATCGGGCCGAACTCGCAGGCCACGTTCGCCAATGAGCTCAAGGAGTGCAAAACTGTTGTGTGGAACGGACCCATGGGTGTGTTTGAGTTCCCTGCGTTCGCCAAGGGCACGTTCGGTGTGGCCAAGGCTCTCGCGGAGAGCACGGAGAGTGGAGTTACCACGATCGTCGGTGGTGGCGATTCTGTGGCTGCGGTTGAACAGGCTGGTCTTGGCTCCAAGATGAGCCACATCTCCACTGGTGGAGGTGCCAGCCTGGAGCTGCTCGAGGGCAAGGTGCTCCCGGGCGTCGCTGCTCTGAGCGACGCTGAAGTTACTCAGGGGTAACAGGGTTATTAGGCAGCAGATTAGATCAATTTCACCCTCGCAAAGGGTGCAATCTTATTGAAATCAATGCGAAATACTGAATACTGGTAGTAGCTCGATCGCATTACCCTTCAGAGTAGTATTAATGCGATCACTCATTAGAATGAGTACACCCTTTTCCAGCACGCTTAAACGATGATTATTCCTGGGACATTAACGCAAGTCGGCCGGCGATATAATGGTGTTCCGCTTCAACGATGTGAGTGTCAAAAGGGTTTCAACACTAAAGTGTGGACGAACCGAGTCACATCTGCAAGCGTTATCAACAGATCCACTTGCCTACGTACAGTGAATGCGCATCAGAGTTAGTGTTTCAACAAATTGCATGTGTGTTGTAAACCAACACTTACGGCATTTCCCGAATACTTCACTGATCAACCTATAGACGACGGCCGTTGCTATCGAAACGCCCAACCTTCAAAACTTGTCTTTCGCGTCACACATTACATATGCAATTTTTTCTTTTTGACTGGTGACCGTTTGCCTTCCCGCGCTTCAGGCCCCTCTGCTTTCGTGTGGCCAGACCACCCTATGAAGTTGGGTCACTTACGCCTGCGTTCACAACTGCCTTTCGTGTCAGCAAAACTCTC
This sequence comes from Phytophthora tentaculata, assembly GCA_033557915.1. Lineage (NCBI taxonomy): Eukaryota > Oomycota > Peronosporomycetes > Peronosporales > Peronosporaceae > Phytophthora > Phytophthora tentaculata. The sequence goes on along the minus strand of JAUCEA010000016.1, from coordinate 5,172,388 downwards.
TGAAAAAGTTTTGCCTATAATAGAGTCTAGCTGTAAGTGCGTCTGGATACCACCCTACAGGTGTTCAGGCGCCGGTGTTAGTAACTGATCCCTGAGTAACGTTGATTCAACGTCGTTAATTGAGCAAGTGAGTCAAAGACTTGGCAGTAATGTCCAGGCTTCGTCAATGTAGGCATTGTGTGCATAGACCCGGCGTACTGCCTACATTAAGTTTTCAAAAGTGCCTCCAGGAAGATGATGGATACATTAGCGATTCCGCTAGATTTTGCAGGTTATGCTAGCGATCTGTTTCGATAAAAAGCACATGCAAGTGCAAAATCTATAGCAGGATGAAGGGCGAGCGCAAGTACGGCGTCATCGTATATCCCAATTTGCCAGAATCGATCTTTTGGCCAAATTCGGTCAATACAACAACACCAGGGGCGTAACAAGCGTATGTTACATAAATATTCTTCCGATATAGGCATCAAACTCGGGTATCAAGATGGTCATGTCCTGCTCCAAAACGAGAGGATGATTTCAAATGAGTCCTTGCAGCCTTCCGAGTTTGCTAGTGCATGTACTACACAGTACGATCAAAACTGGAACGAAGGTATTGAGCTAGTGAAGGTCAACACTCGAATTTTCAATGGCGTCACCGCACCTACGTGTAGTTGGGCAGAACAGCTTCTCAGTAGCGAGGTGCCAGTTCTAAGATCAAGTGCTGAGCACGCTATGCTAATTGAGCAGCAACAACCGAAATTCAATGCCAACTTCGGCGACAATAATTCTCGTATCTCCTAACAGTGCATCATGCTTACTTAAGTATAAAGCAAGTGTGCAGATGATGCCAGCTTAATTATCTTTTTGCAAATAGTGCAACAACAATCACAGAAGAAAACGTGGTCTGCGATATCAATAATGCTTGGGAGCGAGCCAGATTGAGCTTACTGAAGCGTTTGACTGGACTAACCAGTCGGAGCGCACCCTGCCGCAGCAAACTTCTGTGCCGTAACCGCGTGGAGTGCACGAATCAGGCGCGCCTCATTGGTTTCTCCCTAAAAGATACATGCACACTATCCAGTTGACAGTGCCGCTTCATTGTTTATTGGTTTCTCCCTAAAAAGATACATGCACGCTATCAAGTCGACTGTGCCGCGTCATTGCATGGCTCAAATACTATCGGGTCTATCTTAAAGATAGACCTGATTCATACAAATTCATAGTATAATGCATGATGCCTACTACATTAAGATTTTCAAGATGCCTACATAGACCTCACAGAGGCAGTAGGCACGAATGCCCATTTTGACGAAGCCTGGTAATGTCCAAGCGGGAAGTCATCAATCCAAGAACGAAGCTCGCCCCCAAGTTCGGGCCAGCGACAATCGATTATTCTAGAATCGCGGCTGGACAATCAAATCCATGAGCGCGGTTACGGCATCTCCAGTGCGAGAGAACTGGCGGTTCCAGGATTGCTTCGTGCAATTGCAACCTCACGCGACTTGCGTGCGTGAGAGCGAACACACAAGCTGCAGGCCGAGTCACACGTAAAACTTCGAGTCGCTCGGTGCACTGTCGTCGAGCGGCGAGCACCGGCTATTAATCGATAAGCCTTTCCCCATCTTGGTGCCAGGATGGCTGATCGTGTTGCTCAAACCTGTCTTGCTCGACGCGCTTGCCTCGATCGAGGCGACGAAAGTGCCATCCATGTGGATGGAGTCGCCCGTGCTGGGGAAACGAGTGGGTGGGCTATGGACACGTTGCTGGCGGCACCAAGCCTGCTCAGCAAAAGAGCCACCGAATAAGAAGTCAAGTATCCAAACGGAGTGCAACGATGCGCTGTCTCCTCTCCTACCGCGCAGCGATCATAAAGACGAGCACCTTGGCGCATTACTCGCGCTCCATGTGTTATCATCGAGGTCTCCGCCAAACCGATCTGCTGTAGCAAATATAAAACTCTGTAAATCTCTGCCACCCTCTCAGTAAGGTTATACCATGCCGTGTGAGTGTCCATAAGCCGCTACGTGAGAAATTTATCGCGGGAAGTCACCGTTAATCCACCCCGAGGTCGAGGCCTTCAGACGAAGCAAATGTCGGACCTTCGACTGGAACTTCAACGTGCTGTTCCTTGTTGTAAACGGGGATTTGTGTCAAGATTGGGCGTACAGTAAGCTCTTTCTGGGGCATGGCAACGCTGATTTGCCTCTCAAGCTCACAAAATACCACTCGATTCGCACGTTGCGAAGCGTGCTGGGCGATGGCAAGAAGCCGGCGACAACGGCAGCCAGGCATGAGTCCACAGATCGGACAGAGACGCGGGGGGCGGAAGATGAAGCGCTACAACGCCAGTCACGGCGACGACCGACTTGTGGCTCAAAGCCGACGGCCACCGGAGCCCAGGCTCGTGCGGACATGCACAGGCCAATGGGGAGCGTCACGGGGCTCAGCAATCGGCGTGGTCAACCGCTACGCGGCGATTACACAAGACACTTAAGAGGCGTAGGGTGTATGCAGTGTACACTGCACAGCGCAAAGCCTAGCTCTCGCCAGTTGTGCCTGCCATGGAGCTTCGATCGCATTCGCGACCCGTGTGCATGTGCAGTGAAGTATGGTATTAATACGTGTTAAATACTGCCATGGGGTTCGACGAGCTGAGTCTTCGAACGAAGTCAGCAACCGCCACACCACTCTGATCTGTCCATCGAACGTTAGCTGTCCGTTCGGCGTTCATCGTTGAGCGGGGCTGTAGCTCGAGTACACACACGCAAACGGGAAGGCCCTGTCAGACAAACACGTCGATCCCTCGCTACGTCCAGTCGCGTCCAGGATCCAGCGGAACGAGCGTCGGTGCCGGCGGAGCACTGGACTGGAGTCAAATATCCTAACGCGCCAGGCTTCCTTTCCCTAAACAGCCGTCGCCATTGACAACGCGGTGCGTTGAACGTGTGCAAACCCAGAGCTCCAAGTGCCCCCGTCACCTTGACAACCGCGCGCCAGCCGAAGCAGCAGAACTCCGCAAAAAGTGCAACGGCGGGGCGCGGGCTCTTTCCTTGCACCGGTGCACAAAACGCACCGGCGCCGGTCCAGCGCAAGGGGGGACCATGACGGTCACCATCCGAAGTCATTCGAGATTTTTACTCTCCAACCCCATCTACTCGTCCCGTGTAACACCGGAGCGAGAGATACCCGCTCCAGTAGCTCTTCCGGTAAACGGAATCCTACTACACTTGCGCCCCACGACTTAGCGTCGTACATTCCTCCCAAGCTCCGCCTTAAACAGCAGCTTCCCCCAACTTGTCTCGTCACTTGATGAACGCAAGTACCATCCCTTCATTTATTACCGACCACCCCATCCACCAGAAACAGCACCTCGCTATCCCGGACTCGCCGTCCGCTTCTAGCTACCCTGTACTACCTCAGATTCAGTACTTGCACTCGCCGCTGACCAAAACCCTGGCTCGCCCAGGCGGGGAGCCCGCCAAGCTGCCCATGGCGTACGCTATGGCGGGTGGCCGCTTCGACGGTAACACGTCGAGCGACGACGACGAGAACGTGGACTGCAGCAACAGCTTCGCGCACAGCAGCGGCCCCGCGGCCTCGCCTCCCCGAAGCTCCGAGGATGGAGAAGTCGAAGCGGTCAGCGGCATCGCCGCCATGAGCCTCAGCTACATCATCAACGGAGAAATGGAACAAGCCACACAGGACGATGATGACAGCAGCAGCAGCACCGGCGGCAGCTCTCGCGGTGGCTTCGATCTCTCGTCCATGCTCAACACGGTGTGTGCTAAGCCCGACTGCTACCGTACCATCCGCGGCCCGAGCGGCACCTTCTGCAAGTACCACAAGCAAAGCCGCTTTTGTCGCGCCGAAGGTTGCTCAAAAAGCGCCAAGACGGGAGGGTTTTGCATCTCCCACGGCGGTGGAAAACGCTGCGCGCACCCGGACTGCAACAAGAGCGCCAAGCAAGGCGGTCTTTGCATCTCGCACGGTGGTGGCAAGCGGTGCAGCGAGGCCGGTTGCACGAAGTCGGCGCTTGTGGGCGGCTTCTGCTCTGCCCACGGCGGAGGGCGTAAGTGCAAAACGCCTGAATGCACCAAGACAGCGCTTCTGGGAGGGCTGTGCATTGCGCACGGCGGGGGAAAGCGCTGTCAGGTCGAAGGTTGCTCTAAGAGCGCTGTGGGAGGCACGCTGTGCGTCTCCCACGGCGGGGGTAAGCGTTGCCAGGCTGAAGGTTGCAACAAAGGTGCCGTTCGGAACGGTGTGTGCATTCGCCACGGTGCGAAGCGCGACCAACCGTCGATGGTACCCTAAACAAACAAAGGCTCCCGTGAGCCCCGAGGCCTGAGCCTCTATAGAGGACGACGAAATCGCAACGCGGTTGCCATTGGAAGTGGCCGCAATACATTTTGTTCACGTCCCGTGCATATTTTTCCACTCGAAAATATTGCGCCATTAAGCCTTGCATGCTTTTGTGGCAAAGGAAAGGGTTGGATCTGTCGATCTTTCGGCGATGAGAAGCTGTAAAGTTTTTGACAAATACTTCAACCAGCCCGCTTCAATGCAACAAGCAACTTTTGCAACAGGCAATTACATTAAAATCCTTTAGAAAATAAATCAAACTGAAGAGCGCAAATTGCTGCTCTGGGCGCGCTAATTTCCTCTACACTTGGATACATCAATCGGTCGCAACTCTTTTGCTCATTTTAGCCAAACCGTTTGATGCGCACTTGTATCTGTTGCCGGCAGAGGGGGCAGTGTGAAAGGAAGTCGCCGCACTTTTGGCACGTTTCATGGCCGCATTGAAACACCGTGTCCTTGTTTCTCTCCTCGCAGATGGAGCATAGTAACGAGTCTTGAAGTTTTGCCAGCTCTTCTTCGGCTACCGACGTGCGATGGTGCAACGTCGGCCGTGTCGAATCGATCGAACCGAAAAGAGGAGCTGATGGTGATGTCGTTTGGCCGTATTGCATTGTTGTCGTTGCAGTAGCCACACTAGGCGCCTGTGCCTGCTGCGCCTTTGGCTGGAAAACTCCATAATTGTGGCTGTGGTGGACGTTCTCAATAGGTTGCGGCGGCGGGAAAACGTCTACACGTGGAAGATCGGTTTGTACCCTGTTCGGTCCGCGATCCAAGTAGTTCATTGCCTTGATTGTGCGATATTGATCAGGTATCTCCATCAACGCCTGGAGTGCAAATTGCGTCTCTTTCATCTGCGGATCGCTGAATTGCGAAGTTATTTTGTGATATTCTACAAACTGGAAGTTGTCAAACTTCCTGTGCACCAGATAATTGTCGAAATAGATCATAGAATCCCACGGACCATCACCCACGCCCACCATGACGATGCTCAGAGGAAAGCTGCTGGCATACGTGATAGCGTCGATGGTCTCCTTTTCGTTCTTGCTGACGGCATGTGGTGGGATATCCACCGAGCGGGTGACTTGTCCATCTGCAATAATGACGAGGATATGATAATCCCCCGTGCGATTGACAATGTTGACGGCTTCGTTGATAATGGGCGCGAAGGACGTGGGGCCCGCCATGACCACATTGCGAACGACTTCTCTGTAGCGCGTGCGGATGTTTTCCAGTGGAAATCCAGCCTGGCCTTGTCCGGCAAAGGTAAACACCGCGCGGTCGCACGTCAACTCGTCTCCGAAGCCATACACCGGGATAATATTGTCCTCGTCTGCACAACACGCAGCAGCAACTGTTAAAAGCCTATTGAGACCGCAAGTCCCGCTGTGTGACCCACCAAAATCCCGCAACGTCCGTCCGATTGTCTCGATCACGTCCTCGTACGGGTTGTGCCTGCTCGGGTCGTCGATATCGTGGAGACTGCAGCCTCCGAACGTGCGTTTGCCACTCCACTCATTGGACTTTGTGCCTGCCATTATAGTAAACTTATTTTCATTCAACAACCAGACACAATATCTTGACGACTACTCTGTAAACGCACAGTCAATTCCGATAATGAGGTTGCAACTCTCGAGTCCACTGCTTCTCAGCGCCTGCGTTACTTGGGGCAGCGACGTGAATTGATCCGGGATCATCTGCGTTAGCTCGGTGGAGCGACCGGGGATAGGACGCGGACCTGTCTCCGTCCTGGAGCGCGATCGCCGTCGTTGCTGCTTGCTCAGTTCGTTGCCCATGTTGGCGTTGGAGGGAAATCTGTAAATGAGCTGAATGTTCTTCTCTGAAAATGGAGCCAACAAGGTTTCCTCTTGGTTTCAGTAAGATCGAAAAACGTTTTGTTTTCTGATAACTTGGGTGCACCACACGACTAAAAATCCGAAAAATAAGGTTGTGGGTACAATTGGATATCTCAACAGCTTCGTGAAAAAATTGTTTTCTTACGCCTGAATTCGTTTTTGGGAATGTTAGACACTAGGCCAAGATAAACTCACTGGTCTCGTTATCTAACTGGTTGCGCTACATGTAATTTCCAGTCAATCTTACTACAGTACTGTAGTATGATCTCCATTGCGATTCACGCACCAAGCAGGCGCCTGAATTGTAGGATTTCAACAATAGGACGGCTTTTGTTTCATTTAGGTTTACTTGCATGTACGTAGTCGTATAACTCAGTCACTGTTTCAGTACCTTAGAAGTACTTAACTGAAGCAGAGAATACTCATGTGCCTCGCATTTTAACTTTGCACCGTAACATTCTCTCCACGCCATGTATGAAGAAGCATCTCTATTCTCTCTCCAATGTAATTATCAGGACTCCATTGCAGCTCATCGCCATTCTTCGAGCTCCCTAAATATGTGTACATGCAGGAGTCTATCCCTCGATGACGATCACCTCAACTCCATCTACAGCATGCTCGTGGGGTCCCTAGGTTGTGTCAGTTGCTGCTGCGCTGCTGCGTCAGATTTGTGTTCGCGTTGCCGATACATCTGTTCTTCCGCTGCCTGTTGCTCCCGTAGCAGCTTCTTCTTCCAGTGTCGCTCCTTGCGCTCCTTGCGCTCATCGAACACCTCAATGCCAACTAGTCCAAGCTCGCACAGTCCGATCACGACGGCGCTACGCAGCTTGGGGCCTGAGTAAAGCGTCATCTTGAGCACGGATTTCAGCACGACAGCATAGAAGACGGCGACGACCAATGAGGCCAGCATGAGGTTGTATTTGTAGTTGCGTGCCTTGCGCAGTCGTTTGATCTTCCAGCAGAAAAGAAATTTGGCAAAGTAGACGAGGAACCAGGCGAAAGCAAAAGGCGTCGGGTAGAAGACATATATCCACTGCAGCAGCCGCTGGTTCTCGTCGAGCTCGCCTTGTGTGTACTTGCTAGCCACGAAACTCGCTGCATGCGTCGTGCCAGCGCCGACGTCAAAGAAAGCCACGACCACAGCGAAGATGGCGAAAAACGTCAGCGACGCATACAGCCACCGGTAGAACCGCTTCTGATGCACGAACCCCCAATAGCCGTCCGACACCGTCAGCATGTTGCGAATACGGCGCCGCTTGCCCATGGCGGCGATCGATGGCAATAACTCGGCGGTTCGTTGTGTGTTCAGAGCAAAATTTATACGTTTAAACAAGATATACTAAGTGCGTATATAATTACATGGAGGTTGTTAAGTGCGGATATGTGACGTCACACAAAGATTCTTGATGCGCATCATCTGAGGTTTCCATAACCACCCCCTCCGCCATTCGTACATTGCTGCCATTTATTCTCCGGTAGATTTTCATCAAGATGGCTGACCGCGTGCTTGAGTTGCTGGCAATGCTGCAAGCGTCTCCTTTGGCTGTGAAGGTCACGGCGGCTGTGGGCTGCCTGGTGCTGTCTCGCCTGGCGCTGCAGATGCTGGGTTCGGTGTACACGTTCTTCCTTCGTCCGGCCAAGAGCCTCAAAGGGTTCGGCCAGTGGGGCGTGGTCACGGGCGCCACGGATGGCATCGGCAAGGCGCTGGCTATGGAGCTGGCGCGCATGGGAATGAATGTAGTTCTGTTAAGCCGCACCCAGAGCCGCCTGGAGGCTGCGCGAGACGAGATCCTGGCCAAGTACCCCAAGGTGCAGGTGGAGATCTTAGCCGTGGACTTTAACCGTGTGGACGAACCCAGCGTACGCGAGGCGCTGCAAAAGAAACTGGACCAGGTCAAGGACGTCGGCGTGCTCTTCAACAACGTGGGCGTGTCGTACGACTTCCCCGAGTTCTTCGACCAGCTTTCGGACGACCGCGTGGACAGCCTCATCAAGCTCAACGTGTCCGCCACCACCGTCATGACTAAGCTAGTGCTGCCTGGCATGGCACAGCGCAAGCGTGGAGTTATCGTCAACCTAAGCTCCGGCTCGGGCCGCATGGTCGTGCCGCTGCTCAGCGAATACTCGGCCACCAAGAAGTACGTCGAGCAGCTGACGCTGTGCCTCGCTGCGGAGTACGCTGCAAAGAACGTGCACATCCAATGCCACGTGCCCATGTTCGTGTCTACCAAGCTGGCTAAGATCCGCCACTCGAGCTTCATGGTGCCGTCGCCCGCCACGTACGCGCGCGCGTCGGTGGCGCAGCTGGGCTACGACACGCTCATCTCGCCCTACTGGCCGCATGCTCTGCAGATCTGGCTGTACGAGAGCGCTCCCACGTGGGTGTTGGCTAAGGTATGTTACCGGTATTAGCAGCGATGGCGAAACCCTCTTATGTTTTCTCTGACTGACGAACTTTACAATTGTGTGATACTCCAGGCCGCCATGATGACCCACCTGTCGCTACGCAAGCGCGCGCTCAAGAAGCTTGAGGCCAAGAAGAACCAGTAGACGCACCAACTAGCGAACGGAAGACTCGTCATCTCGTCCACACGTAAATGACGAGCACCGGTACACCTTCTCGTAGTAGTAGGCAAAACTGCCGCTGCACCGACAAATCAATGCTACGTGGTGTAGCTACACTGTATCCTGAAACGTTCAGCTTGTCAAACACCGCACAGCATTTCATGATTTTTTCAGACCTTGGTCACCAACGTATGCGTCCTGTTGGATGAGCAGCGTTGGCTGCCCGCGCCGCGGGAGGTGGCACTGACCTTTGTCAAGCTGCCCACGCCGTCGTCATTTCATCGTTTGCCAACGTGGCAGACAGTGCCAAGGGCGCCGATATCCCCCGCTCGACCATGCTGCGTCGACATCCGGGCCGATGTTGGGTAAAGCCTTCGGTAGAAATGGGTGGCTGGCTGGCGCCAGCGTCTTGAGAGATCTTGGGATTCCTCGTCGTCATGCTCATTCGAAACGCTTGGCACCACTGTCCATCTCGGCGGGATCTGAATTTGAGTTGAACCACTGTTCTTATTTGGAGTTTTCCAAATGGAGTTTTCAAATAAGATCGTGCAAATTTGCTGTTTGTTCCTTGCTTGACATCGTGTTGCTGTGCGAATCTTGGTCTTTGCAACACCAGCAAGCAAACCCCCAGAAGAGCCAGCAAGTTGTGGGCAGCGGCTCAAGCACGCGCCAAGAGAAGCTCGTGGAGACCATTTTTTGTGGAGATTTCCAGTTCGACTGAGCCGGCTCACCACAACGAAGGAACAATTGCCAGGAAAACTTTTTTTTTCTCCACGACAACTTGTTTTCTTCTCTGCGAAGGGCAAAAAGATCTTGGCCGCTGCGACGTCGGAAGCAAGCACCCAGCTCTGCTCTGTTGTAGCAGTGCGATACTCACACATGGCGGCGGTCAGCTGACTCCTTCTTTTGGTGTATGGTGGATACGGACACCGCGGCAATTTTTATCAGCTGCACCACCTGACCACCGGGCTCTCTTCAGCTAGATTATCCGCCCCAGAAGGCATCAGGACATGCACGTGTACGATATCTGCCCTACTACATGTAGAGCCTGATCACCATGCGTAGTAAGAAGCAGCAGGTGGCAGCATTTCTTGGGACGGCCGTGATCCTAAAAAATGAAATTTGGAATTCTACCCGCGCTATTCCGACCCTTCGCACGCGATTTCAAATCTCTAAACCTGTCAGCACTCTATAATAGGTACTGCATTCCGCTGGATTACTCTGTCCTGACTTAATTTGACTAAAGTCAAGTTGATTTCTGCAACTGCAGCAATCCATCTCCTCCTATAATCGATGTTATCTGCCAAATGTGGTACCGCTGCTGCCCGCCACGACTTACGCACGCATGTGAAATTGAGAGGTGCCTTTTCTGCCGCTAGCCTCAACGTTGTCAACTCTCGCATAGTTGCTTTTCCATCATCGTGCGCAAGTTGCCCGGATTTAGCCAGCCCAGGTCTGCGCCACAGTAAAATAACAATGGGCCTGGAGGATCTGAGCGTATCGTCCGCGAACTCGGCGGCCGAGCGCGTCGTGGACGTTAAAACCGTCGCGCCCGCTGCGTCCCCATCTGACACCGCGCCGATCGAGTCCGAGACCGCCGCGCTGCGTCGACGCACATCAATCCCCAGTACATTTTCGTTCGGCGGCGTGGATCATGCAATTCCGACTGCTGACGTGGCCCAGCGCCGCTGGCGCAGCTTCGACGCCGCCGTATCCGACGACTCGGCCACTTCCTCGGCGCTTGACCAGCTCACGCGCCGCATCCAGCAGGAATCCCAACACGTTCTCAAGCGCAAGGCCCGCCTGTCCAAACGCCGCGAGCTCCTTCGCAGCGTTAAGTGTTTGCTCAGCTCCAGTCGTCGCGATCAGGTAGCGCTGCTGCAGATGCAGCTCGTGGCTGAGGTGGCCACGGGCAACCGCTCGCTGGCCGTGCTCAGCGACATGCGTACGCTGCTCGCGTTGGACGAAGCCGATGATCTGGTCTCGGGATCGCAGCGCCATCGCGGCAGCTTTGCCGCCAGTCAGACGTTGCTGGACGGCATCGAACAGTCCGACCGCGCGCTGGCCGAGGACTGGCTGAGGCAGGTACTGCAGCTCCAGGCCAGTTATCTGGGCAAGCTTATGGAGCTGCACCGCCAGAAGAGCCTACAGCCCAACGGCTTAACACTCCAGCAACTGCTCGGACAGGTGAGCGATGTGACTTCCGCTAAGGACGAGCCTACAGCCGCACTGGTGCGCTTTGAGAAGCTATTGAGCCGCCAGAAACTGCTCAAGCCGGAGCTCAAGAAGGCGCTGGATAAGCTTTGCTTGGACACCATGCACTCCTTCACACGGACCAGCAGCCAGCCCGGCCCTAAGACGGTTTTCGAAGACAGAGAACCGCGCGACGTCATGCAGTCGCTGGTCCAAGAGATTGTGTCCGCTGTGGCCACCGAAGCCAAGCTAGACAACGTGCACGTCCCCGCCCTACGTGTGTTTGTGGAGAACATGGTATTCAGCCGCCTCGCATGCGCGTGCTACCGTGGCACCGCCGCCGACCTGGACGAGTTGAATGCGTCGTGGCGCGAACACGCAGCCAAGATGCGTGAATTGAGCCTCGAAGAAGTCGGTGTGCCGGTGGAAATCCCCGAGGAGGCAAAGCAGCAGGAAATCTTCTGTGAGTCCATCGCTGCGTTTAACCAGATCCCGCACCTGGTGCCCTCAAGTGTGCTGTCTTCCTTTATGCGTGCCGTGTGCACACTGTACCGTGAGGCCAAGGACGGACTTGGTCTGGACAGCAGCTGTATCTCAGCCGACGTGCTCTTGCCTCTACTTGTGTACGTGCTGAGCCGCTGCGAGCTGCCGCACCTGCACTCGCAGGTGTATCTGATGGAGCAGTACGCCATCGATGAATCCCAGGACGGGTCGGAGGCCGCCTATTACTTGGCGTGTCTCCAGGCTGCCATGGGCTACATTATGGGCAACTGCACGGCGGACGAGGCCGAGAACCAGTGAGTGGCGTGACGTGAACAGCTCGACGGAGGCTGCTCCGTCGACACAAGAAATTATTTATCCTATTATGTAACAGTACAAACAAGTCTTTTATCGACAATGTGTTAGCTGTGCTTGGTGGGTTCTCTAAAGGGATACGGGGTCGGTAGAGCAAGTTACTGCAGCGAATCGATCCAATGCCGTACGTTAGCGATCGAGCTCTCAAGGTCTAGAGAAAAAGCCACAACGTTAAATATTTAAAACAGGTTGGCCGGAGCGAACTCGGACTTACTGACGGCTCCGCAACGCTGTAACCAAGAGGATTCAAGTAAGGTATCGGCTGAAGCGCGATCGAGCGGATTCTTTTGCAGGCACTGATGTAAGAAGTCGCAGAAATCTTGTGAAAAATATTGCGGCGAGAGTGCCGGCGGTGGTGCTTCCAGCACGCTCTGCAGCATATCGATGCACGATTTGTGCTTCGGATACGGGTAGACGCCCGTGGCGGCCTCCATGAGCACGAGACCGAGACTCCAAATATCCGAACTGTAGCTGTACTGCGTGTGCTGTATACGCTCGGGCGACATGTACCGGAAGGTGCCTACGAACGTGCCGCACATGGCTACAAGCAATACACGTCAGAGACGACCAATTGGTGGAGACTCATCCAGCAACGAGGACGCACCTATGGAGTTGCCCAGCTCGGAGGCGATACCAAAGTCCGAGAGTTTGACTTGACCCTGGCTATTGAGCAAGATATTGGGCGGCTTGATATCACGGTGAACACGCTTGTTGGTCTTGAGATACGACAGCGCGTGGAGGATCTGGAAGGCAACACTAGCGAGAACGTGTTCAGGTATTGTACCGAGTTGGTGGATGACATTTTCCAATGAGCCGCCGTCCATGTACTCGAGAGCGAGCACCACGGCTCCGTCACGGAGGAATGCACCGAAGAAAGTCACGAGACACGGACATTTCGCGTCGAATAGCGCGTTGATCTCCCGGATAATCTGTTCACGTTTGGTCTTGTCGTACATGTTGATCATCTTGAGCGCCAGCGGCGTGTTGGTCGGTCGGTGACGTGAGATCAGCACGCAGCCACTGGCGCCTCGACCGATCACTTGTCCGCCCCATTCCAGTTCTTCCGGCACGACGCTGAAGGCGCGACCTGTTCCCTTTCTGACAACCCCTGTGGATGTGATTGCGTACTTGCCCTTGACGTATGCACCGGCACCGGCGACAAAGGAATTCTCGAGATTATTCATGTTTGACGGAGGGTATGATAGTGTGCGGATGGAGGGGACGATCGAGATCTGATAGTGTCTCTTCCGGTGCCGGCCAGCGATCAAAGGTTCCGGGGGTCGTCTCAGAAGCACTCACCTGCTGGCTGCCTCGAGTGCTCCACGCGTGCTTTACTGGCCCCTTCGACGTTGACAGACGTTACGTCGCCACGCAGGATGCAGGAGAAGATATCCAGAAGCTTACAAGTCCGAGTAAAAGACCATTGGTATATTAATAACGCGATATCCGAAGATGCCAGTGATGACCGTTGAGCATGTACTACGTGAGGGCGGACCACGCGTTGATGAACTGGTTGAAGCTAACGTACAGGTGCAGTTTCATGAATGTAGCAGCCAAAGTTTCCGCGCGCTCCGCTACAACAACAGACGATGTTGATTGTGATTGATACGCCGGTCATGACGAATGCACCAACGCTAAACCTGTGCCTTATAGTGAGCGTTTACAATTTAAAGTTGAAGTCGCTGCTCGTCAAGTTGACGGTCAACATGTTATCTTTAGGAGTCTCGTCTTCATGGTCTGATGACGCGTATCCGATATCTTTAGGATCACTGCGAGTCAATGGGTCATTACTCGGAGTCATGATGCATGCACACTACATGCTCAAGCATTGTTTATTTGTCCACCTGTCAGTCACCCCAGGCCGAGAGCTCTGGAATCGAGATGCGCGTGGTTCAGATTACCGGATTGGTGCTGCTTTGGGTTTGGACCGGGGTTCAAGTCGCGACAGCCGTATCGTGCTCGGACCAAGTGTCTTCCGGCGACAAGGGCGTCGGCATTTCAGGAGAAGATGCCCCAAATTGCCCCTCCGGCGGTGGCGTGGGCTGCTTTAGTGGAAATGTCCAGTGCCGCTTCTGCATGACATTCAGCACACCGCAGAGCTCGCACTTGGCCGCGTGCAAAACGACAACTCCGATAACACCGACAGTGACTCCTTCTGTAGCTCCAACTGCGGCGCCGACTTCGACCGTGGCCCCAACTTCGGATGAAGACTGCTATGAAGCCCTCACCGTTGCGTGATTCGACTAAGTACTTAAGTATTTTATAAGCAACTAGCGACTTGCAAATACCGATAGACAAAAATGCATTCGTAATTTTTAAATTAAAAGTTCAAAACAAAATGGCTACACTGAAGAGAGTGATGGTCATCATGCTATTGCAACTTTGAGGCGACAACGCAAAAAATGAAAACAGCAAAACCTCTCTCGTTTTGCATCGAGAAGGCGTTGCGTTCGTATTTCTCAAGCGGTGCATCCGTTCAGGATGCGGAAAATCCCGTCCAATTCCTCTCTCAGATGCTGCTTCACGACAGCGACGGAAGTGTTGACTCCGAACGCGACGACGTTCGAGCACTGGCATCATCCGATGCAACTGAAAATGTCCTGGTGGGGGTGTCAGAGGCATCGTACGCGACACAATTGGCAGTAATTCTTCACGCGTGGCATTCGATCGGTACGAACCCGCTCCTATCATTACCATCCGCCTTCGACGAAGCCTCAATAGAAGGCGTGACTCTCGAGTTTACAAGCCGACATAGAATTCTCGAAGTCCCGATAAACGCCATCCGCTCGTTCATTACTGTGGTCGAAGGTGACGTTAATGAAGAAGTTTTAAAAGCAACAACGGTTCTGGTAGACGAATTAGGCGGCGCGCGCGGACTTTTGACCTTGTTGGGATTCCAGCAAACCGTGGGAAGTCGCACTCTGGCTCCGCTCACGCTTCGTCAATGCCTTGCTGCGTTTGCAAAGCGTCACACTCCCGATGAACCGCTTACAGTCGGTGCGCGTGCATTTAGCAAGCATTGTGCTAGAAGCTCCAGTGGCTGGTGGGGTGAGTTGAAGGGCAACGATGCAGCCAAGAACCTGCGAGCTGAGACCAAAGTCCGCGAGCTACTAGCTACAGCCACATGGAAGAACGTTCATAGTCTCCCGCACGCTCATGCGACGATGGAAGTCCGCAACACGTTGGGGTACGGGGCTCGCTGGGATGCAGAGACCCACCACTTCAGAGGATTTCTCGAGCCACCAATGCTCAATGGCCATGAGATCAAGTGGCGACACTAAGCGGAATGAGCGAGGAAACAGGCAGTTCGAGACGTTGCAACCGTTGCAGGTTGCGACTACACAGGTCGTTTCATTTTAAGGCTATTGAAAATACAGACCAACTTACTTTTGAATCGAATAACTCGACACCTATCATGCTTGACGCGGAGAACGTGCCTGAAGCAGGATTCCGCGTGCGATGCAGGGGGTTTCGAGCTGTCATCATTATCCTCACTCGCGTTCTGCAATGCACTGCCTTGTCGTTCGGTGGCGTTGCGGTGCTGCTCATTCGCCAATTGGCAGACTGTTTCCTACTCGACCGATCAGGAAAATCTCTAGTCGTTTATCCAGCCGATGCGAGCTCTTCAGGTTTCGAGCGCTTTCTTCTTGACGCTTGCTGCACTCAATGCAGGGACGACAGCTGCAGCGTCTTCGTGTGCTGACAGGGTGTCGACGGGTGACCAGAGCGTTGGGATTAGTGCAGTGGCCGACGCTTCCTGCACGGCCGGCGGCTTGGGCTGCTTCCCTTACGGAGAGCAATGCCGATTCTGCAGGACGTCGGAGTCCAGCGAGGCCTCGCACCTTGAATTGTGCTCCGAGATCCAAGCCTCGACTTCTTCAGCAACTGAATCGACCGAGAAAACCGAGTCCACAACCAAAACGAAAGAGGAATCGGCTGTTGATTGTCTGTCGCGCGTCTCGGTTGGTGACCAAGGTGTCGGAATTTCAGCTGTGGCAGCTACGAATCCTACGTGTGCTGTGAACGGCTTGGGCTGCTTCCAGAGCGGACAGTGCCGGTTCTGCCAGTCTAGAGCGACCACGCAAAGCGCCCCGTTCCTGAAGTGCTCTAGTCTAGGTGGGACAAGTACGACACCGACAAATTCGCCGACATCTGCCCCGGCGAACACGCCGTCACCCACCGCAGCGTCAACAAGCACAACCTGCTCGTCCGTTGTGTCTCGATCTGGACTGGAAGGCATCTCGTTCGTCTCTGAAAGCCGATGCAATGTCGCTTCTCCGACACTTCTGGGTTGTTCGGCTCGGACGTCATGTCGTCTGTGCCGCAACTTCAAGAACGAAGCCAACCAGTATCTCATCAGCTGTAAAGTATTGAGAGACCAAGGAGCTACTGAGAGTGCGGCGACTAACTCTTCATCTTCCGGGGCTGGCGAAACGGAATCGGTGGCTTCAGACGCGTCTAAAGAAAATACTCACAGCTCCGGCAGTCTCACCGTGACGACGTACACGGGTGACCCCAGCCCGGCATCTATCAGTGCCCCTATTGGGGCCGTAGCTGCGGTTGTTGCGCTCATTGTGGTGGCTATGATGAGCGTCATGTACGTTAAGGGCCGTCGTGACTCCTATGACGAGCCCACGACGCCGAAAGACAGCCCACACGGAGATCTGTTGACCCCTAATGGTGCCAATGGCTACACTCCGCGTGGAGGTTCTCTAGTGATGGTCGTGAGTCAGTCGTCGATTGCCACTCTTTGAGATGACAGTGGTGTGCCCAATCTATTGCATTCTGGGGGTTTATAGTGTCTAGCTATGTGAATAACCCACATGCGCTTCGACTCCTCAAAGAGTACCTACTATAATATCGATTTGCTATTCATCCTATCGGTAGTTGTCGCTGTTCAATTTAAAAAAAATCACATGTAGCAAGCAGCGGTTTTCTTTTCCAATTTACTTTACTTGCACATCGCACAGAGAAGTTTTTGTAAAGGTTCCGTGCACCCATTGTTTTTTTTGCTGCATCCCATCAACTCAATCGCAGTTCTTATATCCGTAGGCAAAAGTTAGTGAAATTCATTTTGGTTCGCGAAATAACGAGACACACCTGATAACTTTGGGTGATCAGCATGTCTACGATTTGTTGTCGTCCTATTCGCGACTTCGCTTGCTTGTTTCTGGGCCGATGTGAATGCAACTTCGTGTGAGACTCTCGTTTCATCTGGCGATCAAGCCGTCGGAATCTCAGCAATCGAAGATCCATCGTGCAAGAATGGAGGAGTAGGCTGCTCTCGGATGGTATTTGTCGGTATTGCCAGACGTCAGTGTTTCCGCAAAGCAATCACCTCCGAAAATGCAGCACTTTGGCATCGAGTACTTCAACACCGACACCCCAAACTGCATCTACTTCTGACTCGAAATGTGCTTCAATCGTGGCGAGATCGGGCCTTACTGGGACTTCGTTTGTGACCGACCAAACGTGCAACGTTGCTCTCCCTGCGGCCACGGGCTGTGTTGCACTCACGAATTGCAGACTGTGTCGAGCCACCAAGAACGAAGACAACCAGTTTCTTATCGACTGCGCAAATGCAGGATCTCTTCGACGATTATCGACGGATGCTGAAGGCCCAATGCCGAGGAATTTCACTGCCATTGCATTGAGTTGTGTGGGAGGCATGGCGCTCGTGGTTGCCATTATTGGCCTTGCCCACTCCAAGTTCTGTCGCCGAGACAACACTCAGGATAATTTCATTGTTGATGAGAATGGCTTAGCAATCGACAGTAAGGACAAGTTGAAGGAGAACGAAAATATCCCTACGACTTAGTTAAACCAATATGCGTAAGTGAGGCCTCTACTCGATTTCCTCGTAAGACAAATACTTTCATCAATAAATTTGCTGCAGTAAACTAACCAAACTACAAACAAGTAGCAACTGAGCTGAAACGGTGGCTTAGATGAGAGCTACAGCGCTCAAGACCACCGATAGCACTGTCGTGAATAAATTCGCCGACCAAACCGTTATTCCATGTGAACCTTCGTCCAGGTTGAAACTTGCAGAAGTGTTTTCGTTGACGAGCAGACCACTGCCAGAGACATTATTAACTGAGTCACTACCAGACGCCGAGTCGTATTCGATGCTGTAATCCTCGTCGCTGGAGCCGATGGAGTGTGCTCTGCTGTTGGAATCACCGACGCTTTGTATCTTCATCGTTGGGATCACCGAATCTATCAACGTCTGTGTCCCCAGCGCTACCAACATCGGAATTCACGCCGCTAGTACTGCCAGTGGTCGACGGAGATGCAGTTTCGGGAAGTATTTGTGAAATAAACTAGCGGGTGGATACGAACCTCACCTGTTTCGAATCGGTCTCGAAATGCGGCCGACTCCGCTCCGCCTGTACGATTCGAAGAAGGCGACGCTATCGCCGCAGAGGGAAAAACCTGAGCGTGCGCAATGCGAAGCCCTAAAACAAGAAGGAGCGAGTTGAAGAGCTTCATCTCGGAAGCAAATTGATAAATGGCTTCATTCAACGGATCGTCTGTCCTTTCATGTGAACCTAGGTTGTATTTCAAGTTTTTAGAATGTTTTAGCAACAGTTAAATAAAAGCCGAGACAAACGCAATTGTGTACTCGAATTACACCTGAAAAGTCTCGTCGATTCGACTTCGCCGTAGTAAATTGTTAAACTTCGCCACACTGGCCTAGACAAAGAGTTTTGATACGTGCGTTCTTCAGTCGCGTGGTTGCCACTGTCACTTCATTCTGTGCATCTTTCATCGATAGTGTAACGACGGCGAATCTCGAGGTCAGTGGGTACAGCGATCAGGGCGATCGATACCATTAACGTAAAGAATCTTATCGGTAGAGACCTCGTTCCATTCGAATTTTCGTTCATGTTCGAATTGGCAGAATTGTCATCACGTATAAGCAAGCCACTGCCAGAGTCACTGCTAACGGAGTCGTTGCTAGACTTCGGTTCATATCCAATGGTGTCATTTTCGTCGCCCGAGCCGATGGAGTGGGCGTTGCTGTTTGAACCACCGACGCTTTGTGACATATCAATCGAAGACTCCCCGCCCCATCCGACGAAGTTTGAGCCCTCAACACTTCCAATATCCGAAAACATGCTGCTGGAATTGCCTGCGATAAACATATCGGAGATTAACATACCAGTACTCACTTAGTATTGATCTTAAAACCTCACCTGATTCGAATCGTTCTTTAAAGGTTTGTGCCTCTGAAGGGGGCACATGGATCGAGTGCTCTAAGCGCCGGGAGGCTGACGAGGGTAGAGTCGAAAGCTCGGCGTGTACATTGCCAATCGCTACAGCAAGAAAAATCGAGGTGAAGAGCTTCATCAAGGGCGTCATAAATTGAGAAATAGGTTCAACCAAATCGTTGGAACAAGACTTGTGAACCTGGGTTGGTTTTTATGTGTACGGTAAAAGCAAAAAAGTATGGAAAACGAAGAGTAACAATTCAACAAAAAAATCAATTGACCCCAAGTTAATAGAACACTGCTAAGATGACAGGAATCAGCAGCGTAGATATGACAGCTGCCTTAGCACGAACACCCGAGTTCGTCTTCGAACCGCTTGCTCGATTGCCGCTATCGCTTCTGACTTCATCAGGGTTTTCTTGCGATGACGAGCCAAACTCGATGTTGTCTCCCGCACTTGTATCCCCAAAACTGCCTGAACTCGACACTCGGCTGTCAATGGTGTCGTTGGAAGAAGAACCAGCAGTCGAATCTTCCAAGCCGACGCTCGAGGCACTGCCAGTGACTTCGTTATCCTTAATCGTTCCCTCTGAGCTTCCTGTAGTAGACGTCATAGTTTCTGACTGGCTGCCAGTAGTATCACTAGCTTCTTGTTGACTTGAATCTACTGAAACACCAGACGTAGAATCATGGAAAGTTGGCTGCGGAGACAATGTAGATAACTCAGTTGTCGGCGGTGTAGTTGTGGGATTTTCAGCTAGAGGCTGAGCACTACCCCCACTGGAAGCTGGCTCAGGCGTTATCGATGCAGGGGTAGCTGGTGCTTCGTTTGTACTCGGCGTATCGGGAATGTCATCAGGAGTCTCCGTAACAGTAATAACGACTGGAATGTCGGTCGAAGTCACACCAGTAGGCGATGATGCTGGAGAATCTGTGCCGGGAGGTGCTGAATCAACCGAATCACCAGTGTTTAGACGAAACGTTGGTTCAGGCGTCCTTGGTGCAGAACTTTCGGGAGTAGTCGAAGCACTGCTTGGACTGCTGGAACCGGTGGGGAACAAATTCGGAGCCTCTGAATATGCTGGTGAATTGCCATTGGTCGGAGTGAATTCCGTTGACACTGGAGGTGGGGTTGCAAGAACTGGTGGGCTGTTCGTGACCAGGTGAAAAGTGGGCGCTGGCATTTGCACAGGAGGGGTAACGGGCGCGATAGTTGCAGTGGTGACGGTGCTCGATGTGTCTGGGACGGACGTAGGGGCATCTGTGACAAGCAGATCTGGCGAAGGTGTAGTTGGAGGAATTTCAGACGAATCGACTGTGACCGGATCGGTAGGGGGTGGTAGTGGAACATCCGTGGACGACGTTGTCGGAGGACTAGCTGTACCACCAGTCTCGAGGCGAAACGTTGGCGCAGGAGCAGTAGGTGGCGGTGTTGAACCATCACTACTGGTTGGTGGTGAAGAGCTGGCCCCATCGGTAGACGTAGATACCGGATCCGGCGATGGTGTAGTATCATCAGGTGGGGGCACAGGAACTACCGACGAATCGACCGCACCCGGATCGGTTGGTGGTGGTGTTGAACTAACGCTACTGCTTGGTGGCGCAGACTTGTGGGTGGGGTATCGCTGTCCATGTTATCGGTCGAGATCAGGTCCGGGCTGGAAGTTGGAGTTCCCGTCTCAATCGAGGAAGTCTCAGTTGGTGCTGATCCCGACTGGGCTAATACGATCCCGATCACAATGGCCACCAGCACAACAGTGAAGAATAAACGCGTCTTGTTACTATCCTGGTAAATTCGTAAATGCCTAGGATGTTTTCTTCTACACTTGCACAAGGAATTGGCTACACAGTCCAGATGAGCAGCCCTCCAGTCGTGTCCGTTGAGCGGAGCATTTTAGTGCACTGGACTTGTGGCAAGTCACAAAACTATTGACGAGTTATGATAGTTCAACGGAGCTTTTCAAGATTTCCACCTTAACATTGAAGCGCACAGAACGCCAATGGCGCTACGCCATACATTCCGGACTCTCATTATCCGGTGATTCACGCTGTCAAACCGGGGTTTGATGAAGGGGGGGGGATACAAAATCCTATAAAACCGCGGAAACGGTGACGCTCATAAATTTCGTTTTTTTTAGTTGACGTATCTTTACCAACCAAAACTGACGGGGAGAATATCTCAAACCAGAGGAGCTCCGACAGAAGTACTAATCGATCACTGCAAACTGCAAACGTTTGTCTTAATAATCGAGCGAGGAGGTAACTTAGTTTCTTTAATGTAACATGGCTGTCACTTACCAACCAATGGAGGTAGAGGATATCGGTGGACGTTGCTGACTGTAAATCTACTGTGTATGAGTTCGGAATCCGAACTTCGGACTATATAACTGCGTAAGCTGTGATCATTACAATGAAAAACGCACAAGCGGCACAGCCAGCAGCACGAGAAAAACCTGCGTTATTGTCGGATCCGTTTGATTGGCCGTCCTCTTCGCTTCCAATTCCATTGGAGGTTTCTCTTGAGGATGAGCTGAAGTCAACGCTCTCGCCATTGCTAATACTTCGCACATTTTTCTGGTTACCCGAACTCGAATTGCGAGAATCGCTATTCAGAGCAATCTCGCTAAGGGAGCCGCCATCAATCTCCAATCTGCTGCCGCCAGTTCTGGCGTTTGAGCTGCTGATTGCCTACCTGAGGGTGCCTTCGGAAGTGCTGGATGGTCTTGCATACGCTTGTGTAGATCCAATAGAAGCTGACGACTCGAGCGCATTTTCTTGGCTAGACCCACCTGATGAGTTGCCAGTAGTCACGGCAGGTGTGCCCATGGTCGAGACACTAATTGAGTTTAACGTAGTGCCGGTCGCTGCAGTTCCAAGTGCGTCGCCAGTTGCTGTCCGTGCTGGCTGAGCGGGTGGCGGCGGCGGAGGAGGGGGAGTCGTTGAGGTATTCGTCTTACGAATCACCACTGCTTGGAAAGTGTCAGGGACACCAGTGGGGGGTTCCTGAGGTATTGGTGGGATGGGGAACTCTAGTGTGGACCCGCCGTTGCTGCTGGATCTAGATGACCCGGGACTACCGTTTGTCGTTGTAGCCATAGTCTCTGAAGAGCTCTCGCTCCTACACGAGGTAACTCCGGTTAGGATGGCGAATACGACGAGTCTCACAATCTGGTGCTTCATATCGGGATGACAAATTGCGAAATGACCTCCGTAGGCCCCGAAAAATGTGGAGTGGGCAGACTTCTAAAGTGGATGCAGCCGTTGATGGACCGCGGTGGTGGTGTGGAAAAGTAGCACACTTGGTGGTACTTCGACGAACATATCACAAAAAACCTTTTCTGCGGTGCTTGGTTACCTCAATCGAACAAGATGGCATGATCGTTAGTTCACTACAAGAACTAAACAAACGCCACGGTGGTATCAACGGTTGACCAACACGTACTTTACTTTTATCTTACTTCGAGCGTCGAAGTATCCGCGAAGAACTTGGACAAGGAAAATGCAGATGGTGTGAATTAGGCAGAGAAACTTAGCACTTCATGGGCCTAACGCAATCCAGTCCTTGACCAGTCTCGAATCGAGACTCTCGATAATGCTGCTTGAAATGCCCGAGGAGATTTTATTATTTTCAAAAAAACGAAGGAAGTACACACGCAGCAATCACACAGCTTGTTATTTCTGGTCACACTTACGGCATTGGGGTGTTGAGCAGACCCTTCGCGACAGTCTGGGCCTTTTCGTGGTCGCAAAGTAGCTCCACGAGCTTGACGCCCATGGCCATGGCAGTGCCCGGTCCCTGACTAGTCACACACTTGCCATTCACCACGACGTTCTCAAGCTTAAAATCCACGCCTGTCATCGTGGCTCGAAACCTGGGTATAGGTGAACTCGAAAATGATACATTAAATGATGGTGATTTTAGCTAATCATGAGAGGGTGTGGAAATGATGGGAGCATATCTGCGACGTGTGAGAAAATGGGTTCATCTGAGCATCAACTTGAAACTACACTGGCGGACTCCAGTGCGGTCGTGATGCCGTCCGATCCGCCTGTAGCCATCCACTACTGCCAGAAATATGGGTTCGTCCAAGGCGACCACAAAGGCCATTACTACTACAAGTATGACTTACCAGAGACGCTCGTTAATTGCGATAGTCCTTTACTCAAAGTGCCACCTGCATCGGACTGGGAGAATCTGGAGCAATCAACAGCACGTGAATTACTCGTGCAAAAGCGACACGAAGTCTGGATCGAGTGCTCCACCACCCCAACCGCTACAACACAGAACAGAGCATCGAGAAGGTCAAACCGTAGACAAGTATAATAGAATCTGGCGCAGATGCGATCAATGAGTTTGAAATTGATCAATCAAGGCGGCATTCTTACGTGCACGACTGGCGAGTTGCTGCTTACAGTAAGCCTTGACGCGCTAAATCCTCGTACGTCTTCCTGTTAAATACGTTGCCTTCCGAGTCTTCAAATTCCTCTTCGTTGGACGCGTTCCAGCTCTCAGCATCGATCTGATCCTTCAGCTTCTCGTAAACTATTCGAACATGCAAGCCAAGTGTATACTCCCAAATTTGCGCGCGACGGAACCCTAGGACTCCGGCCTTGGGACAGGAAGCAGCAGCAGAAACCAGAGGACCGAGGGGGGGGGGGGTGTTGAAACCCCGGGACATACAATCTTCAAGTGAAAGTGCGAAAAGGCGGAGGAGACGAAAGCCGCTGGACGCAGTACGAATGGAGGTGAATGAAGCGACGAAAGCTAGCCTCGACCCACGGGGAGGGAAGTGCGGAAAGCACGGTGGAGTGGATCGACAGCGTGGTGTGGACCACGCGTGGAAAGAGGTGAATCACACTAACCGACGGAATAAAGGTACCAAATCCAGCCGGAGCGAAGGAACCGCGGCTGCAAAGTCACCGAAACGACGCCATGGAGCTGGGAAGCCGCCCGGAAGTAAAGAGCGGTAGACAAAACCGAGTTATACCAGGGCTGGTGCTCCGGACCAGGGGAACCGAGCAATGGTGTATGCACAATTACTGGCATATCTCATAAACGAAGCCCCGTCCGCTTATGTCTTGTACCCGGCGTTGTGGTTAATGTCGCAGCAAATAGTTGACGCAGCAACGGATGCAGCGGAGGCGCACCGTTATGCTAGCATAGCCCACGGAGATAATGGCAACAAAACCGCGTCATTAATATGCACGTGCACGTTTCAACAACCACCAGCATCACTGGAAGTTGCGTAACTTTCAGTGAGACACTCCTGCAAGAATGGTCACGAAGCTGTCCGTGTACGTCTGGCACCTGTTGACAGCATCAAGCTGCACTTACCGGGCCAAGCTATTTCGACAGCAAGTGGAACAAAGCAGAAGCAAGGACGCTGAACCTATATCCAGAGCTACTGTTCTGGATAAAGTTCTTACCAGATAAGGGGTGTGTCGGTGAGATTAGCGATCGCTTTCCGGTGCGCTTTCTGGTGCCTTTTTTTTCGAAGCGTATTGGCATTCGCGACGACCACGTGTAGTACAGATGATACCTCCGGCAACGCACAATTATCTAGTTTCACAAGACGTTCTTGCTAGCATCAATTGTGCACTAACCACCCGGGTTGAATCCCACGCAGAGATGGAAAAGGGCACACACGGCAACGTGG
Source organism: Phytophthora tentaculata (assembly GCA_033557915.1). Taxonomy (NCBI): domain Eukaryota; phylum Oomycota; class Peronosporomycetes; order Peronosporales; family Peronosporaceae; genus Phytophthora; species Phytophthora tentaculata. Next base: position 5,147,710 of record JAUCEA010000016.1, on the reverse strand, counting down.
CTAAGCGTGTGATGGTTGACATGGTTTTGGATTCTGGTCAGACTGTTCCTGTCGCCATGTTGGCCTCCGAGGGCAAATATACGGGGTACACTCTATTGCTATAACCATTTTAATGTCAAACTAACTATAGTATATATTGATGCATGCAGGAGATACACCGATGTTGTAAAGCAAATTTATTCTACTCGTGAAGTGATCAACCGTTATCAAGATGGATCAACAGAGATTGGGCAACGTACCTCACAGCTGAAGCTCCACTTCTTGACGTTTTCACAACACCGGCTATACCAGAAATGGCCCGAAAAATTGCGTAACGTTTCACTGAGTCGTGGCTTACGCGGAAGATTTTAATTAGGGCGGGTGCCACGGGGAGAGGTGGTTTCCTTCAGCTATGCGATGCGGTCAGTAGTATTGCAGACGACGCCACGCTGACCGACTCCGTAATGAACTGTGCCCTACAACACGTTTTCTCTCATCATAGAGAGCTATGCTACGTTGTAGACCCAGTTCATGCCGAGAGGGAAATGTTTGCATTCCCAGCGGCTCGATGGAGAAATACGCGTACATTATCATTCCTGTATACCAAAGATCATGCAAGCACTGGTGTATCCAGATTGTTATCTTCACAGAAGAAAAAACACACACGATGTCTCTTTGGTACTATACGACCCGCATGGAATCGAGTCCAATCTCCAATTGCTAAGAGCTTCGTGGAAAACTTATACACGGCGGCTTCGTGAACGGTGGCAGATACGTGACAACGAAAAGAGCAATTCACCAACCGAAAACAAAGCTGAAAACGGAGTTCGTCATTGCTCATCGGCCAAGAAAACCGGCAAAATCTTCTTTACAGCGGTGGTGGAAAAACCATTACTATATCCACGGCAGCCCGACGGAGTTAGCTGTGGTATCCTGTGCATTGCTTTGGATTACAGCCACGTCAGTAGCACAAGCTCGTTCAAGCTGAAGAAGAGAGTATAGCCCGAACTCGTTGCTGCTATACAACTTTGCGTGTTGTGACAAACTTTGTGCGACTGCGATAAAGGAGATCACGTTGGCGACGCAGACTTTAGCGATGGGCCTTTGACCCAGGCTATCAGCAAGAAAATCAGTCAACACTTCAAGCCAGCATCTCGTACGGTAGCCAGCGTTTAGTGTACGGGTTTTGGTTTTGAGCGCGACGAATGGCCTTCCTGCCTCGGCTAGTTCACACTACACAATATGCCAAGATCTGTTGCTATTGTTGCATGTATAAGAGGCTTGCATTTAGGAGCTAGAAGTAGTTTTACAACGAACTAGAACTACCATTGAATTCCACAGTAGTCTGCCTCTCCTTTTGTCTTGGCAATGCTGGTTATCAGTTTCAGAGTACTCCGGCTAGCCCGACACGCGCTAGTGCAAAATTTGCACTGCAAATATTCGAGTAATAAATGCAGTAGCTTATCGAAGGTGCTCAATGGTGCTGGAAGGTGCGCAACTGCAATGTCAGAAGGTGCTCAAAGGTGCTGAAGATGCTCAAATGGAAGTTGCATTAACGCGAGCCCTCCCCGATAGTATGGCGTCTTAGCGACTACAGCGTCGCTTCCTTAATTCACATGTTATTCTTATCGACATCGTCGGTAGAAGACGAAGAGAAGAAGCCTCCACCGCGCTTATCAGGATCGTCTTCGCCTCACTCAGGTTCAGCATCTGAGAGGACTGTTATGATTTAGCTCCAATTGCAAGCATCAGAAGGATGCTCAAGCAGAAAACGCAGCCTCCCACGGAGAGACAAGGCTAAAGAATTGATTCCATGAGCGTTGGTTTTATCAAGATCAGCTCAGTTACGAATAAGACATCGAGGATCCAGTGGGCCAGGAAGAAGAGAGAGCTGAGCGACTTAAATAGGAATAGGAAGTTCGTGTTTTTAACTACACTGCTTCTTCTATTGAGTCTGCTCCTAGCTCGTCTGCCGAACCTAAGTCGCAACAGGATTATGAGCCCAAACTGGCAGTAAGACTAGCTCGAAGTGCTCAAAGAAACAGATATGTCGAACAAGGTCGAGCTCAACAAGAATGGCCGCCCAGTGGGCAGGCATGGCCAGTCGTGGGTGCACTACAAAGGAGTGATGGAAGTCGCGTTCGAGGAGAAGGACGTGCTCGAGTACGCGATCGGATCCAAGACGCTTTCTGCGAGTGCGAGCGCAGCGGAGCGGAAGACGTTTCAAGGACGCACAAGTGAAGGTCAAGCAGATCATCTTGTCGCCTCTCTCCATGGAGCTCGGGCAGCGCGAAGACAACCGGAACGGACATGTGGAATTACTTGGTCGACTTCTACGAGGGGAAGACCAACGACGCAACACGCGCCAACCAAGAGATCATACTTATTAATAAGCTGCAAACAGACAAGCGCAAGCCGACGTGGGACGCGGCTCAACACTTGGATAACATATTTATAATGAAGGTTCAGCTAACGAACCTGAATGCCAACGTGAGGGATCCAATCTTCATCAACATGTTGGTGCGGTCGTTAACCGCTAACCTTTGCTTTGATCGGCTGCGGGGAATGGTGTAAACTGGATCAGCTGAAGTGGACACCCCTGAGAAGTTGAAGGACCAGATACTTCGGATGGATAGTTATAATAGGTGTGATCGGGAGCTGATGTCTACAGAAAATAATACTGGTCAAACACAAGGCCAAGGGTCCAAGCTCAAATACCAGTTCAGCTCTGGCAAAAGCAACGGGACCAGAGAAGCCACTCCTGAAATGGCACCAGTAATGGCCGCCAAGAGGACCGATAAGCTCCAAGGTAACTGCTTCAACTGCCACAAGCCCGGGCACGTACTGAAGGGTTGTCTCAAAGCTTCAGTGGCGCCGCCAAAGAAACACGCAAGTTACACTATGCGGACTAATCATGCGAAAAGTTCCACGGTTGCTTAGATCGCTGTGGAAGGTGTTGAAGAGTCGCTAGTTAATGGTTACATGGACGGCCACCTCGCCCGACCAGCTGGTGAAGACTTCTCCGTAATCGCAGCCCCCGAGTCATGCAGTGGAGAAAACGCTCCGAGGGAGTGGTGTTTCGACAATGCAGCAAATGTTCACATGGCGTGTGATATCAGGTACTTTAGTAAGTACAAGGCGATCGATGAGGATGAGACTCCCTGCGTACGCGGATTCATGAAAACATTCTCTGCAACACCTCTCGGCCATGGCACCGTGAAGCTAGTGGTGGAGAAATGCCCCACCAAATTCCATTCTCACTCTGCACGACGTATTTTATGTCCCCAAATGACAGAATCTTCTCTCGCATTCGCAAGCCGAGGACCAAGGGTACAGTGTGGAGTATTGAGGTCGCGGTAGCGGAAGCAAGAAGTACGAGCTGTGGATGGATGAGAGCAAACTGCTTGAAATTGAGCGAGACAACTACGGAAGTTTACGTTTGCCGCAGCAAACCCTTTCCTTCATGCAGGCGAGTGTGAAGAAGGTAAGACGGAGAAACCATTATCAGCTCCAACAGTTCAAGCAAATGTTAGTGCTGCTGATGGTGCAGCCGATCTTCAGCGATGGCACGAGCGTCTAGGGCATTTATGTCCCCAGTACGTCAAAATGATGGTGGATCGTGAGCTAGTACGGGCATGATGTTAAAACAGCGAGTGTTCGACGACTGCGAAGCCTGCCACATTGGCAGGGAGCGCAAGCCGCCATCGCTGCAGAAAATGGAGAGAGAAATCAAGCAGAAAAACTAAGTAATTTTTGCTGACCTGTTATTTCCTCTTCAGAGCACTAGCTACAACGTCCCCAAAACTGTATTGGTCATTGTAGATGGTTTCGCGCGCTACACGACTGTATACCCGCTGAAGTCGTAGACCGCAACGGAAGTAAACGCGGCGATGAAGCGGTATATTGCGTGGGCCGAGCTTCAGTTCAAAGGCTACAAAGTGTTGAAAGTGATTACAGACAATGGTGGAGAGTTCTCCAATGACGATATGAATCGCTGGTATCAAGAAAGAGGAATAGCTTTTTGCCGAACCCGCCACACAGTCCGCATTTGAATCTCTGTGAAAGAACAAAGCAAACACTGACCCACATGCTCACAACCATGATAAACATGGCCGGGTTTAGAAGACAACGTTTTGGGTACAAGCACTCGAGATGGATACATATCTTCGCAACAGATCGTATTGCCAGGCGATCAAAGACACACCTTACCACTTGATGATGGATAAGAGGCCCAACTTGCATCGGCTCAAGCGTTTTTGGATCAATCACCTACGTACTCAAGGTGAAGGACCCATCGCGGCGAAAGCTGGACGATAACTGCCGGATTGGATTCCTCGTTGGTTACCTGGAAGGTCAAGCAGGTTATCAAGCATACTTTCCGACCGAGAAGGTGATACAGCATGTGCTCCGCGCGTCAATATACGAGGAATTTCTATATAAGGACAGATACAAGGATGGGTATCAAGACTCAGTCGAGAATGGATCGCAGGTATGGAGAAGAAAATAGCAATGTTTTGAAAAAGTTTTTTATCATTGATGAAGAAGAAATGCCCAGCAATGTCCATTTGCTCAGTACGATGTGGAGATTCCATGCTAAAACGGATGCACATGGCTTCGTAAACGTTGGCGATCTCGACTGGTGGGTCGAGATGACATTCAGAAATTTGGAGTCGATTACGTGGATACATTTTCGCCTGCAGCTCGGATGACAACTTTTCGTGTTGTAGTTGCAATTGCTGCAAAACTTGGGTTGGCTTTGTACTAGGGAGATCTCGACACCGCGTACCTAAATGCTAAACTGAAGATTAAGCAGTACGTCCGAGGTGTTCCCGGTTTTCCAAACCCCGAAGGGATTGTGTATCGAGTCAATCAAGCGTTCTACGGTCTACATCAATCTGGAGTTGAATGGTTTCAAGAAGTGGACAGTTCCTCAAGTCGTTAGGATTTCACAGTACTCAGACTGAGCCATGTCTTTACGGCTACTACAAGGACGGTGTCTTTGCCATGATACCCCTCTATGTAGACGGCGTGGTAATTGCTACCAACTCCGAGAAGTTCAAGACATCACTATTTGCTGCTTTCAACTCCAAGTATGGCTTCAAAGACGGAGGTCTGCTGCACAACTTTCTTGGAGTGCAAGTCGAGCGAAATGCAAGCGGTATTCGTGTCCACCAAGAGAAATATTGCAAGGAAATATAAGAGCGCTTTGGATTTGCAACTGCGCATGGCAGTGCAACTCCGATGGAGACGAATGCCAAGTACAGCCGGTACGTGTCTGAACGAGACACTGAACCTTCTTTTGATTATCGTGGAGCTGTTGGATTCTTAATGTATTAAGCTACCAGTACTCGCCCCGATATTGCGTTCTCGGTTGGATACCTAAGTCTATTTGTAGCCAACCCAACCAAGAAGCATTGTGAACCCGTGAAGCGCATCTTGCGCTACCTTGTAGCGACGACAAGCTTAGAGATTTCGTATTCGAGTGATGACTGCAAATCCGAGACGATCCATGTGAGCGGACATTGCGACGCAGACTGGGGAAACGATCCAGACACCCGCAAGAGCGTCTCATCATTTGTGATTACCATTGCTGGTGGTGCCGTAGCCTGGGCAGCCCAGCGCCAGACTAAAATCGCACAACCCACAGCAGAAGCTGGATCTGTGGCTGTTTGCGAAGTCGCAATGGAAGGTTGCGGAATTGTTAACATGCTGGGCGAAGTTCTCCCTAGTATCAATATCAGAACAAAGTTTGGACTAGGGGTCGACAGCAGTTCTGCTATTGCTTTGGCAAAGGCACCAACTTACAATTCACGGACTCGACATATTGAACTCCTGTGGCATTACATCCGCGACCAAGTAGCGAAAGGACTGGTGGAGCTGCACAAGGTGGCTGGCAAGGAAAATCCCGCGGACATGTTCACCAAGGCCCTGCCTAAAAGCAGCCTCATAAAATTTCGTGGTCTGTTTGGGATGGCTGTTGAACTGCCACCAGATCATCAGTGAGTGTTCCGACCTAATTCGGAGGGGGGCGTGTTATGATGTTGCTCCAGTTGCAAGAATCAGGAGGATGTTCAAGCAGAGCACGCAGCCTCCCACGGAGAGACAGGGCTGAAGAAATGATCCCATGAGTGTTGGTCGTCCATTCTCTCCGACTTTGTTTGGTTTTATCAAGTTCAGCTCAGTTACGAATAGTGCTGTCAACGTTTATCTAAACCTTTAAACCTCGTAAGCGTTTATTTTTAACCTTAACGCGAATTTGAAACCTCGAGGTTGAGCATGTGTGGAACACACACCTGAAAGCAATGTCGCCTGTTTTGATTGATTGGCGTGCTTGGCCCCGCAGTCTTTCACCGCGATATCAGTCGCTACAACCGCGTGCCTACCGAGGAAGAGCGCGCTGAGGAGCTAGAAGAGTGCGATTGGTAGATTGTGCATGCTGATGGGTTCCGTCCTCCGTCCAAGAACCTGATGTTGTTCTGTGCGATGGTGAGAACGAGTAGTCAGTTGCTGGTTATGGCGCTCGCGACGCTGTTCTTCGTTGCTGTGGGCATTCTGGCGCCGTCAAACTGTGGCAACCTGGTGATTGCACTACTGGTGTGCTTCGTTCTATTGGATACTGGTTGGGGCCACGGCTCGTACGTGCAAGATATTCAAGGGCAAAAGCTGGGAAATATGCAAGGTGCTCACGGCTACGCTGTTCCCCGGAGTCATTTCTCGCACTTCTTCTTTCTGAACCTTTGTATGTGGCGCTGGATCGAACGCCGCTGTGTCGTTCGGCTCGATTCTACTGTGTTTTTATTTTTGGACGGGCACCTCGGTGCCTTTGGTGTTTGCCAGCGCCTACTTCGGCTTTAGGTAACGCGTGTGTTTGATGGGCTTAAGCATGGTCGTGTTGCTAACGATGCTTTTTAATGGTATTAGGAACGCTGCTATTACGTTCCCCGTGCCGGCGAGTAATATTCGCGTCATGTTCCTCCTCAGCCGCGTACATGACGGCGTCATGATGGCGCACTTGTCGGTGGCGGCAGTGGGCGGCGTTCTGCCTTTTGCGTCATCTTCGTGGGGCTCTTCTTCGTGCTGTCGGTGCTGTCGACGGACAAGTATTACTACGTGCTCGACCGCCTGCTGCTGGTCTTCCTTAACCTTATCAACGCGTGCGCCGAGATCACTATCGTACTTATCTACTTCCAACTGCATGTGGAGACTACCACTGGACAGCTCTGTGCTACAGTATTGCAGTTTTATAACCTTTGTTTTGGTGTGTTCAGGTGGTGGCGGTTGTTCTTCGTGCCGGACGCCTGCGGAGGCTTCGTGTTCCTGTCTGTACTCGACACCACTGGACGCGTCTGGACGTGACAAACTCATCGGCACTATGTTCAACTTCGGCTAGGCGCGCAGGCGTTCCAGACGGGCCTCGGTGCTTTGATTTCGCTCACGCACAAGATCTACGCGTCCATCACGGTCAACTAGGACAACCGGACAAGAGCTTATGTAGCATTTGCGAGCGATGTGCTCGCTTGTAGGAGCACCTTAAACGAAGCATACGGAAGCGATGAACTAGGATGGACGTGGATAAGCACTTGACGCGTGAAATAACTAGGAGATTGGACAAGAAAGAAAATGAATCAAAGAGCTGAATAAACGTACTACTGAAGTATTTTTGTCACACTGCTAAGCTCACACCTCATATTGCTCAGCGCTGCTCCGATGCATCAAGTGTTTGGCGTTCTGTCCGGCGTGCATTTTCTGCAATGAAAACATGATCTCGGACTAACTCGGGCGCCAATGGGCACCGCTTCGCAGTTACAATGTTCCCGCTTGTAGAAAACGCTCACTCAAACGCCATACTTGTTGCGACTGTGCCTAGCCATTTCCTAGCCAGTCGACTGAAGTTCCGGTACTTATGCTGATTACCTCTCCACCAGACAAATGGGTCCTTGATCTGGTCAGTTTCCTTGCTCTCGTCCGAGTCGTCAAACTCTACTTCCTTTAAGTATTTCTTAAGTTCCTTCCGACATTTTGATGCAATTGGTTTCGGCTTGGCAGAACTACTGTGGCGCTTTCGTCCGTAGAGATAATCAGTCATGAACTCGTCGTCGTCTGGCACACTCGCTTGGACTTCAGTCGATTGAGTTGGCTCAATCTCTCCTGCTAACCCCGCCGCTGCTGTAATCAGATCGGCCTTCGCTTGTACTCTATCACTAGTCTTCAGGTGACGCATTTGACCAGCGATTCTAGGATCCAAGAAAGCTACCCATTTCAACTCTCTCTTCATTCGTTCTTCAAAGCGTTTACAGAACAGAGAGCTGATAACTTTCCGACACTCCTCCAGCTCCACCCTAGTCTCGGAAGCATAGGACTCGTTCTCCACAGGATTGATGACATTGTCAAATATCTTCCGGTTGCTAAGTGTCTCCTGAAGACCAGAGAGAGCAGGCAACACAAGCAGCAGCGTGGGATACAATTTACCGGATAATTGCTTGGAAACTATGGCGAACGGTTTCAACAGCGTGCACAAACACTTAATCACCAGCAAGTCTTTGTGTGTTGGCATGCTGAGCTTACTCCGCGTATCCGAAAATTTCTGACGTCCACGCAAGGTCACGAGATAGTCGAAAAACTCTTTCAGCACTGGTTTCATTTTTATGCAGCGCTGAAGCATTTGCAAGCAGCTGTTCCAGCGTGTTGGGCAATCAACCATCATGCTCAACACGTTTTGGGAAGGAATGCCCAGATTCTGAACCTGAATCCGCTCTTGACGACTGTGACCTTTAGACGATCTTCGAAAATACACCGATAGAGATCGAAAGTTTTGAACGACACCTCGAACAATCTCAATGTCTCCTTTTTCTAAATTGGAAAGTGTTTTGTCGAGGTACTTGTCCATTTCCTCCACTGCAACCGCCCACAAACGCTCCATCCTACTCGCTCGGCTTCAGACAGACCGTCATCTTCTTCGTGTTCAGACACGTCACAGTCGGATTCAATTGAGACCCACGGAGACGCTACTTCTAAAGAAGATGTGTTTTTGTCTTTTGACATGGATCCCGATACCACGAGGTGGATATCGTGCGCTAAGCACGAATAGTGCTCAACCCCTAGTTTTTTTTCGGCTGACACCATATTGGATCCAGAATCCCGGACTAATCGAGTTCATCGCTCCGTGTCAAGCCCCCAATCGTTCATAATGTCTTCCAGGTATTTCGCAATAAGGTTCCCGGTATGTTTACAGGAGATTTCTTTGACTTCTAGCGTCCAGGTTTTCGGGTTAAAGTCTCCGTCGACGTAGCGTATGGTAAACGCGATGTAGCTGCGGCCGTTGATGCAGTCTAGATGTCGGCTGTTATAGAATAGTAACCACATGATTCACGGATCTCTTGGAACACATACGCTCGCAACTCCTCCGGGTGAAATCGTTCCATGTGGGGGGGCACCTGATGATTGGGCGTCCTGAAAATGATTTTTACGCTGCATATAATGCAATATGCGAATTCTGCGTGCTCGTTTATAAAGTCTGGCGCCAAGTGCCAAATTTCACGTTTAGGTGCGAGTTTGACAAACTTCCAGAGTTCAGGTCTGTGCTGGCGCTTAGTATCGAACAGGTAGGGAGGTGCTTTCTCCAAGATATCGGCCTGCCTAACGTGTCGATGGGCACCTCTCGATGAAACAGGACCTTGTGTTTTATGACGACCACTCTGCGATTTACGTTTCGTGCTTCCACGAGCCGATGGCAGCGCCCCTTGACGGCTTGCACTCGACTGAGCTTGATGCACTTTCTTGCGTTTATGGGCTGAAGGCTCTTTTTGGGAAGGGCTGTAAGCCCGCCGCTGCTTGCACTGGCGGCCTGATCGCATTATGCTCGGCACTTCCGTCGTGATTCCGTACGTGTATGATGGAGTTGAAACTGGGGTAGTGTAGCTCGCAGCTGGGAGCGTCTCGGTTGCACTGCTTTGGCGTCGAGTTTCGAAACAGAGATCTGCATCACCACGTAAGTTGCTGGGGTCTGAGCGGAGATGCATTGCTCGCTGCGACGCCCTGATGTGCTGTAATCTCTTGCAAGTTCGGGTAGCCTGATCTCGTCCATCGAAGCTTTCAAAATCTCAAGTGAGCCGGTGTATCCAGTACGACTTTGGAAGATTTATTAACCTGTCTTTTGTAAGCACATTCTTCAACTACGTGTTTCTATGTGGACTAAACATTCCAGGTTTAGAACATTTTTCTAACTTCGAGTCCAGGTTAAGCAATTAGGCTGTTTTTAACGTTTGGGCCCTTAACGTTGACAGCACTAGTTACGAATAAGACATCGAGGATCCAGTGGACCAGGAAGATGAGAGAGCTGAGAGACTTAAGTAGGAATAGGAAGTTCGTATTTTTCACTACACTGCTTCTTCTATTGAGTCTGCTCCTAGCTCGTCTGCCGAACCTAAGTCGCAACAAGGACTCCTCCTCCGCGCTTATGAGGACCGCCTTCGCCTCACTCTGGTTCGACATCTGAGAGGACTCCTCCTCGTCGTGGTATAACCCTATCTCCTTGTTGACGGCGGTGAAAATGGTAGAAACTGAAATGGTTCGTATATGAATTTGATCTGATTTAGGAACAGGATTACACATGTTGATTTGAGTATGCAAATCATGCCCCGAAAACGGGAGTGAGCGGATGCGAGATCGCGTAGCAGTTGCAAACCCGCGCGGGGTGCTCGCGAAGCAGGGCCGCGCGGTATTTGCGGAGGCGGGCCCAGTGCCGAGCTCACCAGCGAACGGACCCGTAGCACTCCCCAGAACTTATTTTTCTACTGCGGGGGTCTGGGGGTGCAACCCCTAGAAATCTGTTCCAATCCTCACATCAGTTATGTATACGAACCAATCCAGAGCAAACCGTGAAAATGACTAACTAACTTCTCCTGCTGACCAGAGGGTGATCTGGAAGGAGGGGGGACAAATGGCAGACATTCATCAGGATCGTAGCGCAACTACAGGTAACATTTATGTTTTACTTCAACTAGTATATTAATACCTGCCCCGTTGATCACCAGGTGATCCAGGAGAAGGGGCTGCTGACGGACATCAGCCAGGTTCGTACAGCACCGTAATGTAAGATAAGTTTCAACTACTAACGATCGATGCTTACGCAGGCTGCCATTTTCTGTGTTACATTTTTGACCATATACGAAAAACTAAGCGGGACCATGGTGCCCAGCGCCACCCGGACGGAGATCCCACTTCAGCACAAAGCTCCACTCTAAACGTATGTACCGGTACAATCCCTTGGTGTTGCATGAGCTGGTTGCTGATTCGGTCGCGATGCAGGGTTCATCATGGTGCTGCTTTGGTGCATTTGGGTCTGAATCTTCAACCGTGGCTATCGTGTACGCAGCCGCCAAAGAAGTCCTCCTCGTCACAAACGAAAAAGGCGTAGTAGTCAGTACCCTACTGCGACTCCAGCCATTTCCTGTGCTTCATCAATGTTCGCGGATATCTGATCGAGATGATGGAAGTGCTTGAAGATCTCTGCGATGAATGGCAACTCGAAGAGTAGATCAATTTCTTCTGCTCGAAGATGATCGACCTCCCGGTTAACTACGCCTGCTTTAGTACTCATTCAGTATTACTGAATATAGCATGAAATCGTCACGTAACTAAAAAATTATAACAATCCAGGAACAAGAAGCAAAGATTTTTCTGGGTTTGTTTTCGTTCTTTAGGCCTAAAACAATAATCCGCAATATAATATATATAATACCGTAATTACGGTATTGATATTATTTTTTCGGAGCCGTGGGAACCTATACAAATTAAATTAAATGCAACAATACAAATATAATATCTCAATGAAAAAAAATCAACAGCCGAAAAAATGGCACAAGAATACTGTTCTGCTACAGCGGGGAGGCTGTTTGCTTTAGTAGCGCCTTCGGCGCGTCCTAGTAGATAAAAATACTACGTATAACACGACACACATATAAAAAATCTCCTTACAACAAACAATATTTTTGTGGGAATATTTTAATAAAATAAAAACATTTTATAAAAGTTTATCTTGACTTGATTAATGTAAGTCAAAGACACCACCAATATATTGAATATACGGAATAATGTATTATTGTTCGTGTCGATATTGTATTACGTATTATTGGGTATACGGGAACCAACACGTATAAAGCTACGAGAAATAAATACATGTCGTGAAATGAGTAGAGTAGTAAACTGTTTAGTAGATGACTCTATTCAAATGCTAGTAGTACTACCGTATAGCTATCGACAAGTAGCACGATATTTCCATTAGCTTCGACTGCACGTAAATCAAACGCATTTTTTATCAAAGTTCTTGTGCTTGAGTTCAATTTCGACCGATATTCCCTGTGCCGTCGTGATCAAGGAACTTCAGACTAATAGGAATCTACAGATAGATGAAAACGAAGTCCACCACCCTTTCAGTGGCATTTGCTTTTAAAGAAATTCGGGTTAGACATGTGAGAGCTCCACGTTTGTACTATGCGATGGGCTCAAAATGAGCGCACTCGTCGAACAACACCTGGTAGCGCTACTCAACCGACGCTCGGCCTCATCCAACTTGTAGCTGCGTCCTGTTAAACTCCGCCTTTTGCAAGTTATTGTGAGCTGTCAAAACTTCGGCAAACAGGCACTTTGGACTTGAAATATGACAACTGTCGCTGTCGTTTGAGGACCCACTTCAGTACGCTAACAGCGAGCTGGAGCGATGCTTAGCAAGCCGATCCGCAGGTCAGAATTTGGCATCTTAAAAGTGAGCTATTATAACATGAATACTTCTCGAGCGATTTCACTTTATACGCGGATATCGTCTATCCTACCCCTTAATTTTTGTACCAGGACTGTACCAAGGTGAGGCACGCTTAGTCAGGCTTTGACTTTGGTACAAAATCTACTCCACCAATGCGCTTCGGAAGCAAAGTTCTGCTTAGTAAATTTGCAATAACTTACAAAAACAACCAAAACAACAGGAGACAATAACATACTTTGGCGTGCTTGAGGTTCACGTGGCAACGCACTTCGTTGATCCTTGTCCATCGTAGGCAACGAACCTCTAGCCGCCGTCGCCCCTGATTAGATGAGCAGTTAGTTGGATATTTAAGTACTGTCACAGCAAAATGAAATCTGTAAATACCACGAACAAGAGGAAGGCTCCCCTCAAATGCTGAGCCAGAGCGATGAGAATTCGGTCCCAATGAGCGTGATGGAGGTTTGTTAGTTTTGGCTTTAGGCATCAATATCACCAGAAAGCTACTGATAGAAGGGAAGACTGCATAATAATTGTCATACCAGCGGAGTTTATGTCGGATTTTGTGCCCCCTGCAGTACATTTGCAGCAACTCAAACCAAAATCAAAACTTCCCCAAAAGTACAGATCTAACTTACCTCTTTTGTTCATCCGAACATGCACGAACACGTGAATATCATCAGGACAGGAAACATTCGAATGGATCGAAAAGAGCAACGGAGCGAGGCCTTCGCCCACCTCTAGAGGTGTTCCGATTCGCTGAAGCGGTCTCATGAGGTTGTCCTTGAACTGATCAGGAATGCCGCCTTTTCTCACCACCATGAATGCTTCACTCTTAATCTTGAGCCACCCAGAGGGTGTTGCGGTGTGGAAGAGCTCTAGATCAATTAAATCATATTTTCCGAGACCACGGGGATTCTTCTTTTTAATGCCTTCCAACAAAATCCCAGCGTATCCGCCCTGCTCAACTTGCATGACGAAAAACCCTTCCCTTCCAGCAATAGTGCACTGCGAGTCCAACATCCCAGTGCTCGTCATTGTCGAATAAAACGCATAAAATCGGAAATGAACTTTTTACAAGCACATCGCTACTACCCCATCAATCGACCCATTGCACCTTTACACTAAAATTCCTGGACTCTTCACGAAAATAACTGCGGACCCAGGTAGCATCACATCATGTGCTTCATGCTCTTGGTTACATTGCTTCTGGTTGTAATTACGGCATTGGGGTGTTGAGCAGACCCTGCGCGATGGTCTGGGCCTTTTCACGGCCGCAAAGTAGTTCCACGAGTTTGACGCCCATGGCCATGGCAGTGCCAGGTCCCTGACTAGTTACACACTTGCCGTTCACTACGACGTTCTCAAGCTTAAAATCCACGCCTGTCATCTTGGGCTCGAAACTTGGGTAGCTTGTCGCCGCACCGGGTGGCAGGAGACCGTGCGTGTGCAGCACCACAGCAGGAGCGGCGCAGATGGCGCCATACAGTTTGCCGTCCTCCTTTTGCTTCTGTAGTAGTGCCACTACCTCTTTCGAGTCTCGGAGATGTTCGGCGCCTGGCATTCCCTGCAATAGTTTAATCGGCAGAGAAATACATTTATATCACTAAGAAAATTATTGCAAACAGTCCAATAGTCAACGTACTCCAGGGATCACCACGAGGTCGAAGCTTTTGTCGGCACAGGACTCGATGGCCACGTCGCCCTGCACCTTAACGCCGCGCGACATTTTCACGATGTTGTCCGGCTTATTGCCGACCGTGGCAAGTGTTACCTGGACGCCGCCGCGGGTGAGAACGTCGGCCAGCGTGATGGCTTCGATTTCTTCCGAGCCGTCGGCCTGGTGGGTATAAGAAGCATTTTCCCTTGGTACTTGATGACACAACGAAATCAAGTGTGTTGTTTGACGTACGATAGGGATCAGAGCAGTAGTCATTCTGGTCGAGAGCTGATGGCGAGGGTGAAGTTGGTGCGCAAGGCGAGTAAGGCGTCGCATTCACCCGAGCAAAAGATACGTCAAGGTGTTTTTACCCAATCACGAGAGGGTATGGAAATGATGGGAGCATATCTGCGACGTGTGAGAAAATGGGTTCATCTGAGCATCAACTTGAAACTACACTGGCCGAGACTCCAGTGCGGTCGTGATGCCGTCCGATCCGCCTGTAGCCATCCACTACTGCCAGAAATATGGGTTCGTCCAAGGCGACCACAAAGGCCATTACTACTACAAGTATGACTTACCAGAGACGCTCGTTAATTGCGATAGTCCTTTACTCAAAGTGCCACCTGCATCGGACTGGGAGAATCTGGAGCAATCAACAGCACGTGAATTACTCGTGCAAAAGCGACACGAAGTCTGGATCGAGTGCTCCACCACCCCAACCGCTACAACACAGAACAGAGCATCGAGAAGGTCAAACCGTAGACAAGTATAATAGAATCTGGCGCAGATGCGATCAATGAGTTTGAAATTGATCAATCAAGGCGGCATTCTTACGTGCACGACTGGCGAGTTGCTGCTTACAGTAAGCCTTGACGCGCTAAATCCTCGTACGTCTTCCTGTTAAGTACGTTGCCTTCCGAGTCTTCAAATTCCTCTTCGTTGGACGCGTTCCAGCTCTCAGCATCAATCTGATCCTTCAGCTTCTCGTAAACTACATCAAACATACAAAGTCCAGTCAATCAAAACTACACAAAACAATCCACCACAGAGCAGAAACTTACGCTGGATGGCGTCTCTCATGAGCGTGATATCGTGGAAATGTTTCGTGTTGGGGATCTTCAGACAGCGCATACCAAAGGCATGACGCCATTCCTGGAAGTGGCGATCGAAGGCACGTCGTCCCCAGTAGCTGTGGTTGCCGCAGATCTCGCACTTGTACTCGACTCCGAGCCCGTGGAGCTTGTACAGCCAGTACGGAATAGGCTTCCCATCCCAGCCCAGAGGCAGGTTCAGTGGGTTGTACAGCTGCTCTTCTTCATCTTCCGCGTCGTCATTCTCGTTCTCCACGTCCACATCGGAGAATGTTCCTTCCTCCTCCTCTTCGATCTCGGCTTGGAGTTCCTCGTGCGTGCGCGTCTGCTTGAGCTCCAAATATGAGATTGTTCCATGCACAACTTCAGTTAGAAGCTCGTACATCCGACGGATCAACACTTCGTCAAACGCAATGGCCTTTCGCTTAGCGTCCAGCTCCTTCTTGGCGTTTTTGACGCCTTCAGCGCCGTTAGAAGCCGCGCCATTACCGTCAGAATCCTCGGAAGCCGTCGCTGCTGCCTTCCTGTGTTTCTTTCCTGTCAAATGGCTGTTGTACACGCCTTCCGAGCTGAACTGTTTGTTGCAAAGCTTGCAGAAATGCACCGGGGCTTCCTTGTCGTCTTCTGTATCGTCGTCCTGGCTTAAATACCATCCAGTGACTTCATGCAGCGCCCACTTCTTCTCGAACTTGGCTGAAGTTTCATCGATCACGTCGTCCAGGTCCACAAGAGGCTGCGTGCGGCGATAGAAATCCAATAAATACTCCTTCAAATCCTTCAAGTACTGCTGGTATGGCCCCGACTGGGTCTTCTGTGCAGCTGGGATGGCCGAGAAATCCGAGAACGACGCCAGATACGCCAAGTAGTCGATAGAGGAAGTCGTTGGC
This sequence comes from Phytophthora tentaculata, assembly GCA_033557915.1. Taxonomy (NCBI): domain Eukaryota; phylum Oomycota; class Peronosporomycetes; order Peronosporales; family Peronosporaceae; genus Phytophthora; species Phytophthora tentaculata. Next base: position 5,131,333 of record JAUCEA010000016.1, on the reverse strand, counting down.
TGTTTCCTTCCCCTCGTCTTGACATTAGAGCTCAGTGCTTCTAGGATTTTACGAGCTTGCCTACATTATATAGTCAGTATTAGCTTAAATGGCACACAAGATAAACGTCTCTACTGACCATTTCAGCTCTGGGATGTTCAAGAAGCGCGTGTAAAACTCGTTCATATCGACGTATTTGCCGAATCGCTCTTCGCCAGAGAACTGGACGTTTGGGTGCAGTGCTTCCTCCAAATTGGGCTCGTGGGAGACGATTGCGTTCGGGTACTTGCTATGGAACGTACGGATGGACTTGAGTTGCTCGTAGAACGACGTGAACACCCCCTTGCCACGCATATTTTCCGTCTCCTCGGCAAAAATACTGCACAATAGCAATGATATCAGTACATGTTTGCTGTCCTTAACAGTAGCTATTCGCACCCATCCTCGTCATCGTAGAGCTCCTTAACGTGTTTGCTGTGCTGTGTCACTTCGTCCAGTAACTTGCTCACCTTGTGGCCGTGCAGAACGCGACCACGATGCTACACCAGCGCCAATAATTGAGGTATTTGCAGTCAGAATAACTCCACACATGAATACTGTGGCCACCAGAGACGTACGTTGCGCGGTTTATCGCCCAGTGTGGCCACGATAGCGCGCTCCAACGCCTCGATCTCCTCCTGCTCCGCGCGTAGCTGCTCCAGCACAGTAGACGACATGATCAGGGGCCTTCACGGTACTATCAGACTAAATGGTGTCTATTGGATCGGAAATAAACAAAATATTTACGGTACTATCTGTGACGTGCGGCAACATGGCTATACTACACACTGCAACAACATGCTTTTGTCTTGGAGCAGCTACGCCGACACAGACATATACTAGCGATAAGAAGCGTCCTAATCCTAATAATCTCCGTGTACGTACTTTTCTCCATCAGTCGCTGTCGCTGTCCAGTAAGCAGATGATGTCCATTTCGTTCGGCATCGTGGTGGCTTTTGGAAGCGGCCGTGCTTGACGTCGTTGTCGCTGGTCGAACGGGTTGTTCACATTGTGATTCCGAGACAAAGAAGCCATCGAGCTGGCCAAATTGGACTCTGCCTGGTTCAGCACATCTTGTGGAGGCGAGACGGCTATCGGCGCTGCAATCATTGAAGTATACAGTTAACAATTATGTTTTTAAGGTACTGCATACATCCCACAACGAATTACCTGTGTTGGTCGCCGAGCCGTTTGAAGGGAACAGGTTTTCATCCAATGGGAACGGAAAATACTCGCCACAATTGTCGTCGTTTGTTGTGTTGCTCGTAGCAGATGCGGCCGCTGAGGTTGACGGAGTATCCCATGCATCGCTGCCCACTGTCAATATATCGATATCGTCGTCAAGCAGAATCGGAGCAGACGCGGTAGCAGCAGCAGATGTGAAGGCAGCGCTGGATGTAGTTGCTGTTGTATTGTCCTCGTCTTCATCATCACTCGACAACAAATCGATCACTGGCGCTGCTGCACTTGATCCTGGTGGTCGTTGTGCTGCGTCGTTAGCTGGTGCTGGTACTGGAACTGTCGAAGTGTTTATTGAAGCCGCTGCAGTCTCCATCTGTTCTGCCTTCACCTTCTTTGCCGGTGGTTCTGACGCCGAATCCTCCTCCTGCCTCCGTTTCCATGAGCCATCGGGAAAGATTTCCACTTCTTCCAGCTCGTCTTCACCTTCGACTTCAGCCAGAAGCTTCTTTAAATAAGGATCAATTCGCAAATCGGTTGCCTTGATAAACTGCACAAGTAAAGGACACACGTTAAAACCACACCATTAAAGCGGAAGTAACAGGTAATACGTACTTGATGGCACACTGTACACCGCCACGCCTTTGACCGAGCTTTCTTGCTGAACATCATAAACGTTCTCAGGTCGAAACACTGCAAGTGTTTGCAGTGTATCCCTCGAGCTGGGAGATTGATCACGCACAGTCCCAACGGACAGCGTACCGACAGCATCGTGACGGTAGCGACCACGTCATCTTCGTCTTCACTGCCAAACGACTTGATAACTTCTTGCTTAGCGCCTTCGTACGTCAAATTCTTTGACGCGTCTTTCACCTCATTCACAAGATCATTAATATTGCGCACCTCCACGATCTGCACCATGAACCCGAACACCGACGGGTTCTCGGTAGTCCGAATGTCCACCACGTTCCGTCCTACTCGAGAGTACTGGAAGATATTAGCTGGTAGCTCTCGCAACACCTTGGACGGATTCGCGTGGCCAGGAGGCGCACGCTGTGTGATCGGCACCCCGAAGCCATTCACGCTCAACTGTGTGGAAGCAGGCCAACAATGTCCAGCCGCGAGATCTTCCTTCACTGCGAAGCACCGCAGTTGCAGCTCCAACGCTCCCGGCGTCATCGCTCCAGGCTTCGGATCCCTGTTAGCATACATGTTGTTCAGATCGCTGTCCGTGATGTAGTACTCTAGTCGGAAAGAGCTGGCTGGCTTGGCGAATCGCACGAAATTGGGGTCCAGGATGGTCTTCTGTACTCGATAGAACGGGTCGTACGTCTTGGCTCGACACATTTCGCAATACCACTCGCCAGTCAGCTGCATTTAAGCACAAAATGACACGAAATATGATCGTCAGCGTAGCCTTAAGCGCTCAGTTAGCAGTCCAACGCACCGTTATCAGCTGATGGCATTTGGCATGTACTCCCACTCCGCAATCCACACACTTGACCACTTTGCCTGACATTCCTTGCGTCACGCAGAAGCATCTCGCGCCGTTTAGAGCCGCAGCCTGCGTGGGGTGATACTGATCCACTCCACCGGTCAACGTGATCACGCCTGTTGCTTGTGGAGCCACATTGACAGATCCATACACTGGAGCTCTAGGCGCCGCATTGCGTGCGTACATGGGGGCGGGGATTGAGCGCGGCGGTGGTGTTGTAGGTGGAATAGGCCCGTAACTTCCCGGTATCTGTACCGACATGTTGCCTGTGTGATAGCCGCCCTGCACCACTTGCTGTGCCGGCGTGTAGACTGCTCTACCTCTCGTCTGCTGCTCGATGCTCCGCATACCGGCCGCCAGTCGCTCGGCGTAGAAGGCGGCGGATGTGGTGCCTCGGGCCTTGTCGGCGAAGGACTATTTTAGCAAAGGATAGCGAGGTGAGCGACAGATTAAGGGGCAGTTTTAGTGAACATTAGGGCGTTCAGACCTCCAGCTCGATGGCGATGCGCTCCACGAGCTCCGATTTGCGCCCAGAACGCGCCAGGTTGAGGTCCATCAGAATGTTGCGAAGCTCCGGCATGCGTAACTGGTTCAGACGCGCGCGGAGGTCACGCAGCTGGGCAGATGAGACGCTCATGATCGCCTGTATCTCGGTGGCGAAGGTCCCGACCGACGTGTGCGTTGACCTAAAAGCTTCTTCTCGCCCGCTCTTCACTCGGTCTCTCTGTGCGCTTCGCCAGCATGGCTTGCTTGGCGCCCCGTGGGTTGCGGCGCATTTTGTAATTTGACGCGAGAATCGCCAAGAAACTAGTGAGCAGAATCGTATGCCTCACAAAAACAGCGTGTAAGCGTGGTAGAATTGCCCCGTCTTTGGGCGATTGAAAGGCTATATATGTAGTATTATAAAATAAGAAGTCGCAGAGTGAAATTGTTCAAATTTTAGAGTGCCTATAAAGTAATTTTGTATAATAGAGCGAGTCATTATACGTCATTCTTGAATGCGAAGAACTCTAGGTTTCAGGCACCGGGGCGGCATAAACGAGAAGCATAAAGGATCATAAAGATTGATATTAAATACATGTAGAACGCAAAACGCATTAGATAGAATTCCGTCCAAATTTGCCGATTTGGAGCACATGAGGACAATCGCTCGCATTCCTATTAGGGGGTTTCAAAGTAGCAAATCATTAGACTGTTTTTTTTCGCAAAATAATTTGGCTGATTATTTGATCGGACTTACGACATATGGAACCTTGAAACGACCTAATGATTAGCCCAATTCATGGTGTTTGATACACCAAAGTGATATAAGAAACTAAAATGGCGGAACACTACAGGCGCAAGGTGCGCTCTCCGGCGTGAGAGTCGCCGCCCGTCGACCAGTGTGGACATCAAGTCCGTGGTGTCTACTGGTAGGAATACGTACAGTGGGAAAGCCACAACGTAGACGTGAACATTACAATAAATAAGTAGTATTAATACAATTAATACTTTATCAACAAGTTAGCCCGTCGGTACCTAGTCTGCTAACGGTGCCCCAACACGGTATCTCCACTGCGATAGGTTTGCACGACCTCGCTGGCAGCAAGGCGAACCTATCGCAGCGAGTCGCTGCTTTTGTGGGCGTACACGGCTTGCTATTCAGGGTCAGCGGCGCTGACTCAGCGCATTGCTGCTGGCGCCGCTCCGCCGACTCGGCCTTGGCGGCCGAGGCCTCTCGAGGGGGCCTTATTAGCCCCTCTCGAAAAATCTGCTTGGTAAATGATTTGACAAACGATAAGCCTCCGGAGACCCATATTTCGTCTATTTTTTCAATTTTTTCTAAAAAAAATCACTCTAATAATTTGCAACTTGAAACCCCTATTGTCGACTTTGCGGATGAATCGACGGTAAAGATAAAGTTGGCAGTTGGAGTCGAGTGTCGGTTCAGGTGTAGTAGTTGTAGTAGTTGTCGATGTGTTCTTGTGAGGGCAAAATGCAGAATGATGTATTTTGTTTTTATGGTTTTGGTGCCCTCGTTGTTTCTGTTTTCCTCCTAGTGCGAAGCACTAGGAACTACACCTTTACATATACTAACTTACTTACTGCTGTTCTTGATAACGGCCTCCTCGACGATCCCAAGCGACTGGATCGTCATGCGCCACTGGGTTGTAGATTTGCATGTTGAAGTGAACTGGTAGACATCCTTTGGGCTGCTGCTGCTGGGCTGGCACCATTGCCAGCTTGTCCGTTACGGTCTTCATGGTTGACGCCGCGGGCATCAACACAAGCATCACTGGCATCAACCTGTTGGCCATGTCCAACGCGGGTTGCTATCCTGTGGGCAGCATCAAGTGCTTGGTCACCACTCTATCATTAGTGTACAGCTAAAGGCTGACAACCCCCCCCCTCGATAAAGTACGCTTGGCGCGTTGCTGCTCCCGCAGTTCCTTGACTAGGCGAGTCCAGTGAGCCACATGCTTGAGGTCTTTCTCGAGCTCCCATTTGCACTCCGACATTGGCTCACCTAGCCATTTCACTAGATACTCTTGCTTTCTGTTGAACTGCCAAGTGTTTCGACGACGCGCATGCCGTTGTCCTCTTCCTCATCCGGCAGGTCTACCGGAGTATCCTTGGCTTTGGGCCGCGAGCGAAATCGTTGAGGTTGATCGGGGTAGGATACTAGTAGCTCCACGTTAAAAGACGGATGTATGCATCGTAGTCGTCGTGGTAGCTTCAGTCGGGCAACGTTTTCGCTCATCATGTACTCAATCGCGAAGGGTCCCACCAGTCGTGCAGCCAATTTTGCCTTTTTGAGCTCGGTATTTTGCGCCACTTGACGTAAAGAAAGATTTTCAGTCCTCAATAAAACCTGATCATCAGCCTTGAAGTCGGGCTCGACGCGATGTTTGTCATAGAACCGTTTCTGTTTCTGCTTAGCGTCAAGGAGAGCTTGTTGTGCGCGTGTGGGGTACAAGTACGACGTACTTTACGTCAAATATCAATGCAGCTCTGACAAATCTATTACGTAAAGTACCCCATTATCCGTACGCTGAGGCTCGCTGTCCACAATCGACTTGTAGATAGGTTCGATACTGTAACCGGCAATAAAGCTTGAACGGGCTTGATTCGAGAGGAAAACCGTTGTCGCGTGGCACAAGGTAGCGTTGATCGTCATCTCCACATGCTGCTGAGGTATAGCAACACGGCTAGGATCTCCCTCCCGACGTGACTGGTCATCCAACAAGAGATGTAAATCGTAGGAGCTTCGCGAACCATGATCATCCATCACAGTCTTACGGTTGTCAATCCGCCGTTGAGCATCACGACACGCTCCAGAACAAGTGTGAATAGCGACAGTACTCACAGTGAGATCACCGCATCATCAGCTGCAGTGGTAGAGGTTTCATCCGACGCGTGAGCCACCAATGCCTCAATTGTCGCTGACCTGCCACCATCGTCATCGGGTTCGTGGCGCGAAAGTGCATCCGCCACAATGTTCTGAGCGCCCTTGACATGGTGTAATCCAAAGTCAAACTGTGTGATGAAATCAAATCAACGAGCCAGTTTTGCCGAAACACTCGGGTGGTGTAGGAACCAGCGGCAGGCAATGTTATCCGTGTACACCAAAAACCGTCGGCCATGGAGGTAATGTCGCCACTTTGTCAGAGCCAACTTAATGGTGTACAGTTCTTTTTCGTGAGCTGGCCAATTCAGCTCATGCTTGCCAAACTTCTTAGAGTAGAAAGCAACAGGGTGATCGAAGCCGTAATGTCGCTGCGAGAGGACTCCGCCGCAGCACTGACGCGATGCATCCGTGGTTACCACGAACATTTCACCAAAATCAGGCAGTCTCAAAATTGGAGCTTGCTGGAGAGCAGCTTTGATAACTAGGAAAGCATTCTCCTGATAAGCCGTCCACTCCCAATGTTTGTCTTTCTTCACCAAGACGCTAAGAGGCAGGGCAATATCAGCACACCGGTGAATGAAGCGTCGGTAATACCCGGCCAGCCCCAAGAAGCTTTGCAGCTCCTTCACCGTAGTAGGAACTTTCCACTGTTCAATCGCCAAAGTCTTCGTCTTGTCCACTTGCAATCCGTCACTCGAAATCGTGTGTCCTAGAAAATCCACAGATCCGTGTGCAAAAGAACACTTTTCCAGTCGTGCATAGAGCTTCTCAGCGCGAAGCACGTCAAATACAGCCTGAAGATGTTGCTCGTGCTCAGCCATTGAAGCTGAGTATACACAGATATCGTCCAGGTAGACGACGACAAAGTCACATTTCCCCAGGAGAAGCCTCATCAATCGTGACCAGATACCCGGCATACCTGCGACTCCCATGGGTGCCACGTACCAGTGGTAAGTCTCGGATCCAGTACGAAAAGCAGTGTAGGGTCGACTAGCAGGCTTCACGCGCATTTAGTGGTACCCCTGAGCGAGGTCAATCACACTGAATATCACGGCACGAGCCATCTTGTCGAAGAGCTCCTCGATATTTGGAAGTGGAATTTTAGGGACCATCGTCTGGCTGTTCAAGTATCGGTAGTCGACGACCCACCTTATCGGCGAACTGGTATTTCCACTTTGATCCACTCACTACGAGTTTGCTGTTTTCCTGTCTTTCGATCACGCTTCGGTATTCCGAACACATTTGAGACCCACGGTGAATTGCTGATCTCAATTCATTGCTTCTCTAACAGGTCATCGACAAAGCTCTGCAGCGCCTCTTGCTCGGTCTTCGATAGTCTGAAGGGGGCACGGCTACTTGGTCGAGCATCGGCTTTTATGTTTAAGTCAAACTCCACTTGACGTTCAGGAGGCAAACCAGTGACTGAAACACATCCTTGTATTCCTCTAGGAGCGCTTTTATTTCGTCAGAGTAGTTTCCGTGCTCTGATGCTGCCGTCACTTTCACGTGGTACAAATTGAAGTCACTTGCTAGAGGTAGTGCAAGGTGCTGCACGTGCTCAGGTTTTATCGGTCGCTGAAAATATTCCGCGCTGACATCAGGATATGCTACCCAGGAAGCCGGCAAATCTACCTCATGGGTTCGCCAATCAATGGTTGGGTTGAACCTCGTGAGCCATGGTTTACCCAGGATAATTTCATGGGAAGATGGTAGTTCGTATTCGGTGAAGGCCACGTCACTACACACCATCCCGTCCACAGTCATCGACGCTCGTCTCGAAGCCTCACATCGCGCCGGACGGAGCCATCAAAGCTCTCGACCGAAGCCACGTGTTCCTTAGCAGAGCCTTCCACAATACCAGGCTTCAGTAGGTTGCGATTGGCGCCAGAGTCGATCAGAGCCAAAAGAGAGTACCCGTTGATCACCACCTTCTTCCGAATCAGATTATGCTCAACCTGTGTCTGCTTTGGCTTGTTTACCTTCACCATGTTCACGTTGTAAGTACGAAACGAGACTGGCTCCACCGTCTTCGTGTCTGCCAGAGATGGTTCCTGTACTTGCACAGAGTTGATGGATCTGCTCTTCGACTTCTCGTACCGGTTGTGCTTCTCGTGGAAGGTCTTCACATTGCAGTTGTTCATGCGGTGACCGGGTCGCTTGCAGCGAAAGCACAAATTGCGTCTTCGGCATTCGTCTTGGCTAATCTCGCGAAAGCTCACATTGTCCACTTCCATGGACACGGCACTGTCCGTGGAGCGGTCATCGTGACGAGAGCGAAAACCTCCTCGATCTCCTCAGACATGGGCGTGTGAACGCTCGAATTCTAGTGCAACAGCAATAGCTTTAGACACAGTCGCACACCGGCGGTAAGATACTTCTTCACGCGTCCTCGTGACAAGACCATGATCAAACCAAGTGATCTGGTAAATGTCACTCATGTCACTGACCTGACAAAGATAATCTGTCAGAACTTCGCGACGTAGTCCTCCAAGTTTGAGCAATGAACTTGTTTTAACCGGAATAATTCAGTTCTCAGTCTCTCTTGTAGGTCTGGCGGCACGAACTCAGCCTGTAACGCATCTGCCAAGGCGCTCAAGGTCCCTAACTTCCCTTGGTGGAACGTATACTAGGCCGCAGCCTGCCCTTCCAAATTCGTTCGACCATCGCAACTAAACGGTTTTGGTTGTCTGCAGCATTCACGTCAATGTTCTTGGCACTGAAGTTCAACTGGACCTGCTGCAGGAACACTTGCAGCGACTCGCCGATCTTGCCGTGGTAGGTCGGCATGGAAATGCCTTCCACTCGTCTCTCTCCTGCACCACTAGGCATGATCGTATCCAGCACTTGCTGCTGGTGCTGAAGCTGCTGTCGCATCTCGTGCTGACGCTGTGCCATGATCTTTGCCATCCTGGCGAGCGTCGTCATAGCCGTCTCATGCGTCATGGTGCTACCCGCACCCAAGGCCACGCCTTGCTCCATGGAGTATACCTTATTTTCACTTGCTCGATGTCTTATCGCCTGGTCTCAGATGCACAACTCCAGCTGGCTAGTGTGGCCACCACTGCCTCTGAGTATGGACGTCTTGTACAGAAGAATTGATTTCTCTCACTTGACTAACAAGTGCTACCAATTGTCGACTTTGCGGATGAATCGACGGTAAAGATAAAGTTGGCAGTTGGAGTCGAGTGTCGGTTCAGGTGTAGTAGTTGTAGTAGTTGTCGATGTGTTCTTGTGAGGGCAAAATGCAGAATGATGTATTTTGTTTTTATGGTTTTGGTGCCCTCGTTGTTTCTGTTTTCCTCCTAGTGCGAAGCACTAGGAACTACACCTTTTCATATACTAACTTACTTACTGCTGTTCTTGATAACGGCCTCCTCGACGATCCCAAGCGACTGGATCGTCATGCGCCACTGGGTTGTAGATTTGCATGTTGAAGTGAACTGGTAGACATCCTTTGGGCTGCTGCTGCTGGGCTGGCACCATTGCCAGCTTGTCCGTTACGGTCTTCATGGTTGACGCCGCGGGCATCAACACAAGCATCACTGGCATCAACCTGTTGGCCATGTCCAACGCGGGTTGCTATCCTGTGGGCAGCATCAAGTGCTTGGTCACCGGCTCTATCATTTGAGTACAGCTAAAAGCTGACACCTATGGAACAAATCCAAGTCATTGGTGGAACACTTCTTGCAACATGTCAACTAGCCGAGCGCCGCCGCTACGCGGCGGTAGTTTAGGTTGTAACCCCCCTTGCTAGGGCCTTTCCGCCTCCGCTTCGCTTCAGCGGGGTATATGAACTTACCTGATTTAGAACCTTTTGGGGTCATTTTTTTTTACTGGAAAACGGAGTACATATTTGGCTATTACACACATGATTGTTTTCTTTGCAAAAGGCTCCCAGTAACCTGTGCTACTGTTTAACTCTACATAATACCGAGTCTACAGCAAGTTGTTTATTATATTGTGTTCACTACTACGCTAACTTATTATGATTAAAAGTTATGTTTGTCAAAGCAAGACTGAATGTTTTATTGTCGAAACGAACGCTTCGGTGTTTTTGTCTTCAGTGCATCCTGAACTTACCGGGACTATCACCACTACGGCTATTATAGTAATTGCATGATCACTATTCAATCTATTTTGCTCTTTTTTCGTGTGATTTTGGTAACCACCCCCGTGAACGTAGGTCACATCCTTGTGTTGTCAATACGTCAAAAGTGAGTAACTGCTAGTTTGGAGATCAGTCTGCGCTGGTATGCAGCTAGATCTCAAGTCACCCTATACACAACATCGATGTGGTTTTTTTAAAATTACATTCTAATATTTGAAATATTAATGAATCTCTCTAAGCTATAACAGTCATGACCAAGCTATCATCGTCATAAGCAGTCTCGCTGTTTTGTTTTTAATGGCCGTCATTTTAACTAAGAGCATCCTACGCTGTCTACAACCCGCCCGCCCTTAAAGTAGTCGCTGTAGTAGAGGTTAAACTTTTTTTTAGTAATAACCAAGTTGCTTTCGTTTTATTGAGCTCATGACTTAATCTTAAATCTGAAACTATAGCTAAAAATAAGAAATGTTTCTAGGCTGTGTGGTTCTTACTTTACTTGTCACCAGCACAAATGAGCGCTTGCCTTAACCTGCACTGCAGATGTTTTTGTACAAATAATGCCTAATCTTATTTATTATTTTTCATGCGTCATTCTCAGAACCAAACTCGATGATAGCTTATAGCATTTAATATTAACCGTAGATATATTAAAAATAAAAAGACACATAATATGAGTAGGCTTTAAAGGTATCACAAGTAATAGTTTATCAATCAATGGAAAACGCTTTATTTTGTACCCATTTCGGTGTTAAGCTTTAGCTTCTTCGAGCGACGGCGCCGCTGCATTCGGTAGCGTTGGCGGCGGTGGCGCTGATGCCCCTTGCGCGGTGGTGGTGGGGGCGCGCCCTTAGCGGCGGCCAGCGCAAGCATCCGGTCCTCGCGCTGGTCGGGACCCGGCTGTGGTGGGGCAGTGTCGCGGCGGTGCCAATACTCCCGAGCGCTGGGCCCATTGGCACACGCAACGCAGCGACGGCCACCTGCTCTGGCGGAGAAAACCGCGAAGGCGTGCCATGAGAGGAATGCTTCGCAACAGGCGCACTGCCGGAGCGCCAGCCCGAGACCGTCCAGATCGAAAGGCGGCGGCACCACGCGGGCCTCACATGTCAGACAGTTAAATGGTTCCATCTAGTTTTGAAATACATGTGAAAAGAGCAAAAACAATTCTAACCAATAAAAGACGTTTATCTTGACCAACCCCAACCAAAGCAATAGTGGCCAGTCATAAAACGTAATTTTAACCAATCGGGGCCGCCTTCGCCCCGCTCGGCAGCCAATGAGAACGTTAAAAAATCTGACCGTTTCGTGTGACGGACAGACACCATACTACAGTTGTGTTTAAGATTTCTTTATTTCGTACTTAAAAGGGGGAGTATACGAAATTCTATACGCTGGGCAATTTGGTGCGGTCATCCCGCACGAGTAGAACGCGCAATACGTGTATGCAAGGTACAGTCGGTCTCCAAGTCACTACTACCAGTAACGTATTCTTCCGATTATCATGTAAGTACCATCTCCAAATAAAATACCCCTCCGAATACTGTACCAGCTGTCATTGTGTTATATCGTCTATAATACCATGTTTAATACTAAAATCAAGTGAAACGGTTTCTGATTAAAATACACTTCGAATTACATTGTGAGGACCCGTCGCAGTTCTCAGACGTAGATTCTTTCGTGGATTTTACGAAAAAGTAATACCGCTTACTATTACAGTAGAAGATGTTCAAAGATTTTGGAAAATAAAAAGACCGCTGCACACGTTGACTTTGAGGCGACATCGCAATGGATGGCGGGCGGTTTCGTTTTGTTGTGAAACGGTTGAACATTGTATCACCGCATGCGTTGGATGGATAATACCAGTGTCGTTACTGCACCTTTAGGCGGTGGGAGGGGAATATCACTGCTTTCGCCTCAAATTTTTAAAGTCCAAAGCGGGAGCTGGTTTTGGCTCTACGTTTCCTGGAAGTATGCGCATACCCAAAAACCTTGCACTGACATACCTAAACCTCCACTATTCTAATTTCGACAGTAGACTTGTGATTGCAATGGAGTATTGCACAACCTGCTCTCCAAAACCCGTAAAATGATATCCATTCTTAGATATAACACGATAGAGTTTAGATGAATGACTGTCATATTTTCCTACCTACATGCTAAGGGAGGACCCACAACAATTGTGATCCATCATCACATGGGAGGGAAGACCTCCCCACCTAAAGGCTTTCAAATCGGGCCTTGCCAGGGAGGCCCTGAGGTAACGGGGCTCTCGTGAAGTCACCAAGCTGCCTCCTCCCATTGTCTTTAGTGGGACATATAGCGCTTGTATAACTTATACAGATAAGCCTGTCAGTTAGGGCTAGGTAAAGAAACACTGAATGATAGTGTTTCTTTTCCTATTATTATAACCAAGTGTTTCATAACCCAACAAATGATACGAGACCAAGAGAGATTTACATACTTAAATCCATATGTACAGGTTCAACTTGATATGCCTGTGTGCCTCATAGTTGGACCTGAAACGCACAGCGAAAACCGTTTGCATTTTCCACTTCTCTAAGTCGGTGTGCTTCCTCACCTCGTTCATATACGTGGATAGTGACACCTAATATAGACTTCCTAACTCTAGCAATGGTCTGTTTACTCAAGACAACCCGAGTAAACATGATGTTCTGCTATACAGACAACGACGGTTAAATCCGCCCCTATCTGAATAACATCGTCCATATAAACCCTGTGCGACAGGAATATCCACCACGATGATTGATTGGTCAATAATACTTATAATGGGATATTAAAAACACCATATTTTTTTTAAAACATACTCGCACGAGAAAAAAAACATTTCATTACATTTCGACAGCTGGATACATTGGAATAGCTTTCTGGAAGACTTTCACAATGACCCGATCTGATAGCTCTGCCCATGCTTCAATAGTTTGCTTAATTATCGCTAGTATTTTCTTCGCTGCCACGTTCTCCTTGCGCTGCTTGGGGCCGTCTTCATTTTCCACCGAAGTACCGCTACTGTCTCCATCCTCAGTTGTCACAGTTCCTCGCTTGCTCGGATCACCGTTCTCGTTAGCCCCACTCGTCAAACAAATGCACTCGTCATTGAATAAGCAGTCACCAGAGTACATACATTCTTCCTAACACACGCACTCCTCCCAACACATACACATCTCCAACGGCCCACACTTGGAGCATTCATCCGCATTCTCATTGCCCCCCCCCCCCCCCCCCCCGATTGCATCCGTCGAGTCTCTTGGTTCTGAGTTTTGTCTGGTGTGACCGCCGTGTTCTTTCCGTCAACGCCATCTTTCTTCCTCACAGCAACATCCGCTAGCCACTTGGCTATTATCCTTTTCTTCAACGGGCCCATTACCCCAACGTCTAGGGGCTGACAGACGGCCGTGCTGTTGGCCGGAAGCTGACATACCAGAGCAGAAGTCGTCTCTGCAACAACGCTTATTCCCTCCGCCGAAACATGGGCGTTGTCACGGTATACAGCTAAAAGGAGTCTCGCTATTCTCGCGGACTGCATTCAGAGGGTCTGCTCGACGCAGACACACAGAGCTACATCATACGAACCTGAGAACACGAGGTCCTCGGTGTTCCAAGTGTGAAGGCGAGCCTTGAGTGGTCAACTACCGTGGGACTTTAAGCTGGACCGCTACTTACGAGGGATTTGAGGAGAGGTAACGACTTGCGTGCTCGAAGTAGGAGCCTTAGCTAAAGGCTCAGTCGTAATTTTCCGTCTTTAAGAAGAGCTCAAGAATACAACAACAACCTTTATATTTTACGTTAACACTTCCTACATAGTTCCTACGCCGGCCTGCAAGATACACGACCCCGACAAAGGAGGAGGACCGCGACAATTTGGTGGATAAGCAGGGTATATTTTCGCCGAAGACTCGTAGGAGCGTAAAACGCGGGGTGAGCGCGCCCTTGGTGAAGGAAAAAGGAAGTAGGAACGCCATGAGTACCCACGGCTGGGGACAAGGCGGTGAGACAAGTGACAGGACCGGGGGATGATATTCTCCGTTACTACCGGAGTCGCTATTTCGAGCCGAGGGCCAAGAAGACGATGGAGTCGCGAGCGTGGCAAGTGTCGTGAGCAGCGGTGCGCGAGGAGGGACTGCAGCGAGGGAAGGCCGAGGCACGCCCGAAGGGGGAGGGACACCCCGGCAAGCAAGCCTTGGGAGCCGGAGCGACGGAGCACGGTCGGGCCGGACCGAGGGAGAGGGAGCGCTCAGCCTCGAGACTGCGATGCTGAGGATGCTTAGGGGAGCTGCGTCCGACCCGGAGACACCGAGGAACCGAGAATGGTTGACTGGTCTCCAGGAGCACATGGCGCGGCAACCAGGGCAGAGCGAGGAGCCGAGAGCGACAGCCACAGGGACGCCTCGAGAGGTGGCGTTCTCCTTCGACCCGTCGCGGCCTTCGTTGACACCCCCAAGAAGCACTAGGAGCGACGTGACAGCGGGTACGCCGACGAACGTGACGCCAGAAGTGAGAACTCGAGAAGGCAGGACGGCTCCCGGAACGGCTTCTCATCGTTCGGAACGCCTTGAAACACAGGTGGGAACGCCTGCTCCATCAGTGGCCACGCCTGCTACATCCATGTCTACGCCTGCGAGGTCCGTTTCGACGCCGGCCCGATCGGTGACTACACCTGTCCGATCCATGGCAACGCCCGCCAGATCGAGAACCACGTCTGTTCGATCCGTGTTGACACCGGCCAAGTCCGTATCGACGCCTGCCCAGTCGGAAGCCGCGTCTGTCAAGTCCCGAGCGTCGTCGAACGACTCCAAGCTGCAAGCGCTACTGGAAGAGAGCCTGGAGAAGGTGCTCCGGACGTTGTCGGTGCCTCGTGAAGCTAACGCAGGGACACCTCGTTCGCGAGTTAGGACTCCTGAGTCACGCTACACGCCTGGATCGACCAAGCCTGCACGCGGGGAGTTGAAACGGCCTGCGTCTGCTCCCAGGATCGAGCACCAGAGAGTTCCGAACCCTGGAGTGCCGACGCCAGCCAAACCCTCGATGTCGGTTGGTATACCTTTGGGTCCCGTCCCCGCGTACGGAGGCTTGCCTCCCAACGTGCCCAGCCCATATGGGAACGGCATGATCGGTGGAACGCCTCGGACGGGTGCGCTCTATTCTTAGTATCAGTCGATGACTAAGCCGGTGGCCGGGTGGGATAACGTTGGCATGCTGCCTGCCTGATCGGCCGCTCCCGTGACGTCGACTCCTGCGTACCCTGGAGCATACTCTGTTGGTCTGCCGACCGTGGGGGTGCCTCTAGCTACTGGTGGGGCTTCCCCGACGTACATGCGTGGCCAAGGACTCGGAAGGAACACCGGTACTCAAGGCGTTGACTACCGAAGCGAAGGCGTTCCAGAGCGTCGAGATTACCCTCAACGAGCCGTTCCAAGCGTCGTATTACGACTGAACTGCGGAACGCCGTGAAGGTGATCGTCCCTTTCTATTCCGAGACGGCTACGAGTAAGAAAGCCGCAGCTTCTGGCGTTCTTTCGAGCGATGCACGCATGCGATCGACGGCCAGATGCGACTGACTGCGTTCGAGCAGTGCCTCAAAGGCAAAGTGGGCCAGGAGTGGTGGTATAATTCGAGGATCGACAGCTTCGAGACCCTGCGCGTGAAGTTTCACAATCGCTTTATCTGTCAGACCCCGGCCCAGTTGGAACCGCCTCAAAGCCGCCAAACGGAACCGTGGCGAGTCGGCCGAGGAGTGGCCGAATCTCGACGATGAACGAAGCCCACAATTACCATGAGCCGCGCATGAGGTACGAATTCTTCCTGGACGGCCTGCGCAACAAGCAGATGAAGACAGTGTTGAACGGCAACATGATTGCTACGATCCGAGAGGCGTGCGACCTGTTGATCTAGAAGAATCTGCATATGCCGGTCGAAGAAGAGGATGAGTTTGCGAACGAAGGAACGCCTGCGACTCGCTCAAACAACGCGGCTGCGACGCAGTCCCAGATGCTACAGCAACTACAGCAAATGATCCAGACGAAGCAGAAGCAATTGCGGCCGGCTTACATCAGTGCGGTGGCCCCTTCGACGCCCCAGGCTCCGTGCGCTCCAATTCCGGTGGGGAACGCCTCATCGTCCTCGAACGCCTCGTCATCCAAGAACGCCTTGTCAACGCCAAACACCCCGTCGAACTTGGGACCACTGAGAATTCGATTAGGGGCCGACACGCGTACGACGGAGGGCGAAGTAGTGTGCGGTCGCTGTGGACGCGTGGGATGTGCTCGCGAGACGTGCCCGAGGTGGCAAGGGCGATGCAATCGATGCAATAAGTTGGGTCACTTCTCTATGGAGTGTAACTGGCCGAGACCTCAGGGATCTTATCGAGGCGGAGAACGCCGTCGATTGGAGTGCCTTCTTTGCAGTGAAAAGAGTCACGCGGTAGCAAAGTGCCCCAGCCTGGACAAGCTGCTTGACTTGGCGAAGAACGCTGCAGTAGGGAACGCGTCCGCGTCATCCGGAACGCCCCAGCAATGAAGGGGGCAGGAGGGAGGGGAAGGAAGTATCGATCCTTCCTCTTGCCTAGCTGGCGACACGAAGGGAGATGAGAGTTCGCCGGAGACGGGAACGGCTAGTGGACCCGAGAGGGGTCCCGTAATGGGTGTGACGGATGTGAAAGACTCTCGAGGCTGGAACGCCTCGAGTGAAGGGGCTGAAACTGTGAATTTGAAAATGACGGAGACGAGCAACCCAACAGAACGGGTGGGCTCAAAACTGGGAACACACAACACGAGCAACCCAACGGAACGGGTGAGCTCAAAACCGGGAACTAACAATGCGAGCAGCCCAACGGAATGGGTGAGCTCAAAACTGGGAACTAACAAAGCGAGCAGCCCAACGAAACGGACGGGCTCAAAACTGGGAATGGCTGAGGAGTGCAGCCCACCGGGTGAACTCGAAACTGGGAACAAATGTAGGAGGCAGTCCTGCGGAGCGGGCTACCTTACGGCAAGACTGAAAAAGCTGGCGCTTCGAAGGGGCCTAGGCGAGAACAAGTGGGCACGGGAAAAGCAATGGAACGCTTTCCCGTGACTCATGAACAAGGGAATGGAACGACTAGCCGTTCCAAATGACTGGGTGACGAGGCTGGAGCAACGGAACGCTCTAGTGCGACGTTTGATATCGAGGAGTATGCTCTGGGAACAACGGCGGAAGACGCCGCGGGTGCAAAGGCAAGTCAAGTTTCGGTTGTGGTAGGAGTGGTCAGTTTCAACATGGACAATGATTACGGCAGATTCACTTCTACGATACAGTTAACAGGGCTTCGCGAGGCTGGGATAGGATACTGCAAGCACCTAAGTAGCAGGTCCGAAAAACGAACACAGTACAGTACTGCACCTCGCTTTCGCGGGGGGGGGGGGGGGGGGGGGGGCTCTGCTTGCTCCCCAGGAGTTCTTGGAATCGAGTGAAAATTTCACTCATGAAACGCGGATCCTGATCATGCCTCAGTAATGAGCTTTCTCAAAACGTCTGAAGACACATTCCTCGTAGGCTTCTGCAACATCCTGAACCGTAGTCGAATCCATGGGCTTACACATCACGGATCCGGAAAAGGCATCCTGGAACAGTAACAAGAAGGTGTTCCCACGGTCCGACTTGGGCAAATGCGTCACGAATTTCATCGACACCACTTCGAAAGGATAACGCGGTTCGATGTTTCCAGGAGAGGGACCAGGATTTGGGGGCGCCCTCTGCCGCTCGCGCAGTCCGTGCATTCCTTGACAAACGTCTCCACGTCGGCGTACATGCCACGCCAGTAGAAGTCCGAGCGTAGCTTCTCGTTATCCCTTGATGTCCTCCCTGGAAGTCCTCATGAGCATAGTGCAACATGCCGTCGCGTAGAGACTCCGGTACAACCAAGCGCAGCTCATCCACCTTGTCACGAGGTCGTTCTTGTGTGGAACGGTTTGGCCGATACAATACGCCCCCGCAATCCAGGACGAAATCGTCGGCAATCTTCGCAACCTTTCGCGTTTGAGCAAGCGTCATCGTCTTCACGTCGCCTCTCAGGAATTTTTAGTACCAGGAATGCATCTCCATCCTGATGTGCCTTGATCCGGCGCCAACGCTCCTTCTGGTAGTCGAGCGGTCTTAATGCCGGTTCCTGGTTTACACGATCTTGGACGTCTCGGGAGCGGGTCACTACCGCGAACACTCTTGCAGGTATGGGCAACGGCGCGCACTCGGATCGTTCGCCAGATCTTCCTGGAGCTGATATGATTCGCATCGACGGAACCGATTGGCGATTGAGCTGCATTTGCAGGCGCGCCCGATACTCCTGAGAAGTTGTGACTTGTGGAGTCAAGAACCGCTCACGGAGCTAGTGCGGACGCATTTGCTCATCAGCATTCGAAGCCGCAGGTCCGCGTGACCAAGGGCTGCTATGCAGCAAGACGAGCTGTCTCAGCAGGGCCCCGTGGCTGGAAGCCGTAGTCACGACGTGACGGAGGCACGAGTGGTCGGACCACGGGTCGATACGACTGAGAGCGCCGCTCCTCAGACATGTGACGGCCTTGGGCCTCGTCCAGATCATTCGTAATGACGTTGGGATCGTATCGATCACCCTCATCATACCGAGACGGTAGCGGAGGAGCATCGCGCAAGGAGCGCACGGGATTCTGTCGTTCTGGGAACGGATGCGGCGTCCGCACCCCTCTCTTCTCGGGGGAGATATCGAAGCAAAACGATGGGGTCTCGTTGAGGCTGCTCGAGAAGACACGCCACTTGGTGCACGCATGGGTACGAAGTACCCGGAGAGTTAACAGACTCTCAGTGCATGATGTCTAGAATTAACGGTGGCATCATACATAGGTTGAGGACCACACGTTGTGCATGTGATTAGGTTTAACTATGGTATATAGTTAAACATACATAGCGGCTTGGCCGCAATAAAGATAAATAAAAGCACTTCGATTTGGAAGCATAAAAGTTATTAGTGTCCTTAATAACTTTTAGCCCTGGTTATTGAGCTATAAGTGCCTTTCGGACTAGGAACTTAGTTTTAGGGACTCTTTGAGTCGGACGTCTTCCTCTGACGCAAAAGCTACGACACTCACTTCTTCTGCCGTCATCTTCAAGGGCAATGACTGCTGCCTAAGCTGCCAACGTGACAAAATGTCCTTCACATCTCAACTCCCCGTTTGCTCCGTCTTCGAGTTAAGAAATAACAAATTATCAGATGAGCCGGGCTAATGCGTCCTCTGTGACTGTAGCGGGGCTGCGGAAGAGAGCAAAAATTATGAGAGCAGTTGGTCATGGACGACTGTGTGCCCATTTAAGCCTTCGTCGCTAAAGAGGCTCTACCTTCTTCAGCATGATCGATACTATGCGTCACAGTCAACGTGCTTATCACTTTGATATTTTATTTTATCAAAGTATCATGATTATTTATTGGTGCCCAGAAAAATATGATGTTTATCTAGTGAGTTCTTAATCTATGGTAATATAGCATGTCTGGCACGCCGCCTCATGTTCTACGACTTCGGTTTTTTTAACACGCACTTAAAAGTGCTACGTGTACAGGACGAGCTCGCCTAGCTAATCTTTACATCTTACCTATGTCAACAGCGTATTTGCTTTCATGGCCGCCATCAAACCACTGTTGTTATCGAGCCCCATTACTCGAGTCTTCTGCGAGAAGTCGGTGGTCAGACATATCTTTCTTAATATATAACATGAATGTCCGTCTGTCCGTCCGTCTGTTCTCTGAAATTTATTTCAGAGTCTATGAGGGATCCGACTTTCCTCGCATAGTTTAATTATGACACTATATGTGTGCCCTCTTTACATCAATAACTCTGTTACTCTACTGTAAGCGCGTTCGTAAAGCTATTACCCTTATATTCATTTGAAAAGCACCCCCCCCCCGTAAATTAAATGGTCAGATTGTCCAATAATCTTATATATTACTCTACAGGACATGAGAGATCTTGATAGCACGCCGTTTGGAATACCTCTAATCATTTATACCTGCATCACCCACATGAATGTTGACCCTGTCGGCGACGGTCCCATCTTCGCGCAACACGCAGCAGCAAGTAATTTATATGGTTATTTATTTTGCGTGTTTTTTTCATGGGTTAAGAACAAATTCCGCTTATCCCATTGGATTAATCATGCCGTCACTTTAATGACCCAGTATCGAACATACGCGGCAATGTACCTCGCCAAAACCTACTTTAGCCACAAAGCCATGCACTAGAGCCCTGCGCGTGGCGATTCTGAGCCAGGACTGTTCATACCATATACTTCCGTTTGCTTTTAAGCACTTCAGGTCCGTAAAGTTTTGCAGGGTGTGGACTGTCAAGGTGTTATTCAATACTAGAATAGTGGACGCTGTGGAATCTACATGAGCAATAGCGTGTACTTGCTCGTGTGGATTCCCCGAATTCTAACCCCGGCAGCTGTTACTCATGGGACCACCCGGGTCTAGAATGGACAATAAGTCTGTTTACCCTGACTCCTTGGTAGCTTTCGATTTGTTTCGAGGAGACGTCAGTTTTGTTCTTGGGTTTATCATAATTGGTATATAGGAATATATATAGTAAGTGTAAGATGGCAGCTTTGTATCTGCTCCTCCATTCCAAGTCTTGATGTTGTCCTCGCCGTGGAGTATTATTGTTGACCATACTGAGTTGAAGTGCAGTGGCACAGCAGTAAGTAAAGAAATATATAAATTGTGAGCATTTCTTCTGCAATCCTCATAAAAAATATTATATATTGAAATATTGGTCAGGTATTCCGCTACCGCTTACTTCATAAATATGCGATGACATCGCCGATGTCGAAGACCTGCAGTCCACTAAAACAACCACGAGGATATTGCTAGGACGAGTTGTATGCAGACAACTCTAACGAAAGCAGGAGGTTAGTTACCCCGAAGCGTGCGAAACCCGTCTGTGCCCTAATATATTTTTGGCAATAGTACTCTGCAAAAGTAAAATTGAGCCGTCCGGATATCAAGCAAAGCACCTCGCTGAAAAGGCTCGTACTGTATTCAGCTCATCGGCAATTCGCGCTACATGTACATGAGCGCAAGCTACAGCTTACATGCCATGCTCGAAATTTCAGAGCTTCTTCATGCGTTGTCTGTCAGGTCTTCCAAATCCGGACTTCTGATTGGATACAAATAATCACTTATATCAGTAGAGTTTTTGAGACAATTTTGACAAAAATTAAATTCGGCAAGTAGAAAATTCTAGAAAGCTCTAAATTAGCCCGAAGGCGGCACAGCGAATTTGAAGGTGCGAGTTGGCTGCGCCGCTTTGCGGCGCAGCGAGCTCGTTTGTTACAACTATAAATCAGGATACGGGATCAAGTTATAGAGAGTAGCCACTTGCTAAAAACTATCGGATTTAGTCTAAATGCAAGTCACAGACACCTGCGCGATTCAGCTGCTGTGACGGGCCTGACTATAATGACATTGAGTACCGTATCACAAGGGTATCTCCCTTGAAATTTCTTTTATATACTGCTTTTGGACATCATCTTTACGATTGTAGCTCTTAAAGCGAGCAATCACGACACATTTTTGCCTGTGGTAGAGGTAGCCGTTAAACTTTCCCCTAGCCGTCTCCATAAATCAGTCGAGAGTTAATCAGAGTAGCTAAACAGACTTAACGGGTCCGCCCGAATAAAAGCCCCCTTCCGAATAATACCCTCTGAGGTATTAAATTTCAGCACTAAAAAATAGAACCCCCTCTCGAATATAACGACTCATACAAAAGAGACTACTAATAATCTTGAATTAGTGGCTATTCATTCTTCCTCAACGGTCAGTGCGCTACCCATTCTGGAAATGAGCCGGCAGGGCCGATTTGCTCCACCGTAATCTAAACGGTAATTTAGACCAATCAGTTGCTCGTTTACAGGTGTTCTGTTTTAAAAAATAATTTTGCCGCCCATCCCGCTTATATTTTCGGACGGAGGAAGTACTGTACAGAAATCTTTGTTTTCAAGGATGTAGCGAGTGTACATGTCTCTTTCCTCAAATCTCTACTTTTAGCTAAGTACTTCGAAGTACATGCAGAGGTGGACAACAAATCTACGCACCCACCCATTATCTCTGCAAGGTACTGCTGGTCGCAATTCCGGATTAGGTGGAGATTACTGTATTGCCGTCCTAGCTTAGGACTCCTAAGCGAAGTTTTGTCCTAAGTGATTGCCAATCACAGCGCTTTATTTAGAAGATGGCTTCAAATAAAGTGTCACGCTAATAACTATAGGCAGCACTCACACGGAATGATTGATAGTACTCCCAAAATAATACTATATTATACTAGTCAAAATAGTACTACTACTATAGTACTATTATAATGGGTAGAATTTACGATATTACATAAATTTAACTATAGTACCAAAATAGTTGCACTATATGTACTATTTTACATGCTCATTCTAAAATTCTAACAACGATTTAGTTTTTACGAATGAAAGATCATCCAAAGACGACAGCATCTTCATTTGAGGATATATCGGCGCACAACTAAGAGAACGGTTGCGATACTGTATAGTTGTTGTATATTATAGGCGTCTCAGTGGCAAGAAACTTCACGCGAAGCCCTTTTGAGCTGAAAACCAGCTGACGTCTATAGTGCGAACTCGCCCCTTTGGAACTTCAAAATGTAAGTTCAAAATGCCATCGTAAAATAAGGACCGACGCAACAGTATAGACATCTAATAACTGGTCTAATGCGTAGCATAGTGTAGCATCATCGGGGATTAAGATTGTTTTTTCGACATTAGTGTAATTATAAGCTACGCTATGAACGACATCTAGGTCCTTTCAACCAGTCGTCTTTTGCCAGAGTGGACTTTGTCCAAGCAGTACCAACAAGTTATAGCACTAGTTCCTCGATAAGCAAGAGATAGATCCTCATCTAGAGAGACCATTTGGCCAGTTTCAGAAAAATGTTTGTCGTTAGCGCTGATGTTCGAAGTACCTTAGTTAAAACTTACGAAATAAAGCATATTTTTCGGAGAGATCTTAATGGGCAATTCGAGAAGTTGATCTGATAGCTCTGCGCAAGGATTCTGTGCTTTTGAAGCTTTACAAACCCGATATTTCGATGAGGGGAGGGGTCAGGATATGCATATTCAATATGTTTTTATGCATATGCATAGCGTACATGAAGCCTAATATTAACGTATAATAGCGAATCGTGCTCCCCTAGCGAATACAACGCCCTCTGATTAGAGTACCCTATTTGACCGCGCATTGTTAAAATTGGGGACTCTGGCTGTGGCCCGGGGAGGCTCGCAGCTCGAAGGAATTGATATCAGTAAACCATAAAAGTATTTGATTAGAAATGCAAATGTTTTGTGCTAAGTATAGCGGTACCCTACATGCACACCGACATGTTAGTAGCTACTTCGAAGTACATGTTATACTGCGAGGACAGCTTTAGCGGGTTAAACAGCCTAACCAATCTTATTAGAGAGTGAATCGTCAACGATATCTACAAGAAAAGAAGCTAAAAATAATACATTGTAGTAATGTTTCGGTCTTGCGTTTGTCTACATCAACACTCAACCTCCAAGCAAGGAAGGATAGGTAGCTTTCCCATTTTTTTCTTATGAATAATTTGATTTGAAAACAGGGAACTTGTTCAGAATAACTTGTTCATTGCGCTGATAGACCGCCCGCTGGATGCAATGAGGTTGGTACTATTAACAGTGTTCGCTTCTGCATGTAGTCTGACGGTTAGTTTGTCCTATAAGTTTGAGCTAGCATGTCTGCGGCACTTGAAGTTTAACATAGAATGGAACATTAGCTTAAGGAAAGGTCCTTTACCGTATTGGTATTCATTACAGGCAGTAAGAGCGGTATGCTATCCTGTATTAGATTCTGAACTCGAAAGAACCGACATGGAATCATAAATGGAAAATGAAAGCAGACTTCATTCTTTACGGCGACACAATCTTTGCAGGTGACTAATGGTGATAAAAAGTGTACAAAAGACTCTCCGAACAAGAGAAAAGTTAAAAACTAAGAAAAGGAAAACAAAGCAGCATTCTCAGCGTTATATTTGCCAGTGATACTAACATTTATAGTTTGGAAACTAGCTATTAGTTAGTGCCCACTAGAATTGACCAATGCCTTAGCGGAGTACGGTCCGTAAAATGATCTGACACTGTCACTACCATTCTCGCTACTTCTTGATAACCTTGACCTATTAAAATCATCGACAACTACTCTCCTTTTCGGGTCACCGAATTGACGGACATCATAACACGACGGTTTAAAGGTGTTAAGGCGAGCTTGTTGTCCTGTGTGATGCCTGCATGGAGCGCTACATGGTGCACTTGATCACGATTACTTCACGGCACGTGCCCACGGCACCCACTGTGCAGATTCGTACAGTATCGGGTTCGATTGGTCGCGTTATATCAAAATTTAATGGCAAAATTTTCTTTTGCTACAGAACCAAAAACTAAATTTTAGATCGAAAAACATCTCGTGTCCTTTGATACAATGCCCAAAAGTTGCTTAAGTTGACATCAGCGAACCGAATCAAATCCTACACGTATTTCCCCCCCAACTTTGAGGGTGCCGCACACTGAGAGTGGCGGTCTTACTTAACGACGTCTCCACTGCGTCATCCACCTAGACTTTCGAGCACGATGGCACCGCGCAAATGTGATGTCAGGGACCGAATGAAACAAAGTACCTTACTGCGTGAAGGAAGAGGTTGAAGGTTCAACTTCGGAGGTTAGCTCTAAACCGTGTTCACAGGGTCCTTGAATGCGTTTGTACTGTACGATTGTACATTCATCGTCAATATCGATACCTTGTAGAGATTCTATAGGAGATGACCCAGTGGTCTCAAGAGTAATATCTCTATATTCAGCATTATTATTAAAGTCGTAGCTGGCTAGAAGTCCAGTCAACACACAACTTGTCATGGTTAGACAGCACCTGGCAACTCTGAACGATTCCAGGATTACTTAGACGTTATTTGACTAACTACTGCCACGATAACTTACAGCCAAAACGAAAGCACGGAAATCCATCAGAATTTTTCCAGATTTTTCTAAAATGTGCGTTCTCTGAAATTTATTTCAGAGTTTTACCAGGCATCTGAATTACTGGTATGATTTATCGGAAAATCGAATCCTGTCTTTTACGGTATGACATAGCTGATTGATATTTACGGGGCTCTTCAGAAATTGCAAATAAAACGATTGAACAGTCCGTATTTAATAAATCTTATATCCCTTGACAAAGCGATTTTCTTTGTGAATGTTGCCTGTGTCGGTCAGGGGCAACATCCGTGCAACCTTGATCTGGATGCGATATTTTAGTGTGAGTTCAGTCGCGATTGATGCATGTAGACTTAACCCCCATCCATCACCGAGAGAAAGAGCGTCGAGATGTCTTGATTAGCCGCCGATTGATATAATTGACTAGCGAATCCCCCATTCTTTCTCTCGGTTTGCATCCTCCCTCCTCCGCGACACTAGACTTCTTATAAACTTTTTCTTGCCTGAAGATACACTTCATCTCGCAGACAGCCGAGAGTGCTCTAGCCCGGCATCGCCAACTCGGATTTTACACCGATTTCAAACACTAACTACTATAATGATCACTTATATTGCCGTTTTTACCTACACGACTAGAGCAGCAAGGCCATGGAACCACTTGATGCAATGGCTACCGCATCGTGCATGCATAGTTGTCTCTCTTCCCTTCGTGAGTTGGCGCAGCAACGTGGGAATTTAGAATCGGTTACTTTTGAATTTAGAGTCGGGACACTTTGAAAATTATATGACCGATCGGATACTTTTGCATGGTTACACCTGTCATTAGTAGTGGCCAGTGCTGCATGCAAAAGTGACCGACTCAAAACGAATTCAAAATCACTACTTTGTTTCTGGCTATATCAAATACTGCGAAATCCGGCTCGTTACCAACCATATTTTGACCAATCACAGCTTCATCATATCTAAACAGCCAGCTCTAACTCCTAAAAATGAATGAGATACGTCCACAAACGTGGGTGGTCGATCTTACCTGTCGCCGAGTGTAGTGATAAATATCCTCACTATGGACTTACCCCAGCGGCAGTCACGTTGAAAAGGGACAAGCTTCGCCAACAGATCAACTATTGTCAGCTTTTTCAACCTTCAGATGACGTCTGAATATCTCACCTTGATCGGACTCTTAACTCAAGCGTCTTGACGGCGTTCATAACAGCGGCGAGATTGTAGAATTTGTGCACGGCCGCTCGAAAAATTTCTTAAATTCACGATTCAATTTAGACTATTTTTTGTATGGTGCCCTACCGACACCAATCCTACTTCACCATAATGCCCTATATGAACTATTTAGGTGGAAGTCGGCATGCGCCTTATCTGTCGATGCCTGTATGATTCATAGTCAATGATACTACAGAAACATATTATATCATCGAGATTGTGACTACTTTACTAAAGCCAGATTATTTGATTCTTGGGCGAAGCCCCATCACTGTCAGCTCCAATGCAGCGTTTTGGCTATCCTCCGCTTTAGTGGTATCTTTTGAAACCAAGCTTTGCCTTAGGCTTCTTATCTAACGATACTTTTAAACACCCCCCAATCTGGGATAAGAAACATATATAGGGCTAGCTCTTAATGCATTCCCTTGATTTGCTGGTCATGTTGAAGAAATGTGCAGATGTAGCAACGTCAAACCTAACAACGGGCATGGGTGAGCAACTGGAGAAAGCGAAAGTTGTATCGGATGAGGTGGAGGCCGAGACGTCGTTGACGCTGGTGCCGTACACTTCAAGCGTGTGAAACTCCTACATGTCGGCCCCACCACGGCAGAATCCGCCGCGACGAACGTATCCGCGGAAACGAACTTGAACAATGAGTTCACGGCGTCTGTTTCGGTGGTGACAGTGGCGTCGGTGATGCTATAATAGTGCCCACCACAGCTCGAGATGTACAGTAAAATAGTTACGACCGTGTCACGGTTGTCCCTGATTTCACAACCGCAACATCGTCAGTAAACTGTGAAAACGCCTCGCAGGCACGCCTCCTTCACCACCATCGAATAAGTAGACCAAGAAAACAAAATAAGCTACGATGCCTCTCCGCTTTTTGTCCACCAGGACTAAATTAGGGACTGCTCAAGTTTTGGAACTTTGACCAAAATTTTAATCAAAACTATGGGATTTACTGTAAAATACGGCAAAACAAGTGGGCTGGGAATTTTGGGATCCGATATGACGCCAAAATCAAGATCGCTCAGTTCGCTGCCTGCATCTCAAATATTGTTTTCATTTCTTTTATGTTTGCTTCTTTTTTGTTGACAATGTCGCTATTTTAGTTTTTTGCATTAAGCCTGAATTCGGTACACTCACACCCGATACACCCACAGCCCACTATAGCAATGGTTGAAGTGCATTTATAGCGCATAGTGGCTTTACTACTACTTCATGAACGTCACAACTCAAGCAACGGCATTAACTGCTTGTGCTCTTTTTCCTGAAGTCATCTCGCAACTGTAGGTGTCTGTATCGTCCTTAGCCCCTGCTCATTTCGGTCCGAAACGCCCATTCAAGCTGCTTGAATAAGCAGCTTTGTAATCCACTTGGGTTAGGATGAATAAGTTTTCTATCGATTCACAATGAGGGTTCATCTGTAGCAAGCAATTAACCCCTTTATCTAGGAGATTTCCTACATATATATATTTACCGCTAAAATATTATCTAGGATTGAGAGACGAGGGTAGAAGTTTTGAACTTACAGGTTAGTGAAACTAGTATACTGTGAGCTAGTTACGAATTTTTCGTTCAGAAGGTTGCTGTGATCTTGTTGGGCGACGTGATCAAGTTGGAGCAATCGGATTGCAACAATGGATTGCAGCAATTCATACCAAATGCAAACAAAGGATAACTTATGCCCTCTTTCTTTTCCCAAGCCGCAAACTTATATCATGATTCTTTTGGAGTCTGCACACCTTTTGGCATCGTGATCTCAGCTTCTGAGGCTCCTAAATTATCCGCGTAAGAGGTGTGTATAATAAAAGGCCGATGCGTGGTGGTAAAACTCGAAGCACAACAGCTAACACATTAAGTTTAAAAAAATAGATTTTAGCTCAAAACACCCTATCCGGGGCAAAAATCACATAGGGTCGGCAAGGGAATCTGGGTCAAATCCCCTAGATAAAGCTCAGCAGGCTTTTAGGGAAACTAGGACATCGCCAAGGAGGCCTGGTGACGGGGCGAGTCCTCCGTTTGTACGCAGTACAAACTAGGACAGCCCCTTTCCAGCGCACCAGACGATGGACATCTAGTATACTTGATATCACTATGGACGTGCCCCAGCGGCAGTCACGTTGAAAGAGATTAGCTTCGCCAACAGATCAACTTTGTCAGCTTTTCTCAGCCTTCACGCCACATCAGATGACGTCTGAATGTCTCAACTCTTAACTCAAACGTCTTGACGGCGTTCATAACAGCGGCATGATTGTAGAACCTGTGCACGGCCGCTCGAAAAGTTTCTTAAATTCACGATTCAATTTAGACTATTTTTGTATGGTGCCCTACCGACACTAATCCTACTTCACCATAATGCCCAATATGAACTATTTAGGTGGAAGTCGGCATGCGCCTTATCATGATTCATAATAGTTTACCGAGTTCGTACGAGTGAACTCGCAGCCCACCTAGTAATCGAGGCTCTTTATGGAAATTCGCATACCATACCGGTATCAAAGCGTTGCATCCTTCAACATTACGCCAACATACAGGGTTAGGTAAAAAACAATTACTCAAAAAATATATTACGATTTTTGTACGCAATAATTAACGATGATGATGGAATTAATATTTGAATATATTCTAAAGGGTAAAATCTGTATCTTCAGGTTCCCTTGCGTGGAAATAGTAGACATATATATCCGTGCTTGATGAAACGATGAAAGCTAATGCAATGCTGGGCCGCTGATGCATTTAACATGATGAACACAAATTTGTTGTATGCGTACTAGAGCGTTTGAGCCCTTGAACGTCGCAAAAACGGTCTACCATAATAATTCAATGTACGGAATAACGGATTCTCAAGTTTTTGATGAAAGTATTAATTCTTATATGCATTTTACCCAAGCCTGCCAACATATAATCTTTGTCATTTGCATAATGGCGTCATAATTCTTGTCGAGAAGCCTACCGGCATGCATGAACTTTACGTACACTCCGGTTCACAAGCTACAGTATAACAACGCAAGGTTTTGCTGGTGGTGTATACATGTAAGCTATTATTGCCATCGTCTTTACCGTAAATCACGGCAAAGATGCAACGCACGTCGAAGATGCAACATATCGTAAATATTGTTGCTCGAAACCAATTGCAATCTAAAAATAGAAACGAGCGTGAAATCGTGATTATTTATTGAGGTGGTTCCAAAGGGCCCTTAGCGGTTGACAAATTCAGACGAAATATTGAACGCAGTGAAGTTATTTGTCGTAAAACTGTCAATATTTAGCGATATTACGTGGTACTGTCAGGACACCGTACAATGCCTAGGGGGATATATTGGGGGCGCTAGATGCCTGGTAATGCGCATTCTCCGGATTTTGGGGGGCAAAAGACGCCCTGGCTTCATTTTGAGGGACAGGGGGTCCCTCATTTTCCAGATAAGCAAGATTTCCCTTTTGAACAGTCGCCATACAAATCCCTGTTTACAGCGGAGGAAATCCAGATTTCTACGGAATTTGAGGGACAGCAAATCCCTCAAAAATCGAACTCCAAGTTGACTGCTACATGTATTGCGCACAGCACAGCTTTTCTCGCTGCGTGAACAACGCTGAATCACGTTAGCTCTGAGCACTACATGTAACCCCGAATTTAGTAATTGCTCCGTGTCATCAGCTTCATATTGTCAAAAGCTGCTGCCAAACTGTTGCTGCATTAGCTAAATGAAATTCACACTTAGTCCTGCTACGGCTGTCTAACTATGCTCTTCTCTACTTGCTTGTTTCCTCGTTGATGCTTCGACTTTGTTAGAAAACCATGCGGTAGCGAAGATATTCTCTAGGAGTTCAAATACTGCTAATAAACGCAAAGCGAAATGAAGATCATTTGACAGAGGTTGAGTATTGAGGCTAGTGATCCATCGCTTTGACTTGCCCTCTCGTGACTGTAGCTACCTAGCAACATTCCTGTTTCATCTAATACTAAATAATTTAGTTACTCGCCGAACGCTAAACAAGAAATACTTTAGTATAAGTACTGTCTAAGTAGAGTGAACAGCTTCCCCTCATTTCTTTCCATTCTTGTGTACAGACGCTGCCACTTGTGAACGATGCTGTGTTTGACATTTACTATGCGTTTCAATTTGCTTGTGAACGCGTCAACTTGCGAGTAAGAGCACCTATAAACCACGCGTTGTTGCTTCCAGTTCAAATATGTACTACATACAGAAGTGAAAGCGAGAAGACGCGTTTGTAAGTGCAATTAATCTCACCAACAACGGCTAGAAAGGAGGGAGTGTATTGTGGAAAATCCCCGTGTGTATCGTTGAAAAGCGCATTAAATAAGAGGAGTTGACAACAACCCATTTGCAACGGGTAGGCAGTCGACCGCGAAGACTGTCTTTAGGCGTCACATGAATTGAATAGTGCATGTCCATGCAATTGGCACTCGCGTTGGATTTAGGTTTCCACGCCCCTGGTATTACAGCGCCGACAACAGCGACACTACTAGAAAGACCAGTGCAAGTGGCACCAATCCGATACACACAGCGGCCGGCAAGTGAGTTGAGTTGAGCCCGGTAACAGGCATCTCTAGTCAGAGTCAGTGGTAATCATCTCAGATAAGTACGATCCCTCATCTGTCCCTCAAAATCCGTCTAAGAGTCATTGTGACTAGGAATGAGGTTTTTCAGCGTGTTAAGTTGATATCAGCACGGTTAATGAAAATAATGACTTATGATTTGTTGAAGTATGGATATGATAGTCTTAAGTAACCACCGAAACCGCAAAAGTATCCGATCGAGCATGTAAGGGATATTTTTTCAAGTAACCGATCCTAAATACAAAAGTAACCGATCCAAAATGATCTCCCCGTGGCAACGCTATTGAGTAGCAGATGCTGCGTCTGCGAAGCAAGCGCAGGAGATGCATCGATGCAAAATATATAATATCCTACCTGTAGTTTTCGTTGGTTCACTATTGTCTGGTTTAAATAAGCCCTCAGTTACTATAATACTAGTGTAACCTATTGCGAGATGTTATGAACTGCTACCAGTCTGTTGTGTGAGAACCATATTACTTATAGACTCAGTTTTTTTTCTGCGGAGGCGCGATGCCAAGAGTAGATTCCATGAAAGAGCGTTTACATTTTTCTTTGTCTTGTAATAAATTATCCAAAATTTCAGAGCTTTCTCGGGCCGAAGGCACGACTTTGTTTCAATAGGAAAGCTCTATTATTGTGCTTCTGCCGAGAATGCATGTTCCACGAATGTTATACGATAACATCCAAAGCCTTCTACGGAGATTATGCATGTTGTACGAATATCGTAAGATAACATCCAAAAACCTTCTGTAACGACAGTTCTTCGAACTGCGAATAGAGCGCTATTGAATAATACGCCCTCCTAATATGAATCTATCTCGCTAATTTATTTATTGATCTTCTGCAACCAGCCAAAACCAGGCTGTGGAAAAATGGATTGTGTATGTGAGATTGGCTATATTGTCAATCACAATAATTGATTGTCCTGAAATCATAATCAACAATCACAATTTACTTAATGTCTCCACAGAAAACTACCTGTAATGCGGACCAACCACTATCGCAAGGGACACTCAGACTCGTTGTTTTGCTTGTGCAACAATGACTAAAATCTGCAAGTAATAGCTGCGTGGTTTGGAGTCATTTAAATAATACATTCATATGCCAGTGGTTAAAATATATTGCAGAAACCTTCGATAGTCGAGCCTTTGTCGATCGTTGAACTACTGTTCACTACGCCTACAGGCCGATTTGTATAGGGTTTGTCAATAAGTACGTTATTACCGGGTGATAACGCGCTTGTGAATCGGTACCTTATCGATACGCGGTCCACCGACATTGTTTGCACCCAGCTCGTGAAGTGTTGCTGTAACTGCACCTGCGCTTCCACACACCCTTTATCTACCCGGCCTCAACGTAAAATCGACCATTAGTAGTGTAAGCTTACGTATGCTGGGTCAATACTCAACTCGACGAATGCACGGACCAAGGTTAAAGCCCAGTTGGACATTAAGAAACGACCGAGACTATTATTATACTGAATAAATGTAAGGTAGCACAATAGATTGCAACAAGATTGCAATTATTGTTTGAGAAATGGGTATACAATCAATAAAAAATCTATATTTCCACATCCCTGAGCCAAAACTGCAAAAACTTGGTTCGACACGAAAAGGAATGGGACGCCACCACCTTCATGCTCGCAACAATCTATCGTTTATCTTAAAACAACCCTAAATATTATATCACGGCCACTTATATATTGCAGGGTACCTACCTGATGGAGCACAGAAACGAAGGGGTTTTGAGATGGTGCCATGGCGGCTCCATAGAATATTGATGTTCACGGCTTCTTAAACGATCAAGGGAAGTTCAATAAATATTGAAACAAAGTGAAAAGCTGTTATGCTGAACAAGGCGCAGTCGATTCACGAAAAGCGATCTGCTTTCATTAAGAGATTTTTTAAAAATCGAGCAGAATTTGCAGTGCAAAATCAAAACTTAAGTATCGAGATTTTAGACAACAGTAGAACTTGGGCTGAGTACACTGTGCGATTTGAGCTGTGGCTAGTGGGCGAGATCGAACCAAGGTTGTGTTTAAGCTGCTTTGCAACGCCATGATATAGTGGGAGGTTGCAAACCTTATCATACAAGTATCGAGTGCCAGCGCGGTTACGGCAAGCGATTGAGACGGTTTTCGGAATGAGGACTGGTAATAAAAAAGGAGACTTAGCAATATGTGGTTTGAACCCGGCACAACCTGCTCTCCAAACTACTCAAGCTGCCATCGCAGGGCATAAAAATAGAACACCATCGAATACAATGCCCCAAGTCAATTTTACCGCGTACTATAATAATAGTAGACGGCGTATTATTCCGTATTATACGTTATATGCATATACGAGGCAGAGATAGTGCTTCAAGGCATCAAAGAGTTGGAGAAGATTGCTTAACCACAAACGGTCCTGCTTCGAATAGTTACATTGGACTCCAGATACGGGAAGTAACCGAAGCTAAGTCCAACAACGCCACTCCAAAGATTGAGTTGGCCTTACCGAGGCCTCTACACGGAGAAGGACAAAGAACATCATAACCTACCGCCCCGATCGCTACAACAATCACTAAACGCTCTGTTTGCAATTGTCTGGGAAAAGCCGACGAGATCGCGACTTCAGGCGGCTAAGTTTCTAGCAATAAGAAGAATCAACAAGATGTATTACATGCATTAACCAATGCCAACACTCATTAGGGACTACATCCAGAAAACAGAACCAAATATCCCCGTGGGGCTTCTTTACATACATCGACAGACGGTAGACATCGTCTTACCGCATATAAGGCTTCTATAGAAAAAGAAAATAATTAAAACAAAATAGAAGGCCACCTTTCATCATCATCATACGTTATATGCATATGCATATTATCCACGATGGAAACTCGCTCGCCTCAGTTGGTCTCCTCACCCCCCCTCTTTTTCAGACGGTATGTGTATCCACTCTCATGCTGAGATTCACAAGGTCGTAGCTAATCGGAAATGGCAACGTAGTAAATGCGTTTTTTTTTTCGTCATGCGGAGGACGGCGGTGAGTACATACAGCTCATAAGACAAATGATGACAGTGTATTGCACAATTAGGCATCTCTTAAACTTCGTTGATCCACTTCCCCGAAAAAATAACTCTCTTTCCAACACTCCACTCCGGATTTCTCAAGTACTTTCTCAAGCGTTTCTTTCAGTGTACCTTGAATGTCAAAAACTCGGCTCGGTTCTCTGCTGTAGACAAGTTCAGCAGAATAACCTCTCGGATGAGCGGGTAATTCACACTGGGGTATAGTGCCGATTTAATCGAACTATCCTCATTGAAGAATGTTTGCGCAACACCATCGGAGTAGTTTGTCGCGCACAGGATGAGAACCGCGCTGCGATGCCCTGAAGATAAGAGCATGTCGTTGAACTTCTTGCACTCTTCGTCCACCATCTTCTTGTTCACTTTCGTGTTGCGATAGTTTTTTACGGCAAGCCCTACCACCAGTATCGTACGTCGTCCTACTTTGCGCGTCAGCAACATATCCGGCAATGCGAATGTCGTGCGCGTTTCTATATTGAATTGCTAAAAAAATTCCATCACACCGCTAACATCCGTTGCAGCCAACGAAGGCGTCCAATTGCTGTTCATAAAAAAAGCTCAAATCGGTGAATAGCACATCCTCGCAGCCTCCAAATTGTTGGCCGGTTGTAAAGAAACCGGGGAGTGCATCGCATGGACGTTTAGCTTCCTTAAATAGCTCCAGGAGCCGCGCCAAAAAACGCATTTTAAAGACATTCTCGTTATTCGGTTCCACACCAATCACGGCCGCGACATTCTCCAGCAGTTCCTTCAGCGGGTACACCGAGGCCATGACCAAATTTTTAATGTACGTCGGCATGTACACATTTGCGTTATGCACTGTCCCCTCCCAATAGATACCACAACTGCTGGCAATACTGTCGTATGTGGTGTAGTTGCCTCGCTCGTCAAAATCGAGAGCTGTCAGGTTGATGGCGGTTTTGCTGAGAGCATTATTCATGATAGTCTTGAGTGGTTCACGATAGAACCGCAAACGCCAACCAAGTTGTACTCCGTCAATTCTAGTATTCTGGGACACAGGCGTGAGATCTAGTATTCTGGGACGCAGGCATGCGAGATCATTGTAGGAATGACACTTTCGCATAGCTTCGAGAAGTGGTCGCGGCTGGCCGAAAGTTGTCTGGAAAAGATGTGTAGCAGCCTTTCTCACCTGGTCGTCTGTAAGCTTACAGTGTTCTTTGACAGTCTCGGTTTTCGCGTTGTCCACATACGTGTTCTCGATGATCTTTTCAATCGCGTTGATCCGAAGGAGGTTTCGAGTTAGTCGCTTAAAGTTGAAACGGCTATTCTCCAGTTGCACATGACTCAGGAACGAAGCGCGGCCAACAATTATGAAGAACAAATTTCTAACATGAAGCAATTCATACAACACCGAATCGCAGAACGCCATGAACCGATCACTCCTCTCAACGTCATCAAGTTTGGGATTGTCAAAAGGATCGCCGATTTCATCAATTACGACGAATAGCGGGCCCACTTCTTTCGTCAAGCACTCCATCAATTCTGAAGGGTTCTGGTTTACCAATAGCGAATCTTGAGCTAGAGCACGAGGCCTGGCACCACACTCACAATCGAACCAGTGACAAATGCGCTGAATGAACTCCTTCGGTGCCGTCATGTCCTTAAGATTTCGTCATCAAGGAAATTGCCCCGAGCAAACCGAATTGTGATGGTGTGACACTGGCGTAAGGTATTCAAGAAAGGGTCATTTCCTGGCGAACCCTCACTCTCTGTCTTGCAGCTCCAAATGAACTCATTCGCAAACGTTGTTTTTCCGAGGCCAACGACGTTGTCCACAATAGGCATCACCCACTCTTTACCGGAGCCGTTCTGAGCACGGTTGTGGTTGGACTTGAGGATGTTGTAAAGCTGCTGTGTCGCTCGCTCACGGTTCACGAACATCATTCGGTCGTCTCGAAGAGAATAAATCGGATCTTCCTCTTCTTTCCATGACCACTTCGGGCGGTTGTCTTTATATCGCTTCGCAGAAGTCGCATCATCCTTGGCCGCTTTCCTCTTCACTGACAAGCTGATTTCAGGAACCTTCACCAGCACGTGGACCGGACCCTTGCAAGCAGCAATCTCCTTGCGGTCGGCTCGCACTTCTTCGCCTGATAAGCCAATGAGCTCCAGTTCTGCTTCTTCCACAATCAGATCCTATCCACCATCGGTGTCGCAATTGCCGCCCAGTACCTCTTTTTCTGTTAGCCACCTGCGGTCCTTCTTCGCCAGGACGAGCTGTAGGTCCCAGGATTCACATGTGACCCTTGACCTGGGTTCATTTTTAATCGCATCCTTTAAATCCTTCACGAGCTGATCCGGTCTCATGTCGACAGAGAACACACCACTCGAAGCTGCACCAACGACGGCGCACCTGATCTTTATCGTCACAGCTGGGATAGCTGTGGGTCTGTCTGAATTGATGAAGTCCTGCCATCTCCTGTTGTAAAGTGTTTACCTTTCTTTTTGCATGCTCTCAAGACCTGATTTCATAAACATTACCTTCCCACTAAACTGACTCTCCCTATCTTTCGAAATAACGATCTTTTGTGCCTTTCTCGAATTGGCTGCTAGGGTTTGCTCTGAACAGTCGTGCACCTCGCACCTCGTTTTCGGCAGGGTGGACCATATATAAACCCAGATCTAATAATGTCTCAAGGGCAATTACAGCTGCAAACAGTTTCAAATCTCAATATATTATCCCCGACTATTAGTTTATACCGGTGGCTAAAACGAGGTGCACAACTGAATTTTAACGTAAAATTGCGAATGGAGTGCAATACAGTACAGTGTCCTCGTATAAAAATAGAGTGCGATCGATCGAATAGAGTGCGTCGAATACAAAATATAATGGTATGTTTATTGATCATTCTGTAAGGCGCATTGATTACCATATTGGCGCGTTTTAACTGTAAGACAAATAGAGAAAAGAAGAAGTTATACTAGTATACAAAGTGCCTAGATGCGGCTTTTTCACCCAGTCTCACATGTCACATTGCAAGTAGACTTACTCGCAATTCCCACCAAGTAAAACTTATCAGTCTTATTATAGTATTGTGAACACCAGCTCTTTTGTCCTGTCCGATTTACTCGCTCTCAAGCGATTTGCCATTACCAAATGGACGCCTGCCAATTATAGATTAAACAGGTGACTTATCTGCAGCAGATATGTCGAGACTTAAAACGCGCATAAATCCGGAAAGTCGTAGATTTCGTCTCGATAGATAGTCCTACCCCTAGAAGTAAGCCGTATATCCATCTTAATTGTTAGTTTTGATTTTTGCTCTAAAGGTTCATTTTCAAACGATGGATTCATACCAACTTGTTGAACACTATCTAACCTCTTCACTACCAGGAACGATGGTGCAATTGACCCACTCCGCGCTCCACTGGAGGTTGGGCTGCATCAACGACACCTCCAGTGAAAACGAAAACACACCACCGAACATATCACGCAAAGAGCTGGGCACGGGTGTGGGGCTCAGTGACACTGGTACCGCATCGCCTCCGTGGTTGAAGCCGGCACAATCGAAGATCCGGCCCAAGACGGTGGTGAGTTCACCACCAAGCCACGACACACCACCTGCGCAACCGGGATCTCCGGCTGCTATTCGTCGGTGCCCCAGTCCGACTACCTCTTCGCCGGTGCTCCTGGAGACACCGCCACGATCTCCACCACGTCCAAGAGAGCGCAAAGCACATCGGCCACGTCGAGACGAGCGCCGTTCCCGTCGCGAAGCTTCTGCACCATACTCACGCTTGCAGACGCAGCGTCGATCGCACCCGTGCCGTCACTCGCAGACGCACTGTGAGTAGAGTCGCGACGGCTGCCGTGGTTCAACGCGTTCGGCCACTGCTCCACTGCCGAATGACACCTTCGTGCCGGCACGGTGGCCGTGTCGCGCTGCTCACTTGCGCGAGCAGTACAACCCGCTGGTGACCCTCTTCTCCACAGTCCAGCACTTCGGGTGGTGTACGTGCTCCGACCCGTGTCGAGTGGATTCGTGTCGGAACTCGCTAATGCATGCGTTTTGTAACGCAAACTCCTGCCCCTACGGTGGCGCATGCGGTAATGGGCTGACGGAGTCTGACAAAGTGCTTCTGGCGCGGAACCTGCGCACGAACACCTTGGCAGTCATCGCCACCGAGGACATCGATGCCAGCGAGGTGCTGGGTGAGTATCTCGGCGAAATCGAACACGTCAGTGCTGCACGCTCCGAACGACCGCGCAACACTGAGTATCGTCTCGTACTGAACCTGCGACCTGAACGCCCGAGTTGGCCGGTCCGTGCTGCGATCAACGCGGAGAAGATGGGTGCGTTAATGAGATTCGTTAACCACTCATGCGAGCTGGTGGCCAAGTTCGTCGAGGTAGGTAACGGTCGTCGCGTCACCGTTGTCGTGGTGAGCACCAAGTACATCCGCCGCGGCCAAGAGGTCACGGTCGATTATGGTGATGATCTGTGGTTCATCTGCAGATGCCAGTCGGCTCGATGCCGCCATCATGATATTCAAGGTGAGGATGATCCTTGAGAAGCACGGCGAGAAAGAGAGCAAGGTAGTTGTTTGTACAGGTGCATGCGAAAGGAACACACACGTTCAAATACATTGAAGTTCCATGATTTTCGATTTTGACGGATGTTCTGTATTAAAATTCGTCGTGTGTAGCCACAGACCGCAAACTCGACGTGGGTGCTGGCGTGCACCACCTCCTTAGGTGGATTCGAAGTGTTGGCGCGAAGGTTTTACCGCCAAACACCT
Source organism: Phytophthora tentaculata (assembly GCA_033557915.1). Lineage (NCBI taxonomy): Eukaryota > Oomycota > Peronosporomycetes > Peronosporales > Peronosporaceae > Phytophthora > Phytophthora tentaculata. The sequence goes on along the minus strand of JAUCEA010000016.1, from coordinate 5,092,481 downwards.
CGGTATCTTCAACAATACAGCTCTGCGTTGTGCGCGCGCAGTTTTCGCGCGCAACACGTTGAAGTTGCGCGCTAATAACATCTTTTAAAGCTTCAATTTTATATTGGTGGCCTGGATGGCTCTCTCTCATTCTCTGTATCTAGTGCGCTGGCGCCGATGAGAGGCCGACTGCGTCGCTCACTTTACCTTTTGCCACGCGGCAAGCACTTCACCACTCCAAGCACCCTCCACGCACTCCACGCATCCTGCCTGCCCACGTTTCACGTCGTACCTCTTCACTACGCTATTACCCGTATCTAAGGACATGCTAACCTACCTTTCGATGCTGTTATTGCTGTAGATGGTTAGAAACACTGGAACCAGCAACTACTCGATGGCCGACATCGACCGTCTGTTGTTGCTTGTTGAGAAGGCGCTCCCGTTGGGGAAGGACGAGTGGGAGCGTCTCGCGTTATCCTACCACTCGAATCGGCCCCGTGGCGCACCCGAGAGACATTGAGAGCTTGCGACGCAAGTTCAAAGTCTTGTACGACACTAGGAAGCCCACAGGCATGCCGGACATGCCTCCACACATCAAAAAGGCGAAAGAGGTCAAGCAAGCCATCGACGAAAAGGCGAGCGTGATCGAGCTGGACGATGGAGTTGTCGACGACCAGCGCGGCATCGAGCCGGATTTCTGCTTCGAGGTGGACCCTGACGACACTTTCTACGAGGACGACGACGGGGAGGGTTTGCGTGCACACGCTGATGCCGGTGCTGCTGCCTCCGGTTGTTGTCGAGCATCTGCCGGTACCGATGAGTCTGGTGAGACGGAGTCTGCGGTCCCCGGCCGCTCGTCCAACCGAGGGGAGTTCCAAGAGCTTCTTGAAGCCCCGCTGGGCTCCGAAGAGATGGACGAATCTGCTTCGAGCTCATCGCGGCCTGCGACGCCGCGGCCGGCGCCATCTCGAGCGGCTCCGAGCAATCGTCGTTTAGTTTCGGGGGGCCTTCCGCAACCGCGCAAAGCCGTAGTCAACCACGCTGTCAGCGATGCAGCACCCTCGACGAACCAACCCTCGGGTCAGGGGCGCGCGGGCGCGACCCGCGATGAGCTCGAAACGGCGATGTATCCGAAACTCCAGAACTACTCGAATCGCCTCGGTGGATCTGATTTGACAGTTTTTCGTGATACGGTGGGGGCCAAGCGAGCGTCTGAAGATGACAAAGACGTGCTCGATGCTAGCTACGCGAAGGACAAGAGGATCCGCGCCATGAAGACGACCACCGCACTCAAGACGAAGCTTGACGGGATCGAGAAGGCTTCCAACTCAATGGGTAGTCACATTCTTGAAACCCTACTGTTTCTACGCGAAGAAAACGAGCGCAAAGCGGAAATCCGACGCGTGGAGGAGGAGCAGGACCACCGAGACGAGCTCGCGGCACAAGAAGCGCGCCGTCTTGCAGAGAAGGCCGAGTCCGACGAGCGCCGCCGCTCTGAAAGACTCGAAATGGAGGAACGAGCCCGCCGTGACCGCGAAGAGGCCCGGGCTCGCACCCAGGAGCTGGTGATGCTGATTGGTGCGCTCACGAAGAAGACCTAAAGCAAGATCGACAAGCGTGCGGTCGAGTACGAAGATCTGAGGGTCACTCCCACTTAGTAGCGTTGCAATTACCATTAAGCATTCATAATCCACAAGAATTTATTCGCAACCCGGTGAATTTCGTCTTCTCGTGCAGATCATGGCTAAGAATATTGTAATCACTTCGTTATCAACTCGTGCACTCATACAAACGCGTTGTACTACATTATCTTCTTCGTCAGCACTCGTGCAAGTATCAGTACTCGTGCAAGTAGATCAGATCACAGAATACATGTTCATTCATTGAAAACTCAGGCTCCTACTTCATCTCAACCGGCACGTCCATATCTCCTTTGAAGGTCGTCCGGATTTTGCGAGATCCCGACCGTGCGCACACGGTAGTTGGCCTTCGTAAACAGATTGTTGAGTCTGAGCCCACGGAGCTCGGGATCGTAAGGCAAAGGGAAGATGAGACGGCTGTACACCTTTTCAACACTCCCCATCCCCCACTCGGCTACCTGCCGCGCTGACGTGATGGTGTTGTGTATCGTCCGTGCGGCGCTCCTGAGAGACGGTAAGATGCGATCGAGATCACCGTCTTTCAGGGGCGTCAGGATGCGGCCAGCCATCACAGAAGAGCACGGGAATGCAGAGTCGGATACCACGTTCATCTTCGTATCGGGACAGAACTTGGGATCCAATAACTTGGTGCGGAACCCGAGTGACGTGTCCGAGTCGTTCCACGACCCGGGACAGTTGTGTTGACACCAAATGGTGCAGCCGTCTGCTGCAAAACAGAGCGTCCCCGTCACGAAAATGGTATGCAACCAACCGTTGTACATTGCATTTTGCAGGTCGGAGTTGGATGGCTGTTGCACCTGCAGTTAATTAGATATTAGTTTATTAAATCCTTCTTGCAGTAATATAACTTCACACTTGAGAAATATAAAGTTTCTACTTACCCTCAGATTCTTACCATCTATCAAGCCGAACGTATGCTTTAGTAGAGGCTCTCGAGCTTCAACGAGTTTGGCGGCCTCGGCCTGACGAGAAGGAGAGGGCCATGCGATCCTTGCCGGTGCGTATCTCGCCAGCGCCCTGGACAGCGCTTCCTTTGCGCGCCATAGAATTCTCGACAGTGTGCTCGGTGGTGTCCCGAACACCAAGCAAAGGGTACTCTGCTCCATCGAGCCGACGTAGAAGGACAACACGAGGCCCAGAATCTGGTGATGGTACCTTAGCTTAGGCGGCCGGCCGCGAGACGTATGGCGAGGGATGTAGTAGTAGCGGCTGAATCGCCGAAGAAGCTGGTGGAACGCCGACCTGAGCATCATCGAGATAGATAGATGCGTAGTATTAACTGTAAACACGACTGGCATGATCACACCTGTTCATGCTTGTAGTGTTTAAGAAGTTGCCGTCGTTGCCGTACTTGTACAACACCATCCACGCCGAGTGACTCGGCGTGTCAAGGCACTGCGTTGTTATATAGTGTCTGCCCCGCATGACGATCTTCCACGCCTCTTCTACTAGCAACTGGTACACCTCTCGCCGCACCTCGTTCAATGCCTTGCCGTGACTAAAGAAGGCTTCGATCAACACCAGCGCGACGTAAGCTTGGTCGTCCGCCTCGTCGTCCGCCATCACCACGTGTTCGCTTGTGCCAGACGCGCGCGAATTCGGAAGTGAGAAAATTCGAACGTGAGCGTGTCTGGTGCTGTCCGAAAAAAGTGACGGGTACATTCGTTGATTACATCAAATATTTAATTTAAACTACCTGATTTAGGACAATAGCGCTCGGACGCAGAGAGTAGTGGTATAGTATTTGTGGTGGATCATTTTAGCGATATCTCAGCATATATCTTCTTAAACTCCGACATATCTGCTGCAGATAAGTCACCTTTTTAATCTATAATTGGTAGGTGTCCAATGGCGGTCGATTTATATTTAAATCCATTAGTATGCCGGCTGCTACCTGGGCATTCCAATCGAATTACATATTAATCTACCAGCTCTAGCCCGATCGGCCCATCAACGCCTTCAACGGTCGTTATGTGCGCGAGTTCGAAGCTAAATAACCCAGGTGGTTGACTTTTACAGAGATACAGCGATCGGTGTGTTCGATCTAATAAGGGGTAAGAAGAGGGATTTATCACATGTTTGAGCGCTAGCACAAGATATCGCTGAGTGTCAACTACAGCTTCACGCTAGCCAGCAACTGCAAGCCCAGCAGCAGCAGTACACTGAGTCTCGTGTTCAACAAGAACGAGATGAAGCCGAGCTAAGAACCCTGGCGTTGGCTGAGATGATTCGCTCAACTCAAGTAGCCCCGACCGCTACAAAGCAGCGCGTTAATGCACAGCTACAATCTGCAATTGCAGCATCTAACAACGTCGCTCAGACCCACTCGCAATCGCAGCACAAGGTCCCGAAATCCTGAAAGTAATTGAAGAACAAATTAACGCTATTAAGAAGAACACTACAACACAGTTAGGGGAGACAAAAACTACTGCAGACAAAAAAGCCAAGCGACGCCACTACGCAGAAGAAAACGCAGCTCACGAGAAAATTGAGGCGAGGCTATTGCAATCAATTGAAGATTACAAGCAAACGACTGTGCATACTGCTCTATAATAGAGCTTAGGGATGGTTTTGGAATAGTTCAGAACGGTCTAAAACACTTTGGGATAATGGCTAAAATACCGTCCAAAATTCAAAAGTACTCCAAACTATTCGACAGAATATTCCCAAATAAAGGTTTGTACCGATCTCAAGACTATTAGACACTTTTGGACATCCGAAATTCTTCGTAGTGAGGCCCCCCCTGAAAACAACACGGCGCCTGGAAGATACGAGGCGTTCCGTGCGCCAATTGAACCCGGTGAGCCATCTGGTGGATGATGTGCTGACGCTCGACGTGTTTAAGAGCTCAGAGGTGGCGTAGACCAGCGGCGTCGCCTAGTAAGATGCGTTCGGTGCCATTCTATCATTCTACAAGAAGTGCTGAGAGAAATGCGGTAATTGATGCTCAAGGCCGGCGGTGGGGCACGGCGCCAATGCATAGAAGCAGGAGAAGGATGCGGCAACGATGAAGCACATACGGCGGTGGCGGTCTGCGTCCACGACAAGAAGGACGACGATACTTTCAGTGACGCCAAGGCTGCGGTGCAACTGTCAGCATGGAGGAGCCGACTTGCACGATTAACGTTCGCAGGTGAGTTCGATGTTGCTGCTAAGAGATGCGAGGAACATGATGAGCTCATGTTTTGGGGATATAAATCTTAATCAATCTGAAGAATGAAGATAGTAAGCCAGCCATGCAGAAAAGGTATCAAACAAGGTGATGCCTAAATCGAATACTTCTCAGTGTGTTTGTAGTTGATCTTGCATTATTAATATCGTCTTATAATAATATGGCTGTTGAATGCATCGTAAACAAACTCATTTCAGTATCTGATCGACCTTGACTGAATCAAGGGCTCAGCCGTCTTTTAAGCCAAGCATAGGACGCTCTGATCAGATGACCTCCGCCAAATTGGCGCTCATCATCATGTTGCGAAGTTGTGTATAGTCCTGACCGTGTAAATTTCGTGCCTGGGTCCTGCATTGACATATGACAGAGAGCTGTCGTGTCCGAGGTGGGGCTTGCGGAGGAATACGGATTGAACACGAGTACGACACGATTAAGAGACACAAGGTGGCAAGATCGTGCAAGCCTTATCTGTTAACTAATGCGGAGGGCGACGATATTGGCTTGGGACAGTTTCGAGCGGAGACAAACCAGTGGATACTATCGCTTTAGCTGCCATGGATACAAATAACTAAGAAGGCAAGATAATGGACCACTTTCACATTGTGTCCTGTGTGCTACAAACTTTCATCTTCTATCAGAAGAATTGGTATGAATTCGCAGACATACTATAAACGGAAGGCCTAGGTTCAATAGTGTCAATGAAACAATGGAAGCAGCAACAAATAGTCAAACATGAATGGATTTATTATCGCATAAGTCACCAATTGGTTTGATCTTCTGCATCGACACTTTCTGGGTAAGATTGATGTTGTGCAAGGTCAATCTCACCATTGTGAATCGCTCCGTAGTTGATGTAGATAAAGGCAAGCATATCAACCTTTTCAACAGAGAGCCGATTCCTCCGTTTTGAGTGTATGTGATCGAAAATACATCAGACCCGTTCGCTGGCCGCTGACGATGTGGGAATTGCAATCACAATCGCCGCAATTTTCTTCAACAATGGGAACTTCTTTTCACTCATAGCATCCCAGTAGTCCCGAGGGCTAGATTCTGAATACTTCTCCCGTATTGCTTTCCCACCACGTCTCTTCATGCTTTTGAATGCCAGTATTTCCGATGTCAACTTAGGGACACCAGTGGTTGGCGTGAGCAAACCGCAGAGTTGATAATGTACAAGGTTGATCTTCTACTTTGGCATCATCCGAGCCAATAAAATCATCCAGGTCCATGGTTGGATCCAACATGAAAGCGATTCACATCGCATTGATATGAACGTAGTCCCAACGGTTTCTTATCATTTTCTGGAAAAAAAAAACTTGTAGCTCATCAAGCTGGAGTAACTCGACGTTCTCATAACTAACTACCTTCATTGTGCATGTTTTCTCCCTGTGCTGCCGTAATTCCCAGGTCATGATCGGTGGAAACTGCGGTGGATATCAGAGCAGCTGTATCACTTAGTAGCTCGATTCCAGCTTGATCTTGCTGAGTAGTATCTTGCTCTGCTTGAGCACCATTGGAGCCCACCAAAGCAGTCTGCTCCTCTTGCTCAGGTGCGGTCACTCCATACGCTGCGCGATATCGAAGCCATCGAAACCACCGATACACACCCGACACGATCACAGTATGCGATTCTAGCTCTCGAAGAGCAGCAATAATAGGATCGAGTAGTCGGACTGTAGATCTCAGGCCATTCTAGAATCCGATGTCGCAAATCAATTGAATTGTGTAGCTGAGCTTTCTCCGATTTGAAGCCGTCCCCCTATAGCGATCGCGAAACTGCTCATACTCCGGACTTAAAAAAAAATTTCAAGAATTTCCTGGTTGTCCATCACATTTCGTAAGCAGGAAAAAACAGAGTACCAACGTGTCGGTACTGGTAAACCAGATTTCTCACTTTCATGCCAGCTCCACGTACGCTTTGTTGCAGACGCTTGAACTCGTCAAGAAGCGCAAGGTGGTCTCGAACAAAGCGAGTTACGGCTACAGCTCTTGTTCGGATAGCTTGAATGGACGGGAAGCGACAAAGTCTTGCATGAGAAGATTGAGAACGTGAGCGGAGCAGCCGCCACTCACCACGTTGGGCCGTCTGGTCGCGATTTGGCTGGTCGCGCTCCTTACATTTTTTGCGGTGTCAGTGACCACTGATATAACTTCCGCTAGTGTAGTACTTTCAATTTCGAGAATTACCTTCTCAATTTCGCCAGCCAGGAACGACGCCGTGTGCTGCTCCGATCGTGTAGGCCATGATGACCAGAATAGCGACGGCATCCCCGGTGCTACTACCATTAAATTGATAATACTAGCTCCATTGACATCACTCCATCCGCCTGTCACGAGAGAGACGTACACTTGTTTGTTGATCAACTGGATGACGTTCTGCCGCATTTCCTCTCGTACGCGTTTTAGGAGCACCCCACTTAGTTTGTGTCTAGACGGTAGTTTCATTGTTGGTGCCATCATGACAAAGAAAGCTCGAAAAACTTTAGCCTCAACAAGCATGAACGGCAGGGCGTCACGAAGAATACCCGAGACAATGCCATTTTGAAAGCATCCTGACTCAGCACGTTTGGCGGCGTCGGAGAGGGCATCTCAGGTGTTGGAACTGGCGCCGCATCGGAACCTCGGTCGGTCTCAGTGCATTTTAGACGTCTCTAGGTACCCTAGAGCATTGCTTAGGGTTTATAAGGTGCTTTAGCAGATTGCCACCAGGTTTGCCGTTTTTCTTTAAAGCGCCACAATACTTGCAGCGGCCATGCTTCTTCCCTCCTTCTCTCTCGATCTCGCAGTAGTCCCAAATGTCGTCACGTGACCGACCGGGTTTTACTGGCGACGATTGACGCCGGCTAGATAAGGCAGGGGAGCGAGGAGGCCGGAAAGGTGTCGATGGAGTCGGCTGTGGTGAACGGGCCGATGAAGCGCGGAGCAAGCTTGCTTGCACCGAAGTCCGAAACTGGCTGTCGTGACAGGTTCTGTGTAGTTAACAGAACTAATGAACCCTTTTTGAATTCATTTGTGTTACCTCTGCCGACATTGTCTGCATTCAGCTTCTGTCTGTCTACAGAAGCTGCTATCGCGTCCTGGACAAACCGTATGACGGCTTGTCGGCGCTGGACAAAGTCCAGTGATTGCGTGCTGAATGGCTTGCTCAGCACGGCTTCCTTCTCCGCAGCAGGCCCGGTCTGCGCGCTGTCTGTATCCGGCACAGACGTCTTCTTTTTCGTGGTGCCTGTGCCCTGCACAGATACAGTGTCCCTGGTCTTCGCCTCATTCCCGGAACGAGACGCTTGTTTTCGCGTCGTCACCGCTGATAACCACGTCGGTATCACTGTTCTTCTACGGTTGTTTCGACGCAACTGTAGATCCTACCCCACTAAAGGAGGAAGCCACCATTCCGAGCAAGCTCGGAAGGCATGGATGCCGCATGGCATTCACGTAAATCGGTGTATGCCCCGCCGAGGCATGCACCGAGTTGTTGATGGCAAACTCTGCCGTCGGCAAACAGTCGCTCCACTTTTGGAACGAATGTGCGTAGCTCTTCAGCACATCGCTGAGCACGCGATTCACGCGCTCGGTCTGTCCGTCCGTCTGCGGATGATCCGCACTCGACATTGACAGCTGTGTTCCAAGAAGTGTAAACACTTCTTGCTAGAACCACGCTGTAAAGCGTGGATCACAATCCGACACAATGTCGAGCGGCATGCCATGGTGTCGGAACACCATGTCAACAAACAGTCGTGCGGTTTGCACGGCTGTAACCTCAGCCGGTACTGCAGCAAGATGAACCATCTTGCTGAATCGGTCAACAAAGACCACAACGCCAGTCCTCCGCTTGTTGTCTGGCGGAAGACCGAAACCAAAGTCCATAGAATTGAACTGCCAGCACTCCGACGGTGTCGGGAGTGATTGTAATGGAGCCTGCGAGAATGCAGCAGGCTTCACGCGTTGGCACACTTCACAAGCACGTACGTACTTGCGCACCCACTTGTACTGGTGGTTCCAGTAGAAGTCCCTTATGAGAAGAGAGTACGTCTTCTCACGGCCCGGATGCCCTGCCGTAGGGGCATCGTGATACTCGTACATGATCCGCATGCGCAAATCATAGTCATTCGACACGACGACGCGATCCGCATCGTCGTCCACTGCGCTGTATAGCAATAGTCCTTCCTACACTCGATATCGGTGTGCACGAGCTCGCAGAAGTGGCCCCAGCTTCCGACGTTCCGTGTCGGAAGGTGCTGAGACATAGTCCAGCAATCGTTTCGCGTCTGCGTCGCTCGCATACGCGTTCTTCACGTCGTCGATAAATGACGACGACGGAACACTCACTCGTTCGACGCCAATCCGATTGGCGTCGGCTGTCTTGACAGCGTAATCAGGTCGACACGACAACGCGTCGGCCACCACATTCAATATTCCAGGTTTGTACTCAACCTGGAAGTCGTACTCCGCAAAGAATGACAGCCATCCCGCCATACGTTGCGAGATGTGCGGAGACTTCACTGCCGTCCGCAGTGAAGCGTGGTCGGTGTATACCACGAACGGTCTACTCCCCAGTAGATACACTCGGAACTTCGCGAGTGCATAATTCATGACAAGGAGTCCCTTGTCTTGTTCGGGGTAGCTACGCTCAGCTGGCTTCAGCTGACGCGACTGGTAGTAGACCACACGATCACGACCCTCGTGATCGTGTTGCATCAACGCGCATCCGATTCGCAAAATCGGATGCGTCACACACGACGTGGAATGGGCGATCTTGGTGTGCCACTGCCAAGACCGGCGCCTCAGTCAAGCCCTGCTTGACTGTATCGAAGGCCTGCTGACACTCAGCTGTCCAATTCTACTCAGTTTCTTTCTTTAGAAGCCGCGACAGCATAAGCCCTAGCCGTTGACGGAGGTGCTCCTTATGCACCTCAACGTCAGTCTTCCCGTCCACAGCCCGGCTGTGAACGAACTAGTCGTCGAATTAGCTCGCTGCGAAGTCACTAACTGAGCGCAATAGATGCGTCACGCATCTTTTGAAGGTTGGAGGCGTTCTTTAGTCCCTGCGGCATTACGAGCCACTCCCAAAGCATACTGCTCGGAGTGCTCACCGCCGTGAGAGGGATGCCACCTCTCACGCATCAGGATCTGGTAGAACCCGTCGCGCAGATCAAGAGCACTATAGATGGCGCGCTTGGCCATCGAATCGATGATAACATCTTTTCGTGGTATCGGCGTCTGCGCCGGTATCGTCGCATCGTTCAGCTTGTTGTACACATGAACGATGCGCCACCCGTCCTGTGGCTTCTTGACACAGAACGTTGGTGCACTGTGCGGGGACTTTGACTCCCGCACTTGCCATACCTTACGACGACTTTCGAAAAAGTCGTCGATCGCCTCCACTTGATCTCGCGGCAGTGGCCACTGCCGTGTCACACAGTACTTCGTACCCGGCACGAGGTCGATCTCGTGCTGTATGCCCTTGTCCTGCGGAAGTTCCGCAGGAATCTCATCCGGGAGCACATCCTTTTGCTCCAGCAGAACATCGTAGAAGGGACTCGACTTCAGTGAGTCCCCGCTCTGCTCCTCGAAGCGCTGCTTCTTCGTCTTTGCGCTGAGAGTGTTCTTACTCTCAGCGGTACTCGCAGCGTGGAGTTCTCTCAACTCCTCCGCTTCGCTCTTCATCCTTTCGATATCCGAAAGGATGCTTATCTGCTCAATGCGTCCATCGTGCAGGATGCGCCCATCATGCAGGACCTTCGCGAAGCGCATCCAGCTCATGACTGGAAGCGACGTCAACTCCGACGCACTCGTCGGAGGATTCTCCAATGGCATTGACCGGTACTGGAGGCCAGTTCGGGTCCGCGTCAAGACGTTCAACGTCTAGCCGCACGACGTCTTCTCCGATGTCTGCCCGGCAGACATCTCTTGTATTGTCTCGGTCCCGGGTCGAGACTTGCGCAGCTTGCGCCGTCTTTTCTTGTGAAGCCCGGCTTCTCGAGTTTCTCGTCCAGGCCCGGCCTTGGACGGATTTCCGTTGTAACCGTCGGCGGATTCTTTCCGCGGACGCGAATGATCAAGCCCGGATTGATTACATTCTGCTTCGTCGTGCAGCTCGGCTGCACGCGAGCACGCAAGAGTTTTCAGTGCTGTACGTTTGCAACAGCTAGTACTGCTTGCCGCGTCGCCAGCTCCCGGAGCTGACGCGCTATCATCACCTCGACGCCTTACGGCGGAGACCCCTCTCGATGTTGTTATCGAGTTTGTGTCGAAACCCGGAGTCGACACGTCCTTGTCACCTCGACGACTTCGGCGGAGCCATCCGTGATTTTTGAGCCAATCACGGCCGTGTCAACTCCCGGAGCTGACACGCCGACATCACAGCTATTGTTCGCTGGAGTCCCATGTATATATGATTCGTCAGTCCCCGGGGCCGACGCGCCACCGTCACAGACCCCGTCTTGATTTTCTTCTATACTTGATCGATCGACTCCCATAGTTGATAAGATCATTGAAGTAGGAACGTATCTCAAATCTAATTTCTGATTTGAGACAGACTCAACGACTGCCTCAGTCGTTGCGACTTGTGCGTGGGCACCGGAGGCTGCACTGTTGTGGGCAGCCTCGACGGAGTGGTCATATACACTATTGAGTGTATGCGCTACACTGACAGGGCTATCACTCTCTGTCGCGTTGCGTCCGAAGTGTACAATAGTATACTTCTCCCAGTTGATCACTGGATCGTGTCGTGCGAGCCACGGCATTCCCAATACCAAGTAAACTTATCGTCCAGATCCAGGACGATAAGATCCTCTACAAACACCCGGTGATTGTACGAGAAGCGCACGCGTATGACGCGCTTCTCTGTTCTCACGGCGGTACCCGTTGCCAACCGCACCCTCAATACACTTCGAGGTGTTTTGACTTTCTCGAAGTTCAGCTTCGGGAGACTTTCTAGATGAACAAAGTTGTTCGACGCACCTGATTCAACCAAAGCACGAAGAGAGCCTGATCTCTTCGACCTCACCTTCCGCATGACAAGATTTGGCTTGCCATCTTGCTTCTTGCAGCGATAATCCCTCTCGCTGGGGACTGCAGTTCTCAGTGTCGCGAGTCCGTTGTAGACACGCGCGACTGCAACACCAGTAGAGTGCCCCACGCCCTACTGGTTTCGCGCGTTTTTTTAAATTGTTCGCGGTGATGCCAGGCATCACCACGTCGGCCCCTGGCCGAGTGCACAGGCGCTGTGCACTCACGCGCGAAGTGCCCGGTGGTGTCGCATCGGTAACAACGCACTTGTCCCCCGTTACGCTATTGGCGTCCAACAGCAGAAGCGTTCGAAAGGTCCATAGGCTCCGGACCTTCCGCTCTCGTCATCGGACGTGCCATCCTCGGCACGTTCGAATGCAGCTTAGCCTGCTTCAGACTAAACTCCTCTTGCAGCGCAATAGTTATCGCTGCCTCAAGAGTACTTGGGTACTCTCGGAAGAGATAGGTCTTGACGGGCCTATCCTCTAAGCCCTTCATGAAAGTGACGACCTTTGTCGCCTCGTCTATCGGGTTGGTCACGATGTTCGAGACCAGGTACCGTGCGCGTTGGACGTAAGCATGCACGTCATGCTTACCTTGCTGCAGGTCGAGATACTCAGCTCTCGACCGGAACTAATTTTTAGGGTGCTCAAACGCTTGTCTGAGCTCCTCCTTGAACACCACGTACGTGCTAAATCACGTAGGATCAGTGAGCCGGCGTCCATGCGCCCAGCTCCTCGCTCGTCCGCCAAGACATGACATGGCGAATGCAACTTTCGACGGCTCGTCGACGATACGTCGAGCCGTTATGGCAGTCGACTTTGACAAGCCATCGGAGAAGAAGTTCACCCTCTTTTCCCACATAACTGCTCACGTGCAGTTTCAACGACTGCACGCGCGGTGTCGTCCCCGACGACGCCGTGGTAGCAGCAGCAGCATCGCGGTGCTCCTTAACGATGAAAACCAGAGCAACACCGTGTTGCTCTGTCGGCGACAGCGTACGTAGCGTAGTCGCTACTGCTGCCTCTCCAATGACTGTTGACAGTCTTTGGAGAGCTTCCCACTCTGGATCCGACAGGTGGGGACAGTCTGCACGCGCAACATTCGAGCTACTCATGGACGGATTACCGTCCATGGGTTGGCTCTCCACCCCGTGTTCGTATTCCATACGAACTCGTCAGGTAGTCGGTCGGTGGACGTTGGACGGACTACAAAGTGCTACCAGGTGTAATGGGCCTACTGTGTGCCCACTACTACGGCTTACACGTTAGCGCACGTGTATGAGGAAGCGTAACGTGCTTTCACTTAAAATAACAATACTTTCGTCCCCGAAAGTATTGATTTACTTAAATAAGGAAAGCAAAGCCGATTTATTGTAAAATTGAGAACAGTTTATGTGTTTTGTTTGAGTTTTCCTCCTCCAGTGATATTCTAAATGAAAGGTATTCGCCAACGGATGATCGACAGGACCCTGCTGTTCTAATTGGTTGAAGATGTTTACTTTCGACCAATGAAAGCTATAAATGCATGCAGACCTATAGTCGGCCAAATGTACCCATTGGTGTATCGCACGCCAACGTGGACAACCTTCTTCGTATCCAAGTGGCTACATGTAGCCGCTTGCGTGTAACCCCGTTACAAACTCCGTATATTTATGATGAGAAGTACGCAAACACAGTAAGACAGTACCACGATGGCCATGGTCATTTATACCTGTATTGAATTAATAAACAATACAAATGTTACCTGTGTCGTCGCCCTTGCGCTTAAGTACGTCTATTTTAATATGGAATGTCGCACGAACAGTTTGCGGAAACTGATACCTGTCTGAATGGCGGATAGATGCCGGCGATAGGTTTTCTCAGGTCCGTAAGTGTAATAATGTTCCAGACGCTGACACCGAGTTTAAGGTTTACACACGCCCGTGTAGGCGAGAGCACTTTCGATGGCAGTAAATTAGCAGGTGGTACGAGCCGTTTGAGTGGTCCACATTGGGGCACTTAGCAATCAGGTTTTCGATAAAGATCTTTCTAAATAGCTGAACCTGGAGATTATCTTCAACCTTACACTTAGAGGCCTTTGCCCTTGCCCAACTTGCTTATCAGACCATAAATATGTCCCCCCTAAAAATTCGTTTCAAACGCTATTTTTGCGAACGACTTGCGGTCATTATTATTCTTACAGTGGCAACTATCTGTGCATATAGGTGTATTATTTATTTTCTACGGGGTTAAATAGCCACAGGGTACACAAAATTGCGCAGCCCGTCTGCTTCTTGTCGTCATTGAAGTAGATGGAAACGTAGGCGAGCAAATCATTCTTCGGGTTGACTTTGTTACTGGGTGTCCACTTGGTCAGCGTAGACTTGGAAGTGAGAAGACAGGCGTATCCCATTGGTGGCGTATGGAGAAAAATCCATCGCTTTGTGATAAGGTTGTAAGCTGAGCCGCTACTCGAGAGTCAACATCTAAGTTCTTGCTCCACGATGAATGTAGTCTCCAGAAGTAGTCGTAAACTCGAAACAGATCGCATCAGTCTCCTTCATCCTTCGTGATTATCTTGCTGGAGAAAGCAGGAACTTTACGAACAGTGAGTAGATGCGACCAGTCCATCACCGACTATCTACTTGAGCTCTACATACGACCTTTATTCTTGATACCATCCAAGGTTGGAGCTACGGCATCCTCTAATAGTGCCATGGCAGCAAATTTAGCGTGCACAAGAGACTCATACTGGCTGAAGTTGGTGTACCAACGAGTCGGCCCGTTGACTAGATCACGTTGAATGGCGTACTGCACACGTTTAGCGCTGAAATCGGTAACCCCGTGTTGATGCTCTTTGACAAACGAAATCACTTTGGCAGTTTCTTCTATGTAGAGTTTAATGCGTCCAGAGCGCATACGTATTAATCATACTGATCCGACTGAAAAACTGACTTTAAGCGATTGAATGTCGTAATGGCTGCTGTCCACCCGGTATTCCGAGATTTACTCTCTTGTCAGAGCTTCAGATGGCATACTCATTAGATATTGGCTGGAGAGGAATTGTACTCACGTTCGTTTACTCTATAGATACAGCTACGGTAGATAGTGTGTTGGGACACTACGACCGTAGCCTCGTCCGATGGTATCAGCTGTTCCGTGCCGCAGGCAACGTACTTAAAGCAGAGAAGGACGCCAAGGCGCCCTCGCGACGTATGTGCGTATGTATAGGAGTATGTGGAAGCACATCCGTGTTTGACTTTGAGGTGTTACGCTACGAGCTGCGTACACGCTACAAGGGCTCTATCAACGTATCCGACTCGACATTTTGTTGCGCATTACGCTTTGATCTCAATCAAACTCGAAAAGTTCTCACTTAACGGGCAAGGGAAAATGTACCCCGCGAAACGCGCGAGTACCGTGTTCCCTTTTATAGTGGTCCAGCCCAGCTCGTCTTCGTCAACGAAACATCAAAGGACAGAAGGTAATTTGTTTTACGTTATAATATGATTATATTTTTACTAAAAACATTGCTTATGAAGAAGTCTTTTTAATTTACCTGTAGATCTGTACTGCGTCGCTATGGCTGGTCTGCCAGAAAAACACCGGCGCATGCAACTTTACCGTTTAGTCGCGGTAAACGAGTTTCGATCCTTGCTGCTTAAGCGCTGGATTCAGGGTCACGCAAATATGGCGTTTCGTGAAGACTCCCTCGTAGTGCTCAAAGTCGCTATGTACTCATGTACAAGGCAGAAAGAGGAAGTAGGAGACAACTTGAACATCCATTGTGGTTACAAGTCAAACACCTTGCCAATTCAAGAAATGTAGATATCCGTTCCTTCACACTAGCTAGCACTGTTATCAACTATTCATGTGATCGATGTCTACCATGTCACCCACAGGGGCTAGCGTCGTTACCGGGGTAGGTTCTCTAAACGGTGGGCGAAGAATGTAGCCGATGTTCACGTCTATAGCGACTGGAACGTCTGAGATTTTGATACGCATCGAACCGCATTCTGCATTTGCCAGTAGTTGATCTCCTTGCATATCGTTGTCCATTGCTGTTGGGCGTGCATCGATCGGTTGGGGTTGGCGGAATGTCGTATTGTCGGGAACAACCAGCGGCGCCCCATCCGGAAGTCTAGCCTGCGCAGTTGCCACGTAGTTCGTTGTGGCGGCCCCGCCAATATTCCCTGTTCCCGAAGAAGACCTGCAACACGCGGTATCTGCTTATGAACACGAGCCGCTGTTGCCCTTCGTAGTGATGTCGTCACCTCGGTAGGCTTTCGCATGTAAATGTAGAGCTCCAGCACAAATCCGGTTTGGCCACCGGTGCGCAGCCTCCCTTTGTGCCACGCCGTGTCTAGTTGAGCTTGCATGGCGTCGCTCTCACTGCATGGAAGTCCTTCTGGTACGCGTTGTTTGTGGACTTGAAGTAGATAGTGAATTCGAAGCTCCATTGACCCGGTAGCTTGTTAACAAAGTGCTATTCGACCTTGGGGCGAAGAACGCGGTACCTCTCTGCAATCCAGAACACAAACGTAGGAGAAGGAGCCACTTTGTTGAGGCATGAACCGTAAGGATCCCCGTTCTTAATGAGCAATCGGCAGGTTAGAGTATCAGGAAGACGAATTGCTGACACCGTGCCAAATACTGAATTGGCCACACACCGATGCATATCACACCATGCTTGCGCCGAAATGCGGTCGGGATGGCGTCGCTTGTCCTGGTATATCACCAATTGCTGCTCTTGTTTCTTCATGCGCCTCTACCGTCATGCTGCCACCAAGTTATAAGCCTCTGGGAGGAATTGAACCTCCATCATCCGCGTATGGGCTTATCCGTTAAGCTACAGAGGCACTAGTGGGCGGTGGCGACCAGTAGATACGCACAGAGATCGTGAGCAGGTGATGTCAGCCGTCGTCCTCGCTGTCGTTCTCCACGTCCTCCTCTCCCTCTTGACCTCCAGCGTCTTGATTATTGAATGTATTGTTGACGTCGTTCTGATCACCAAATGAAGTGTCTGTCAGTGATTGGATAAAATCTAGATGTGTTGGGTACATTTTATGGGACGCTTCCCATGCCTTTCCAAAGTCAAATTTATTTCCCAAGAACCAGCGCAGCACATGCTACACGCCCTCAAAAAGTCACAAATGCACAATAATTTGAAAACACTGGGCAGATGCTGCGGCTGCGACGCAGGCGCAGGAGATGCATTAACGGTAAAGCACTAAGGGAATGCAGGACGGAGTATCTATTGTGTGTCAGCCTAAACACAGCACTACAAACTATATATCCGCGCTGCAGTAGGGGATTAATAATAAATCATAATTTTTATATTTAGCGGTTAGCGGTTAGCGCCGTTAGCACTCAGGGTGAGCACAGCTTCAACCCCGCTGACCGGGTATTTCAATACCCGGTGGCTACGCCTGATTAATAATAAAAGTACCAGGTACTGTCAATGAGTTATATGGCTTTGACAGTACCGCTTGCTCGCTATTGAAACAAAGTCGTGCTGTGCACGAAGAAGCCTTGAAATTTAAGAAACACGTTATATTTTATAATTTATTCACATAGGGTTTTAAGCTTGATTTTTCACCCCAAAACGACAACCTTCGGGACAGTGAATTTAAGCGTTAAGCGATCTGCATTTGTACTGATACTTTTCAATCTATTGGAAATATAAAAACGGTACTGTCAAAGCTGTATAACTATGTAAGTGGCGGTACCTGGTATTTCTAATAAACCGGCGGATATAGTTTGTAGTGCCGTGTTTCAGTTGACACATATTAAAAGCACAATATATACTCTATCCTGGGTGCCCTTGGAGCTTTAACGCAGCCGCAGCATCTGACCGCTCTTTACAAAAAGTCATGTAGAACTGCTAACTTCCATTAGCGTTGCGGAAAACCACATCAAAATCGAGTTAGCCCCGCGTAGTTTTCTAGAACGGACTAGCATCGAGTGTTGTCAGATACGGAAACGCTTGAAGAATGCCCCGAAATGCATTGCGGATTACTCTTTCCTCATTGAAATCATGTTCCTACTGAATACTGGTACATGTACAGAATATGACTCTTTTATTAAGCGATCAGATTGGCGCGTCCTCTAAACGCACCGCTACGATACTTTATGACGGGAACCGGCCGATTAAGTTTTCATGTTGCTGGACTAACACGGCAGACACTCAAACTCCGCCTTGGCGCCGACTGTGGGCGTTTTATCCAGTTTCATATCGTTAGTATCACGGCCTCAACGAACCGAACCTGAATCGTCGTTCACAAAAAACAGCGAACCTGAAAAAAACCAGAACTGTGGCTCTAAGGTTTTATTGGTTCACTTGTGATTGAACTTCGTTAGAACGAACCAAATCGAACCAGACCAAAAGAGAGTCGTTTTCTTGAGCTATGATTCGCTAAAAAACGATTCTCTGATTCGACCTGAGGCTTTACGAGAGCGCGTTCACCATACTTATCTAGCTACGAAGCACAACCACGGAGCACTTCCATGTGTTGACGATGCACTCTTGACTCTTCTCCGAACCAGAGCGAACAAGCTTCCACTGCCCGTGCTATTGATACCGCGACGGAGGCCGCTGGTAGTGTCTTGTCTTGGCCACTGATACTACAGTAGTACACGCAACATGCCATGTAAAGGCGCACCCACGAGCACAACAGCCCATGCGGCTTATTCAGAAGAGTGAGTTCTGGCCAATGACGCTTCGAGAAAACGAACCAAGACTGTAACTGTTCATGAGCTGATTCATTCATTGTAACAAAAATGGTCATAGAACCAGGTATACCGATATACCAAGTTCATAAACTGGTACTTGAAACGTTCGAACCTGATAAACCGGTTTATCGAGCTCTACACGTCGCAGGTTCGTTGAGGCCGAGATTAATATGCGTTAAATCGATAACTGTAACTTTGCGCGATTAAGGCGTAGTTGATATACTACTATCCACCGTAGGTATCCTTTGCTGTGGTAGCGGGACGGAGTCAGTAAGCAGCACCGGTCACAACCGGGACGGCATTGTGTTTATGCCAATAGTAAGTCCGATTAAAACTCTCCTTTTTGTTTAAATCTGTGATTGAACTCCACTCGCGCAACATCATTGCGCAAATATATTACCGTAGTTAGCTTAAGGGGATGGTTCGAACGACACGCATGAAATTTATAAGCTTATCAGGGATTTCTTAGATCGCATATGATCAAGTTTTGAGACACCTTAGTTTGTATTGAACCTTTTTTTGGATAATTTTCTGAGCTAATAAATTACCTGGTTTTAATTTTAAAAAAATCATACCCCCAGTCTGCCTTCCTTATGGGCGTTCTTAACTGCGGTTGAACGATTGAACTGTAGCACCTGTACAACCTGGTCCGGATGGATCGCGTAATTATTTTTGCGCATAGAAGCAGCATAGGTTGAAAACAGTTGAGCGCTACAACACGCTCCCAGTACACGGGTGTCCGGTTGAACGGGGGGAGCGCCGAGTACTAAGACAAATGATCCTGGCGCTGCCCCCGGGGGCGCCGACAAGTTACAGTAAATGCGCACGCAGTGCAGCTAAGCTACGTGATGTCCCTTTTTCCCTCTTCTATTTTCCCAGAGATGTACCCTTTCGCACCGTACAGTGCCAGGAATCGCTTAGGAGTCGACGCACGCTTCCATGCATGCGCGGTTGCTTCTCCATGAATTTGTGTTCTCGACGAAAACGAAATTTTGTGAAGGAGGTACGTTCGTTCTCATCAGAGAAGTTGAACTGTTGGGCGATAACATGGTTCTGTTTCTGACACATCTGGACCTTGGCTGAATATTCAATCGTTCAACCGCAGTTAAGAACGCCCCTTAGCTCTGAAATAAATTTCAGACAATACATTTGTTTAGATTTATACAATTCAATACCAGGGTAGATTTTAAAGTACCGTACTGGTAATGGTTTATCCGTACAGGTGCAGACCGTTAGCGTTCAAATTCATTGTCCCGAAAATATCCTTGATTATCGTTTATACGAGGGTTAGAAAAGGTAACACTTGGCTTGGACGAGTTTTTATCGTGAGAAAAAGGCAACCTTAACAACACCTATGCGTATCAAATATCTTCGTGCCAAGGGCGTATCTAACCCCTAAATGGGGGCCACTGCCCCCCCCCCCCCCCCCATTTTTTCGCCCAATCCCGACATTTAGGGAAAATTACATTTAGAATGGCAATTTATACTGAGATAGGGAGCACTTTAGTGCTGGCTAGCCAGCCCAACAACAACTATTACGGGGTACCGACAGAAACCGTATTACCGGTATGTAACCGGGTGCTGGCTTGCCAGCCAACAAGGATTATAACAGGGTACCGACATAAACCATACTGCCGGTATGGAATCGGGTGTCAAAAGAAGTTAGTTACCAGAACGCGTAAAACAAGCGACCGACGAGGCTCGCGCATTTAAACTGATGTGCAGTTGCATGACGCCTGACGGACAATTTTTGATCCTGGTGTGGTCGGACTCCACCCTGCCTACCGACGAAAGTGAAGCGTGCTGCAGCCTGAAGGACGGCTCGGTGTTGCCTAGGGGTTGTATCTCTCTTGATACTGGTTGTGCTGGAGTGTTTGTACCCCCTCCCGTGATTGAAGTGAATCCTCCCGATGTATCGCAACGATTACAGCACACTTAGCGCGCTTGTCGATGTCTTAAGGGTCATAGTTTTTTTCTATTGAGCGGAGCGTATCACGTCTTTCTGCCGCCCGCTGGAGTACCAATACTTACGAGTGGTGGATGTAGCAGAAAAGAACTCTTATCTACTGTGTGATGGTTGAAGAATCCAGGGAGGAGAGCTTGCGCGACAGGCAGCAGCGTTTACACGCGGGAGAGTTTACGCCAAAGCCGGCAAAAGAAAAAGACTGTTGTTCGCCGACGGTTGGAGAACGTCGGCAGCCGCGTGTAAAGAGCTGTGTTGATTTACAGATGAAGAGATGAATTTTATGGCTGTTGCCATCAATTTACAAACGACCCACGTGTTGCATGGGCGTACTATTAAGACTGTGCTACTGGCCCGCGTGGATTTGTTTCTGGCGACGAGACCCCAAATGGTGTTAGCGGTGGGCAATCCAGAGACGGTTAAAGCCCATGCTTAGTGATTATCTGAGGCCTGCCGATACAGCAGCCTGTCAAAAAAAAGCTTGAGGCCGAATCGAGCAATATCCGGGCATGTACCACCTGCGGGAGGATGCTTTTGGTTAAGTTTGATAAATTATTGTTTGCCAGTCTGCAGGATATTCGGTACAAGTTTGCGTTGAATTGTTCCGAGCGGCAAGAACTTTTTAGTGGGGTATCTGAGGAGTCAGTGCGTAAGACCGACAGTTTTTTTTACGGCGACGACATCTACTACCTGGTCTACTAATTAGTGCCCGATATGGATCGGATTTCGCTGTGCGAAATATGCAGGGAAGATCGGCGGAAAAGTACGTCTAGTGTTGTAAACGGCCCAAATTATGGCCGCGTTGGGAACTCGCCGACACTCAGCCAGATCGCGTTGGATTGTATCGCTCCTGATTGATGCTTCGGCATGGATATCTCGATCTCGAAAAAAAAAACACAACAGTGAGTATTCGGTATGGTTCATGTAGACGGTCCAAGCACCGCCAGCGTCTTACCTCGTGATGATCATGATTGCATACCGCGAGTTACGTTCATCGGACCAGTAGAGGAGTGGTGTATTCGGCGAAAGCGCTTCCGTAGACTGTATGCAATACCGGCGAATTAGGTGTACTCATGGCTTTAGGTTCTAGGTGAAATGCATAATGTGTATTGATGAGAACATTCGGATAGACTGGAGAGAGGAATGGGTGCGCCAGCTGGGCAACTTCGAAGCGGCGATAGAAGCAAATGTCCAAGTTTCGGATCGGACCAACTGCGTCGATTAGCGTCCTTTGACTCAACCGTCGTTATGTGCAAGCTATACCACCAACGTCCCCACCAAAGAAATAGTCTCCTGTAGCGCTAGTCAATCCCTGACTTCCTATAACAGCTCCAGCCTCGCAGCGGAGGTGGCGACACTCACCAACGTCTCCCACCAGTCGAGACTCGTGTACTTGGTGCACTGCTGAGGGTTGCGAGTATTCCCGCACTTGCTAAGACTGCCTCAACGTCGGAATCGTCGGAATTCGGTACGGAGGATACAGTACGTTTAGTGTAAATCTGATATTATTAGCGACTTATTTTTCCTATCTCAGGCTTCACGAATCCCTAGTAAAGAAAAAATGTCAATATTTTGCTGGACTCTCCATATTTTGTCGGAAAGTCCCTATATTTTCGGATGTGCCGACCGATTATTTTTTAGCCTAGATTTGCCCTGGATCGATTCGAGTGTGGTACAGTACAGTAGGTACAGTATTATGGTCATGAGGCCAGCTGCTGGTTTCATATCATCAACGATTGTGACGGTATCATTGATATTGATCCACAGCACATACAGGACTTCGGTAAGATCACTTGATCCTGATACTGGTACATTACGATATCAATATTAATACCAAAATGATATGGGTGTTTCATCAGCGTATTTAGTTTGATTTAATACTAGCCGAGCGCCGCCGCGTAGCGGCGGTAGGTTAGGTTTATACCTACTTGTGGGGTCCTTTCGCCTCTGCTTCGGTGGGATATTTGCTGAACAGAACGCCTATTTTCAGTGTACCAAACACGTACGTATTGTTAAACTTCTTTAATCCTTAAAGCACGGTACGATAAAAGTAGCGGCTAAGAAATAGGCTTAGTCCTGTTTTGTCGAGGCATTTCCGCCTCCGCTTCGCTTCGGAGGGATGCTTATGTTGTTAACCAGGCAAAATTCACTACTGACGAAAAGCTTAAAAACCAGTCTTTACTGAGCCTTTAACATTGAGTTTGATAGAAACTCATTTCAGTTTTTTTAACTTTTATGCTACGCTGATTTTTTTTATCTCTCAAAACGAACTCTTCATTGTCTTTGTCTATCACTGTATCTGTCTTGAAATGAGGACTAACAGCACTACATATGTGTTTGTACAAATACTACCCAATCTAATTCATTTTATTTATGGTGTCGTTCTCGGTAACCGCCGAGCCGCAAACGTAAGTAGATGACTGTTTGGCTCACACTAAGTATTCCCTTTTACGAACTGTTTCGGTTCGTATGCAGCAAGAAATGTTTTTAAGCTATGACTTCTCAGAACCAAACTCCTTGAAATATTAAATATATCTATCTAGTGCTGATTAAACATTAATGGCATTGAGCGTTAAGTTTTACTGTGGAGAATCAGAGTTGACATTGTTGTTGTTGTTGTTGTTGTTATGTAGTTATTGTTGCTGATGTGTTGCTGCTGTTTTTCATTTTACCACCCTAGTCAACTCCATCCTATGACCCCCTCGTAATGTAGTCTCGCTTTTTATGAAGCTAGTACCAATATCTTTGAGGTTCGCTGCTGAGCGCAATAGTACACGTATTCGCAATGAGCAGTATTTAGAGAATCCGCGTCGCACGTAGTCTCGTTGTTGTTATGTTGTTGCTACTGTTGTTTTTCATTTTACTACCCTAGCTTACGCTATCATACAACGATCCGCCCGTAACGTAGTCTCGTTCTTGCTGTACTAAAACAAAACTTATTTCTAGAGAACAGCAACTCGTTGACAGTAGTGATTGTCACCAAGACTTGTTTTACTGTAATCTTGAAGCTAAAACTAACAACTTTTGTGGATAACATTTCTAGCGCAATGTTGTTCTTACTTGTATTTTTTTTCCGGCTAGCTACTGTAGTACTTCCGTTTGATCGATCAGTGTATTACAACGAAGATGTTCAACCTACCTTTATCGAATACATGTGATTTTTCTTTTAGTTGATTACTGTCAGATCGAGCCACCTAGACGCATGTGTAACTTGACGGTGCATCACTTGGGCTGTAACTATCGAGTACAGGGTACTTGTAATGTAGCATCCCCAACTTCTTATTAAGAAGTTCTTAACATCTTGGTTGTGTGGCTGCGTAGGAAGCGAATATTTATAACACTGTATAGCTCAAATAATTGTTAGCGACGCCGCCTTCGCTTCGCTCGGCAGCAAAATGGATAGCCTCGTGTGCAAATGTGCAAATCACCACATGTGCAATGTCAACCACATCAAATTAGTAATATAAGCCACATAATCGTATTTTAGCTAATCTGAGCCGCTTTCGATCCGCTCGGCAGCCAATGAGAAGGCCCAAAAATCTGACCGTTATGTGTGACGGACAGACAACATACTTCAGTTGATGTTTAAGACTAGCCGGCCGCCGCCGCTTCGCGGCGGAGGTGGCATGGTTTGTTGGAGAGAATTTGCTCGCAGATCGAAGGGATTCGTGGTACCGCGTGCATCGTGTTCATCGCGTGCTTCGAGGTTCCGTGTAAGTTCGTAAATCCAAGTACTTTGTGGTATAACGTGTATCGTGCGCTTCGAGGTTTCGTGTAAGCTTGCGTATCCAAGTGCGTCGTGGTTTTACGTGCTCCGTACACTTTCGTGTTCCGTGGCCTTCCGTGGGCGTCGTCCGCGTCTCCGTCGCTGCGTGTTCTGTCTCGACTCGTGCGTCTCAATAATGCCGTTGGTCTGCGTTATACCATACTATCGTGCTCCGTGGTTCAATGGTATCCGTCCGTACTCCCTTATGGCTACTTGCACTACCGTCGGATCGTTGTCACTTCCGTAGTCCATAGTCCGCATTCGTTTAGTGCCTCCCAAGGTTGCGCGTTCTTCCGTCGTTTCGTGTCGTTGGTATCACGCTTCGTGGCTCGCAAATTTCCCGCCCATGTTCTACCGTGGCCACGTGTGCCCCCGTTATATTGTGCTCCCCTGGTCATCCATGGTCCATGGCATCTTGGCTTAGTCCTTCCCGTGGTTTCGCGTTCTCCCGTGGGGTCGAGTCCTTCCGTGGCTTCGTGTCCTTCCATGGCTCCAGGTCCTTCCTGATTTCGTGTCCATCCGTGCTTCGTGCCATTTCGTGATTCCGTGTCGTTCCGTGTAATGCTTCTATTTTATGTAACTCCTCCAAGTGTGTTTAATGTGTGCCACATTCCATGCTGGTAAGTTCGCACCGTTTTGTAAGGTTCGCACACTAAGTTCGCAAGTACAAAAAATATGGTCAATGAAAACGATTATTTTTTAGCTAATCAGTCATACGATGATTTCGGGGAGGCTTGCTGCGCTGGCGTGGCTTTTAGCGACGACCACGGCGGCTAACGCGCTCCTCGGTGGCGCGTGGTGGTGGGCGTGGTGGGCCCATAGCGGCGGCACTGAGACCGCGCTTCGCTGGCGCAGGGCTTGGGGTGGCTCTGGCGCTGGCGCAACTGGACGGTGCCAGAACGCCTGGCTGTATGGGCCAGAGGCACACGCGATGTACCGGTGGGCACCCACTCGATCCTCGCCCAGTGCGAACACATTTCCGTTATAAGTGATTAAGCGCATGACTGGATTTAACTATTCCCAAATATCCCGTTCCTGCAACCGTTTTGGTGCGCATTAAAGCGATTAGTAAATTATTTCATATTCTGATGAAACCGATCAAAGCGTTTTATATGGGTGTTGGAAGGCACATTTTAAAAGTGATTTCACTACTATATATTTATAATCATATTTTAAACTAAATCAGGGATTCTAATTTATACAAAAATATTAAAATATCAAACTTTGCCGATCCGGTCCCCATCTGATAGACTTCCATCTTTGAAATAAGAGTTGTCGTGTGATTTAGAGTACCGCTATAATAGTTGCTATACAGTGCTTGTGAAACGGCAGTGTCAGTTGTGAATTTGCTAGTATATTTTTGCTTTTACAAGGGGTCATTGTCCAATTGCTGCGTTCAGAGCGCGAACTACGTAGCAAAAGATGGAAAAGGCCCTTATTAGACGCGATGTAAACTGGGAGAAAAAATATTATTACAGTATCGAGAATATCAATATTGCGTCCTCAAGGATCAGTGATCCTGATACACCTAGCTTATCGATATTCTCTGGATTTTATATCCAGAGTATTTACAGAGGTGCGATTCTGCCTAAAAAAAACTATACGCTTATTCTCAACACTAAGAAAAAAGTTGATTTTCAATATTACACACAAACTAAACTGTGTACTTGATGAAACTGTTATATCAGAGGGACGCCAGGAATTTTTAGCCAAAAGTGCCGCTACTCACTTTCAAACTCGATGAAGAGGCTACAGATGTACATAAGGATTTCTGGGATCTATAGAAAATGAGCCAGATGAAACTCTTATAATCTATAGCCGCATGACAATGAAAAAAAGATTGTGAATGTTGCTTGGAGGAAAGAAGGTTAAATAAAGATCGTCATGAATGACACTAAAATTGGTGGGTTATATTAAAACGACACTGCAAACTCTGTGCTGCTTTCTTTACTGTTATTTAATAAAATGCTTGTTGTAGCCTACTGCTCGTAATCGAAATTAGAGGCGACCGTGGCGTTTTTCATTGTTTGTAGCAGAGATGCTGCGGCTGCGAAGCAGGCGCAGAAGATGCGTTGATGCGAGTATTGGGCTAGTTAATAGCATACTTCTCTGGCCCACTCCAAAATGACGATTGGGGTTTTCAGTTATCGTACATAAATGAATAATCTAACTTAATTGGATAAAACTCTACGGTGATTACAATTGTCGCAGAAAGCTAATTTTATGGCTTGCAATGCTAATCACTTATCCCACCGTGCTTCTAGGTCATCTATAGCTCACTAAGAACGAGACCTTGGCCCCAACAGGACTCTTAAACGCGCTAATAGTCAACGTATCTACTCTAGATCATCATCGTCATAATTAATATGGAGCATATCACTCCGCTGTAGACATTCTTCTGCGGATAAAATGCGCCTTCCAAATCGTTAATATTAGGCCTAATATGAGGTCGTTTCTGATTGGCCAATGGAAGCTGGTGGTTTTCGCTAACCCATCGGTATTTTGAGATAAACCTCGCTCTCTGTGCACTCAAATTGTAGCGCTTCCAGCCCGTTTCTGCGTACGCGTGTGCGCACACCGGTAGCTAATTGTCTGATTTACCCACCCTTAAAGTTGGGTGTAATATCGCTAAAAATTGACTGAACTGCGACAAAAAACCTAGCGGTCTACGAAATGCAGCCCGTTTAAACGCAGCGTACTCCCGCTTAACTGGTGCCTAGACAACAACAAAAATATGCTCACGTGCGCTATATCCTGGGCTTTGATATGGTGTGCTTTTCGTTCACCGCCGAGTCCTGGTTGCAAAGTTATCGGTCAAAATGTATAATCGTCATTTTGGAGTGGGCCAGAGAAGTACAGTTTTCGTAGGTCGAATTAGCAATAAACAATGCAACGCTTTCTATTTACTATATTCCTCTCTAACTCAGTTCACTCGTTCTTGTACTATGAAATCCAGAGCTTCCCCGTGCAAGGCACGGCATTAGTCAGGTGATATTGATACAGATATTAGGCCGACAGGTATTAATACCGTATCGAGTATCAATGATTGATATTAACCCCTGGGCCAGCAGCCGCTAAAAGAAAAGTAAATTTGGGATGTCTAAATTTGCCGTTTGGAGCGGTCGAGTAGCAAACTCCGGTAGGCCGGGTTGGAAATTTACTCACAAAACATTACTTGTACAGTAGTCTAAAAGCCACTGCGTCTGGCCGTTCGCTGACGGATAGCGAGAGGAGCGAACCAGCGGTGTGCCTTGATCTCCTGCAGCGAGAGACGCTTCTCCGGAAGCTTCTGCAAAATCTTTTCAAGTGAGAGTGTCAGACTTTTCAAATAGCATGTAAGTGCTGCATTAAAGAACCGAGATCGTACCCGCGTGATCAAGTCTTTCGCCGCCAGCGATACCATTGGAGGCACGTGAAGCTGACCTTCGGTAATGAGCTCAATGGTCTCGTTTTGTCCCTGTTAATTAACAAGCAGGCAATTAGCATATCAACCCGAAACACAATGCGCTACGAAGGTAGTGATAGTGTACCGGTGCTTCAAACGGGGGCTTGCCTACCAGCAGCTCGTACATAATAATTCCGACAGCCCAAATATCGACGGATTCGTCGTATTTCTCGCCCTACGTTCCAAAAAACAGGAAAAGTTAACTCACCCCGTGATAAACACAGTACTCCGAAAAATGCAACAAACCCGAATCATCTCAGGCGACAAGTAGTCCAAGGTGCCACACAGCGTATCACGGCGATTACTACGTAACGTAACAGTTAATCCACGTTTAAACAAGCCATACTATAAAGGCGATAACACTTACGCTGCTGTCACATTAGCAGACGACCAGCCAAAATCGCCAAGTTGGATTGTACCCTACATCATTCCAAAAGCAGTCAGTAAAAAAGAGGGCAAATTACTACTGTACCAGAACAATCATACCTCTTCAGATAGAAGAAGGTTCTCAGGTTTGATATCGCGATGAATCACGTGCTGTTGATGGCACGCCTCAAGTGCACTGCATATAAATACCGAGTTAGTTGGTAATCGCTTTATCATATCAGCAAACGCATCTTTACCTGACAAGCTGGGCGGTGTATAGCATAGCTTGGCGTTCAGGAAATCTATAGGAAATATTCACAGCAGTCCTGTGCTGTTAGTCCCTCTACGCTAAAGCCGAGGGAATGGTGTGAGTATACCTCCGTCCGGGCATGGAGCGCATTTTCTTGTATAGATCACCGCCCCCAGCGTATTTCATTACCAGGTAAACTGAACATGGCACAACGATCGCACACGTAAATACGATACCTAAGACAAGAGATCCTCAGCTGGCATTTACCTCGTGTGGCGTCCTGAAAAGTGGCAAATAGTGGCAGGATATTCTCGTGTCGTATACGCGAGTGAATCTCCACTTCCTTACGTAGTTGATGAGCCACACCGGCAGCCTTAAGCTGCTCCTTCACTAACACTTTCAGCGCCACATACATGCGCGAGTTTTTCTCGCGCGCAAGGTACACTTGACCAAATTTTCCAGTCCCCAGTTCACGACCAATCTCGAAATCACCCAAGCTCCACGCTTTAGGTGGTTGGTTTGGCTGCTCCTGTTCCTCTTCTCGTTGTTGTAGCGTTTGTTGATCCTCGTAGTCCATCATTTCCGTTGGAGCTGCTGGTGGGGTAGTCTGTTCAGCAGTATCCTGTCGCGGTGGTGGTGGAGTTGGTGCGCTGCTCTGAGTTCGAGTTGTACCATAACGAGGCTGAGAAGTCGAAGTGGTTTGGAATCTGCTGGATGCACCTGCACCAGCGTATGCAGGTCTCGCTGACGTTGGTCTTGCTGTAAAACTCGATGTACCTGTCCGAAACCTGTTTGTACCACTTGCTTTCGTTGGTGCTGACGGGATTCTCGACGTTTGGTATCTCCCAGTAGCGCTGCTAGCCGTTTGTCGCGCATACGACGGCACCGATCCAGTCGAAGCAGGCGAGACTGTTCGATGCGCTAACGACGACGCCGTTGGTGCCATTAAGCGACCTACGCAATGTACGACACACACAGCAGAACGTTAGTGTCCGCTATCGAAACCTTACCGCGACTAACATACTTGTGGCAGTCGATCTGTAGCTGGGAGAGGTGCGTTCACGTAGAGCCTGGCGGTTGTGCCCGAAAGATGCTGTTGAAGACGCAGACGAAGGAGTAGCGCGCTGAAATCGTCCGGATGTGGCGGAAGGCGCTGGAGATGCGTCCTTCATGTCGACATCCACAGCTCCTGGCGAGGGTTCGCCTCGCCCAAAGTTGGGGCGCCGATTCTCGTCAGACCGCATGTGCAAAGTGCTGTTTGGCAGGAAATTTACAAAATAAATTCTGGTGTCGTTTGGCTCTTTTAAATTACCGTATTTTAAACTTTTTTTACGACATCCAAGTTTTTTTCTCCTAAACTTGTGAATGTTCGTAGTGTTTTTTTTAAACACAACGTAGCATTCACTTTTTTTCATTTCTATAGCCAATTCAATATATGCTAAAAACGCACCACTTTTGAACCTTGTTGAAGCGCGCTATGAACACCATTCAGAACGGCGGTATGAGCCGCATGCAGGCGGAGCGCATCATCGCTAGCGCCTATTGCACTCCTCTTGCTGGTATTGATGGCGCGAGCGCGAGCGAGGGCGTTGCGCAGGCCGTCTCGAGTGGATCCAAATTGCGTACGTTGACACGGTTGCCGTCTCGCAACTCCACCCCATCATCCAGCGAGTTCTATCTGCAGCGGTCAGGCGTGCAATTCTACGTGGACGACCTATTGCGCCAGCTCCAGGATAAGCGTCCGGACCAACCGGCACATTTCATCGCCAACTACTTCAGCGCAGTCGCCAAAGGATTCAATGTCAAAGGTCGACCGTTCGAGTACATTAACGGTTGTCTGCAAAACCGTGCTGCCTTCCTCGCTCAATTGCAGCGCAGCTACGCAAAGATCGACCATGAAATGGGTGAGCTCGGCAATGTCCATGAATTTCTGTCAGTACTGTTGTTTATCTGAGTGCTGGATTGCTGGATTGCTGCAGTCGTCTCCGTTGGAGACTTCACAGAAATGCTCCTGTGTCAGTGTAGGGACTTGCCAACGCAATTAGTACGGCAAGCGGCATGTCATCTTCCTGAAGGCGAAGATGGCCAGCGACGAGCATCGCTGCAAGTGTTCTTGAAAGCCTTCAGTGCGTGCTTCTTTTTCAATGGTAAGACTGTCTGCATGCTTCTGGATCGGCATTTCTGTTGCCTCAAGTTTTGTGCGACGATGGCAGAGTTCCTGAACAAGACGCACGATATTTATGACGAGAACGCGGCAGCGAAAGACAGCAATACTATCCGATCAGAGAGGTGAAGTATCCTCGATAACAAATAACATTGACAGTGATCTTGAAGCTCAACGCGTGTGTGCATCTGCAGTATCGCTAACTCCGTAGCCGCCGATCGCGTCATCGCCCGACTTCGAGTTGTAGCCCAGCAGAGCACGTAAGTCCCTCACGCCATACTCCGGTACAGTTCTAATGTATCTGACACCTCCAGGTTTAATATTCCGCCTATGATCGAGGTGGAGAAAATCGCCATGAAGAGTTTGGGTTTCAAGGAGGTCAGTTTCCCCATTTCCTTGTGTCTCCATGCACTAACTCATGCAATTACGAATAGCAGTTCTGTCGCTTGTTCTATGAGAGCCCAGTACTTGCCGATTACATTCTAAACCTGCAGCTCGCGTTCCATAAGTTGACCGCCTTGACAAAGTGACTGTACATTTTGCTCGCATTTTAAACTTTACTTGTACAGTAGGTACATGTATTGAAAATTCTTATCTTTTTAAATTTCATGATTGTATCTATAATTTCCATACAAATTTCAATTTGTATTTTACCGGTACAACATGAAAAAGGACAAAAGTACGAACATAAAAGGCCAGTCGTGACAAAGACACAGCTGCGCATCAACTTTTAAAGCTATCGTTTTGCACAGGTTTTCCGGTGTCGCCAGCAGTTCTGAGGGGCTGTGCATCATTTGACATCCGACATCTCTCTGTTCGCTTCATGGGCGTGGACACGGAGGCGCTGGCTCAGCTGGCGGCCACGGGGCTGGCGGGCATCTTCGCAGGCGCGTCCATGTACATCAGTGTGGCGCAGCATCCGGCACTCATGGAGACAGACGCGCTGGCATTCCAGGCTCCATTCTTTCGACGAATGTACTTCTACGCCGCACGAATGCAGGGGCCGGTAGCTGTAGGCAGTGGCCTCAGTGCGCTGCTTGTAGCATGGCTGCAGAAGAAGCGCGGACCACACGCGGGTATGCCGCGCCTCTGGCTTATGAGCGGCTGTCTTATCGGGGGAATCGTGCCGTTTACGGTGCTCAAGATGCTGGCACTGAACGACAAACTCGTAGACTCCAAGCGTTGCGTGCATCGAGGACAGTCATGGATGCAAGAGATGCTGCGGCGATGGGGGAAACTCCACGCGGTGCGTGCAGGGGCGAGTGTGCTGGCGTTCTCCGGGATGTTGATAGCTATGGCTTGCGGTGGAGACCGGACACCGGCCCTCAAGGCGTAAGAAATAGCGCGTGTCCAAGACGATGCAGAGACTACTGATAGGCAGGGAATATGGAACTTATTTTATTGGCTCCGGACGTGTAGATAACCGGAGCTACGGGTCAGTTTGACTAATAAATTGACGCTTGATGAATTATGAGCTGAAGAGACTTGAGTAGCTGCTCACACGTCGCAGATTTTTTATCATGTTGAAAGGCAAGGTACTAGACTGTGTTGGGACTTGAGACTTCTTTCTCAACGCACTTTCCCAAATGCAAGACATTATCTAGCAGTCTCAGTATTAAAAAAGTCGCTGAAGACATAGAGCCAAGAGCTCTAGTGGCAACCGCGACGCCCTTCAGCTCGTTGAGCTCCCCAATTCGTCTCCAAGGAAGGGCTCCAGCTCCGTTCATGGTAAGGTGACGACCTAGTCATCTTCCTTTTACTACAGTTGGTCTCTGTCGGTTGATCAAGGTGTTGACCTTTCTTGGCCTTTTAGAGTATTCTGGACGAGCTCCGGTACTTGAGAGATCTCTTCGTGAAGAACGCTCGTCGTCTACTGCATCTGCTGTCAACAAGCGTCCGCAAAGCTCGTGCCGACATCACCAAGCTACTACAACAGTACTACACTCTCGTGTTCGCAGACGCACCGGCCAGAGTTCACCACGCAATGGTCGATTTTAATCGGTGGCTCGCTCAGGTGCTCGATGAGTCACGCTCCGAAGGAATCGAGTGGGGGCCATCGTACGGTGAGAACCCGTGGCTTGCTCTAGAAGAGCCACAGCCTCAAGATGAACCGCAGATTGAAGCCTTCGCTGCCGACGACGCAAGCACCTTCCGCCTGCTAAGAACAGCCTGTGAGTACTACATGACTCGTTGTGAGAGTCTCCAGCACACCAACGCTGATCTCACCACCCAACTGGACGGATTAAAAGCGAAGCTGAATGAAGCGCTTGGCCGTGCGTTTGAAACTCAGCAGACATTGGAGCGGGAGCGGGAAGTTTCGAGGCTGCAAGCTGAGCGAATTGTGATGGGAGTGCAGATCGGCGATCACCTCTCGCGACAGAATGCACACGGCCAGCGCCCGACGAGTTTGCATCTGCAGATTACAGACGCCTTCCGAATGTTGGACGCCATCAGCGGTGTCCCTGTCGAAGGCACTGAAACCGAGTCGACTGCGGTGAGTGAAGGAGAGGGCGAAGAAGGCCAAACCAATGAACTTGGAAGCACCGAACATGATGAAGCAGCATCTGAAGAGGAAGACGAAAGCATAGTACCGAAAAGTCAAGAGGTGGCGCAGTTTTCGGTGGTTCAAGCGCTTGTGGATGCTGTGGATCATTCGGTCGCTAAGTCCGATAATCAGCAGCTTACTGAGTTGCGTGCGAGTGAAGAAACGAGCGGTAGCTGGTACCAACATACACTGCGGCAGTTCAAAGAAAAGCATGAGCAACGTCAGCTTTTGAGTGTAGAGCACAAGGACGCGTCATCTTCTGATGCTCAGGAGTTCGAGCAGCTCGTTTCCATGCGCGATCCTGCTGAAGACGGCGAAGACTCGACGTGGTACCGTCGAGCTCTGCAACATCTCAAGGACGAACGCAGACGCCGTGTGAGTCTCCGTGACCGCGAATCCCTTTCTTCCACCATTTCTATCGTCGACTAGCTGCCCAAAACCAAGTCGAGATAGTCCTCGATATTCATGATTCCAGATCTAAGCCAACCAGACGTACTGCTGCTCTATGAGTGTAAGTTTTCCTGGTTATTCAAGTAACAAGAGCCTCGATCTATAGGAGAAGTATAGCAGAATATAACTTCCCTCTTTACCACATTTAATCCCAGATGATCATTTCATGCAAACGCTTTTCGAGATCTTCGTTACGTTTGCCGAGTTCCACAATATCATCCCGAGCATTCCGTAAGAGATACACTGCATAGTCGTATCTCTCCTGCATTTCTTCTTGTTCCTGTATAAAGTCATTCTTAAGCGCTTCAACCATCTGCGAAAGCTTCACTTTGGTCGTATGTTTCCACTCGGCATGTTCCAGTTGCATCTGATGCATTTGCTGCTGAAGTTCCAGCGCTTTAGTGCGTTGTGTCTCCACTTCTTCAGCCAGTTTCTTCTCCTTGTCTGCGGTGGCTTCCAATGCGAGTTTCAGTCGCTGTTTATCGTTGTCAGCCTCTAGTTGAAAGCGTTGGCGCTCCTCGTCCAGTGCAGACTGCAGATATGCCGCACGTTCTCGCTTCATCTTCTCGCGTTCATCGTCTTGAATAGCTTTACGCAGCTTATCGTCTTCTTCCAATAAAGCGCTTTTTGCAGCCACCTCGGCCTCTTCCTCGACCAATTTCTCTTCACAGACCTTCAGTTCCTCCTTAAGACGCGACAATTCATCACGATCAGTGATTAACAGCGACTTGCGCGACTCGATCTGCTCCATTAAGTGCTGTTTCTCACGTGGAGTCTCCGTCTTCATCTGCTGGAAAGCTTGCACGCCTTGCTGTAACTTGCTCTTGTTATCCACGTAACTTTGCTTGCGTACACGCATTTCTCTGGAGAGCTGCACCTTCTTCTGTTGCAGAGCTTTGATCTTCTTCATAATGTCCATCTTCTCTTGTTTAACCGTCTGCATGAAGCCGAGGATCTTCTTCTCATTGGCCAGAGAGTTCTCTCTCTCCTGTTCGTACATCTCCGTGAGTCTTTGTTTCTCTTCCCACGACTGTTGTTTAGCACGCTCTAAGTTCGCTATCGTCTCCTCCATCTGCCCCATCATCTCCGGGTTGCCGCTCGAAGCCGACGTCGGACGTGCCACCATTTGTCGTAACTTCTCGATTTCTTCTCGTAGCTCTCGGATGATCTTCTCGTTGATATCTTCGTTCTTCTTGGTCGCGTTCTTGATGGACTTGGCTCGGTTTGCGTACACTAAAGTACCCAAACTCTCTTCGAAGTTGTAATCTGCTGGCGAGATGGCTGCGATCATAACAGTGAGCGAGTTACCGCCCAAAGACTCTTGTAGCAATCGCGTAAGTTTCGAGTCTCGGTACGGAATATGTGCCTTGCCTTTGCGTGTTTTATCGGAAGACGCCAACATATTGATGACGTTGCCTAATGCACTTAAACTCTTGTTAATGGCCGCTCCTTCTTTGAGTCGATCACCAGTTGCACCGGTCTTGGAGGCACGTTCGGAGCCTGCGAGGTCCACTAAGTTGATCTTGGCGTTCATACACGTCTCCTTACGTACACCAGCCATCACTTGTGAGCGTTTGGAAGATATTTTGATAGTAAAGCAGCTGTGAGAGCGAGAACTGCGCTCGTTCATCTGAGTGGCAGCCACTTGCCGCACTTTGTTGCCTTGCTCCAGTAGCCGAATCACATCTGCTGGGTCACGTACGATTAATTCTGCTAATTGCTCTACGTAGATGCCCATATCGGGGTGTTCACGGATTTTGAGCACTTTATCTGACGGGTTGAGCAGATCTTTAATAACTTCGTTATAAATTTCCAAGAACGACACAGTGACAAGATATTTTACGGCTCCTTCATCGTCACTATTGACATTCTCTGCGTCGCTTGCGTTGATTCTGGCAAAGAGATCTCCGTTCATAAGCGGCACAATGCCATGGTCGTCTCCACTTCCCATCATTGTGTGAGTTTTGCCAGATCCGGTCTGGCCGTACGCGAAGATAGTTCCATTGTAGCCTTGAAGAGCCTGGTCTACCAACGGCTTGGCAATGTCCTCGTACACTTGAGCTTGAGTACTCTCGGTGTAGTAGGCGAAGTCGAAACGATATTGTTTCTTTTCGGAAGCATCCGAACTCTCAGCGGCAGGTGAGCTGGAAGCTGAAGCTTGTGCATCAGCAGTCGGGTAAATTACCACCGTCGTGCCGTCCAGTACTTGGACGATCCCGCGTGCACCCATCTGCGTCTCGCGGGAACTCATGGGGCGACATCGCACGGCCACCTTCACGTTCACGTCCGTTGACATGGCTACACTCAATGATCTCGATTTTTTAAATTGTAAAATACGATTAACTTTTTTGTCCCAAAATTAAAAAAATTGGGCATCAAGTGCGCCAAAAAAAGGGATTTTTTTATTATACAAATTGTCAGAAAAAGGTTCTGAAACATCCATCGAGAATCTGTCATTCATTCAGATTTATCCAGTTTGCGGTTGATGGTTTCGTTTTCGATCATTTCAGAATTTACAAGTGTCGGCGGCAAAATGGTGGAAGCGAGTCTGTTCTGCGCGATTATTGGGATCGAATTTGTGTTTCCTGTTTATATCGTCGCGAGCGAGACAGTGGGGCATTTGAAGATTGCGATCAAGAAGCAAAGGGAAGGTGCCTTGGATGGCATCGACGCAACCAGGTTACAGCTGTTCCTGGCCTGGGATGACTGTACGCGGTTAAGCGCTGACTCCTATGAAGTAGATCAGCTGAGGCAGGGGAAGACGACGGGAGTCATCGACGCTCTAACGCAGAAAAGCAAGGAACTAGTTGAGTTGGATGACCTTGAAAAAGTGTTGGGGGACAAGGACTCTTTGACGCGTGGCCATGTCCACCTGCTTGTAAAGATAGCACCACAAACCAAGCTCAAACGACAGAGGGAGGAAGACGGCGGGGAACTGAGTACCGGTACGGAGCCGAGTACTAAGCGGTTGAATCGTCAAGGACCAACAATTATGGAGCTATTGAAGAGATGCAACAGGACCGGTTATTTACCAACCAACGGCGATTTTTTGAAGTTGTTCGAGTGGAGTAATCGCGATTGCGGGGAGGTGAAGGACATTAAAGCGATCGGAGAGATCGTGGACTTTACGGGTCACAAGTTTTACGTGCGGAAGGAGATTCTGTGCGTATTGGAGATTTCCAAGGACTTTCTGAAAGATAAGCTCGATACGGGTGCGAACGTAGATCTTGACAATACGTGTGTGAAACAAAAGCGCGACAGGCAGTTCATCTTCACGGGTAGTCCAGGAACTGGCAAGAGCACCATATTGGCTTTGATTTGCTTTTACTTGGGGATTGTAATGAAGGTACCAGTTGTGTGGTACCGTTGTGTCAATGGGGGGGACGTAGAACCAGTTACAACTTTGTTTCTCAATGGTAAATATTACCAGTGGCTCGGCGAAGTTGGCGAACTTGGTGAGATATATGAATATTTCTGCAAGCCAGGCAACGGAATCGACAGGGACAAGTGCTGGTTTTGCCTCGACGGTTTGAGTCAGCGCGAAATCAACCTGAGGGGCTATCAGAATTATTTCACCCTATTGGCAACTGCACAATTTAATCCGAAGGGAAAAGGCGGCATTAAACAGGTCACCTGTTTATTGCCTTACTGGAAACAAATTGACTTGGAGAATGCGGCTATTACGCTAGGGATAAAAGACGAGATCGATGTCACCAAGCAGTATTTTGTGGCTGGCGGGAATATTCGTCATTTCTTGCTGCCGATAGAAGATGCTGAAGTTAGTGTTTCAAGAGATACGAGTCGTCTCACTAGTGAGAGCGCCAACGCACTGCTCGGTAGATTGGATGGGTGTACTTCGGGCATTCGAATGATGGGAGTTGTAGATGCAGCGGATGCGGCGCAGTATATTTTACCAACCTCCTGGAGATCATGCGTCAGTTCGATAATGGCGCTGGATCACTTGAGTGGTAAGGTCCAACCGGGTTTCTTTGGAAAGCTCGCCGTGGTTGCTAAATCGCTGAACGATCGTCCTCTTCAGAGTATTGCGCTTGAATATTTTTTTCACGCACTGCTTCGACGCCAAGATTTTGTCCAGATTTCATACATGGAGTATGACAACGTGTGTTGGACGCCTAAGGTGGATGATAAAGCCATCATGATGCAGGAAACGGGTACGATATCGTTTGGACGATCCGTGGATTCACTTGACTCAAATAACGTTAAGCGCGAAGGTAAAACGATGGCCGAATTCGAAGCGATGATGAAGCGGTGGGCTGCAAGCCCTAACGAGATGGACTTCTGGGTTCCCGTGTCCAGCGTGTGCGAGACAATTGACGCAGTGGCTAACTGGGAGTTTGTAAATGGTCAAAAACGTGTGGAGCGTTTTTGCTTCTTGCAGGTGACGAAGGCCACTCGTCACGTGTGCAAGGAAGAGGTTCTCTGGAAGCTGGCGAAACCATTCTTCGATGCGAACAAGCAGGTGTGTTATGTGGCACTCTTGTTTGACGATGACGTTACCGGCGAGAGAGCGGAGCAGAAAAAATGGATGTTCCGATTGGATCCGGTGAAGATTAAGACTTTTGACGGCCAGAATTTAATCCCGCTGTATGTCGCGACGTACTAGCTGCAGGAAGGGGTGGAGATAGACTAACTGATTGAGCTACTAATTTGTGTCTATCGGCAAGGCCCATGAGGCGCAGCCAGTAGAAAATGTCGTCAGTCCTTTATGGAATAAAAAAACTGAACACATATTACGGCGTGGGTCGTTTGATTCTTGCCGAATATACTGCTAAAAGCTGCTTATCTTGCTCGTTGTCCGAAGATAAGCAGGATATCTAGTCGTTCTTGGGTGTGACTTTGGAGTGACCACCCTGGTCATGCGTCTGCGAAGCATCTGAACCAGCAGGCGTCGTGGGCTTGAACATGACGCCGTTGAAAGGCAGGAACGGCGCGATCTTCTCATGGAACTGCCACCTCAAGCGGTCCACAACCCCCTCCACCGAGTCCAGTGCCGGACGCACGTCCAAATAGACAGAGAGTGGCTTGCCGGGCGTCGCAGCACCCGAGTAAAAGTCGATGACATAACGCACTTCCTTACCATCACGGTCCACGATCCAGTCGTGACGGTCAAACGGCAGCACGGACCAGCCCAACAGATTCATCATCTTGGCCTTGGGACTGTACTCAGTCGGTTTGCCCATGAACTTCTTGAGCTTGACGGGCTCCTTCGACCTGCACGTATATATGACGAATTAGTGAAAGCTAACTCCTAATTAAGACTAAGCCAGCCACTACGCACGGGTGGAAGCTTTCCCACTTGAGCACCTCACGCCAGCTCTGCTCATTGACCGTATTGTGGATGGCTACAATGGTCTTCATCTGCTGCGCCTCAGGTGCCCAGCCCTTGCGCTTCATGGCCTTGAAATACATGTCCTCGCTCGGATACTCCCATTTATCCTCCGTTCCTGTCTGGTGCTCTGGCGTAAAGTCGCTCTTAGGGATCGAAGACACTGCGCGGTCTTTTGATAAGTGGGTGGGAGCATCTGCAGATCCGCGTACGGTGAAGCCCGCGGCGTGATTGGCGGCGCGCATCATCTCAGCGCTGAGGCCGATATCTGCTTCATTGCCGCTGCTCTTCGTGTGGTCCACGGGACAGCCTTGAGCCTTGGCTGCGTCACTTTTGCTATGGTCTACGAGGCATCCTTGCGCCTTCGCAGGTGTCTTGTGCGGAGGGTGCGGGCAGGCCGCGGCTGCAGAGTTCACTTCTGCTGTCATTCTGGCGAAGTGATGGCCGCAAGATGATGGATAAACCGGTTTCGTAGATTCGCTGTAGCTTGCAGTTTTTTCTTACACTAATATGTTTTAGATAACTTCTGTAAAAAACGCAATTCTATAGCTTCGGTAAGCTACTTTAACAATAAATTACCAACGAATCAAAAATGTAGCCATGTTATTAGAGAATTTATTGCTTGTCGGCCTTGTTGTCTGTCTTGTGCTTCTTGTTGTTCTTATTGTGCTGTTGCTCTTGACGTTTTGCCTTGCGGGCGAGCACTTTGTCATCGAAGCCGCGCTCAGTCAGCTTCATTTTGGCGATACGCGTGGCGGTGGTCACGTCGTTGAGCAGCTTGAGCACCTTCTTCTCCGGAGCTACGGTCTCGTAGTTGTCCATCTTCTTACCCACCTTGGCCTCGATGTTCTGCAGCAGCTCAATGTCGTGCTGTGTCACGAGAGAGATGGCTCGACCACTACGGCCAGCACGGGCCGTACGACCCACACGGTGAATGTAGTCATCGGCATCACGTGGTAGATCAAAGTTGAGCACCACGTCCACCTCCGGGATGTCCAGACCTCGACTGGCGACGTCCGTACTGATGAGAATATGGCTAAGACCGCTCTTAAACTTACCCAGCGCAGCCAGACGTCGGTTCTGTGACATCATCGAGTGCAGCGTCACGCATTTAGTGCCCAATTCGTTGCCGATCTCGCCCACTAGTTCGCAC
Organism: Phytophthora tentaculata; assembly: GCA_033557915.1. NCBI lineage: Eukaryota > Oomycota > Peronosporomycetes > Peronosporales > Peronosporaceae > Phytophthora > Phytophthora tentaculata. Next base: position 5,052,499 of record JAUCEA010000016.1, on the reverse strand, counting down.
ATCTTGCAAGTGGATACAAAGATCATCATGGAGCGTAGCTGACGCTTAGAGGTGGCGCTTTCAAGCAACTTCTCCAGATCTTGACCCTTTTTGCGGCCTTCGGTTAATTTGCGACTCTTCTCCTCCTCCTCGTCTTCATCAGTGGGGTCCAGCATCTTCATCAAGTACATGAGGTACGTCATCTTGACCTGCGCCGGGATGAATAAATAAAACTGCTTCAGTGTGGCTACAGTCTTAACGCTGGGCGTCGCATCGAAGCGGAATGCGTCGTCTGAGAGCGCCGTCTGCTCCAGTCTGTCCAGATTCGCAGTCATTGTAGCGGAGAACAGCAGCGTCTGTCGCTTAGTCGGTAGTTTATCGAAGATGAAGCTCAGATCCTTAGCGAAGGACACGTCCAGCAGTCGATCAGCTTCGTCCAGCACCACATACTTGACTAGCGAGATATTAGGCGGCTCCACACGCAGTAGATGGTCGCGGAACCGACCTGGCGTGGCCACAATAATGTGTGGACGCTGCTGCAGCGTTAGCGACTGCTTGAGCATGTCCGCGCCACCGACGATCACGGCACAGCGCACAGCCATTGCACTTCCGAAGGCATTGAACTGGTCTGCGATCTGGAAGGCCAGCTCTCGTGTGGGTGTTAGGACGAGAGCGTACGGGCCGTACGGGTCTTTGCTGAGCGTGTGCAGAATGGGCAACGCAAAGGCCGCTGTTTTGCCGCTACCAGTCTGCGCACAGCCGATAACGTCGCGCCCAGCGAGAATGGGAGGGATGCAGTGAGCCTGGACAGGCGTGGGGTGGCGGATGCCTAGCAATTCGCAGCGTTTCACCAGCCACGGGTCCACGCCCAAGTTTAGAAACGAGATGAGCACGTTGGATGCGTTCTCTACCTGCACTTTATCGCTCTTGGCGATTGCTGCAACGTCGGGATCTGAGTCGGAGGATATGGCAGGCTTCGACTCCTCACTCGGCAGTTTAGGCGCAGAAGCGCGGCGACGCTTGCCGAACAGGACGCTCATGCCAATGAACGAATGACGTACTGTACGTCTGGGCCAGTCAAAAGGCAATCCCCAAGTGACTGACATAACGTCATTATCTCGAGGAATACAATGCTAACGCAACGTAGCGAACAGGCTCTTATTGTAGGATACTAAGTACAGACAATCCTCTTTGGAGTGATATCCCAAATAGTGATACCCTCTAGGTTGAAGAGGTCTCCCGCTGACCGTCAGCATACAAGCCCAAGTCAAAATTACCTCCAACCTCCAGATTGTACTTAGTGATACAAAAGCGACGATTATCACTATATGGAGGATCTTAACTATAGAAAATGTTATATTGGTAAACAATGTCCGAATAAGTACCAGCAACGGCATTTGCTTCTTTCGGCCCTGCATGCGACACAATTCCTCGCGAAACACCCTGTGCAGAGTATGAAGACCGCTCATTACTCGGTACGGCACACTGATGGTGTCAGCGTGAAGAAAGAACATTGCCATTGGCTTTGCAGGTCTTCGTGATCCATCTCGGCCTGCTACGGGTGGGTGGTTTTGCAGGAGAGGGCATCCTGCAAGGAAGAGCGAGTTTTTTGGTCTTGTTTTGTGGAAGTTCATTTGCGCTTGGAGCGCTAACCGCGCTAGGAGCTTTTAGTGACCTGAACCGCGGTGTCAACTCCAATACTTGTACATCAGTGTAGCCATAAAAGCGATGGTACCCTTGTAATGGTACAGCTCTGGATACTGATTCCTCCGGATAGTGATAAAAAGTGGCTTCCCACGGTATCACTACAAAGAGGATCGTCTGTAAGTCCTTTTGGTCCGGAGACCCGAACCCTATCCAAAGAGCTACAGCAGCTTGAACCAATAGCGAGAGTGTGATTGAGGGCTACGTCGAAAACTTTCGATTTTTATCCAGTCACGTAAAAGTAAGGCTAGGTTAGCAATTTGCCAGCTTATTTCAGGAACTCTCCGGATTTTCGTGGGCGCTCAAAATAAGTCAGTATAGATAACCCCATACAAACCATCTCCTACCATAAGAGCGTCCTATGCCGGAAGCAAGGTCTGGAAGGAGTTTCTCCATTTAAATAGAAAAGGAGCTCGACGAGAGCGTGTGTAGTCGGATCGCTAAGCGCCTAGGTTCGATGCGGAGGGCACCACGAGGCCTCGACACCCCTGCAGGGACAGCCACACGGACAAGAAAAAGTAGCAGAAAAACTGTGGATGAATTTCTTTCTAGTACAGGGTTATCAAAAGAAGCTTTAGACAACATGCACAAAGCGCTAGATGCCGAAGCTAGTTTACCAACTCGGAACTTTTACTCCTTGCTGACAGCTTTCTCTATATATCTGCAGACCAAAATGAGTGGTCGAACCCGTGCTGCAGACGGTTTGCTGGCCAAGGCAACCGCCCTCGGCTGCTTCTCTCAAACGCTCAACCTTCTACGTGAACGCTATCCTTTTTCGCTGTCTGATTCCAAGCGCATCGCTAAAATTCGAGACAACAGGGGAAGCGATCGAAGAGCGAAATTTGCGCGCTAATATTAAGAAAAACGATGCTCCAGGTTGTACTGTTACCGACCTATGCGTGCTGGTGGAGTACCTGATAGTGCATGCGGATATCGCTACAGGCCTAAAATCAGTTCATGATGCTGTGTTACTAACTATGATGTGGCATACTTGTGGGAGAGCTATCGACACGTGCTTTGCGCGGAAGCATCAGCTCGCCATTGCTGCATCGGGGGAGCTGTTCCTCAACATTGCAAGAAATAAAACATCTGTGGTACAGGGCGTCTCGATTTACAACGCACCTGAAAGATGGCAGCAGTGTATGGTGCATGCGTTGGGCGTGCTATTCGTGTGCTACGATGAGCCATCCGAGTATCTTTTTCCTCTTGTGCCACGCTACACTGAGCCTGATCTTCCTGGAGGTCAAACGTATACTCAGGAAGAGGCCGTTATATATTGGGAGAGTTTGGATGTGGACAGTGACACTGACGAGAGACCAGCTGCCAAACGCGAGCGAAAGCGTCCAAACGTAGCGAGTTATATTACCGAGGTTATTCGCGACACAGTGAAGGCGATGCCGTCCAGTACAAGCCGATCTATTACCCCAAACACGACCAGCCACTCGTTGCGGAGAGGCTCTGCAGCGTACGCCAATGCCTCACCCAAGCTGGCGATCCAGTGAATTTCCACCCGGGGTGCGTAGTTGAGTCTCTCACGAAAGCGTTCGCCAATATCGGAACCATAACACGTGAGGACCAAAGCGTAGCAAAAGTTCATGCCGGTTATTCTTCACCGGACTTACCTGTCCAACCCCCAACAATCGAAGACCTGAAGCAACGTTTGTCCTTGACTGAGTTTGGCCAGCTCGTGACACTACGCGACAAGCAATTCTGACGCGTCTTGGGCTCTCCTAACACACGGGTTAATATTGATAGAGAAGTCGTCAATGTCGCGTTTGCTGCGCTGCTCATGTATTTAAAAAGCGTATTAGAAGTTTCTTCAAACGGCAGCACAAATACGCTTTACCTTTACGAGCTCGATCGAGGTGTAAGCGCCACAATGCACGCCTCAGCTGCAGTATTTCTATCGCAACCTGCTCCAGTGGGGGTTGCATCTCACCGAACGCTGGCGCTCCACGAACCACACTCAAATCTCCGGCGCAGTTAGCGGAGGCGACACAGCCCTTGCTTCAAGTCTGGGAAGCATATTGCGCCAACTGACGAGTATTAGCGACAGGCTTGGTCGCGTGAGGATGCGCTGACCGCCTCATCCATTTCGCGTAGCCACCACGCGCAGAAGGAGACCACGTCCGGATCGGTACTCCAGACGCCGCCACCCATTGTAGCTCCAGCGCCTGCCATATCGACGACGCTTGCCGGCAGCTTTCTGAACTGGTACACAAACAGCATCTGGGAGACAGTTAAAGGCAAGAAAGAGCAAAATCGTCGGGCAGATGCAAAAGCAGCCATCAACATCATGTTTGTACTTTACCAGCAACCGTGTAAGATCCAGGAGAAGCCGCTACATATCAACGAAGACGCGTACCAAACTTGGAAGCATGCCATCTGGACCTTGGGGGTAGCGATGGACAAAGCAGCGAACGATCGACTCCATGCCTTCGACAACAAGAAGTCTACAGCAAAGGCAACTTCGCTAACGAAACGATGGCGCACTCTGAGGCGTCTCATCCAGACGCATGTCGCATCACTTGGAGCTCAGTCCCTTGCGCGGAAGCGAAGCGGCCAAATCGTCGACAAATGTACCCCAGTCAAACACCAGTGGATGGAATCCGAGCTTGCATGATCCAAAAGCTTCAGAAACCTACTTGCAACAGGTAATACAATGAATAGCAACACAGAGTTGACGAAGCCAGCAGCACGGAATCGAACCGGCATCCGGAGACACAGTCTCCAGCTTTCCCATAAAGCTACACCGGTAGAAGGAGAGAGCAGGGGAGCAGGACGTACCGTCATACACAGGCTTGGCTTGTGGGGTTGGAGCTGGAAATCGAGAACTGACGGGATAATCGATCTGTCGCACGTTCCGTCACAAAAACTAGTGGTCCATGCGTAGTTCGCTTTTCAATTGGTTAGAATGCATCTGTCCGGAATAAATAAGTACCATTTGATTGGCTCATTTTATCTGTACCCATACCAGACAACACCGTATGTCAGGGTCCGGAATTCGTCCGGAATCGGCCAATTACTGGGGATTGATCCAAAACTTTAATGTCATTTAATGACCCTGGGCTACCGAAGTGGCAGTGCCAAATCCAGAACTGCAAATCGACCCAGGCTTCTAAGACGACCGTTAGTTTTTTTTCTCTTTTCCTTTATATTGCCCAGCAAGAGAAGCTGGGCAGTTTTTCCATTCGATATGCATGCAATCCACTGATTCTAGCATACCAACGAACCCCCGTTTGGAGTTCTCGTTCAAAAGACGTTTTATATCGTCCTCCGTTGGGAGCGCAAGTACTCTGCTTCAAATAGGTGAATCACGGCTTCACAAAAACGCTTTACCGACTCCAACACGCTCGGGCGCGACATCTTCAAGTTTTCGTCGGCAGAATCTGCGGAGGCGTACGCAAGTACACGCAGCGCAGCCGTAAAATTCAATAGCCCAGGAATACCAAGCTTCCCCGTTGCGTCGGGCTTGGCGACAAAGTAGTCGTCATAACTGACGACAGCGTCATGGATACGGATGAAAAGGTCGTTGCTCATCCGGAATCGGCGTCGAAAGTCGTCGTTGTCATGTACAGGATTGTCGTCAAAGTATTGCTCCTTCAAGCCACTGTCAAACGAAGGACGATTGGCTAGCAACATAGTACTTACAACAGCACATTCTTCATCTTCTTCTAGGAGATCCAGAACCCACTTTGCGGACTCATGTCGGGCAGAGTTCATCTTGCAGCGTCTATTCAACTTGGTAGAATAGCCTGCAGTATAGGATTACCACTACAGTTTACAGCGCTCAGCCGTTTCTAAATATCAATCACATGTTCAATGCGCCCTATATTTAGAATACATTTTGGCATTGCCGTTGGCGTTGCTCTTAGCCTGTTCGCTACGTTGCTGGAGATGGAGATGGTCAAATCGCATTAGATAAAACTTGAAATTTATTGGCTAAAATCATTTTCTTACAACATCACAACTGGAGATAACACCACAAATCCGTCTCCAGTGGAGAAGTAGACGTTTGCTGAAGATCGCCCCGGCTGTGTCGGATTACCCTTTGAAATAGTGCAAAATAGTACCAAGCGGCATTTTAGTTGTTTCAAATGGACTTTATTTTGTGAACTGAACGACACAAAATAAATGTATGCTAGCAAAGTTGGCCAGCAGATGTACAAAATAAGCGGGATTCGGTATGTATGATCTGGGGCTCTGCACAGGCTCGCTTCCTACAAGATCCGATAATAGAGGCATCTAATTGACTTAAACTGAAACTAGAGATGGATATGTAACGAACGCAACTAGAGATGGAGACGACTTGAGCTTGTGTCTATCTCCATCTCCAGTACAACGCGAACAGGCTCTTAGGTAAAGTGCCAGTTGCCAATTTTGGCATGTTTTTTACTTGACTTGAGTACCGTATTTGAGATCTCATACTGCATACCCCATATTCTTGAAGTTGTTATGTTGTGTGACCTTTTCATGAAATTTGTGCTCAAACAAAATATGTTATCTTAGTTTTTGTATTGGAAATTCTAGTCTCTATCACTTTTGAACTTTTTACGGTATGTAGTATGAGATTCCAAATACGGTATACTTATCGCCAAAATTGGCCTCGTCAAAAGTACGATATTCCAGGGGATTTGAAATGAGTAGGATTTGTATGTACCGTGTCACGAACGGGTCCGCACGTTTTACCCGTGAAACTCTATCAAGTTCGGCTGTTACGCTAGACATGACCAGTCTCTGCTGAAGTCTTTACCAGCTGCGGATTTGTCACCTCTTTTTTTTTTCACGCCTGTTTTTGAGGCCATCGAAACCGTGCCATAATTGGTATTTTACCTGAGTTCTTTTCAATTAGAGGTCTTTTCGATAAATCGCAAAAAATGTTGGTCATTCATCTCTTCGGACCTTTCCAGGACGCAATCACGATATTAAGATGTTCAAGGCGTCCGGTATTGCACAAGCGATTCGGTCAGACGAACGATTTCGTTTCTATCGAGTATTTGAAGATCATGCTTACGGAAATGATTGTGGTTTAGCAAGTCTTTTTGCTGGAGCAATAGGAAATCTTACTCGAGGCCAAATCGGGTCAACGAAAGCATGAGTGAAGTGCGGATATCCGCTGAGTGGAGGTGGTCTACTGCCGGACTGCTATAAATATTAAGCGTCCGGCTCGATGTACCGAATCGGTAGTCTACTAACAAACTGCATAATATGTGTGAACGCCGGTAACACAATTAGCGATTACTTCGGGCTCTCACCACCAAGTTTGCATGATCATTTGACGCCAAGATAATGAAATGTATATTCAAATACTACTCCTTAGATTGTTTGGGTCTCAGGTCTCAGTTTCTTTTTTTTTCACTGCACTTCCAACATGCATGCATTGCAGTATCAGCTGCCTGTTTCTCTCCTTAGTATCCTCTCGTGTGCGATGCAGGTGCTGTTCCGCTTCTTCACGAGCACGCCCACGTTGGGGCGTTACAGTCCGCCCTATTATCGATTACCCCGAGAATGTCCGAATTTTTATCAACACTTTAAATATGCCAACTATTAATATCAATAATTACGGTGTAATTGTAAGAGAGAATACTGAGACGATATTTTTTGAACGTAGATTGATGTAGTATTTGGTACTATCAACTATTACTTCAATAATGTGTACACTGTTAAGTAGCATATGAGATAATGATCAATACCAAAGGGCAGGAACTACAGTAGATCAAACATGTACGTGAAGATAGTTATGTTGACCGCGATGATTGTATACCTCATGGCATTAACTCGTTGATGATACGACGGTATCGTGCGGCTGAACTTGTTAAAACATTTTATCTCGGTCAAGCGGATGTTGAATTTAAGAAACTCTCAACAACCTGCATTACTACCGGTATCAAACTTTAGTGTCACCTGAATTACCTTTGCTCTTCCTTTTGAGGCAAGTATGTTTCTAGTATTTATGTCTATTGGCAATCAGCTGAAAAACCCTTCACTTCTAAGTGCTTTAGAAAACAAACACCGTCACATAATATATAACATGCAGGATGCAAAACGAAAATTAGTACGGCAAATACTCATGACCCAGTATCTGCCTCGAAATCGTCAACCATGACCCATTATTTGTTTATTACAATTGGTAGAGTAAGGTAGTGCTTTTCGCTCGTGCAAAACAATTGATCTATCTCCCTTACCAGAAGTAAGGGGTGCAATACTGAATTAATAAGCACCTCCATAAAACAATGATGTCAAAGCTGGGAGCAGATCGGGATGCCCGCTGAATCACCATATCGGCTAGTGGATGCTTTTTTGTTTTCAGCCAAACGGGGGTAGGTCATCAGTGCCGACCGCTTATTGTGTCCGACGATAGTGGCGGATGCTTGGCTGCAACAGCCTCAGCACACGTAGCTCGGTGGCGAGCCAAGTTGGCCCTCATCACCACTGAGATGCATGACCCGATTCCGCATGATACAGACGCGTGATTGTTCTCGTGGCTCCTCAGAGGCTTGGTACTGTTGTGAACTCAAACATTGCCACAAGTACAGGCGGGACAGGAAGAACGTCCAGGTCCCTCGTGATCCATCATAGCGTGGTTTTCCTTCCGATTCTCGGTGGGGAAAGTTTTCGAGCACGGGGGGGTAGTAGTCACAGCTAATGTCAGAACCCATTGTTTTAACAGCGCTGGTGTTCTCGACGTTGGCGTCTTGAAGGGGATGTTACTCTCAGCTAACTGAAACCTGAGGACAATCCTGACTTCTGAAACATATCGAATAGGCAGCTACAAACGTTCGAAAGCGCGACATTTTAAACTTGCTAATGATAAGATTATCTGGAAAATCAATGGAGCCACCGAGAATCAGAAGGAAAACCACGCTATGATGGATTACGAGGGAGCTGGACGTTTTTTCTGTCCCGCCTGTACTGATGGCAATGTTACGTGACCCTCACTACATGCAGTAAGTAGTTGAATAGAGAGTCAAAGTTTGCTGAGACGGTCGAACTGCTTTGAATGCAAGACGCATTCAAGCGATAAATTCGTTAATCTGCTCTTTGACGAAGATTTCTCGTATTTCAAAAGTGAAAAATCACTTTCCACTGTAAAAGTACTCGGAAATGTAGTGGCCAGGCCACCAGCAAAGAGACGCAACTTGGGATAACTTCCGTCAACACACTGCCAGGTTCCCTCGAACGTCAGCACGCTTTTAAGACGGCAATGCCTACATTAACTATTTGACGAAACTGCTCTTGAAGCTCATACTGATCACACAAATGCGCGTGTTCCTGCTCAATGGGATCAATATCTGCATCACTCCAGCTTTGTTTCAGTCGATCTCGATGATTGTTTATGATTTCTGACAGGGTCCGACCTTTTATCTTGATTAAATCACGTGGTAGAGCAGGAGGAAGTTCACCTTCCAGTGGTTGGTTCCTTTCATCACGCTCGGGCTCTAGAGAATTGATTTTTTCAACCAAATTGACGGTCAGTACAGCAAATTCACGAGCCAATTTTGTGGATGTAGCCAAACCAACTGAATCTAGAATTTCAATACTGAAATTCCCGTTATCTCGAAGCAACTCCAATATCCTTGTGCTGTCAGCAACAATTGTTCCACTATCTCATCGAGAATGATTAGTGGCTAAGAGAGACAAGTCGAGACGCTCAATGTCGGTCGAACTACGCGCATGAATGTCCGCAGACAATCTTTTAAATTCATATATTTGCTCCCTGACAAGTGTAGTGCTACTTTTTAAACTGCGAAATGTTATCACTGCACGAGTCGACAATTTTTCAACTAAAGCCACAACAAGCCACCATTCTTTTGGTGGCGCGCATGGCGGATTTTTCTTATCCAGGTGAGCTGACACATCAACGCGGTGCATCTTAAACCAGGTACAGCATCTGTACATTGATTTCCAGCGAGTGTCTTGCAGAAGTGGCGCAGTGGTGTCCATACGTCGTTTCAGTTTTGCTTGACGGCGCAAATACCCAATTGTTGGTGTCATGTATCCGTAGAAGTTGCCGCTCATTGCCGCTTTGAACGTCTTTTGCATCTCTAGGTCTAATTGATGAAGCCCGCACCAAACATGCATAAAACCCTTGACGCAAACCCTTTGAAATCGGCTAGCAAGCCCTTGATTTTCTCCGGTCATCTTTCGTTCACCATCAGTAGTAATTCCGAGCATAACAATTCTCCAATTTGGACAAATCACATCTAGAATTGGGGTTACTGCGTTGAACATTGCCTCACCCGTATGACTCTGACTCATCGGTATCACCAATAAATGCAGGTTCTCGGTTTTCCCACAGTGGAAAAGGCGGATACGTGTGTCTAAGTACGAAATAGATAAATGTGTTGATATGTCCAGCGCTAACGAGAATTCCAGGATTGAGAAAGTAGTTTCTTGATCTTTTGCAGTTCACTGCGCACACAAAACGGACATATTTCGGCGGCAGTTCTGGCGTGCATGATCCTATCGATGCCAAACCAGTTCGCTGTTTTGTCTTGGTCAAAACAGATAATGCCATCCGAAATGACATACCAACGCTTAAATAGTTTGCAACTAGGTGAAATTGCACTGGGTTTTGATTGTTAGCACGTATTGTGAACCGGAATCACCTAAGCGCATGTCGGCCCGTTTGGCGCACTGCCATGCTGCCTCGTCATCGCCATCGTCCAGTAGAACACGTCCAATGACGATATCCACAATATCGCTGTCTAACATGTAGACCAGTGGGGACTGACTTTCACTAGCAAAGGCGAGGATGCTAGACCGGTGGGGCGTGACGTCTTCAAAATGTTCTCTTTTTTCATCAGTCGAGAGAGCAGAGTAATGGACCCACCTACTGGGATGCTGATTTTTCAAGTTCTTCCGGTAATGCCTCGGTCTAAATGGAAACTGAAAGTACTTCGTGTTAGCTGTTGTGTTTTTCTCTTAGAGCCGACTTTTTGCTCGCGCCCGAACTTGACGCAGAAACGACATGCAACAACAATCACTGCACCGTTCCCAGGTTTTCGCTCACTAACTTGAAGTCCAAATTCCAGCCTATGACAATCTTGAAATGGTGTTGTACGGGTTTTCTTTGAGCTCGCTCCGGTGCGTTGCATAGCCTCATAAGGAGAGGCATCACTGGGATTTCTTCCGTCCATAATGGTCGGACCAGTGCTAGCTACACCTCGCACGGCCAAGGCGCAAAATTACACAGCGATGCGGAAGTGGGGGTCAGTCCTGCCACTAGTATGGCGCTCCGTTCTAATGCGACGCTTCAAACTAACGATGGGCATTTTCTTAAAACAAATTTCGGCACGGTTGCCCAGTATAACCTGGTATGCTCATTTTAAAGATGCCTGACGATGGCCCATCACATCGCCAGCACCTCATGGTTACCCATCTCGGCGGTCGGCAACGCGGGCTCTCGGGAATGCTCTGCAGGAGTTGGCCATGAGTACCTTCGCATCGTCTGTCTTTTCTCGTGCAGCTTTGCCTCGTACTCATGGCCTAACGGATTGACATGGGTCAATAATGTCTTCTTCTGCATAGTGTAGAGCTCGTTTTTGAACCTCTCGAGACCGCCAGCACACATAGCATCGCCAGTCATTGTTCTTGAAAAAATGTTGAATGTAGTTTCTGCGATTGTCGTAAGTTTGGAAAGTGCCTGTAATTTGCCTCCTCCTCAATGTCTCTCTCCCGGGATGTTTCCTTCGACGTCTAATTGGCAGTTGTGCTAACAAGCTTGCCAAGCCCTTCAATCGTTGTACACTCCATATTCTTCGTATAGAACACCAGCAATAGTCGTAACGGTTGAAGCTGGATGTAGCAGGTGGCTGCAGCGAGAGTGTTAATACCCTCACGCTTTCCCATAAACTACATGACGCGTTCAGTTGTTCCCGGCCCAGCAATTGGATCACAGTGTTAGCCGTGCCATTCGGCTTGTCGCTCACTGCCTCGGTGCTAGCTCATAGAAAGCAGCGATTTTGCCTACATCGTCCGGAATTTGGTCAAGAAGTCTCTGGCGCTTCTGATCAAATTCGGATCGCTGTACCAGCAGATGAACCCCTTGGTAGTCCTCGTGGCACTGGTGGCAAAGCTGGGAGCAGATCGGGATGCCCGCTGAACCGCCATATCGGCTAGTGGATGTTTTTTTGTTTTCAGCCAAACGGGGGTAGGTCATCAGTGCCGACCGCTTGTTGTGTCCGACGGTAGTGGCGGATGCTTGGCTGCAACAGCCTCAGCACACGTAGCTCGGTGGCGAGCCAAGTTGGCCCTCATCACCACTGAGATGCATGGCCCGATTCCGCATGATACAGACGCGTGATTGTTCTCGTGAGTCCTCAGAGACTTGGTACTGTTGTGAACTCAAACATTGCCACAAGTACAGGCGGGACAGGAAGAACGTCCAGGTCCCTCGTGATCCATCATAGCGTGGTTTTCCTTCCGATTCTCGGTGGGGAAAGTTTTCGAGCACGGGGGGTAGTAGTCACAGCTAATGTCAGAACCCATTGTTTTAACAGCGCTGGTGTTCTCGACGTTGGCGTCTTGAAGGGGATGTTACTCTCAGCAAACTGAAACCTGAGGACAATCCTGACTTCTGAAACATATCGAATAGGCAGCTACAAACGTTCGAAAGCGCGACATTTTAAACTTGCTAATGATAAGATTATCTGGAAAATCAATGGAGCCACCAAGAATCAGAAGGAAAACCACGCTATGATGGATCACGAGGGACCTGGACGTTCTTCCTGTCCCGCCTGTACTTGTGGCAATGTTTGAGTTCACAACAGTACCAAGTCTCTGAGGACTCACGAGAACAATCACGCGTCTGTATCATGCGGAATCGGGCCATGCATCTCAGTGGTGATGAGGGCCAACTTGGCTCGCCACCGAGCTACGTGTGCTGAGGCTGTTGCAGCCAAGCATCCGCCACTACCGTCGGACACAACAAGCGGTCGGCACTGATGACCTACCCCCGTTTGGCTGAAAACAAAAAAACATCCACTAGCCGATATGGCGGTTCATCAATAAGGCTTCATAGAAAAACACACATAAAAATCAAATAGAAGGCTATTTACTACTGAACATGTTGAACTTAATTTTAATGTTGATTATCTTAGCCTCTAGCTATTTCATAAGTTCTTAAATTAATTTTTATATGTGGTGAAGCGGATTCTTGGAAAGGAGAGAGAAGGATGGATCGTGACCTGAGTGACAACATTGGACCCGGTCATTTCCCCGAACAGTGACCACGGGAGGTCCGGTGGAACAGAAGAGGCAATCCCTATCAGGCATCACGGGACCATGGATGCAAGCGTCGTACTCCCCAGTGGACACCAAGCAGATACGGTGCAGGATCAAGCGACTAACAGGATGCTAGAGGCCCGGATCCGAATCCAAGCGGTAAGGCGATCTGGATCCAGGTTGATGGCGGTCTGGATCTCGGATCTCTGATCCCGGATCCCGACATGGCAATCAAGAGCGATCTCAAGATCTACGATAGGATGATGGCGAACCCACGTTGAAGAAGGTACCTCGAGATGGGTAAGAGTGCGAAGGACATAAAGGCGGTGATAGGTGGCCGTCTGGCAGGTATGAGGATAGCGATTTCGGATGGGACCATACTTAACCATAAATCAGAAACGAATTTGCATTGGAAACAACAAGTGCTTCACGCCCCGCGAAGAAGAGGAACTACATTAGCCGCGCGCCGTGTTAGCAAGTTTAGGGATAAGTGTCCTAGTGTTGGTTATTAATATCTGGCAACAAATGCAGATCCCAGATCGACCGGAGTTTATTGCTTATCCAGGACATCCTTCGATTCTCACTACCCCCACGACCCCGCTATAGGAAGCGGCAAGCAAGTGTAAAAAAAGACCGTAGAGGCAAACACATCCCATCAAGGAAACCCCAGATCCGATACGAATAGAGAAAAATCAAAATGTCTCCATCCAAAAACTTCCGTGTATATTTTGTTGTTGTACTGCATTTAGGTAAGCTAAGCTTATGAAAATTTCATGTATGAAGGAAAACTAACACTTTGTTGGGGCTATGACGACAGACCGACTAAAGCGTCATATGCAAAATTGCAACCACTGTGTACTAGCCCTACATTAATGGTAAATGTACCGATACTGTTATGTACGCTTTTTCAAATTATACTAAACAGTTCACATATTAAATTTTCATTAGTGCACAGCTGCTCCTTCCGCAAAATGTACATGTACATAAGGGCAAACGCGGAGCTTAGAACTGCGCTTGTGCGCCAACGAAGAAGGGCTCCGTGTTGAAACGGACGCTGACTGGGCGAATGACACTCGCGACCGCAAATCCATCTCGGGCTTCATGGCGTTCCTGTTCGGGTGCCCAGTGCACTGGGGCTCCATCAAGCAGACCGTGGTAGCTCTCTCAAAAGTACAACGGCAGAATTTATTGCCCCTAATGATGGAATACAAATGGCCGAATGGATGTAGCTTGCAGTGGAGGAGATACTGGCCGGCGAGAGTGCAGCGGCAAAGAGCACGCTGCAGGTCGCCAACCAGCCTACCATTTATCGGATCAAGAGAGAAAGCAGTTCGGGCGCGCAGAAGGCGGTGGATATACGGTTTCATGCACTGAAGGACGCGTGGAAGGCGGGCATCATGGCGCTCGAGTATGTGTCAACGCAAGACAACCCGATCTTGTGACTAAGGCGCTGAACCGCACGGAACTCCAACACAAGCGTGACCTTTGCGATCTGGAGCTAGTTACCAGGTGACGATCTGGGAGCTGTCGGTTGTGTGTGTGTGTGTGGGGGGGGGGGGGGGGGGGTTAGCTACAGCTACCCAGTCAGTAGGACAAGCGACAGCTCCGACTGTCGGGTTTGCGCTCGGCAGGAACATGCTCGAGATGACGGCCTTGTTTGTCTACAGTAAGTCTCTCGATGGAACAATACCCAGCGGTACTTGAATTTCTGTACGGAACTTGTTTGCGTATGCAGTTCTGCGCCACAGCATTGTCAGGCAAAGCTAGCCAGAGATACAATACAGGCAGTTCAAAACATACCAAGTGAACAACAAGTCGATTCGAAAGCTTACAGTACAGAGGGTGGCTGTGGTGGAGGAGTTAGCTATGGAGGCGGTGGAGACCGAAGGCGATAGAGGCGGCGACCGCGACCGAGGAGGACTCGGATTGTGGAGGTGGAGGAGGTGCCTCCCGAGCGAAAGTCCGAAAGCAAACGTGATGCAGCAGCGAATGCCGACGCGGAAATACTGCAACCCCGGTGCAAGATGGGATACGCGTGCGGAGCGGGATGCCGCTGTGGTGGTGGAGCTGCATGAGGAAAAGGCGCTGGAACTGGAGCTGGAAAGGATACTAAGTACATAGGCTGAGCGATAGGAAGTGCTTGTGTGTTCAGTAGCTTGATAGTATTATATTAAATTAATGCAATATATGTACTTGAACAAAGTTTGCGTTGGCGTACTGTTCTGTTACGTCTCTACTGGTACGCGGAGGCTATTGCATGTATTAATAGATGTATTACTTACAACGCAGATTGCAATAATGAGCAAGCCCGCCGCTCTACCATGACTGTATTTGGCTTTCTTCAAATTGCTACTTCTGAAGTTCTAACAGATTTTAGGTAATTTAGTCGAATGTATTGCAATGATTGCACGGGTAGGATAAAATGAAAATATGCCCGCATCTTGATATTCGGCTCTCAAGCACGACGATATGGGGCTCATTCCGACTACAATTCTTACACGGATGGAGTTTACGAGGACCTCTTCAACGACGCACGCTACTGTACCTTCAGACTCTGAGTTAGTTGCTTAGTTGTGAGAATACATGGTTACTCGGTTTTGGTCTGCTTGTCGTTGTACTTTATTTATGAAAAGCAAGGTGTGTGTCCTTGAGGAGGTAATCTCCGCTGGCAGTATTCTTGACTAGGTCAGAATTCTGAATCGTCGTAATATGGCTTTGGGCTGCGCCAACTGCGGGAGATACTGCGTAGTAACAGCTATCAACCTCTGATCTAAAATGTATGCGTCAAATACTACAGTAGATTACATGTAGGAAGTTTATCATTGTGATTAATCTGAAGCTTTAAAGGTTAGGATTAATTGACTTTTTTATAGCAGCATGATAGTTTAAGAACTTAAAATTTGGTACGTAACCTCAAATTCGCAACTGATCTGTAGGGTTGATGCCCGTCCACCCTGTCATTTCCGTGTCAGCGAGACGGAAATCTCCATCCATTTCGACACAATTGCGTACTGCATACAAAAGTCGTTCTCGACAGATTTCGTCACTGGAATATCTCGGCAGTTGAAGTGCGAAGAAACACGTGTGAGACTTTGGCATCTGCGAATCCATCCAGCCTCCAGTAGCACCAGTCGATGAGCTGTTCCCGTCTCCATTACCCGAAGATGCAAGTGCTTGGATCTTAAACTTCTGGTGAAACTGTGCTGAGCCCAAAGGCAGACGCGAACGAGCCCATACAAACCGCAGGAACGCTCGCTTATCCTCCGATTCGAGACTTTCTAGCACCCGCCAAAATCTCTGAATAAAGTCATCATTTGCAGACAAATCTTCGTCGTACTCAGTATTAGCCTGCAACAGCTTCACGTCCACTTCAGCGACGCCACACATGCGTTTCTCGAGCTCGTTCCACGTTAATAGAGCCAACGCAGAGACCGGCATAATGGAGTGAAGTCCCTGCTTCACTATGTTCATCACCTCTTGCGTTTCTTGGATCCGGGCTCGAAGCATAGAATCTGTATACTTCTCCAAATTCGCTAATGTTACGGCAGTATTGGCACCGTCTTCACATAGTTCAACTGTACGTCCATCGGATAATACAGTCGTAAAGACCAAGTCCATCGCTTCTAGCTGCTCCGCTAGCTCGCGCTGCTTCGATTTTTTACGTTTAAACTCGTCTAAAATACCTTTCAGCGTCTTCCACAACGAGTACGCAACAAAATCGATCTCTTTCAGCGTTTCTAGCGCACCCTCCGGGTTCGACTCGTCTTCAGCCACGAGCTGTTTCCACACTGACATTGCCAGATCGAGACGCACACACACACGAGTCCGCAGACAAATGCCCATCATCTGGCCGAGAAAGTAGAACATCTCACAGTACAGCTGACGTTTCTCTTCATCGCTCTCTCCAGGCAAAGATGGTACCTTCTTATCGTCCGTATTACGGTTGATTAGTGCCCCATTAAGCACAAATTTCTCGCGGTTGGCGCCAACTCCGTTCTGCCAATTCGGACTTGGCATGAGGAAGGGCAGGACACAGGCAGACACTGATACGTTAGGGTCTAGTTTCAACGACGTACTACTGGGCCCTCCATTTGTAGAATGATCCGAACTTGTGGTCCCAATATCGTCACTTTCTGGTACGTTGAGCATCTGTAACTCAGCAAAGAATTGCGAGAAGAACTCTCGATATGGCCCGCCATAATCGTCCACACCTTCGCCCTCGAATTTCACCTTAAAGCTCCGTAATTGACCGTCATCCATTGGGTGCGAGTAGACCATCCGCAGCGTTTTAAGTGGTAAGAAATGGAGCTCTTCAAACGACTGACCGAAGAGCGACAGGAACAAACTGCTGACTGTTCCTTCGTGACACTTCGCCGCTGCTGCCTTCAACCGGTTCACTTGTAGCTGTGGTAAATCCTCGGGATAATCATATTCGTCGTCAGATTTCTTGGGTGAGTTAGCTGTTCGCTCCATCAACGCCGTCCAAAGCGAGTTTTTCACACAGACAAAGAGACTCCCGCGACATTGTGACACCAGTCGACACGGCAGCGAGTTGGAATCCGATAGAAAGTGGTGCCACGTTAGGTCGAAAAACGGTAAAGCGCGACTTATATACGTGTTGCAGAAGCGCAGTAATGCAAACCGAGCGACGATCATCTTGTCAGTTTTCTCTCGAGGCATTGCAAGTACGTTAGCGACAGACGTAAGCTCTAAAACCGCAGTCTTATCCTTGATAGTATCGAGAAGCTGGTTGGGTGTCAAATTCCACGGACTGATTCGAGATACCTCACAGTAATCGTTGATCACACTCAATAACTCACGATCCGCTGCAACATTCCACACTGGATGCTCTCCGTACTTAACGAGTTCTTCACCAGAAAGAGTAAACTGTATAGTTTGACCTCCAATATCCACATTTGAGTCCGTATTTGAGGCATTTCTGGCGACCGGTGGGGTATTTGAGGTACCAGCTGGCGTCGTGGCTGAGCTTGCTACTAAGCGCAGCTTGGACGGGTGGAAGAACCACGCGCCAGGTTCGCTGTCCACTTCCACCCATATCCTCCCACCCGCGATCCCCAGGATGACCCCATTCCCACGTGAAGTCCGAACTTTATCGTCGGAATAAAACCCAAATTTCTCGCAACATTCCCGTGTAACATCCACCCAAAGTGACTTCCCTGGCCGAGTGGTAACATGTTTCATCGACCCATTGAGCCACTCTGCGGTCATTTTGAACGCAGCAGCAGCCATTTCAGCCCGCATGGGCTTGTTTTGCACCCAATTGGACATCATCTCACAGGCTATCAAGCAGTCCTGGACACTAGCGCTGCCTTCCTCACCAGTCGGAGAAATATTAGCCTCACTAATGCAGCTATCCTTCACGAAGGAAATCTTCTGGTGTCTTGAATAAAACGCCACTGCAGGGGATACTTCTCCCACAATATTGTCGAATGCCACGCCTAAATCGACGCCGTTTTTACTAAAAGAGAGCTCCCCTTTCTCACAATCCAAGCGTAACCCAACGCAGTCGCCTTCCGTGAACGTCTCGCCATACGCTCGTATCCGGTTACGCTGGTAGTAAAGCGCTCTATCTCCGATAAACCCCCAGGATTGATAGTCAGCTCCCAGGAAGGAATCCAAGTTCGCTTGTCGAGTAGCGACGCCCACAAAGAGATAAGGAGAGCTGGATTTCTCAATCCTAACGAGCCACGAATGAACTCCAGTCGAGAAGCTCGTACCAGCACACGCTGCTTTCCAAACCTCGTTCCCAGAGTACGACACGCTCAGATTATCCTCGGCAAAGGATAACAAGCTACTGCGACTTCGTTTACGATCAAAAAGCAGCGAAAAGCCTTCAGATCTCGATGCAGTCGAAGGAATAAAGTCACGTGCGTTGCTACTAAGGTCCGTAGAGGAAGCATTTCTCAGCGGTTGGACCAAACTGAAGTCACTTAGGCCAGTGTAACCTTGTAGAACGTGCAAAAGCTCAACGTAACCCTGAAGGTACTGCGAGAAGAGCAGTCGACCTTGACTCAACTCGCGACTGTGTCTCATAGTAGCTGCGTCTAGGACCTCTTGCAACGTCAATTGTGAGGCATTTATCACGTCTTTATCGACGCTTTCCGTGGCTCTCAATAGTCGACTGATAGCTCGAAACACCACGAACTTAAGAGGTAGATTCGTCGTGCCCAGACAGCA
This sequence comes from Phytophthora tentaculata, assembly GCA_033557915.1. Classification (NCBI taxonomy): domain Eukaryota; phylum Oomycota; class Peronosporomycetes; order Peronosporales; family Peronosporaceae; genus Phytophthora; species Phytophthora tentaculata. Next base: position 5,033,392 of record JAUCEA010000016.1, on the reverse strand, counting down.
TCTCAAACGACGTAAAATCGTTTTAACAACGTCAACAGAAAGAGGAAAAGTCGAGTGTGTAGGAGCAGCTAGAAGCGCGTCTAGAAGCCATACAACAACCTCGATTCCTGGTTCCTGTAATACAGTGTAGTCCGGTCTGTGGAGCTCCCGTTGAGTCCACAGAACCGCTTCATACGCTTTCTCCGCAGCAGTTTCCAGCTCATCCAGACAGAATTCAAACGCTACGCACGTAAAGTTAGCTGCGTCATGGTCGATAAAGTGTTTAAACGCCTTTGAAAAAACGTCATCAACGGATAATTGCTGCAGCTGTGAAACCTTGAAATTCACGAAAACTTTCGAGATAATTGCGAATTGGTCGCCACGTAGTAAAACGAGTTTAAACAATTTAAAAAATTGTTGATACGAGATCAAACGCGGTACAAACTCCACACGAACTCTCGAGCAAGTCGCTTGATGAAGAAGCGTTACGATAAACTGTCGGGCGTACAGAATCAACAAAATATTCTCGAAATCTCGGAGTTGTTGGACAAGACCTTTAAGATCGAGCTGGCTGATCTCGTTCTGGAAATCTTCCTCAAATAGTGACCGCGAAGCATCAGACACGTTATCAACAATAGGCTGAGGAAGAGACGACGTGGGCTTCGCTTTCATCTCCATGGCATCCGCTCTCCAAGATTTCATAAACCGTGACTTCGTGTTGGACAGGAATCCTCCGTCTTCGAAAGGAAAGTACATTTCCGCAAATAGTTTTCTTCCCATTTCTTTATCATTCAGCGGAGGCACATCACTATCGTACTCGGTCTTCGGTCCAGCGTCGCTCTTAACAGCTGCATCACAGGATAACGCAGGCTGGGAGCTATCACTTAATGTGTCAGTAGTGTTCACGACATCGTCCTCCTCTTCGTCATAGCGAGGGGAATCTCGACCTTTATCGCGTTCCTTGTCCAGTGTCGACTGTAGTTTACTCAGATATTCCAGATTGTCGACAATCCAGGCCGACGCATTCACAATATCGTTCTCAGTCTGCTTCAACGCCAAGACGCACCAATCTTCCGGAAATCCCATGAGCATCAGCTCGCCCACAAACTCAGCTCGACTTTCCTCTGCGTCCTCTTCGTCTTCCTCGTCATTGTCTTCATCCTTCATGCTCTCGTCTTCGTCGTCTTCGTCGTCTTCGTCGTCGTCTTGATCTGGATCCCAGTTCTCATTAACTGCGTCATTTTCTCCATCGGATAAATTACCGTCATTTACTTCTGTCGGGGTTTCTAAAAAGCTCCGACGTCCCGAAACTCTGGACGTGATAAAACCCAACTCTTCGCCGTTGAAAGGCGTGATATTCTCACTAGAAGCAGATGAAACATCGCGTTTTAACTCGAAAACACTCGCCAGTTCCGCCTCTCCTTCCTCCCCAAGCTCCACCAGTGCAGTATAAACTTCCCGACGTAAAATACGCACTCGCTTTTCGACGTTGTAAAGCGTTTCGTGCTTAGGATTGCTGTCCTGCCGTACTGCTAGCTCCGCAATAGCCTCAATCAGAGCTGGTTTGGTTAGTAATTCGTCGACTCCTGCACCCATTCCAGCTACTTGCACTAGAATCTTTAGTAACAAACAATTAACAGTTAAGGACATCAAGTCACTATCCAGTTGTGCTCCACAGACAACCGGAATCATCTCGGCTGCCTTCTCCGCCACCGCGTTAAATACGCTGCTACCATCACAGTTTGCGACATCGTAAATAATACTCCGATACGCTCCGTCACACCCATTAGAGCTGGCTACTTCCACCGGGTTAAGCTCGTCAACGTTCACTTTCGTATAAGATGAAGTATCTGCCGAACTCGAGCTGAAAACTTGTTCGTACCAGGCTAATGCGGAGCCATTTTTAACAACTCCTTGTGTCTCGGTAACCAAATTATTACCGGTTCGAATGTATGCTAGCGTGTCCATTTGTGGTGAAGATTTAGGGTCTGACGGAGTCTCGGGGAGATTTTCAGATGAACTGGAAGCTTGATACTCAAGCGCAAGCACGTGGGCGTATTCTCTCGATCCTCGAATCTCCACAGTGATACCAGGTCGCAGGAATTCCACTCCCCCGCCAAGGAAGTAAAAGCATCCAACAGATTCCACACATTTAACAGTCGAGAGATTAAGTGCGTGCTTTCCAAACCGAAGAGCGCAGCCGTCAAAGTCTACGTTTTCTCGAGAATTTGAGAAGTTCTGGATGATATTTGAAGTCGTTCTGATGATATTTTGGCTCCAAGTACCATTCGAGCATCTGAAAAGCTGCTGTAGAAGTTGAGTGAGCTCGTTGGCGAGCATCAAACTCTGGCGCTTGGGGGCCTGGTATCGGCTCTCGACATCATTTTGAAGCTCTATCTGCTGGCCAGAATTATCTGGAGCATCAAGAGAGAAGCGATTACCGTGAACCCCGCGAGCAGCCATCAACGTCCACGGTACTACCGCAGCATCGCTGTCTTCTACAGTACTCTGCGGACATTTAGTCAAGCAAAATCCGATCATTCGGACCACTTGGTGCACGAAGACATCCTCGAAATTGTAAAATCCAAAGATCTCCGGAATGGTGTCTTGTACCAGGACTTTAGACGCTTCTAGAGGGTGTTGGAGCGGCAGTAAAGCACGTAAAACACGCAATGCTGACTGCTGTACTACGGCTGAGTTGCTACCCAGAAAAGTTCCCCAAATCAGCCTCATCCAGTCTGAAAACTGGGAACTGAAGTGGATAATTCCTTCAGACGAAGAACTGAGTAGGATAAGCAACGCATGTAATTCCACGAGTTTCGAGTGATCATTATCATTCTCTGAAGGTCCAGATGGAGATTTCTTCTCGTCGAACACAATCCGAACGTGAATTGGAGACAGCGAGCGATTGTGGAAGCGGAAGTGGCTCAACCAGCCGTCAAAGCACCGGAATGCGCCAGTCTTGTGGTCGGGTATATTGTTCATCCCTGCGTCCCAGCCAGCGTCTTTCATAACCCCAAGCGAGCGAGATAGAAAGCCAATAGCCGAAGAGATTGCAGAGGTGGCTGGACTAATTGGAAATCGACCAAAGTGAATGGGAAGATCAACTTTCCCAGCCGCCCATAGAGCTGTGCTTTGAGCCGTAAGAGAGCGTTGACAGTCGAGAATACCGTTAAGATAGAGTCGAATTTTGGCTGCTTCTAACGCGATGGCCACGTGGATCCACGTCCCCGCAGTGACAACTTGTTTCGACAGAATCCGTTCCCACATTCGGCCCTTTATTGGGAGTTCGCCAGCACCTCCGTCTCGGTCGATATCCATGAGAATCCCCACTTCTAATTGCCAGTTGTCTACACTTTCAGGCACAAGCAGTAGATACAGGGATATCTCACGCGCAGCACCGCGAATAAATACCAATTGACGCTCTTGGAGATCGTTAGACACGTCGAAAAGATCACTATCTATTCGTGATACTGAGCCTGCTTGGTTGTTGATGTAAAGCCACGTAGTAACGCTGAACTCGTTCGGTTTGAGCAACGGAGACATGGGAGACGTCGTCTCAGTAGAGACCATTTCATCGTAGCTGGAAGTGGCTCCTTTACTCTGAGAGGAAAATCTGTGAGGAGTTGTGATGACCTCAAAGCTCCTTCGAACTGCCACGAGGGTAGCAGGAGTAGATTCTATCTGTTTCTCATTATCCCCAGAGAGTTGTCGTGGCAGGAATCTACTCGAGATCGACGCTGCTTCATTAAGCAATAACTGCGTAACTCCAGACAATACTGGGAACGTGGGTACATGGATATATCCACTACTCGATGAGTGTTGCACTGCGAAATGGACGCAGATATATCGAAACAAAATCCACAACGTCTCCTCCAATCGCGCGAGCTGCTTTTGTACCGAGAATTGAGTAGCATGTCCACCCATAATGCTGTCTTTTGATACACTAACGTCGCTATTTCTGTCGCAATTCTTAGTGGCAAGAGTCTGCATCATCTCTTGAATCACTCCTAGAATCCCAATATCACTCACGAACTCAAATTGTTCAGTATTAAAGTGAATCCCCCACGCACTCAGCAGCACAATAACGATCCAGAATGTGCTTGTAACATCCGTTTCTGCAGGTTCCAGTAACGTCGCAGCCTTATCCGTCATCATATCAGTTAAATGCCCAATAAACTCTGAAAATGTTTCATTCTGAAGACTGGAGTAAAAGTACCCAACATTGTGAGATCTCGCTAGAATCGAATGCGATGCTTGGAGCACAAAAACCTGTGAAACTTGATGAACAATGTCGGTTTGAATTGAATCAAACGAGACCAAAGTGAGCAGTTCCCATAGATTTTCTAGTCCTCGAACGGAGCAACTCACGCGTCGGCACGGATCAACCAGTAAAGCTCTGATCGCGCTGGTAGAAGACACGCCCTCGTCCGACAAAATATAGGCCAGAATCTCTGTAGAAACTGGATCTTGTCGACTTTTTGGGAACTCTGTAGTAACATATTTCCACCGGATAATTGTGTGTAGTACAGTTCGTATTTTTCTCCACTTCGACGAAGGGAATGCCACCAGAAAAGATAATTTATCGTTTGTATACGTTGCGTGAAGATGGCGCTTTGCTGATGAAGCGGAGGAATTGAATATCGAGCTGGCAGATACTAGAAACGCTGGGTCATAGGGAGCGATGTAGCCTGCATCCAACTGGAGATTCATGTGTTCTTGCTCGTCGTGGATATTTAGAAATAGCAGCAGTTTACATCGATCTAGAATCGTCTGTTGCAGAGAAGAAATCCGATCCGAAGCGCTTATATCCGACTCTGTATGGGGCATATTCTTGATCTCCGTCTTCTTCGCAGCCACACGACGTCTTAGCTGCGCAACATACTGCCACAAACTGGTAAAACTTCGAGGTGGAGATCGGTTTTCTGCCTTAAATTGCAGTCCCAAAGCGAAATGATAGGCCTGAATGCCGAGCATATTATGATGAACAAGTGCCGCAAAGCACGCTGTTTCTATCCGAGTATCATTCTCTGAGTGTGTAGAAGTGGAGAGTTGAGATTGCCGGACGATCATTCGATATGCCGGGTCTTTGGTGGCGTAGCTATCTCGAACCCAATAACACAACCTCGCCGCAGAAGCTTCCGTTTGGGCTTCTGATTCGCTACCGTTTTGAAGTAAAGTAAGGAACTTTCGCACGGCCTCCGACTGAAATATCTTCCCGTAATTTTGGTCGGTAGGTGGCTGCCATAACAGGATTATCTCTTCATTGTCAGACGGAGGAGGAAGAATTAACGAGAATGGTTGGATATTTAACCCCAGAGGAGGTGGTGATACTGGGAACGAATTATGCTGGACAACGCTACCGTGTCTGGAGTGTGTGGGGTCCGCACGTTTGATATTTTCGGTCAAGTACTTGGAGTTTAATCCTCCTCGAAATAATGGACTCATCAACCAACGATCTGGATATTTAACTTCGCCTTCGTAAGTAAAATACGGGTCTCCGATCACCAGCGTCACGGCCATTTCAGCTGCCAGTACAGCCAACTCTTTTTCCAGTTGGTAGTGCCACGGCAAACCCATCGCATCAGACGCTGTCACTCCCTTTGTTCTGGTTTTATCTTCGACTCGAGCAGTAAGTAAATTACTTCGTAAATTACCCGTACTCTCTTTTTCGGTGTGTACTGAATTTGCCACCTTTTCAATAAAAGCTTTCTCTGCGTCTCGAGCGCTCTCTCGTTGGTTAAAGCCATCTACTAGCCGTAATAAAGTCTTCAGCGAAGGCAGCAATACCGCAGCAAATAGCGAATTATTACTAAACTCGAACAAACTTACCACTAGCAGTGGTAAAAATTGACCAACAATCGACTGCTCCACGGTCTCTAATATCTTCTCGCGTAAAGAATTATCCCCCAATTCAACACCTTCAAACCCGTTTGTTGGACTAGGCATCGCCTCCATAGAAAACACTTGGCCAAGCACTTCACAGCACTGTCCTATTGCAGCTAATGCAAGCTCAATAAAGCACCTCCAAGCCACGGGAACATGATCTAAATCCTGTTCATCCACGCGAAAAACACGATCAACTACAGTAGCAATTATCTCCTCGATACCAGCGACAGAATGGACCAACAGTTCGTCCGTTAAAGTCCATTCCTGAGAGCTTGCAGCCCAACTGGAGAGATGTTTCTGGAGTCCACCGAGAGCATCAAAGACCGCCTTTAAAGTGGATTCCTGTCGTGGATAACCCGAGGGTCGAGCTGCTATTACGTCCCCTAGACGTCTCGAGAAATCCGCTGCGATACGTTCAAGAAGCACTCGATACATTTCAGTTACAAACGACGTTCTAACATCTTCTGTTTCTTGTGGAACAGCAGATATCAAGGGTAGGACCCGGATGATAATTGGATCTTCAGAAATCCGTCTTAAAAGAGGCTCAAATAGCAGTTTTTTAGACTTCGGTAGTGCATCAATCAGCCACAGATCACGTCGACAAAGTAAGCCACACGAATGCTCCGGTTTGCCCTTAGAGCGCTCGTGCATCGTGTGCATACAGAATTGGCGCTGGAGACATTGACACGGGAAGAAGAGCTCGAACGCCTGCATCAACGTGGCGGTGGCTTCTTCAGCGATTCTATTGTCATTTTCCCCTTCAGTTAATGAATTTTCGAGAACATTGCAGACATTCCGTCGCGTTTTAATGTCCACTAACGACAATAAAACGTCTCGAACTTGTAGAATCGCCACTCGAGTGCGCTCCAGCTCCTTCGCCCACGGTTTAACGCCAGCGTCAGCGTTACATGAAGACGAATCCGAAGAGAGTAAGATAACCGCCTTTGCCATGCCGGATCGTAAAATCTGCGATAGATTCGCTTGGAGGATCCGCATAGACGCCAGCAGCATGTACATCTGAAGTCTCGGAGGCGAAAAACACGCTGTAAGCTGCGAATTCGACTCGATTTTCCGTGTGCTGAGGTGTTTTAACAGCACGGCGAGACTCTCGAATGTCGCGCTGCAATTGTGAATCGCAAACGCCTCGAAACTCCCGTCGAAGGAGAAGCTAGCGTCGAAGCCAGAGCTTGATGAGGAGCTTGTAGTGAGTGCTTCAGTAACACTTATTGACGGATGTTGTAACGATGGATAACTTCCTGGTTTGGGTATAAACGGCTGACAGAGTCTGTCCAGTTGTCCAAGAATGACTACAGCGACAAGAAGAGCATCTGCCGAGTCCGTAGCGTTCCAACTGGAACTTGAATGCCGTCTGTCTTCATCGCGATAATCCTCGTCGATTGGGTCAATCGCCGGCACTTCGACACCAGATTCCGACCGTGAAAGTTCAGGATCTAGTAGTTCCTGAACTATACGAGACGAAAGGATATTCGTATGCGTTATCCCACTTAAAGCAGTACCCGGATCTTCCTTTTCATTGGCCGGATCCTGCTCATTCCTGTCGTCCTCTTTACCTCCCGTAAGCACCACAGTGTGGTAAAATCCAGCAGCAACCAACGCGACTCGTTTGCCCACAAAATCGTCGATTGGGAATGGATACACGCGTTCATTCGTGTCTCCTGTACCCAATTGTCCGTGGTTATTTCGACCGAAAACGTACATGACTCCGTTATCCGATACTGCAATGGTATGGTAACATCCGCACGCTATTCGGACAATATCTTTGCCTTCCAGCTCCTCAATTAACCTCGCGTTCGAGAATCTTTGCTGCTGAAGCTGGAGATTGGCAGTCGAACTCGCACTAGACCGACCCAGACCCAGTTGGCCGTAGTCATTCCGACCGAACGCGAACAAATGCGCCCCACTACACAGCACTATCGTATGGTAATATCCACAGCGAATCTCCAGACATTCTTGTCGTTCCAGACCGCCTCGTACAGGCACAGGAACCAGCTGGTTGTCCATCGATTCAATGCCCAATTGCCCATAGTCATTCTTCCCAAATGCGAACGCTTTACCGGTAGCTGTGGCCACCATTGTATGGTATTGTCCACACGCGACTGCGATGATCTGCTGGTCACTCAACGCTTCGACAAATTGAGGGATTTTACGGTCAATTGAGTCATTGTGACCCAATTGGCCATAGTCATTTCGACCAAAAGTGTACAGATTCTGCTGGTTCCCGTCGTCACAGGCCATGACCGTGTGGTAATAACTACACGACACCAGGCGCACCATTTTATTCTCCAGACTTCGAATTAGCTTCGGAACGCTCTCACTTATCGTGTTTCCGTGCCCCAATTGGCCGCGATAATTGTAGCCGCACGTAGCCGCCCGACCTTCCATTGTGACTAAAAGTGTATGTTCGCATCCATTATACGCGTGGACTTGTGAGATACTACTCTCCATCTTCGGTATCTCACTCAAATGACTCACTCGCGCTGTTCCTCCGTGGCCACATTGGCCGTTATCGTTATACCCACACGTCAGAACTTTCCCGTCAGCGGTCAACGCGATTGTATGTTCATTCCCGGCGCCAATTTGGACGATTTCTTTCTGCTGCAGCGACGCGATTCGCTCAAAAGATTTACGCGACGCCGTGTCTCCGTGTCCGAGTTCTCCGTACGAATTCTGTCCGCAACTCCAGACTTCTCGTTCTCCTTCGTCTTCGATGAAGACGCTCGTGTCACTACATGGAGGTGGCTTCCCTCGTGTGGGTACTGAAGGCTTAACACGCTCCAGCTCCATTAGAACGGACTGGATGTTGAGAGGCTTAAACTTCGGACACCTCGCAGTGGTGACTGGAGTTTCGCTTCGAGTCGTCACAGCTGAGTCTCGCGTCAGCGTCTCCTTCATCTTGGACATATCTAGAGATAGACTGGCGTTCACTATCGTCTCATCTCTCGTCTTCTGCTTGGTGACGAGGTTGTTGCCTGGACTACTGTACAGCAGCCGGTGGTGCATTGCGAGGTTCACGGTCGCAGTATTCGAGCTTGAACTCAACGTTTTGATCCCTTTCAGTGTTTTCCTCTTAAACGTTTCCTGAACTGCCCCATCTTCAGTCTCCCGCGTGCTCCGTGGGCTTCCCGTCTGTGGTTTACTGGAGTCCGGACGAGTAGCTCCTCTAACGTTACTCTGCGTCCCTTCATCGTCACGTCCTGAATTCATTATCGAAGGAAGCAGCTCTTCAGTTGTCAGGGACGGGACTGATGACGTGAGTAGCGAACGCGACGAAAGCCGTAAATCTTTCAGCGCAGACTCGGACGCGTGAGCGCCAAGGAGAACGCGAAGCACTTGTAGAAAGTCTCGTATCGAGCCCGTTGCGGCTGCGAGATGAAGCAACCCGTTCACTGCGTTTGTGCGATCAAGAACATCCAGTTCGGTGTTGCCGGACGAGATCGCCGGTAGCTTCGGTGACGTCGAAGGCAGAGCAAGAGGACGGGGACACATATCCAGCAGGAATCGCTGGATCTTGTCCGTAAACTCTGCGATCTCTGCATCGGGTGATGAGTTTAGACTGCGTACGGATCCCCGAAGTCCCGACGAGTTGCCACTACTTCGTCTCGGACAAAGTGCCAGAAAGCCCATATTGGTCAACAACGGCAATAAATCCTCTAGAACCTCCCGTCTCTGAGCCCCCGTAGCATCATGTAAGTCGTTAAGCATGCACACCAACACTTGGATACCCAGTGCTGCTTCTCTGATCACTTTTTCCTTGGGTTTGATCGGCCCTAATAGTCCAACCGGGTCCTCTGACGCAGCATCCAGTTGCAGACTGCTCTCCATGCATTTAGCGATGGATACATTCACTTGGACGGCTGCTTTCCACTGCCGATGCTGAGCAGCTACCGCCTCGTGCATACTCTTCATCAGTTGTCGGCGTAAGGCGATCAACTGGTAGACTGGATTCGGGAACGTACAGACCCGTCGCAGTGCCTGTTGGAGGTCGGCCACCATGACGGCGGCCAGTTCTGGCTGCTGCAGGCGTCCGAGCACACACAGAGCGTTCGTGAGCTCGCGTTCGTTCCCGTCTTCAGTGTCTGTAACCACGTCCGTCGTCGTGTCCTCTTTCGCATCGAAATCTTCGTCTTCCGACGTGCCTCGGGCCGCTTTCGTCTGTGCCGCCTGCAACCGTTGGCGGATGGTCTTGTCCGGCACTAACCCGCTCAAAGTCACGGCCTGGGTATGTGCTGATCTACCCGTTCGACGGGCTCCTTGAGTGATTTCGATGCGTCTCAGTTGTTTGGCCAGGAATTCCTCGTCCCTTAATTGAGCGAAGGTCAGACGACCCCACCGCAAGTCCGGGCGTCCAGTTGCATTGGATGTGGTACTGCGGGGCTCGTAGCCGGTGCCGCTGGTCGTCCACGCATCGCTAGGCTGCATGGCACGGCTCCTGCGATCACGAGAGGGAAATAGAACGACGGTTGGGCGACGACGCTAGGCGCCACTCGACTGTTAGATGACCCTCCGATAGAACGAATTAAGTTCGACCTCCGGGCCATTCATCCGGCACGGAAGGCATCGAAATTCTGGAGCAATTCGAAGCAGCACAATCCAGTCAATGATTTGGTTTCGCCACCTCCGTTCGCACCAGCGCGCGGCGACTGCGTTTGTTCCCCGTCACTTAACAATTTACTGCGTTGTTGTCTTCTTCATCTACTATGATGCAGTTCAAGACACTTTTCTCTATTCTCGGCCTTGTTGTGGCATTCCAAGTCGCGTCCGGCATAGAATACACCGACACCGGCATCGCTATTGTCGGTACGACGGAGCCTCTAAACGTCAACGTGACGGCCGGAACTTCTCGCGAAGACCTCATCTTTTACGAGTTCGCATCGTATATCGCCGTCCATTTCACCGGCTTCAACCTACCGGAAGGAGACTCTGTGGTCATCAGCTCCCCCAGTGTGGATGTCACGGTTTCGCACACGTACACGGGTCGAGGACGCCACCAGACAGGGACTTTCATCGCTAGCTTCGTGCCGGGCAACTCCGTCACCATCACCTACACGTCGGTCGGAACGGCATCTGCCGGTCAGGGATACCGCATCACGGGGTTTTCTCGTGGCTACCCGACGATGCAGCACGAGTCGATTTGCGGTGACGGAGACCAGTCGCTGCCGGCTAAATGCTACGCTCCAGGTACCAACCTGTCCGAAGAACTACCAGAAGCTTACACAAAGGCACAAGCTATCGCTCGTCTTTTGATTAACGGCACGTATCTGTGCACTGGTTGGCTCGGAGGCAGTGAAGGACACCTGTTCACGAACCACCACTGCTTTGAACAAGAAGACTGGGTGCTCACGACGGACATTGAGTTTGCCGCTGAGAGCTCCTCGTGCACTGATCAGTGTGAGACGCAGCTCGGTTGTCCGGGAACGCTTGTAGCCACGACGTCGACGCTAATCGCTGATAGTGAAGACATTGACTACTCGATCGTACAGCTACCGGACTGTGTCGATCTCTCTGCATATGGATATCTCCAAATGCGCCAGGCCGGTCCGGTAGTAAACGAGTCGATTTACGTGCCGCAGCATCCGGACGGTTATGCTAAGCGCATTGTGAGTACTATTGACCGTGGAGACAGCACGACAGTGCTCAGTGTTGGGCAGGATGGTAACTGTGGTACGGAGCAGGTCGGACACGACGCTGATACTAAAGGCGGTTCGTCCGGCTCGCCGTTGATGGCTTCGAGTGACAATTTGGTGGTTGGGATTCATCACTGTGGCGGGTGTGCGAACACGGCGATCGACGTGCGTACAGTGTTGACGGATTTGGCGTCGAAGAATATTACGATCAAGAACCTCGTGGCATCGGAAGATGTGGGACAGAGTAGTCAGCCAGCGTACGCTCAGACGCCGTGTACTGCTCAAAAGCCCGTCACAACGTCTGGGCAGAATCACACGACACCATGTCACGAATCCAGTAATACGAACATTACAACAACAACCCTTAACAGTACAAGCACAGTGACCGTCACGTCGAACGCCACGACTTCGAATAGTTCGATCACCACAATATCCGGCACCTCGTCACCTCTAGGGACAGTGCCAGCATCGACTGTAAACTCAACGAGCACTCCGAGTAATGCCACGACAGCAACTTCGACTGTTACATCAAAGAGCACGGCTGCACTCACGTCCGCCTCCGTGGTGACAGCGACAAAATCTACATCATGGACGCTTTCGGATCCGGTGGGCACTGTTACGTCGACAAGCTCCTCGAATACGACTACAATCACCAGTACAAATGCAACATCTACGTCGACACCAGTGAAAACAGCAAGTAGGAGAATGGGTGGGTGTGACTCAGCAACGGCGTCAACATCTGCTTCAACGAGCACAACGGATACTGTAGACAACGATACCATCCTTGGAAAGCTCAAAGCTGCCGTTGGTATCTCACCAGAGTGCACACCAAGTCCCACACCAACTCCATTGATGACAACAACTCCAAAGCCGACCACGCCCAGTCCGACACCGGCCGCATCGGTGACAACGACTCCGAAGCCGACCACGCCCAGTCCTACGCCCGTAGCTAGCATCACTACAACGCCGAAGCCAACTACACCCAGTCCGACACCGGCCGCATCGGTGACAACGACTCCGAAGCCGACCACGCCCAGTCCTACGCCGGCAGCTAGCATCACTACAACGCCGAAGCCGACCACGCCCAGTCCTACGCCCGTAGCTAGCATCACTACAACGCCGAAGCCAACTACACCCAGTCCGACACCGGCCGCATCGGTGACAACGACTCCGAAGCCGACCACGCCCAGTCCTACGCCGGCAGCTAGCATCACTACAACGCCGAAGCCGACCACGCCCAGTCCGACACCGGCCGCATCGGTGACAACGACTCCGAAGCCGACCACGCCCAGTCCTACGCCGGCAGCTAGCATCACTACAACGCCGAAGCCGACCACGCCCAGTCCGACACCGGCCGCATCGGTGACAACGACTCCGAAGCCGACCACGCCCAGTCCTACGCCGGCAGTTAGCATCACTACAACGCCGAAGCCGACCACGCCCTGTCCGACACCGGCCGCATCGGTGACAACGACTCCGAAGCCGACCACGCCCTGTCCGACACCGGCCGCATCGGTGACAACGACTCCGAAGCCGACCACGCCCAGTCCTACGCCGGCAGCTAGCATCACTACAACGCCGAAGCCGACCACGCCCTGTCCGACACCGGCCTCATCGGTGACAACGACTCCGAAGCCGACCACGCCCAGTCCTACGCCGGCAGCTAGCATCACTACAACGCCGAAGCCAACCACGCCCTGTCCGACACCGGCCGCATCGGTGACAACGACTCCGAAGCCGACCACGCCCAGTCCTACGCCGGCAGCTAGCATCACTACAACGCCGAAGCCGACCACGCCCTGTCCGACACCGGCCGCATCGGTGACAACGACTCCGAAGCCGACCACGCCCAGTCCTACGCCGGCAGCTAGCATCACTACAACGCCGAAGCCGACCACGCCCAGTCCGACACCGGCCGCATCGGTGACAACGACTCCGAAGCCGACCACGCCCAGTCCTACGCCGGCAGCTAGCATCACTACAACGCCGAAGCCGACCACGCCTTGTCCGACACCGGCCGCATCGGTGATAACGACTCCGAAGCCAACCACGCCCTGTCCGACACCGGCCGCATCGGTGACAACGACTCCGAAGCCAACCACGCCCAGTCCGACACCGGCCTCATCGGTGACAACGACTCCGAAGCCGACCACGCCCAGTCCTACGCCGGCAGCTAGCATCACTACAACGCCGAAGCCGACCACGCCCTGTCCGACACCGGCCTCATCGGTGACAACGACTCCGAAGCCGACCACGCCCAGTCCTACGCCGGCAGCTAGCATCACTACAACGCCGAAGCCGACCACGCCCAGTCCGACACCGGCCGCATCGGTGACAACGACTCCGAAGCCGACCACGCCCAGTCCTACGCCGGCAGCTAGCATCACTACAACGCCGAAGCCGACCACGCCCAGTCCGACACCGGCCGCATCGGTGACAACGACTCCGAAGCCGACCACGCCCAGTCCTACGCCGGCAGTTAGCATCACTACAACGCCGAAGCCGACCACGCCCTGTCCGACACCGGCCGCATCGGTGACAACGACTCCGAAGCCGACCACGCCCTGTCCGACACCGGCCGCATCGGTGACAACGACTCCGAAGCCGACCACGCCCAGTCCTACGCCGGCAGCTAGCATCACTACAACGCCGAAGCCGACCACGCCCTGTCCGACACCGGCCTCATCGGTGACAACGACTCCGAAGCCGACCACGCCCAGTCCTACGCCGGCAGCTAGCATCACTACAACGCCGAAGCCAACCACGCCCTGTCCGACACCGGCCGCATCGGTGACAACGACTCCGAAGCCGACCACGCCCAGTCCTACGCCGGCAGCTAGCATCACTACAACGCCGAAGCCGACCACGCCCTGTCCGACACCGGCCGCATCGGTGACAACGACTCCGAAGCCGACCACGCCCAGTCCTACGCCGGCAGCTAGCATCACTACAACGCCGAAGCCGACCACGCCCAGTCCGACACCGGCCGCATCGGTGACAACGACTCCGAAGCCGACCACGCCCAGTCCTACGCCGGCAGCTAGCATCACTACAACGCCGAAGCCGACCACGCCTTGTCCGACACCGGCCGCATCGGTGATAACGACTCCGAAGCCAACCACGCCCTGTCCGACACCGGCCGCATCGGTGACAACGACTCCGAAGCCAACCACGCCCAGTCCGACACCGGCCTCATCGGTGACAACGACTCCGAAGCCGACCACGCCCAGTCCTACGCCGGCAGCTAGCATCACTACAACGCCGAAGCCGACCACGCCCAGTCCGACACCGGCCGCATCGGTGACAACGACTCCGAAGCCGACCACGCCCAGTCCTACGCCGGCAGCTAGCATCACTACAACGCCGAAGCCGACCACGCCCTGTCCGACACCGGCCGCATCGGTGATAACGACTCCGAAGCCGACCACGCCCAGTCCTACGCCGGCAGCTAGCATCACTACAACGCCGAAGCCGACCACGCCCAGTCCTACGCCGGCCGCATCGGTAGCAACGACTCCGAAGCCGACCACGCCCAGTCCGACACCGGCCGCATCGGTGACAACGACTCCGAAGCCGACCACGCCCAGTCCGACACCGGCCGCATCGGTGACAACGACTCCGAAGCCGACCACGCCCAGTCCTACGCCGGCAGCTAGCATCACTACAACGCCGAAGCCGACCACGCCCTGTCCGACACCGGCCTCATCGGTGACAACGACTCCGAAGCCGACCACGCCCAGTCCTACGCCGGCAGCTAGCATCACTACAACGCCGAAGCCGACCACGCCCAGTCCGACACCGGCCGCATCGGTGACAACGACTCCGAAGCCGACCACGCCCAGTCCTACGCCGGCAGCTAGCATCACTACAACGCCGAAGCCGACCACGCCCTGTCCGACACCGGCCTCATCGGTGACAACGACTCCGAAGCCGACCACGCCCAGTCCTACGCCGGCAGCTAGCATCACTACAACGCCGAAGCCGACCACGCCCTGTCCGACACCGGCCGCATCGGTGATAACGACTCCGAAGCCGACCACGCCCAGTCCGACACCGGCAGCTAGCATCACTACAACGCCGAAGCCGACCACGCCCTGTCCGACACCGGCCGCATCGGTGATAACGACTCCGAAGCCGACCACGCCCAGTCCTACGCCGGCAGCTAGCATCACTACAACGCCGAAGCCGACCACGCCCAGTCCGACACCGGCCGCATCGGTGACAACGACTCCGAAGCCGACCACGCCCAGTCCGACACCGGCCGCATCGGTGACAACGACTCCGAAGCCGACCACGCCCAGTCCTACGCCGGCAGCTAGCATCACTACAACGCCGAAGCCGACCACGCCCAGTCCGACACCGGCCGCATCGGTGACAACGACTCCGAAGCCGACCACGCCCAGTCCTACGCCGGCAGCTAGCATCACTACAACGCCGAAGCCGACCACGCCCAGTCCGACACCGGCCTCATCGGTGACAACGACTCCGAAGCCGACCACGCCCAGTCCTACGCCGGCAGCTAGCATCACTACAACGCCGAAGCCGACCACGCCCAGTCCGACACCGGCCGCATCGGTGACAACGACTCCGAAGCCGACCACGCCCAGTCCTACGCCGGCAGCTAGCATCACTACAACGCCGAAGCCGACCACGCCCTGTCCGACACCGGCCTCATCGGTGACAACGACTCCGAAGCCGACCACGCCCAGTCCTACGCCGGCAGCTAGCATCACTACAACGCCGAAGCCGACCACGCCCTGTCCGACACCGGCCGCATCGGTGATAACGACTCCGAAGCCGACCACGCCCAGTCCGACACCGGCAGCTAGCATCACTACAACGCCGAAGCCGACCACGCCCTGTCCGACACCGGCCGCATCGGTGATAACGACTCCGAAGCCGACCACGCCCAGTCCTACGCCGGCAGCTAGCATCACTACAACGCCGAAGCCGACCACGCCCTGTCCGACACCGGCCGCATCGGTGACAACGACTCCGAAGCCGACCACGCCCAGTCCTACGCCGGCAGCTAGCATCACTACAACGCCGAAGCCGACCACGCCCTGTCCGACACCGGCCGCATCGGTGACAACGACTCCGAAGCCGACCACGCCCAGTCCTACGCCGGCAGCTAGCATCACTACAACGCCGAAGCCAACCACGCCCAGTCCGACACCGGCCGCATCGGTGACAACGACTCCGAAGCCGACCACGCCCAGTCCGACACCGGCCGCATCGGTGACAACGACTCCGAAGCCGACCACGCCCAGTCCTACGCCGGCAGCTAGCATCACTACAACGCCGAAGCCGACCACGCCCTGTCCGACACCGGCCGCATCGGTGACAACGACTCCGAAGCCGACCACGCCCAGTCCTACGCCGGCAGCTAGCATCACTACAACGCCGAAGCCGACCACGCCCTGTCCGACACCGGCCGCATCGGTGACAACGACTCCGAAGCCGACCACGCCCAGTCCTACGCCGGCAGCTAGCATCACTACAACGCCGAAGCCGACCACGCCCTGTCCGACACCGGCCTCATCGGTGACAACGACTCCGAAGCCGACCACGCCCAGTCCTACGCCGGCAGCTAGCATCACTACAACGCCGAAGCCGACCACGCCCTGTCCGACACCGGCCTCATCGGTGACAACGACTCCGAAGCCGACCACGCCCAGTCCTACGCCGGCAGCTAGCATCACTACAACGCCGAAGCCAACCACGCCCAGTCCGACACCGGCCGCATCGGTGACAACGACTCCGAAGCCAACCACGCTCAGTCCGACACCGGCGGCCACCCCGACTTCTGTGACAAATGAGAGCGGTGGCTGGGGCGATGTCGTTCAAAACTAGAACATTCATCATTGGTAATGAGCTCAATTTTCTTTAATTCTCGTTGCCTGGCCCGTCATCTACAGTGGCTCTAAAGTGAGTCTGGTCGCTAACTTGACAGCCCGACACTTACGTGTAATTGCACGATATGTTTGCACGCCCAATAAAATGCATTGGACCGATTTATATGGGTCCCAACGTTGCCATCTACATGTAAAGATGGTACTCAAGTTCCTCCTGGCCTTCGTCCTTAAAAAAATAACTAAAATTTAGTACATGAATGAGAGCCTTATGGTGGTAATGTGCGACCAGCGAGAGTATCTTTATCTTCAAAGCAACGCTCGAGAATTGGGAGCAAAGTATGCTGCTCAATATTAATACCGCCGTGCTCGATTACCACTGCCAGTTGTAGCCGCAGAGCTACCCAGCCTTGCACTCACGGTTCTATTATTCCACGGAGGCATTGTTTTTATTTTTCGGTCCGCGAAATTGGCATTCAGCATTGCTGAGTCAGCAAGCAGCACCGGTTTCGCTGCACGCGCCAACGCACGCCGTCACAGCCGTCTCGTGACACCCCTGGTTTAGTCCGCTACTTCGAAGTAGAATCTCACCATTTCACCTTGCAACACGGTGAACGGAATCGAGCGCGTGCACGATATTCTTTTCGGCAGGATCGAAGGTTTTGTCCTGGTGGTGAAAACTTAGAGACGGAGCTGTGCACGCTTGACGGTCAAGTTGACAGGCCATCCTGAAGCGGGGCCAAGACTATGCGCAGCTCGTTCCTGGTTCTGAAGGCCCCGAGCTGACGATGGAGCTCACAGCCCGAGAAACGCGCCGAGCTTGGATGCCTTGATTCATTCCTGAAATTGCTCCCCAGGCAAGAAGCGTTTCCTCTACCGGCGCGCCGGTGAACATCTTCACGACTCACCGCCGCGTCATCAAAATCTGGTCCCACATGGCGCCCAGTGTGAACGTCCACAGCTTCCACGATGCAGACACACTGACTACGGGCAGCACCCGCTACGCCATCATCGTGTGCGCGTTCGCATCACTCGGTGGCTTTTTCTTCGGCTATGACCAGGGCGTGACCTCCGGCGTCCTTATCATGGACTCTTTCCTGAACGACTACTGCGTCGGCTGGCATAACTTCACCTACGACGACTGCACCCGCTCGTCCTCGGACCTGCCTGGGCAATGGACGACCTTCACCGTGTGGTACAACATGGTCTACAACCTCGGTTGTCTCGTTGGTGCCCTGATAGGCGGCTACATCGCTGACAGGTTCGGTCGCCGTGGCACGATTGTCTCCGCCAGCGTCCTGTTCTGCATCGGAACGACTTAGGTGTGTCTAAATCCCGCACAGGACCACACACTCATGTACATTGCGCGTGTCGTGCAGGGCTTCGGCGTCGGCAACTCGTCGTTCTCGCTCCCGTTGTTCGGATCCGAGATGGCACCGAAGGAGCTTCGCGCACGTCTGTCTGGCTTAATGGTGCTCCCGGTCACGTTCGGTCAGTGGCTCGCTAACCTTATCAACATCCTCGTCATGGACGACAGCAACGGGTGCGTATCAGTAACGCCGTGTCGATAATTCCTCCAGTGATCGTCATGTGCGGCATCTTCTGCGTGCCGGAGAGTCCGCGTTGGACGTACCAGCAGAAGGGTAGAGAGGAGGCTGAGGCTGTGCTCAAGCGGTTGCGACAGACAGACGACGTACGCCATGAACTCGAAGCTATCGCAGTCAGGCAGATAATTGTGACAGCTTTCGGTTGCTCCGTACATGTTTGTAGGACTATCTGTCAAAATGCTAGAACATTTTCCTGATTTTCTTTTTTATGTGTTAGTTTAGAATATCTGACAAAAATAGGATAAGCTAGAAAAATATTTCCTCTGGCTGCTGAGGAAAAGAAACCTACTTTTTAAAATAAATCACTAACAATGTAAATTGTTTCTTTTTGTAAGGTATTGTTTTACTGACATTTTAATGCTCTAAAAAATAGAGAACATCTGCAGGTAAAAAAGCTAAATCGTGAAATATTTTCTAGTTTATCCTGGTTTTTGTCAAAGATTCCAAGAGGGATAATTGGATAATCAGGAAATATTCCTCTAGTTTACCCTTTTGTCAGATATTCCAAACTAAAAAAAGATATTTAGAATAGCACTTCCATTTTAGAATAAAATGCTTTCTCATTTGGAATATTTACTTTCCCGCCGCAACTTTCAAATTTAACATGCAAGAAACCTGGCGTCCAGCTGAGTTGCCGCCGCCGCTCGAGACGGAGGCGCTGGTACAGCAGAATCTAAGCACACGCTCGGAACTAGAGGCTTGGGTAGAGCTGCAGAAGACTCGTTTCCTAGAGGAGAAGCGCGCTGACCAGGTGCAGTCGCAAGAGCATGCGCGTGCCTCGGATGAAGCTCAACGCAAGCGCGAGATGTTGCAGATCGAGCACCAAAAAATCTCGGCTGGTGCGCATATTACCAGTATAGACGACCAGATCTCTACACAAATATACTAAGGATACATGGCTACATGTGCTCTTTTGTGCAGACACGCACGCCACAATGAGGGTACTGAACGCGAGCGAGGTGGAGATCGAGGTGCTGCAGGCCGAGAAAAGCCGACGCGAGCCCGTGGTCAAGAAATTATTCGAAAGGACAGTAGAGGAAGACACAAAGCTCAAGCATATTTTGGAGGACTCACAGAGACAGCGCACGACGCAGGAGCAACAGCTACAGGAGCTTAAGCAAGGCCTCGCTTTGTATCAAAGGCTCGGACTGTTCTTCGAGCACACTGAGGGTGAGTTGGTGAATATTGCAGTAGAAAATGGGACGAAAATTCAGCTGACTGGCAGGCTATTTAACCGTGCAGCGGATCGCATTGTGGTGCGGTTTACTCAGGTCGATGCGCAGAATCCGAGTCGTGAGTTCTCATTCCGGATCACGATCGACCCGATTACCGACCGATATATTGGTGAGCTTTATGTCGGCTATAATGCTTCGTATTTGAAAGAATTACTGACTCTTGTCGTGCTGCAGTGGACGCCTGTAGTGAAAACGTGGCTTCGCTTAATCAACTGGTGACGGACCTCAACGAGAACGGCGACTTGGCGCTTTTCATTCGCTCCATGCGACGTCAGTTCAAGCAACTCGTGTAGAAGCCACTTTTATATACGTCGACGTTTTGTATTTTGCTGTAATTTATCCGTCGCAACAGCTCCTTGTGCTGGTTTCTGTGTCTGAAGAGGTCTTTGCACAAACTGTTGAGTCGATGGCAATTGCGGTCCAATAAATTTTGATTTATCTTCAACACTGTCGGTAGGAGGAAGTGGAGGCGGCAGTGGTGGATTCCATGGTGTCGATCTTTTCCTCTCCGCGTGGCGAATATTAGGGCGAGCACGACGCAGCAGCAACTGTCGTCGCTGTGCCAATTTATCAGCCGTATCTTTGCGAGATTCGAACTGTGGCGCGTAAGATATCTGCAATATATTACCGTAGAACGGCTTCTGCACTCCTCGCGCTTTGGCATGACGCGCGTTGTTCACATTCTCGTACTGCACCCAGAGTGTGTCTGTAAACTCAGTGTCGTCGTGGGATGCCTCCTCGAACTGCAGCGCTGCCTCCCGGTCGTCTGCGTGGTCTAACAATCGATACTCGCAGACTTTCCCATACAAACTGAGTCGCTTGAGCAGGTCCTCGATCACCCCGAGCGCCGGCACGTTGCGCACTACCACGTAGCGAGATTCATTCGCCACCGTGAAGACGCGCACGCTGCGACCAGCCATGAGATCTCAGCCAATCGTCGGACAATGATACAGAGACATGGCTGGATGGTCCGACACTTTGGCCACTTCAAGTGACGAGATCAAAAAAATAAATAAAAAAGAGGTGAACAATTTTTTTTTGATAATATCGAACTTATATAAAACTGGGCATGGCAAATAATTTAACGAGCGCCTTCCTTTCGTCCTACTCGTTTGCGCCCTTCTCTTCTTGCTCTTCCTATGACGTACATCTCGTCGCTGCTCACAACCTCCCGCCATGCACGCAGCTTCCACACAAACGTCACCAACGTCCAGTTTCAGTCTCTGCATCAAGTGTCGAACGGGCTCCAGCTCTCTGTAGTCGACGATCGCGATGGGGCCGTGTCGCTATTGCGCACAGCGTGTTGATTAGATTCGAGCGAATACCGGACAGCACCCGAGGCGCTGACCGTGATCTGGGACGCACTCAACGGCGCCACGTCGGCGTAGTCATTGTCGCTATCCTCGTCCTCTCCACTGCCGCGCGTAGGATGCCGGCTGCTCTGAGATCCTCCTCTCTCGTCGTCGTCCTTCCCGACTTGAAGATCCTGCATGGACCGTCGAATAGCTTCCAGTAGCATCAGCTCTTCTAGACGTGCAGCGTCAGCGGGGGTCGCCAAGATGTGCGACGCGGCGTCATTGAGTGCTGCCACACTGTTCGGGTGTGGACTGTTGGTCACGGGTTTATCACTGATGCTGAGTTGCGAGCGCAGCGAATCACGGATACGATGACGATCCTCCACCGATGCGTACTGTGCGCTCTGTGTGCTCGAAGTTGCAGGCTCTGAGTCTGCGCGCTTGGGGATGCCAATGGCACTGCTTCGACGTGGAGATCTCAGGTTCTGATACGTGGCATAAAACCAGTGAGTAATAACGCCATCTTGATTAAAAATTACGTATTTCTCACCTTCAAGGAGCGGATAGTGGCCAGTTCAGTCGAAGACGGAGGCGTGTACCGGATACTGAAGTCATCGTGGTTGCAAAATGGGCAGCTGAACAGTAGACCAATAATTGTCAAAGCATGTATGATTAATAAAAAGAGGCGAGGAGTGTCGTTACGCACCAAATGGACTTTTGCGGTGGACGGATCTGTAGGTAGCACTCGCTGCAAATGGGTTTACTGCAACAGCTCGACGTGTTGAGGCTGCCTGGATAGAACTACAAAAGGGCAAAACAAGTCAGTGCACAAGCCTCAACGAATGAAGAATCCCCCCGTGCCCTCCCTTACCATGAAACAGATCGGACACTCGAGCGTGAAACATCCCTCCTTGGTTTCCTGGCCGGGGAAGCGCGGCGCCAGTTTGCGCTCCATGATGAGCCGACGCGCCGTCTTGACTTCCCATGGACAACTCGGGTACAGACTGGCAAGTAAGTGGCAACACGAAAATGAGTCTCCAAAACTGAAGTTAACGGTGACGACGGAGGTTACGACGTACCCCGTGGGCTGCGTGAACTTGTCGAGCTCGCGCGTGCTAGACGAGTGGCGGCGGATGATGCCAGACTTCTTGGACGTAGAGTTTCCCATCGCAAACGCGCCGCTTATTCGCCTCGCGATGGCTTGCCGAGTGAGTCCCGAAGTGTGGTCTCAGTTCTTTTGGCTTGCGCCTTGTTCTCTGTGCAACACATTTTCTTACCTTACGCGCAGAACCGGGCGGCAATTGACAAATACAGCGATGTATCGAAGTTGCATCAATGTGTTACGGATTAAATATGGCAGGTTTTGGTTTTACTTTTTCTGTAATGATATCGAAAGGCCAACAGAAATCAGCTAAAATCTAGGGATATGCGATCTGGCGTTTTCTGTAGATGATTTGCCCATTATCCGTGGAAGCCTGATTGAAGCTTACTTATCAGCTTGTCCCAGGATAATGAAATGGGTATTTTCGACGGAAATGAGCATTTTCGAGTCCGATACAGTATTGCTTGACGCATCGTATCTACCTGTAGCGACCTGCCTGCACAACCAAGCTTTGCATTTTCGCACCGTGTTGTTATCTCAAACTCGGTTGGTTGGATTTGCGTTCCCAAGATCAAACCTGGCGCGATCAGTTCGTCTTTGCAGTGATTAGGAATAGCCCTTCATGCTCCAAAAGATTATGCATCATAATTTGTGCGAACAGGCAAACATGCCCAAATTTGAATTTAGACACATTTTTTCAAATTGGGTTGGTTGTGCAATTCTTGATTTTTTCTTACCTATCTTTAAAAATTGAGAATTAAAATTTTCCAATATCAGGTTTCAAAAATATTTGTTTTAAAGTTAAAAATCATTTAAGCTTCTTAAAAAAACTTAAAAAAGAAAAAATGAACTTTGCATGCAGACGATCCTCTTTGAAGTGATACCGTCGGGAAGCCACATTTTATCACTATCCGAAGGAATCACTATCCAGAACTGTACCATTACAAGGGTACCGTCGCTTTTTTTTTGCTACAGTACACTGATGTACAAATATTGGTGTTGACACCGCGATTCAGGTCACTGGTAGCTCCTAGCGCGGTTAACGCTCCAAGCTCCCACAAAGCAGAACAATAACACTAAAAAAACTCGCTCTTCCTTGCAGGATGCCCTCTCCTGCAAAGTCGCCCACCCGTAGCAGGCCGCGATGGATCACGAAGACCTGCAAATCCAATGGCAACGCTCTTTCTTGATGCTGACACGATCAATGCCGAAAGAAGCAAATGTCGTTGCTGGTCTTATTCGGACATTGTTTACCAATCGAACATTTTCGATAGTTCAGAACCGCCAGATAGTGATAATAGTCGATAATTTTACTTGGGCTTGTAAGCTGACGGTCAGCAGGAGACCTCTTCAACCTCCTTAACTAGAGGGTACCACTAAATGGGATATCACTCCAAAGAGGATTGTCTGTATCGACTTACACGTAAAACCGGACGATGATATATCCACCGGACAAAAAAAAATCATGGTAGCCCTTCCTAACCCTACTGTAATCGATCATACGTTTACCAGTAAAAACGAGAAAATATAACAAACACACGTAGAAATCTGGTCAACACAATAGCCCATCTCCCACAATACGCAAGGGCAGTGCAGCATTTCGATGGCTTCTGCTTCCAGCCTGGCTGTGCACTAGCGCCGTCGGGGATGTGATGCAACGCCGTCACTTTCGGTCGGTTTTTTTGACTGAATGTGGTATGAAGGTTGTGTAAGGGTCGGGTGGAGTTGCGGTTGTGTGACGCACACTGTACGTGCGCCACACCACGGCACCCCATATTTGAATCTTCCGTCGCCTGCGTTTCCAGGCAGAGCAGCAGTGGCCGCCGGGGCGTCCCTCGTCCGCACGCCACCGATGCCGGGACTCAGCAGCTCCGAGCTGCCCTCGGAAACACTTCACGCTGGAGACACACTTGAGTATTTTTGCCAGGCGTTTGTGTTTGGCAACCCAAGTGGCCGCCGCGTCGTGATCGTCAGCAGTGTTGACGCCAGTCAGGGCGTCGAGTACCCGATCGAACTAGACACTGGCGACCTAATCAGCCCTACGATGATGGTAAAGCGGTTGGCCGATCGTTTCGGTCGGCCGTTTGTACCAGAAGCCACCAAGTGGCGCAAACTACGGACGTACACCTTGGTGAGTTGGTCGGTCTCGACCCCAAACCGATCCCTCGCGCTCATTCAAGCACTTTTCAAGGTGCAGTGACTGCTTCAGTAGAAGCGGTGTACCAGAGCCTTTGCAAACTGCGCGAGGAAATAGTTCCGGAGAGCCCACAGTCCGACTGTCCGAGCCCTCAGCAGCCAGATCCTGAGCCTATGGAGTCCGCCCACGTCAGTGTGTGTGACTTGACGTCCCCGCCATCCCAACAAGGTGAGTGCACAAAGCAGGAAAAAGGCAAATTCGACGTCTATTATCGAGATTATCAATCTAGTGTCTTCGCAAGAAGACGAGAAGGCAATGCCGAGTACTCCAAGTGCTAGTGGCGCGTTTTCCGTTAGCGACGACGAGCTGGACGAGGCTGCAGACTACCTGCAGTCAATCCCGACCAGACACGATCGCGCCAGAAAACACCACCAGGCCAAGATCTCGAAAGTGGGATGGCACACGTCCAGATCGAGGAAGCGCCGCGACCAGGCCAAGTGCGCCATCACGCGGAGCAGCGCCCAGATCCACCACGCCCAGACTGTGAAGCCGGTGCAGATCAAGAACCTGCTTCGGTCCCCTGAGATCAAGGTCCGTCTCAAGAACCTGCATGCTCGACGGCCAACCTATCCTTCTGTTCCTGCGCAAAAATCTATCCTACCAATTCAAAAAGTTCCGTGGCCTGCTGAAATCGAGAAAATCACAACATACAAAAAGAACGGAACTATCTTCCCAGACATTGGCAAGTTTGATCCATGCCAGTGTGTGGGAGATTGCTTCCTCGATGTGTGCAGGAATGTAGCCAGCGCCACATTCTGCACGCCCAGATATTGTAACCTGGGTGCTCTGTGCAGCAACGCGCCTCGATCACGCAAGACGCTCAAACTATTCGACACAGGCTGAGTAGGCCTCGGCGTCTTCACCACCACTAGCCTCGACGTGGGCGATGTGGTTGGAGAATATTGCGGTGAACTCAGCAAATTTGCGGCTGTCGTCACGGGCCAACCCCGCCAGGTCGTGAAACAGAACAGCGGGTACACGTTGTTGTACAACGCAAAGTCTATCAAACGCAAGTATGTATATGTGGACGTGGTGAACTGCGGCTCGATAACGTGTTTCCTGTGATACGCGTGCGACCCGAACGCTGCATTCGTAGAGCAGCACTCCCGCGCCTGAGTGAAGGTCATGGTGAAGATGATCAAGGACGTGAAGCCCGGTGCTGTAATCACCGTTCATTACGGTAATGAACGGTGGTTTAAGTGTGCGTGCGACGACTGCTGGGCGAGTGCGGAGGAGGAACAGGACAGGAGGAGCACGAGGACGTTGAGAAGGCCAAGGACGACCAGGACAAGTGCGAGTAAGCAGATGCGTAGGCAGCCGTAGCGTAAGCTAAGTAAGATGTACTAGTTGACATTCAGCTTTGATCTATAACACGATAATTGTTGCCAGTTTCTTTCTTTGAGTATTTTCACGACCCGGGAGTCCCAGCTATCAT
Source organism: Phytophthora tentaculata (assembly GCA_033557915.1). Lineage (NCBI taxonomy): Eukaryota > Oomycota > Peronosporomycetes > Peronosporales > Peronosporaceae > Phytophthora > Phytophthora tentaculata. The sequence continues at coordinate 5,007,156 of JAUCEA010000016.1, read as the reverse complement.
ATACGGGACGTAGCACTGATTACCAGCGGGTCTGTATTGAAAATAGACTTCTACGTGAGCCTAGAAGGAAACTCCTGATCCACTACCACTCAAACCTGTCCAGCGATCGCAGAAGTAGAGGTTACGGAGCATGGAGTAGTGCTAAAAGATTGTTTATCATAGGACTAGAGCACCCATTAAGGGAAACTGAACGAAATTGAATTATTGTTGAGATAAACCAAAACAGGAAAATTAATGTTTCTTGTTAACATTCCCAGCAACATATTAATAACCTTTCCCAAAATAAAAGAAAGAAAGAAAAAAAGAAAACATGTATGTATACATACCGACCGGAAATCAATCTCAATCGTAGCTCAACGCAGGACCATTAAGTCGAGGACGGCCTGTTGTCGTCAATCACAGCAACATCTTTGCGCCTACGCTTCCGCCGGCTAACTAAGATGTCCCTACCGCTGCTTTCCACATGCGCAGTCGCCCGCAATGTGTACAGCACGTGAAAGCACGACCCGAAGACAAACCAATACGCACAAAGGCAGGTTTGCTGCTCAATATCCACGGGCCAGCCGCTCCAGGGCTGGCCCTCTACCTCCATGCGCGCATAGTTTGATACCATATGTGCGGTGATAGCGATTCCTTCCTCGCTGCGCTTATTGGGCGCGACCAGGACGCGAGGCGCTCTCAGCGACACCACAGGCTCGCACCCTGACTGCACACTCTCAACACTTTGCCCTTCCGCCAGCCCCAGCAGTTTAGCTCGGAGTAGTTCCGAGACACGACGCACAAGCGTTTCACTTGGATTCACGCCGTACTCGAACGCACGCACGCTACTAGACTGATCCTGGCAACAGGCCGCAAGCTCTCTCAGCAGCGACCCCATCTTCAGACGCCTTCGTAAAGTGTAGTCGCATTTCAATGCCGCGTTGAAAGTCTCGGCCGGGTTGTTCGTGGTCGCGAAGCCGGTGGGAGTTAGGTAGGCCTGCCAGCCGGTGAATAGACCAGTCAACCATTGACCGCACATGTACTTAGCAAAAGGAATTATCCCTTTGTCTTTGACCCACCGCTTCAAAATTGTTCCCCTCAGTTGCAAATACGCCGCATGCGACCTAGTGAAGTGCATGTTGTATATATCACGTAGAATAGAAGCCTGTGCACCCGAGGAAAGTGGCTTGATGTGCTCTTGCACCTTCTTCATGACGTAAAAGTAGCACATCAAGAATATGTAGGCGGGGTTCGACCCGAACACCGCGTACAGAGCGTTGCATTGAGCTTTGTCGCCGTCGGCCATAGCGTAGTTCACCGTCAAATGATTCTGCGTCACCCAGTAGTACAGCCTGCGTAGTGCCAGTAGAGCCGCCTGAAAAACTTGTTGATTCTCTTGAGAAATTACGATGAGGGTAACCAGGTGGAATCTGCGGGATCTGTCCGAGATTCCCACCACTAGTACAGGGTAGTCGCATTGGTTCATCTTGTAGGTCGAGTCTAGATGTAATATGAAGCTCTGCGGGGGCACCATCAGCCGCAACATCAACGCCTTCGTCGATATGCCGGCTATGAGCGGCTTCTCGTCGGAGCCGTTGCCTACAACAGGCTTGCCAGTGTTGTCCAACTCCCAACCGAACGTGAAAGGCTGCGTCATTACCTCTGTCCCGTCGTAAGCGCGCTGGTGGATCCAAGTCCTCAGCTCGCTCACGCGGTCGTGGTTTTCCATTTTTGGTGCGCCGGTAGTGTTCACGAAGTTCTGTACAGTCTTTAATGACGGTAGGTCCTCGAGCGGGGTTGAAAACTTGCGAGCTAGAGCGTGCCTTATGCGCATAGGCCGCAAGTTATTCTCCGCGAGCTCCCGACAGTAGGTCTTCTGCGTCGGTGTGAGTTTCTTCCGCTTTGGTGACGTCGCCACGACAGTGTGGTGGGCTCCGTGCTTGAAGATCGAGGTGTGTTAGGTCTCCAAGCACGTCACGATCTTTCCTCGCCACGCGCACTTGTCTGCACTTGCCTCGCTGCACGTCTGTGAGCTGCACACGAGCAAGCGGTAGCGCATCTTGTGTGCGGCATCCGGACAAATGGTGCAGACCATCGTCTGGCTCTTGTCAATGTCAAACGACTTGAGCGTCGCCAACACCGTCTCCGCAGTGGCGGCGTCCACGTCGACAGCTTTCTTCACCCAGGTTACTCGCCTCGGGATCAGTGATCTGGTGGCCCTGAAGGGGGGGGGGGATGTCGTCGAGCAGTTTGATATCTGCTGTGGGCCACCTGGACCAACACTGTGCGTTGGTTGGCCAGCCTTAACCTAGACACACCTCGTTTGTGCGCTTCCAGCGCTGTGCAGAAACTCTACTTCCTATTGTGCTGGCACAGGACTCTGCTGTTCTGACACACTTTTATGGTGCTGACGCAGACTTACTGTGCTGTGGCTGTACTGTTGTGTGTCAGTAATGCGTTCTCAGTAAAAACTGAACGACATATTTTAATAAATGATGAAGAAATGTTCGAATGCAGCGTATTTTACCAATAGAACATGTCTAAATTCAGGAAATTGGAGTGTGTATGTAAATAGTGTTTTGGGACCGGATATTGTACGTGTTGTATAAAAGTCTTGGTCTTTTCTCGGTCAAGTATGTGATACTACTTAGTATTAAAAGGGTTAACTTATCTAAAATGCCAAAACGAATTGAACACAAAACCGAAATGTATTGATCAATGTTACCGCAAAACCTTCTCGCTACATGTCGTCTTCCGCTGCATCTCGAGCACACAGGCGTAGATATCTTAGGCGTAGGTACTGCTCAAGATCGTAGTAGCTATCAGACCACGTGTGTCCTGTAATCATGGACTCCAAGAAAAACAGACTCCATATTCCACAAGAATGTCCGTCCTGTTGCTTGCACTCCGCCCACCGCTCGAATCGTATTTTAGATTGGCTCAACTGGGGAATAATTGCCGCTTGTATGACTCTTTCTAGCGCGTCGTAGCTTGCATCCGACTGCATCGGTTCGAATAGAATGCATGTAGCGTGGCTCGACGACAGGTCAACGTAGAATGCCACCCAGTGGCAGCGCCCTCTGTTCACGACACAAATCTGTCGTTCACCGCAGAGTGAAATGCACCATGCGTTGCGGCAGCCTTCTTCTGTCGCGGCAGGTCTGTGAAGGGGTACCAATCTGGAGTAAAAATCCCCACATCCTCGGAGACGTAACGACGGGCTAAGAGAAACAAACCAGATCGTATACACGTGGATCCCAACCACGGAATGTTTCTGAAATCCAGAAGACGAACACCTTCGAAGTCTTCGCCTCGAAGTGAATAGTTGCTGAGCGTCATATTCTCCACGGTTGTTGTAAAAATCAGCTGAAACATAATAAACAAAATATTTGGTATCAGTTTTGGTTTTCATACCGGATATCATAACAAATCCCGGACCAGCTATAGATACCTTAGGTAAAGGGAAGCAGTCGTCAAATGGGTCGGCGGCACCTGTGGTCGGGATGGAGAGACCACTAATCCAGCCCAGCGTTGCCTTGACCTTGGCCATAGCTTCTCTAGCGTCGATAATTTGAAGCATGTTATTTAGCTGCTCCACTGTCGCATAGCCGTATGTATCCCAACGCGCGAGGTAGACAGCATCTCCTTCTTCGCTTTCTTCTTTCATTTCAATGTCCGATATCGCGGCTGTGCAGATGTGGCGTGGCAGCAGCCCATTCATTTGTGGTATAGGTTGGCCCACGTTCTTCCGTTGTACTATATGCGGACCCGTTATATCCACTGCATTCACAGGAAGTAGCTCGATCTACACAGGAACAAGTGAGAGTTAGGCCTGAATGCATGGACATATCCGGCACTTGCCATTTTACCGACAAGTGAGTAGCAGTACTGGTGTGATAACAGCAGCATCACGTCCTCCAGCTTCGCGGGTGTCTTCATCTTTACGTAAGCCATCAATTTAGCGCGACGCTTCACTCTTTGAAGAGTCTGTACCTTCTTCGCTTTTGAGATCTTGCGTCTTTCAACCTTCTTCTTCTTGGCTGCTCCGGAGAAGTGAATAGAAACATTCCCGATGTTTGTGGGGTTTTCCTGCGTTTCATTTGTATTCTTCGATTTTGTTGACCCATGTTGTTCTTTTTGCTGCTTCTTCTTCTTTTGAGTAGCAGTTTGAGTAGCGGCATCATCGTTGGCTCAACAACTGCAAGTGCATCTGCAAGCTTGCGCACGTCACCAGCCCTGCAATGCCGATCAACTGCTTTCAATAGATGGTACGTCGAGCGGAAATTTTCGGCAGTTTGGTCCGCCATCACGCCTTGGAGCTGTTTGCACAGCGCTCCTGCCTTGCTATACTGCTGCTCGCGCGACAGCGTTTGGCCCGCACGAGTACTTTGATTAAAAGTGCGTAATCCACCGTGAACATCGACATTGCCAGTAGAAATGCTATTCGCGGCAGCCGTTAGGGACCATCGAGCTGTGTAGAACTTTGGTGGGGGGGTCCGACTCGTAAGCTTGGGAATGTCGAAAGTAGATCACATGCCTGCATGGCAATAGCAACGTCTTCATAAAGGCGCAAGTGCACTGAAAGCTCTGCGAATAAGTACAGAAGCCCACACTTAGTCAACTCGTAAAACATCTAACCGGACATACATGAAATCCCGCACGTACATAATGGTACCGGACATACACTTTGTACCAAATATCAAACATACATTAGCGTCCATTATGTGCACGTCGTCCTCGTTGTCTCGATCCTCTACATGACGTAGTTCTGCCTTGACTCCGTCGATCTTAATTCTGTATGCAGAATCCGGGCTGCGGGCAAACTTGTACTGATCTCGTACCAGCCGGTATGCGTGTCCGCTCAACTGCACGGCGAGAGTTAGAAGCTCGGGATCAGCAGCATCCTAAGCAATGGGTGTTTGACGAGTCCGCAAACTTCTGAATTCCTTCATGTATCGTTCTTCCGACCACTCTTGTAACATAACCAGTGTACTGATAAGCTCATCAATGGGGGTATTCGCGCTCCACTACTTGCTTTATTTTGCCCCAGCCACTCTCGATCCGATTATTGGTGTGATTGTTCAGGTGGGGAAGGTTGTCACGGAAGTAAGTCACCCAGTCTTCTTTGCACTTTTCCCAATTTACCTCAAAGTACCGGAGAAAGGGATCACTTTGGTTATAATTCAGAGGTCGTAACATGTCGTCGCGGTACACCTTGTAGACCTTCGCACTTTCGGTTTTCATCATCAATTGCAGAGCTGCAATAATTTCTTTCTTGGCATCCGCTCCGCCCTTGCACCTGCTACGGACCTGTAGCCAATATTATAAAAAAAACTTAGTGAATACTTTGAAGTAAACGCGACTAAAAACAGAGTACGCATCTGATTTTTCAGATAGTCGATGACGTGGAATTGGCAAAGGATCTGGCGAGCGTTGGGGAACGCATCCGCAACCACATCTTTTTCGTTGAAGTCCTTGTCTGTGACCATCACGCGAATCTTCTCCCATGCTGGATTCGATTGCTTGAACTGTTCCAAGCAGAAGGATAAATTTTCCTTCGTCTCACTCTGGACGAGGGCGTGTTGGACATATTGACCCTACAGTAAATGAATGACAGCAACAATAGCGTCAGGTACGATCCGGTACCAAAACCAAATACATTTGGTTCGGATACCAAACGTATCCGGTATATCAAACGTATCCCCAAACCGACTATTCAAAACCAAAAACCGATCAGGTCGCACCTTTCCAAAGACGTCGTTTACCAAAATGCTGAACAGCTTGTAACAATTCCTGTTGGTGCAACTTCAGGAAAAGCCTTGAACAGGCGCTTCTGACCCGCCGTCTGAAAGCACACCGAGTGCACCAGACCGGATGAGTTGCTCAATGACAGGAACACAGAATTCCTGTCTGTTGTACAAAACTCACGCAATAATTCCAGAGTGCGATCTTCGTCAGACTTGCCTCCTCTGTTCGCGCGCTTTAAAGAGACTAGCAGGCTGTGCACGTCGCGGAGATCCATGCTTTACCTAGACGCAAACTAAAAGAAATAGTGTTAGCAGAATTAGGGCGGGAGCACCATATCTGTTACAGTGTACCTGTTTCATCACGAAGATGCTGCAAAATCCCCTTTGCTGATGATCAAGCCTTGATCATTCTGCCGACGTTATAGAGCACATCGGGATCCGTAATGCGTCGGTTCTCCGAATAGAAGCGAAAAATACTCGCATTTCGTACTAGTTGTGTGATCCTTCCCAAGAGACAAAAAACTTCCAACCGCCGGTTCCATCCCGCTTCGACAGAGCTTTCACCTTTGCTGTACACCTCAAAAACCGAATAATCTTGCGCTGGCGCTTGCCCTTGCTCTTTTTCGGATGTTCAATACCATGTGTGCACAATAACGTAAGCGAGTAATACGGAAAATCCACCGGCACCAAGCTGGGGTCGTTTTCTGGAACCCCTCGCTCTAACAGCTTCTTGTTTCTCAGCGTTGTACTGTACGAAGTCCTCTTCGATAGTAGCTGATACGTATTCTGGCTGTGCTCCGACAAAGCCGTGAAAAAGTCACTCCAAGTTTCAAAAACTCGAGAAATTCCAGCCATGAAAGCACCGTCATCTTCCTGTACGTGCCCTCTTGAAGCTTCCAAGGCATCAACTGCGTCATCTTCGCCCAGTTATGCATCCGGTGCAATAGCTCGTGAATCCGTTTTTTTCTTGACCCGGTGTCGGGACTTTATGTTTATCTTCCAGTTCCGGTATAGTGTTGTGTCCATTGGGTTCATCCGGTACCGAATTGTCAACACTTGTACCCGATTCAGGAAAATCCGATATGATGGCTTGGGTGCTCTCCTCCGCGTAGCTGTTGTCTGCGGAGAGCTGAGCAAGCTCTGCTGACGCCTCTCTCGAGCCAAGGCGAGCAATACGCCGTCCTCAACGTCATCATCGTCATCCACATAGCTGACCGGCTTGTATTCGTCTCCTTCTTTCGACTCAGCAGCGGCTTCGCTTGAGCTCTCCCCGGACTGCATGCACATCTGGGCGATGGTAAACGCCAAGCGCTTCTTGCGAGGTCCGCCCGTCCTTTGCTTCGAGTCTCCATGACGAAGGTGTTTCTCGTCTGTGGCCCCCCTCTTCTTCGCAGCCTCTGGCTTCGATGACGCTCCCTTGTCTCTCAGGCGGGAGCTCGGGCTTCTTTCCGTCTCCGTGCCATCAAAATGTTGAGATTCGACCTTGGATGGCTGCGTAGGAGTCACGTCACTGTCTTCTCCGGCGCCGTCGCCTTCTCTCGCGTCGCGCTTGCCTTCCGTAGGAGCGACGTCACTGTCTTCTCGGACGTCCTCGCCTTCTCTCGCGCCGCGCTTGCATTCCTCCTCAGCGAGTGCCTTCACGTCGTTCTCCGGGGAGCTGTGTACACGTGTCGCGATCTGAGCACGTTAAACGATAAATGGTCAGAGTCGATTGGCCGGAACGCTCTCATAAGCGCACTTACCGTGTCCTTAGACTGGAGAGCTTTGTCCTCAGCGCGCTGCAGCATCACGAGCGCTGCCACCGCGGGTTGTTTGATTTCTCCCCTCTTTTGGCCATTGCTGAGCCACTCACTGATTTCTCTAAATTTCAAAGCGCATTCCTTTCGGTAAAATAAACTTTATGATGGCCTTTATATGGTCACGCACGTTCGTGATATTGGTACGAGAAATAGAGCGTTTTCGTACCAGCCTTGCACTCTGTCATACAGAATCCCGGTGGATACATCACCACCCCTTAAAACCTCTATCTGACTTCTTCTCTTTGCAGGTGCGACTACCGCAAAAGTCGTAATGATAGAGCACCCATAGTTACTTATAAATCTTTCATTTTGTGAGGGATTAGCGGTACTTCATTGATTGTCCCATATTGAAGAAACCTTAACATATTTAACAAAGTCGTGCTACGCACGAAGAAGCTCTGAAATTTCGAGCATGACATGTAAACTGTAGCTTGTGCTCATGTACATGTAGCGCGAATTGCCGATGAGCTGAATACAGTACGAACATTTTCAGCGAGGTGCTGTGCTTGATATCCGGACGGCACAATTTTACTTTTGCAGAGTACTATTGCCAAAAACATATTAGGGCACAGACGGGTTTCGCAGGCTTCGGGGTAACTAACCTCCTGCTTTCATTAGAGTTGTTTGCATACAACTCGTCCTAGCAATATCCTCGTGGTTGTTTTAGTTGACTGCAGGTCTTCGACATCGGCGATGTCATCGCATATTCATAAAAAAAAGCGGCAGGGGAATAACTGACCAATATTTCAATACTTCGAAGTATATAATACTTTTTATGAGGATTGCAGAAGAAATGCTCTCATTTAATATATTTCCTTACTTACTGCTGTGCCACTGCACTTCAACTCAGTATGGTCAACAATAATACTCAACGGCGAGGACAACATCAAGACTTGGAATGGAGGAGCAGATACAAAGCTGCCATCTTACACTTACTATATATATTCCTATATACCAATTATGATAAACCCAAGAACAAAACTGACGTCTCCAAGTAACAAATCGAAAGCTACAAGTAGACAGGGTAAACAGACTTATTGTCCATTCTAGACTCGGGTGGTCCCATGAGTAACAGCTGCCGGGGTTAGAATTCGTTAAATCTTTATGAGCAAGTACACGCTATTGCTCATATAGATTCCACAGCGTGCACCATTATAATATTGAATAACACCTTGACAGTCCACACCCTGCCAAACTTTACGGACCTGAGTGCTTAAAAGCAAACGGAAGTATACGGTATGAACAGTCCTGGCTCAGAATCGCCACGCTCAGGCCTCTAGTGCATCGCTTTGTGGCTAAAGTAAGTTTTGGCGAGGTACATTGCCGTGAAAGGGGAAGTGTCAATTCGGGGCCGGAATGCCAGTTAGGGGCCGGTTCATTTGGCCAATGAAAGACTCGAGTTTTGCATTTATCAATTGTGATTGGTCACTTATATAGGGTACCATATAAGAGACAAGGCAAGATCAATAGTGAAATCAAGTCACTGAAAGCGGCCCCAAATTGACACGACCATCACTCTTAGTTTTACTTTTTATTTGGATCTATTGTGATCTGTCCATTGGCTAGAAGTTTCAGAAATAGCCAGCAAAATCAACACAAACGACAGCTTTCGATTGGTATCTTTGGTGCCGCTTTGCTTGTATTAGATCAAAAGATACAAGTACAGTTAGAAATGTCTGTTTGAACCGGCCTCAAATTGACACTTCCCCTTATGTTCGATACTGGGTCATTAAAGTGAGGGTATGATTAATCCTATGGGATAAGCGGAATTTTGTTTTGACCCATGAAATAACACGCAAAATAAATATCCATATAAATTACTTGCTGCTGCGTGTTGCGCGAAGATGGGACCGTCGCCGACAGGGTCAACATTCATGTGGGTGATTCAAAAGCAATGCAGGTATAAATGATTAGAGGTATTTCAAACGGCGTGCTATCAAGATCTCTCAAATCTTGTAGAGTAATATATAAGATTATCGGACAATCTGACCATTTAATTTACGGAGCGTGTGCTTTTCAAATGAATATAAGGGTAATAATTTTACGGGCGCGCTTACAGTAGAGTAATATAGTTATTGATGTAAAGAGGGTACAAATATAGTGTCATAAATAAATTATGCGAGGAAAGTCGGATCCCTGGTAGACTCTGAAATAAATTTCAGAGAATATTGTGTCCATTGCCATTGCACCAAAGTGCTCTATCATTACGTATTTTGCGGTATTCAGGTGATCTTACTAATCGATGCGTCCAAGACGGTACGATCTACCCAGTAGGAACGTGTTCATGTTCCCAGCACTGTCGTTTTGCATTGGACCCCTGTATGAGTTTGTCGCGGGGCTGTGCGTGGATTGGTGCTAAGTCCAGCACTTGGCATCTGCAACGCCGACACGTCGTTCAAAGAAGCATGGGCTCTGACTGAGAAACGCTTTAAGCTGTTCGAGTGCTTTGCTGGCGGGTTCGATATCCTATTGCCACAAGTGACAGTGTCGGCATTGCTGCCACTATGCTCGTAGATCCAGCTCGGAGGGGAGGGACAGTGCAAGAGCAGGAGCTAGAGACAGCAGGTCGCCAGTGACAAAGTCACTGGGGGGGGATTCGCCGGGGCGAATCTCTACAGGGCGTGGCTTAGGGAGAAGACATTCTTAGGCAGCTGGCAACCTCGGACGGGTCTTTCAGCCCGCACTCATGCCTACAAACCTGAAACACGTAAGTTACAGGCGAACGTGGACCCTTCCGTGCAGGGCCTTGTCGAGAGACACCCTCTCGAACTCTCCCCTTTGCCTACCCACCGCTCGCTCTGAATTCAACGTCGCCCCGCCCAGCGATTATAGCCCTTACTCGTCTCCTCCCGTGTCTCCTCTCCTCGCGATCTCCCAGCCAGGCAGCGACTCTTCCAGCTTCAACGTGCTTTCGCCACTTCCGGATAAACGCAGCGCCTCCCGCCACGAACACTACATCCCTCCTACCCGAACACTTCACCCATGTCACTTCCGTCTTCCGCCAGGTCGATCGTCACTGTCACGCGTTTATCTACTGACATCGCGTGCTCTCATGTACCCAAGAGCACCTATGTCCACAGCAGCAATAGTAACGTGCAGTCATCGCAAATGCCGAAAGCACAAAGCTCGAAAGCAAGGTTGCTATAGCCGTTTGTCATATACACAGAGGTTATGCATCGCCTGCGTGATGAACGTCACCAGATGCATCATGCACGAAAAGCATGTGATCAATTTTAAACCATCGAAGAGGGAGGGAGAGAGAGAGCTGTTCGCTCTTACTTGAGAGATACATTTGATTTTAGCTTCTTTTAAAACTCATTATCGCATGTTATTTTATTTTTGAGCAAACATTAACATGTAAAAAAAACTGAGCGCTTGATTACAGTACGTTCGTGCAACATTTGTGTCCACGCTGCCTCGTGAGTTATGTTGCTCGAAGACATTAATCGCATCAGATTTTTGAGCGTGCACACTTTGAGTAGCCTTCAGTCTTTTCGTCGTCTTCTTACCGTCCGGGCGATCGGTTTCAGCAGACGTTCCGATGCAGGTCATTCAGGTCCATTCGGGTGCGAGCTGGCGTCGGTGGTCTCCACGTTGCGCTTGGCCCCGCGGTCAATAATCTTGTCAAACTTGGGGCAACCAGCGCCTTCTTTGTAGCAGTCATTATACTGGAAGCGGCTCTTATATTCTGTCTTGTACAGAAGATGCGCATTCTCGATCATGTCCTTTTCGTTAGTTCCGGACTAGTTGATGACCTCAACCTTGTTGCAGCAGCGTACAAACTTCGAAATTGCTTTCGAGACTTGACCAAAGTAAAATTCAAGGTCCAGGAGCGAGGTATAAGCGAGTTCTCCGCCAGGGTCTTTGCAATAGGTACTGAACTCTCCATTTTAGCCATAACTCGCGTCCAAAACGTCTCCGGTTTTGATCAGTGTCGACGCTTGCATCACTCGTCACGCGGCCCCACACGCGAGCCAGCTCAAGATCCTCAACAGAATCGTAACTGCGACCCCGTGTCGCTTTCACGCCCATCATTTATCTCCTATCTCCGGCAACGTCAAACCAGAACTGGTTGCTCTTGCCCTCGAGATTTTGGCGCCCTTAAAATTTCGGGGCAAAAGATTACTCGGTATGGAGCAACGTAGCCCCTTTTATGGTTTTGTCGAAGGCTATCTTGCGGCAATATTTGACCGTAGGATCTCCGCCAAATAGCAATCGACAACTATTGTCTAGCTTTTGTCGGGACCGGTGCGAGCAAAATCAGCAACAATCTGAGTAAATATAAGTATTGTCGACCTTTGAGTGGGAATGCTCTATACAGGTTAAAAAAATGTTATTTTAACAATGAGAGTGGTTGCAGCTCCATACTCCATACCGGGTTCATAAAAAGGTAATTTGCTGCTTTTGGCAAGCATTGCGACGCAGCTTCCAGCGAGCCTTGAGCGACCCCCGTGGCTTGTTCTGGTCACCAATGGAGAAGCTACCCAGTAAAGTTCTCCAAACTGCACAGCATTATCATAACGGAGGAGGAAGTGTTTTCAAGCTGGCCCTAAGCCGGCGCTATGCACACTAACAACCATTTTTAGGCCTTTTAATAATGACCTATAAACCGTTATTAAGGCCTTAGATGGCTCCCAGCCCGGAGCAACAACGCGTGCCTTTAGCCCCTGGTCTAAGTAAACTCGTTCCGAGAATTGTAAAAGGGGTTGGGTTGGATCAGTACCACCTCCAGGCCAGAGTACGTGTATTTTGGATCTGGTTCCGAGACAAGTAAGATGTCAGAGCGAGGTTTGAGTGTTTGAAGCCGGTGTATAAGTACAGGAAATACAATGTAGTGTATGAAAGTATATCGCTATCTCATTTCCGCTCAACCCTCCTCCACCACAATGGACTCGCACGACCCAAGACTTGCCACACCTACCAACCTCCGCCCCACGATGGAATTATTCGGCTTCCGATGTTGCCACCCATTTTGACCTCCAGATCCTTCGGTGTGGAAGGCTATCGTGGCCTGGTGAGAACATTTCCAGCTCCAACATACACACCAGTTGAGATGAATCCTTCAGATCTTACTGAATACGGAGAACCGGTGGAAAGCAATAGGGTCCCTACAAACGCTGCTGTATCTGGCGAGGCGTTGGCTTCCACCGCCACTATTGCCATGCCGGCCCCAGCTTCGGCCACACCAAGAGCAACAGGCGGAAGCAAAGCGGACTATAGGGCGCAATGGAAAGAAGAAGAAAGCATCTACAACTGAATCAAGCCCAATGAAACGGTTCGTCTGGACAAACGCTATGGTTGCAGGACTTCTTGACATGTGCTTCAAAGATGAGGAGGTTAGGCGTCGTATCAAAAAGGCCGACACCAACAAGAAGAAAGCGTTGGCATGACAGGTTTTTTGGCAATCAACTTTCAGAGAAACTGGGGGAGGTGCTCACGAGTGACCAGGTATGTTGGCGCAATGTGAATTATACTTGTATAACTCAATTCTAATCTAGCTTGACGCATAGGTGTCGGGCAAGTACAAGAAGTTAAAGTGTGAGTATCGACAAGGCAAAGATTCTCGCAGTGACACTGGCAATAATGGTCGTGAAGACGACAGTAAAATATGGGGGCTTTTATAACATGGCCGAAGTGGGATTGGAGGGACCACATTGGCGAATGCTGACAATGAATCCGGCAGTGATGATGAAGAGCAGTCGTTTTGTCCCACGACAGACCCCAGAAAAAATTCTACACCGATTGAAAGTTTGGCTGAAGCTATGAAAGAGGGTATGGCATCGATTGCTGCATCAATGAGCCCGGACGTAAGTTGATGGAAGTGCTGCAAGATCTCAAGCAAGCGCAAGATTCATCGCGCGATCTGCAAACATGTGACGGGGTCACACAGCACCTTGCGCTTGAGGAAGTAAGAGCTTCCGAGAGTATACAAACTCTAAGTGAACGGCCCCTGGTCTGAGGGAACGAAGTAACCAGTTAAAGGTACGTTTAAGACTGAATGCATTTATAGGTAAGGTTAAGCTTGAGTTAATACAATCTATAAGTAACCTATAGTGAAGCTATGTAATTATCCAATGGTTGGCTCTGGAGCCACTGGTACCATGTACCAGTCCTTCCGAAGAGTGACCTAGTCACTCTTCATGTAACTTGGGTGCACTTGGGGCTTGTACCCCGTTACAATACACGTCAGTGGACACTGCTCGAACACCTCGTTTCGAAGCTCACATCATGAAATTAGAGCCTGATTGGCGAACCGCCGCATACACAACGTAGCATTCTACCATGCATGTAATTGACTCCGACTTTTTGGAGTCACAATTCAAAGGAAGGATTCCAGTTATGTTTTAATCTGCTCAAAGATATTCCATCAATTTTTTTGTTTAGACAGACCTTGGTTGTGGCTCAGTTCATCCTCCGACGACAAAAAAGATAACAGCCCCGGTGGGGGCGCGATCTGGATCGGCACCTTGTATCGTGTAAGTGTCCTTTAACTCAATCATCAAATTGTGCAAAACTAACATCCCACAATAACCTTCGTGACACGCGTGGGTGAATTCTGCTCGATATTTCCAAGGGGGATACGGTGCCGAATTTTCAGGATGGCGAATGCACGTTCAACGGTAATATCGTCTGGGATAGTTTGTAGTTGTAGCGCCTCTTTTTAGGATGTTGTACAGCTTCTTCTTCATCAAACAGAGTGAGAAGGTGACGGAATATCTTGTAGCCAGCATCACCGAGTAGGTCCATACCACTTAGAACAGCAGCTCTGTTACGTAGACCCATTGGATCCATAACGCTTGATTGTTGGTGGAATCGTCCGGATGCAGTACGATCTGAAACGCATTTGGTGGTCTACGACGGCCTGTATATTCACTGCAGGAAATTTTTCCTGCAATACGATCCTTCATGTTCTGATGGACGGGGAATAGACATCAAGGAGCCGTCCACAGCCCCAATTACATCTGGAAAGCCGACGTTTATCTCGATTCCGTCTCGGATATCCTCAATCGCCGCTTGCGTGGTAGGCATCTTGATTTTCTCCTTAGCCATCCGTCTGAGTACAGTTAAAACTTGATTAATGTGCACTACAGCGCTTGATTTTGACATGCCCACCACAGTGGCTGTGCTATCAATTGTTTCACCGGAGGAGAGAGATATCATCGTAACCGCTACTCGCCTCGTAATGTCAAACCTGACGTTATGGTGAATTCGACCCCTCCAGCTCAGACGGACAAGAGCCATCACAGCAAGAAAGGTATGCTTGTCACAGCGCATCATCACGCTAAACCACTTCGTATTCTTGCACGCCATCCCCCTCTCACATGCCGTAGTTGATGTTGCTACGAGGCAATCCACCGAGACGACGACGGTCGCTACAGAGCGCCGTTTCCGTTGCACATACGCACTGCAACATGTAGAGAGCAACTAGCTTGGATTTGTGGTCCATGGTCGGAGAAGCTGACTTACCAAACGTTGCCTGATAACGTGTGCGCGATGAACGCGAAACACAAAGCGTGCACTTGGAGCGGAATATACACCGGCAGAGGTAGCAAACTCGTTCCGACTTCAGAATGCCTCCATAAGGTGTTCTGAGAAGAGTGTTGGGCAACAACATAACACCCACGATTTCGTACGACAATATCCACGATTTAGCTAAAACACCATTAAAAATTGTAGCACGCCGCACCACGTTTGCGGAAGACCACCGCCCGATCTGATGCCATCAGGAATCTTGTAAGACGTACATTCTGGTTTGGAAGCTTCAATACAAATACGAGAGCTTTGTAGCTGTGATGTGGCATGTCCGTGTGTCAATGTGTATTTTGTACAAACAGGAGTTTATGAGGGCTCTTCGCGCGGGTTGGGTGTCTTTGTCTCCACTAAACTTCATTTTGAAATTTGCCAAGCTGACAAGAAGCTGAACTGGTTCGACCAAGACATCATCGGCGCCATGGCGGACGGAGAGGGTCCCAGGGCAACCGAGTGGGTTCAGCTTTGGAGGACGGAGAACAGTCGGCGTGACCGGGACACCTATTTTCGCGAGCGTCTCTCACGCTATGTTACAGTGCGAAGTGAGATCCGTAACTGCACCATCGACCACCTGGAGAACGAAGATATTGATCTTGCTTTAGGTCGTCATTCGATGAGAACCATGATGACTGCTTGTCGATCGGAGCACTGCCTTGTAGAGCATGACTTTGACGCCTGCATGTGCCGCTACAAGATTCTCACCTGCTTGGATGGAGACACTACAGTTGTCTACCAGCACGGCTGGCATCTAATGGTAGACGACGCCAACGTATCCCCGCCAAACCCCCATATTACCCCGAGAATGAGAACTTTCCTGGCCGCAACACTCCGTGTGAACCCGGGTGCATAGGCGTACCAATTGTACGGGTACCGTTGCCGGACGATCTTAAATGTGCTGTCAACGTGAAGGATGGTGGTCATTTCCGGGTTGGTCTGCACCTCTAGGTAGTCATTCAGCATCTTGTAGCAGGTGGAAACCGATGTTGCGTGGTGCCTTCGTTCGTTGGAGCGAGCTTTAAGCAATACGTTTCGGCAGCCGTTCACGCCGGATTTCGTCATGGTGGATGGTGATCAAGCGCGATACAATGCTTGCTATAGTGTAGTCCCGACATCGGAGATCCTCATGTGCTGGTAGGCAGTGCTGTCCATCTTTGTAGAACTTGCTTCTTCAAGTCCTCAAAATCCGTGCTTGGAGCGAAATGAAGATCGTACATTAAAAAACTGCGCCGTCTGAGTAGGCTCTACACCTCGGGATCGGCACTGCTTGAACATGCTATCAGCCACGTGAATCATCTTTCAATATGAGTCGCTACATCAGTTCGTCATGGGTAAACAACGCACGTTTTCTCGAAATGACAGGCGTTTCGTACCCCATCCGGCTGCCCTACCACCAACAATCCTCTCGAACATTGCCATAGAACACTCATGAGGATCTGCTTAAACCCAGTATCTTCTCCTCGTGAAATGTTGGAGTTGTTGATCGTCGCAAGGATTGCTTTCATTGCTGACCAGTAGCCTTTTGCCAGTGCGACGGAGGTATCAGAGCGTCTTTTCAAGCTCTACAAGCAGGTGTTCAGCCACCAGTGTATTTTCGTAGTGCGTGTTAACTCATTGGGCGGCGTGGCTATCTCACGGTTCAACGTTCGCCAGTTACAGATTCCACCACCAGTAGACGACAGGAAGGAGATGCTCAAGTCAATTAGCTCCGTCAACACTCGCCGAATGCATTTGGAGGGTATGCCAGCAGCTGACTGGACAGTTGATGTGGAAGAAGTGCAATGTGGCAGTCTCTATTTTTCGAAGCAATCGGTGTGTATTCACCTGGTTGCGGCCGCTTCAGATGCACGATTGCCTCTTCCTGGTATGGCTCCGTCTGGGCTACGGTTTGTCCGCAACGAGCAAAGAGTTCGTCGATCTCGACCGACACGAAGCGTTCTGACTATCCTGGTCGAGTAGGGGTCTCCCGACGCAAGGGGACAGATCGGCTCGGGCTTCTTCCCCAGAACAGCGACATTCACTTCCAAGTGAACCCGCTCCTGAAGCCGTTACTCATGCTGTCCGAGATCAAAGCGGACGTTGCTGTTCCTGACTTCAGCCGTGGTAGAGGATGGAGCGACTCGTACACAGCGCCTGACTATTAATAATGCCCCACTAGCTGACTCTATGTGCGTCACCTTCGTAGAAGGTGACGCACATAGAAGAGTGCTCGACGCCGCTGTCCCAGTCGTAGAGCAATTGAGTCGCAGCAGCAATCACCAAAACGCCGACGTTAGATCTTCTCGGTTTGCACCTGCTGCCCACGTTGAAGAAGAAACAGGATCGATGCTTGACTGGTGTCAATCCTATATGACCTTGTGCATGTTGCCTTTAGGATAGGTGCTATTGTATGCTGCATATCTTCGTTGAAGTGTCTTCATATAGCCTTCATCATTAAAAAGATGTATGTTTGTCCATCCAAACTTCTGTGTTTCACTTAAAGCATTTGTGTCTTAGACAGCATTCGACGGTGGGTGCGTCATACAAGCTGGACGAGTCATTTGTCCAATTCTACGTCTCTGAGAACCCACACACAGCACGGTATAAACTTGGAACGCGCCGAAAGTCGCTCTGCTTTCAGCCAATCACGACGCACATTTTTCAGAACGAGTTTCGTTTTTTTCTACTTAGACCCGTTTGACGTTGACCTGCACGAACCTAGGCTGCATTCTCAAAATTTTACGCTGTATAATCCGTGATTGGTCAGTTTTTCCATGGTTGGATCTATTCGTGTTTTACACCAACTTGATCAAGTCATTTCAGAACACGAACTTGCAATTGTCTTTTCTTTGAGCCTACAAACTGACTTAGCCAATCATATACATCAAATTCAGTGTTCCCCGCGTGAGAAAAGTCTCCAATTTATTTTGCGGTATCTTTCCAAGCAAAAAAATCTGAAAGATGTGAACTGTCGATTCTTAGGTAAGCCATAATGCTATTCCAGAATCTGTAGCTTTGAACAAAGGCTGAATACTTTTACATACTTAAAAGTACAATATCGTATTCCAGAATCTGCAGCTTTGAGGGAAAATGCTGATGATCAGGTGCGCCGTCGTTGGCGCAGCTCCAAGCGGCGTGTTCTCTGTCGACATGAGACTGGATCAGCTCGTGAAGGATTTAAAAGACGCGATTAAAAATGAACCCAGGTTATTAGTCACATGTGATTCCTGGGACCTACAGCTCGTTCTGGCGAAGAAGGACCGCAGGTGGCTAATTGAAAAAGAGGTCCTGGGCGGCAATTGTGACACCGATGATGGATCGGCTCTGATTATAGAAGAAGCAGAACTCGAGCTCATTGGCTTATCGAGTGAAGAAGTGCGAGCCGACCGCAAAGAGATTGCTGCTGGCAAGGGCCCCGTGCAGCGTGCTGGCGAAGGTTCCTAAAATCAGTTTGTCAGTGAAGAGGAAAGCGGCCAAGGATGATGCGACTTCTGCGAAGCGATAGAACGACAACCGCCCGATGTGGACATGGAAGGAAGAGGAAGACCCGATTTATTCTCTTCGAGACGACCGAATGTTGTTCGTGAACCGTGAGCGAGGGATGCAGCAGCTTTTCAACATCCTCAGGTCCAACCACAACCGTGCTCAGAACGGCTGCGGTAAAGAGTGGGTGATGACTATTGTGGACAATGTCTTTGGCCTCGGAAAAACAACGTTTGCGAATGAGTTCATCCGGAGCTGCAAGACAGAGAGGGAGGGTTTGCCAGAAAACGGCCATCTCTTGAATACCTTACGCCAGTGTCACTCCATCAGAATTCGGTTTTCTCAAGGCGATCTCCTTGATGACGAGGGCAGTTTTAAGGAGATGACGGTATCAAAGGAGTTGATTCAGCGCATTTGTCACTGGTTCGACTGTGAGTGTGATGCCAGGCCTTGTGCTCTCGCTCAAGATTCGCTATTGGTGAACCAGAACCTGTCCGAATTGATGGAGTGCTTGACGAAAGAAGTGGGCCCGCTATTCGTCGTAATTGATGAAATCGGCGATCCTTTTGACAATCCCAAACTTGATGATGTTGAGAGGAGTGATCGATTCATTGCGTTCTGCGATTCAGTGTTGTATGAATTGCTTCATGTTAGAAATTTGTTCTTCATAATTGTTGGCCGCGCTTCGTTTCTGAGTCATGTGCAAATGGCGAGTAGTCGGTTCAACTTTGAGCGACTAACTATCGACCTCCTTGCGGTTGAATAGATCATCGTGGACAGCGTGCAAACCGAGACTATAAAAAAACAATTTAAACTTACAGATGACCAGGTGATAAAGGTTGCTACGTATCACTTCCAGACAACTTTTGGCCAACCTAGATATCTTCTCGAAGATGATCTCTCGCGCTTGATATTAAGCGACATCCCTTATATTTTTTTAAGGCCTTTCATTTGAACTTTGTATGCGTAAAAGTTATGGAGTGCACACCAAACTGGCCTTGGCTATTGGGCTGTCCGTACTACTGTACCAGTGTACAGGTACGTGACCGAAACACTACCAGGATTAAGTTTCTGAATCCATCGGTATTATATCCGATGGCGGCACAGGATGAAGTCTTCACGTCCACCACGATCGTACGCGTCAGCTGCGTGCCTACGTAGCAATACCGCCTCTAACACCTCACACTGCTGCCATTCACAGACCGAGACCACGGGCGAGATCGATCACGAGCAGCTTGAGGAGATCGAAGTGATCCTTGGCAACTTCAAGTACATCGACTGCGGCACCCTGCGGAAATGCAGAAACTTACAGAAATTCACAAGTAAGTAGAACTGCGATTGATCGTTTTGTACCTTCAGCTTACGATCCAGTTGTTGGTCGCAGTGGTGAACTGCAACCTCATGGAGATCTCAAATTTTGAACCTGTCAGTGCGTCGCTTGTGCATTTATGTCTGAGCAACCAGAACATCTCCACAATAAGT
Organism: Phytophthora tentaculata; assembly: GCA_033557915.1. Lineage (NCBI taxonomy): Eukaryota > Oomycota > Peronosporomycetes > Peronosporales > Peronosporaceae > Phytophthora > Phytophthora tentaculata. The sequence continues at coordinate 4,987,160 of JAUCEA010000016.1, read as the reverse complement.
GGATTGTCGTCACTACACGAGCTACGTCACCTCTATCTACAGCAGAATAATATCAGTCGAATTCAGGGACTCGAACAGTACGATTCGGATGCTTTACGGCACCAAAATGAGCCTGCAGACTAACGTATTTGATGATTAGCTGTCGGAAGCTGAAGACCTTGTGGCTGTATGATAATCACCTAACAAGAATCGACAATTTGGGATTCTGCACGGACCTACGAGAGCTCTGGCTTCAGGTGAGAGGGATGCAGCACCAACGAACCTGTCAAACATTATCTTACGTGCATTTTACTGTCAGAACAACAGAATCCAAACGTTAAATGCATCAAGCGGTGGGATCTCCGATCTCGTCAATCTGCAGAGAGTGAACCTGGCAAATAATCGGATCCGCGACGTGGACGAGTTTGAGCATCTTCGTAAACTCATCGCGTTGCGCCAGTTATCATTTGCAGACGAGCATTTTGGGTCGAACCCTATCGTTTACCATCCAGATTACCGTTCCTTTGCCATCACGATTCTCAAACAGGTACTGTATGCTGATTACTCAACAAAACTCGTACGCTTAACTCGCTCTATTCTTTGCTGCAATAGTTGCGTCAGTTGGACGGAACTCTTGTTGGGAGCGACGAGCGCTCGACTGTAGAAGATCAATTTTTCACGCAGGTACAAGTGCTGTCAAACTCCTTTTTTTATTATTCGAGCCACCCAGCTTAAGTATTTTTTTTATTTAAACGACAAGCAGTCGATGGAATTCAACGACCAGTTAGCAGAGCTGACGCTGGCGTATCAGCAGGAGCTGCGTTCGATATCAACACGAAAAGAACGAGGCAGATCAAACACGCAGATGCTGCAACAAGAACTTATGGAAGCTTTGAACGACGTCGAAGCTTGTGTTACCGCTGGACAAGCACAGATCGAAAAGGAGAAACAACGGCAGCTTCAATTACGTGAACAAAATTCCGAATTGTTGCAAGAAAATGTTGCAAAGCTGCAACAAGACTTCTGCGCTGCTATTAAAGAACAATACGATCGTGAAGAGAAAGAACTACTCGACGAAGAACGCGAATACGAGATCATGGAGCTAGAAGCTATGGCCGAGCAACGACAAGCACTGACAATTGCAGCGCTACAGAACGCGTTTCCTAACAAGATTGCGTTCCAGCAATTACTCGAGCACATGCCAGATTATCGATTTATTGCTGAGAGTTTCCGACGACCGACGAACCAACAAGAGGCTGCATACGGTACTAATGATCAGAATGACCGTGAAGTGCACATTTTACAAATGTATCGCTTTTATCACGATGACTTGGTCGCAGCGTTTGAGGCTGCTACAAGACGAATGGAGACTGGACGATCGAGTGGCGGCAGCGAGTTGTATCTGTACATGGTTGCTAATGACAAAGAAGTGACTTCACTGCTTCAAAATGGACTGAAATCGATGAACGATATAGTTAACCACGAGGTGGACGACTGGGTTTTTCTTTTCTCGAATCCTCTTGTGGCTCTCAAATTTATTAAAGGCACAATCGACAAGTTAGAGTCTCTAAGTGACAACGAGACGGATGATTCACTTTCACAGACACCGTCTGAAATGGTATCTGAGTCTGCACTAGTGGAAAGTTTCACTCTGCTATTGTGTCAAGTTCGAATGCAACAAACGATTGAATTGTTTCATCCTGAAAAAGTGTCGCTCGAAGATCTTCACAGTGTCGCAAGTCCGAGAGGATCTATTCTCCCACCGCCACCTACGGCATTCTTACAGTTGGAACTTGGTGACAGACACTCGTGGTCGATGTCATCCTCAGGAGGACACGTATATATGGCTCGTCGAGTTCATGTTCACTCACAAGTTTTGCCACAATTCGTACTGTTGTGTTCAAAACGGGGTGAACTTTCCTCCGGTAACAACATTCCCAATCGACACGTAGAAGATCGAACTGGAGAGTTGTTGCTTGCCCAATTTCAGCAACAACTACGCGCTGAAGTCGACGCTTATCACTCGCGTCTTTACTTTGAAATGGATCCTGCAACTGTGCGAGTCCGAACGCAGTTCCAGCACGAGAGCGAGCAGCTTCGCCAGCGTCTCAAGGACAACGAGGACCGAATTAGTCAGGAGCAGATGGAACAGGAGCGGATACTGCGGTCACTCCGAGGCGGTGGCATTGAGAAGGCAGAGCGCAGACGCAAGTAAACTGGCAAAGGCAACTCCAGAATTGCCCATCTCGATCGATAATGTCAACATGGCTATATTCTGGGTTTTGATCAAAAGATCCGACTTGAATTTGACAAGCGAATCTTGGTCTTCAGTTGTTGCCTCACAAATATTTCCGCTTTCAGTCGCTTTCAGTGGAGCATTGTTGCCGGGATAGAACTCGCCCCAAACACTTGCAAAACGGCTTTCATCTCCAACGTTGATGTCGTACCGTAATGCATCAAAGTCAATCTAAACCTGTTAGACCACATATACCGTTAAATCTACACTTCCTAGACGCTACAATGTTTGGTTTCACCTCCATAAAAAAAAACCAAACACCTTTCAAATCCGATGTTTACCTTCTCCCGTCCGCTCTGTAAATATAGCGCCACCTTATTCCTTTATCTCATCACTGGATGATCCGCCCTGTGGACATGATGGGCAACGGGGGCTCCGACGTGCTTCCTCGTGCGCCAAGCGGCAGCGCGCTGAGCGAGCGCTCTCCTCTGCTCCGTGCAATGGGCCAGGGCGACTCCACGTCCTTCGAGGGTTCGTACATGTCCATGCCTGCTCCGTCGAGCGACAATGGGCGACTCTCAGACACTGGTCAGTTCCAGCCACTGATTTACGCGGAGAAGGCGCTAGCTGCGCTTCTGAACGGAGTGTTACTGTATGCTCTGGGCTGCGTCGTCGGGATGGCGCTGGTCTCGCTCAACTTTGAGGGCGTATTGGGCGCACGTGTCAGCTGGTGGCTGATCTTCATACCGTTTTGGCTGGCCAACGTGGCAATGCTGTACGCACACATAGCGTCTATCCGCCATGCGACGACACTGCGTCGTTGGGCCGACGTGGAATCCATGAGCAACGAGCCGCTACTGCCACTTCTCCGTCGTATTGTACTGGTCTACGCCATCAGTGTCCCTCTCACGGTACTATTGCTCTGGAGCGAGGTGGCATTCTGCGCTAGTCTGCAGCACACAGCAGCCACCAGTCTGTACATCTGCTACGCTCCACTCATGGTCATCCAAGTGGCTTTTGTAGTCCGGTATTTGCTCTGCAGATCCGACAGCACGTTGCCGGTACGAAGCTTGAAAAAAAAGTATCTTTATTTTTTATTGACGAATTTCTGACATTTTTTATATTTTGCAGGGGGTATGCTGGGTGCTCATGTTCGTCTTCACACTACTACTGGCCTACCAGACCGACACTCAACGAAGATTCGGGTCGTTAGAGATGACGCAGCCTCCAGTATCATGGTGGATCGTATCCGCGCCATTGTTCGGCTTTGAGTTGCTTATGGCGGGGTCACTGCTGCTGGTACTGTACAACGAATTTGCCGGTATTTACCGGTTGACTCGGTGGCAACTGGCAGCTAGTGTACTGTACTCGTTGGCTCTTGTAGCCGGAGTCAGTGGCGAGCTTATGTTGCTGGAACAAGTGGATTATCACTGGGGGACATTCACTTTCCCTTCGGGAATGATGTTCTTCGGACTCGTATGTGCATGTGTAGCCATGTATATTGTGGGTCGTCACCACGTAGAAGAGCTGATGGCTTCAAAAGGTGGTGCAGTGCCTGTGCCGCTCACAAGAACAGCAGACGGATGGATTACCAGTCATGCAGTTGTAGAGCAATGGGTTCTCTTCGGAGATATCTACCTCACCCCACAAGGTCTTCAACTGCGCAATCAGAAGGCAAGAAGCAACTCAGGAGTCGAGTCGGAGGCAGCGGGCCGCCGCATCTTGCGGCAAATGAAGGGACTTTTAACCCGAGTTGCCTCGGAGGAAAACATCGGTGACAACGAACCAGAACGTCGCATCCGCAATGTGTTGCGACGAAAGACGTCGGGTAGCTACAGTGACGTCATGCTGGAGGTCGTGGACACCCCCAGAACCCCAAATGATGCCAAACGTTAAAAAAAAGCAAAAAATATCAGTGAAAAACTGAAAAAGCTTTTTTTAGATTGTCATGAAACGACGGACTGCGAGAGCCTCATTCTACTGGCAATGAGGAGGAAGCAGACAATGCCGGAGAACAACGCGTCATCTAATGGTAGTGACGCTAATGGGCGACAGATTCACCGACTGGAAGACGATCCAAATCTGCAGATGCTCACTCCTCGATCACTGGCCAAGAGCATGACCGAACTCGAAACTTTGCGGTTTCGAGTGCAAGAACTCGAGCAGCAGCTTGCGCAACACCAAATTGAGGCTTTTACACCGAGTAAAACCAAGTTACCTCCTTTGGCAGACGTAGCGGTAGGATCCAAAGGCTGAGCGTTCGGTCGTGAAATAACAAAACTAACTTATTTTATTTGGTTGTCAAAGTTTCCTAGTTGCGGGTTTTACGCGTCAATGAATGGCGTAAAATCTACGACTGAACTGAGAACTATTCACAACATCGGTGATATCAGTTCGCAACGTGATCGAATAGCTACAGCACCTGCCGCAACATCCCGGAATCCGAATGCAGCTCCACCTAGAAAGCGCGTCGAGTTTACTACTGAAGAGCCCAATGGGAAATTCGAGGCGTTCGTTTCCAACAGTCCTCTTGCAAGTGACGTTGATGCTACCCTGAGTCAAGAATATCTCTCAAATACATGGCCACATGACCAAGAAACGAAGATCACAATCGGGCAAGACGGTGAAGCCGCAACGTTTGCAATATCGCAGAGAAATCGACTGTACCAAATTATCAAGCGTTTGAGTACCATCACTACGATTCCTGAAGAACAGGTACAAATCTTGTGTCACGAACGAACCAATTTGTTTTTTTTTAAATTTGTGACTACGTTCAGGTCGTGTTGCTTAAGAAACTTGTGGATGCTGAGATCGGAGATGTGATTAAATTTCTTCTCGAAATTGAATCCGAGCAGTCCGCCACCATTGTTCGAGACAAGCTCGCAGCTCTCGTAAAGGACGGATCTCCTTCCAAGCATCGTAGCCTCGGTCAACCAGCGCCATATCGTCACCATCCCCTGTGGAGTATTCAATATCCACTTCTTAAAGTAGCTCAAAATCTAGAGCAACTTCGAGGCACAGATTCTACCGTGTCTTCGTCGCCGTCTAAGAAGACCGACGTGATCGTTCTGGTTTCTAGCGGGGCATACAATCCCATTCACATGCTTCACATTCGATCTTTTTACGTCGCTCGGCAGTACGTCGAGGCCAACTACAAATTCCCCGTCGTTGGAGCTTTCATCTCGCCATCTCACGACACGTTTGTACGAGTCAAAAATCGCCGAAACACGCGTGAGATGATCACCAAACGACATCGACTGGCGTTGATAGAAACTGCTGTGGCGTCGTCTTCGTGGATCGAAGTGGACAAGTGGGAGATCACTCGACGAAGAGTACTTGACTATTTGAGTACACTAACTCATATAAGAGAAATGTGCGAGGCGCACTTCCCTCAATATCGCTTTCACGTAATGTACGTCTGCGGATGCAACACGGTGGTTAAACTGAGCCACTCAGCGATGCGTGATGAAGGATTTGGGTGCATTACCGTGTGTAGACCAGCACAAACGGATACGGTAATTAAACAATTGGGGAAGACACTGGCGAAGACGACGATAATAGTTGAGGACACTGGCGTGTTGCCTTGCGACTTGGAAAGCGCAACGAGTTTTCGTGTACGTCAGGCACTTGTGAATGTCAATTTGAATGCCAGCAAGATCGAATTGATGGTAGGGAAGCCTGTTTTCCACTATTTATTGAGACACGAGATTGGGGGGAAGATCGCTGGCAAAGTGAGCTGGAACGACGAAGACAAACGATGGAGGCAACAAGACCTCACCTATGTAGAATATACAGAGAGCTAACCTGTAAGTATCAAATGAACGAAAACATCGATTTTTATTGGTCATGTCAATGGCATTTCACGCCATATGTTGATTTCTTGAGAAATCTAATTCTCCCTCCTCGTCACTCGATCACTCCATTGTCCGGTGCTTCATCGTTCTCACCTTCGTCATTTTCCGGCAAGTACTCAACATTTTCAGATGCGGAATCGTCCGAATATTCGTCACTGGAGTTCTCGTCACTGGAATCCTCACTGGAATCCTCATCGCTCGAGTCTTCATCACTACCAGATTCATTTTCCTCTTCACCCTCAGCTTGAACAACAGTTGATCCCGCTGTCGTCTGAGAATCAGTTGAAGATGCTTCCACACTCTTTTCGTCGATTTCAGCCTCTTCAGATTCCTCCTTAGCAGTTAAAGAATTTGTTTCGGATGTTCGATAGGTTTCAGGGCTCTGGTCTTCTTCTTCTTCAGGTTCAGATTCATTATCCTCTTCATTTGTAGCAACGGCAAATTCATCCGTCGTCTCATAACCAGTTGAAGATGTTTGCTCTCCCAGCTCATTCTCATCAGCATCAGCCACACTTGACGGCTCGGTCGTTGAAGTGGTTGCAGTGGGTGTTGGGGCACTCGTCGGGGCTTCTTCAGACTCCTCTTCAGTCTCAGCCACATCGATCGACGATTCTGTCGAAGAGACCTCCGTTGTCGGAGAACCAGTTGAAGACGCTTGTTTCTTGTCTTCGATCTCCTCGTACTCCTCGCCCGCATTCGCCACACTCGATGACTCGGTCGTTGAAGTGATGACAGTGGGTGTTGGAGCACTCGTCGGGGCTTCAGTGCTATTCTCTTCTTCTTCCACAGCTTCATCAAACTTTTCTTCCGTCTCAGCCACATCAACCGACGACTCCATCGACGAGGTCTCTGATGGGGCCGTATACTCGTTCTCAACGTACTCGTTTTCTTCGGATATGTACTCAGACGTGTCGGTTGTCGGGGCTTGAGTTTCCATGTTCTCCTCTGCCTCCTTCTCGTCAAATTCTTCTTCTTCTTCATTTATGGGCTCCGAATTTTCGCTAGTCGTCGTATCCCCCAGAGATCGTCGGAGATAGATCCGCTTCTCGGTAGTCGCCACTGCCGTCTCGGTGCTCGCACTCGTCGGAACTGTTGCCAACAGCGCAGCAGCAGCCAACACAACGTAGGAAATCTTCATCTTCGCCAACTGGTCAAGTGCGACTCCCCGCGAGATGCAGAATGAACGAGTCGAGTCGAGTCAGCACGGAAGTACCCACCAGTATTCTGACGACCATCCGAACTCAGTGCAGTACATTTCCGTGGCCATTCATGGAAACCGCTCATTTGTCGTTTCAAAGAAAAAAGACAGCGAAAACGCCAGAAACAGCAAAATAAATGACAAGATCTGTATGTTACAAAATTGAGCCTGCAAGTAAAGAAATTGAGTTGACACTGCTTTCGTCCAAAGCTACGGTGGCAAGGGAGACGTGTCATGTTTGACGTTTTGACATAGAGTGGCGGCTTGTTTCGTCGATGCTCCTCTGGCAGCCAGGTGCAGATAACATGAAACAAATGTACAATCGATGTCGTCCACGATTGGTGGGATCAAATAGTTTCAGTTCTCCGCCTGCGATTTTAGAGAGATGAAACGTGAAGCCGTCATCACGATACCTACATACGCCAAAGCCTGCCGAGCATTCAAATATGCCCTGGGGTGTCTTGTACACATTTACTAATACTAGGATATCGGCGACAGGCGCAAGCCTGGTGGTTTCTGGACTTTGGACGCTTAAGCCGTTCATGGAGCAAAAGATCGCTACCGTAGAGACATGTGGTTTATGCACATGTTCATGTAAACGACTGAATGAACGTAGTTCTTTCTTGAAGTCCAATACTTTATTCTCCATGAAACAGCACCGACGTAAGAAAATGGGATCGGTTCAGAGCACTGGTGGGGCTGACGGACAGAGCTCTCTTATCATGAGGACGGTGGTCGTTGGTTGGCCCTTAATGTCCAATTTGCCAGGCAATACGTTCAGCTAAAGTAAAATGCAGCAAGACTTGTCGTATTTGGCGTTCGTGCACAAGTACGCACATGTAGGCACATGTGTATCCATCTCGATGAAGCTGTCGCCGGTTACGGCCGTGCTCGGTTTTTCGAGTCCCTGCTCCAAAAGGCTTAAAGTGGAGCCGTGTCCAGCAGCAGATCTCCCGCTTCTATAGCTGCAGCTTGATCGGGATTACCATGTACAACGCGTTCTGAAAAGTAAACTTCAAGCACTGCTGTGCTTGGTTTCCGCCAACAATTTATCCGCGGATACCACGCAGACGACCTGTCTACGGAGGACATGGAAGGCGGTCTGTAATCCTCCCTCGCTTTGGTCAAACAAGAGGATACACCGAAAGCAACTTGAAGAGATGCCATGAGTATGCGTTATAGTATTTGGATTAGTGCCCTAATAAGACTTTTTCCAGAAGTGTGTATACGGGTTAACTCATGTGCTGCTCTCGATCCTATTGACACTGAAATCTTGGACCTTATTGCAACCTTTTCTGTACTGTTTCCAGAGAGTACTTGGTGGCACACCCCAATTTGCCTCCGCAACCTCTGATGTTGGCGGTGGGAAGTAAACGATCGAAACAGAAATCGCTCGAAGCTAACAGTCGAATGACAAGTCGACCGACCGACCTCCGGCAGACATTTTTATATCGCTTAGTCTCATATTCGCCAGACAACGATAAGCTCACCATACTTCTCCAGACAGTGATGCACCCGCTCCATTCCATAGCCAAAACCTTTGACGTGACGCCAGTACGATCTCGACCTGTGCTGGCTCCACGCGTGCCAGCCGTCACAGCGCTCGCTGCAGCGAGGAGAGCTCCGAATCGCCGGAAGAAGCTCAAGTGGCGGACACGCGATTCCCAGGCCTCGCAGCTCTACAACTTGGAGCTGGACGTCATGGATCTCCAACAGGAAATCCAACGCCTCATCGAGTACCAGCAAGTACTCGACGCACGCACTTTTAACCGTCGTGATGCTCTGGACGGCTACTACGTCAAGGCGGTGCAAGAATACCACCGCGTGTTTGAGAACGGCTATCACCCAGGCGCCCCACTAGACCCCAACCAATTCGTCCTGCAAGTCATGAACGAGAACTTGACCATGGGTCGATTCAGTGGACGTGGAGTGATGCTGCACCAATGGGAACAGTACACAAAGGCTCTTTCCAAACTCGAATTTCACTATCTGCGCTCTCAAGTCGTTTCGATGGAAGGATGCACAATCGTGACGTCCTACGCCAGCTATCAACACGTCGTAACGCTGGACACCCTGGAGGTGATGTTTCCTGGTGCATTGCGTCAATATCCGCGCATTGTAGAGAAAATGTTAGGACGTGTATTCAAAGGCGTTGGAAGATTTGACTTCGCCTTCGACACGCAGACGCACAGCGTCGTCTCGTTCGACTTTCATTTAGATTTCCTAGCCGAGTTCGCACGCTTACTTCGAGACCCGCGCGACTTGTGCGCCATTTTCGAAGGAGCAAGGATCACCGAGGAATGTCTGATTGGCGACGTGACCAGCTACGAGGAAATTCCGCCAAACACACGTGTTGACGCCGCTAGAACCTTTAATCTAGAACAGAAGTCGGATCCTAAATTCGGCGCAAACTTAGAAGACAAGACTCCTCGGGGCTATGTCTACGAAGAGCACCGACAGCCTTCGTTGACCAGGAAGGGCAAGCGCAAGGAAATCTGGGACTAAGGAAGGTAAAAGAAGTGGTAGTCTAAATGTAGGAAAAGGTTGGGTCGCGTCTCTTCCTCGCTACATCGATCCGAGACGAATTCCAAAGATACCGTCCAAGTCCACATGGATATTTCATTATACAACTGTTGTACCTAGAGTCCATCAGGTAGGGCGGTTGTGGGGCAAGATTGCATCGTCCAACATCGCTTCAATACGGCAGCGTGACGTTGCTGGACAACGTCCATTTAATGAAGTAGCACTCGAGAAATGGAGTCATCTCGTTCACTTACATTTACGTACCGGGTAAAAACAAAATGTGAAATTTTGACAAGTTGAAGTGACAATAATGAGCCATTTCTATTGGTCGAAAGGTAATGTAATCAATTGCAATTTGTTTTTGGAAAAAGACAAAAAAGAGATTTAATCTCTTCTTTGTATCATAGAAAACTGCGCTTAGCCGCTGGAGGCCCTCAATGTACGCCTCACTTTATTCAAAGTGGTACTGTGACTTAGCGGCAGCAGCAACAGTAGTAGTTTTTGAAATCCTAAATAAAAAAAACGTAAGACCTTAAGATATCACTTGATCAGGCTTCTGAGTGTGTGAGGTATTTTCAGTCGAGGGTTCATGTATACCCTTGTCCATCTCTCTATGGTCGCAGAGAAAGTCGCAGAATTAGCGATTCGCATGCGAGAGGCGGTTGGTTCCATCAGAAGATCGCAAATCGCTAGCATGCAACCCGTTACATCATGGATACTGTACCGGTACTTACATGCAATCAAGTTGAATGAAAATGCTGCCATGCCTTTTACTACTATAGTACATGTTTTCCGTCCAACATATAATTCCGCGTTACAGTTGTGTCCGGCAGCGGACAGACTTGACGTGACAGTAGAAGTCAGTCGAGCATGGATGGGTATTAAAGTTCAGGTGACTTAGTCATTGGTAATACAATACACCTCACATTATTATTATTAACAAAAACCCGCGTTACAGCCAAAGCCACCGATTACTATCAACGCAGAGGATAGCGGATGCTGTAAGAACCGTGAAAAGGAATCCGCGTTCAAGAAACTAAATGACGGATTCCCGATCCGCTAAACTCCAAAAATCCGCCGAAAGGGAGCATCCGCTGGAATTCATCTCTGCGGAACAGGGCCATAATATGTACACCAGGCTGCAACTATACAATGCCGTACTTCGCACGGGGAAGCTCTGGATTGTGTAGGAATCCATGCTTCTACCAATCACTACTCACGCTAAGTATCAGAATCTGTTGCCTAATTGCTTTTTGAAAAATATAATGCCATTTCAGAATATTTATACGAGCCGAAAAACAAATTTATAAATAATATGTCGAGCGGTTGTTTGTATATTAAAACTTATATGCGGTAGTTTGTATACGTGGGCGACTTGACACATTACTGCTTCGCTATCCAATCTTGGGCTTGGTTTTTTTTTTGACGCGCTGAAAATAGCGGCTTCGAAACTGTTAGTGTGAACGACATTTTGCAAGAAGTCTGTATCCTCCCGTACCAAGAAGAACGTAAGTCATACATTTGCGTTGAAGCGGTCGACATATCTTGGGGCTTCAAGAAAACCATAGACGAGCTTAAACGCCTGTAAATCGTCGCCGGTTGCGGGATACTACATGTAATGTTTAAAATAGTAAGCCCCCTATATAATATTACTCTCAGAATAAGCTAACAGGTATTAGTATATTTTTCTTTTTAATGTACTACTAAATAGTACCCCTTAAGCGATACCGTCGTCTACGATCTTTGAAAGATGCAACTACGTGTTCCATTCATACGAGGATGATACATGTATTTGAATGTAATGCTGGCCGTATTACTAGAGCGGGTTATTATTAATTCCATTCTTGCAATTTTGAAGCGAAGAATTATTCGAACGGTTGGCTGTTCAAACACAATGAGTGAATTGCCACATCCTGGTATCCTATCTGACGGATCACCAAGACGTGATTGACTTCGTCTGATTCTGGTTCTCAGGTTTATTGGCATTTTAGGGTACCGTTATTGCGGGATACATACTTTTTTTAATAATTAAACAAAAAAATAGAGTAAGTTTCAGTAAATATTATAGAGAAATGCTTTACTCTTTGAAGAGATGAGATCTCTCTCGTAATTACGGGTGTGAACATACAGGACTGCACATTCCTTATGTTCCTGAAATTGAGCGATGATCAATGACGAGTGGTCGTCTGCGAGTTTGCGAGCTATTTTCAGAATAAAACTGTTAGATATTAAAGTTAACGTTTAAAGTAATCATCCCGTAATATCACTCCTGTATCAAAAGGCAGACTATGGCAACACCACACAATCTATGGAACTAAATATCAATACTGTACCTTCACACCAAGCGCGCAATCGAGCAAATATGCTACATGCGTCACGACATTAACCAGCAATCAGGCTTTGCACTACCCGTCCTATTGGGATAACAATATGAATGTTTTACTCAGTATTCCGACAAAGCAAGGCTTTACTCAGACGTTTCCTCATTTGTAAGGCCGTTCCCACATTTTATGAAGTTTAAATTCATTTATACCAAGGATTTTCTTGTTGTGTCTCATCCTAAATAAATAAGGTTAACTCTAATCTTCACAATTAAGTGATATGAGATCGTCTGCGTAACAATTCGGGTGCTTATCCGTGAAATAATACATCACTTTCCATTCTAAAGTTAACAATAAATGCTATATTATTTTACGAAACGATATGGCCGTGTACTATAGTATCTTTCTAGACTGCTATTACTACTAATTTGAGATGTTGCTGCAAGGTGTATTGAGGCATCGTTTTCTAAATGGATATGATGGCAGCATAAACATGAATTTATAGCTCTCTTCTGGAGCTATCATTCAGATAATGGTACCTCCGAGTCGGATCCTCCTAACAACTCTGGATTAAAATCCAGAGAGCACGAACTTGAAAACATGAATATTGAGGTGTTCGGCGAACAGGGACAAAGGGTTAAAGAAAAACTATTGAAGCGTATAGCTTTGTTTAGAAGCTAGAATCCTCCTTATTCTGGCGCTGGAGTTCGCGATCAAGCCTCTCGAGGTCGTCACGATCCAGTTCGCCGCTGCCGTCTCGGTCGAGCTTGTGGAACTGAGCAATAATACCGTCGATATCGTCCTGGTCGACTTTGTTGAGCTTGACAAGCATGTAGCAAAGATACTCAAGTTGCGAGACTTTCCCATCGCCATCGGCGTCCATGTCCAGAAGCTCCTTCATGCTAATCTTGGTTTTCATTACCGATCTCGCACTAAGCTCGTTAACGATCGAGCCGATGCCATGCGCCACCGTCACCACGGCCAGGGGCAGATAAAAAATAGCGAAAATCCGAGCACTTTCCGATTTTGGCGAGAGATCTCCGAAGCCGACGGTGGTGATCGTGATCAGCGTGTAGTATACGCAATCCAAGATCGGCCAGCCTTCAATAGCACCCACAATAAGCCCAGCCATAATGGAGATAACAATGGGCACAAAGGCGTGAAAAATTGCCTTGTTGCTGTCCGAGAATATCTTGCGGGCCCACCCAGGTAAACTATTCTGAAATCGTTTCCAACGAGTTTTTCGTTTGTCCATTTTCCGGATCTTAGCTTCCTTATCTCGAGCTGACCCGATAGCTGTAGCTGCTGCACTCTCCACGTTATTTAGTAGTTTCTGAGTTGCCAATTTAGTGACATGCTTCTGACGCTGAAGAAACCACGAAGCCAATTGACCGAGAGCCACACCGATCGTGCAAATACCGTAGAACGAGAAGAAGATTGTAATCGCCTTACCCGCGTTCGTAACGGGTACCACGTCACCGTACCCCACCGTCGTAACGATGACCATCGCGTAGTATACGCAGTCCACAATGGACCAGTCTTCCGTGTAGTGGAAGACCAAGATGCTCACTGCGACGTATGAAAGGACGAGACCCAATGCCACCAGATTTGGACGCATATTCTCGCCACCCTTCCGGGAGTTCTCCGCGCCAGCAATAATTGTTTGTTGAGCCACATTCGTGACTGTTCTGCTTGATGGCATGGGCATGTCGAAAATGGACTGCGCAACAAATTAGCATCAAAGACTTCACCGCGTCTTTATTATTTTCACATACCTTATCAAATCGTGGCGGTGGCTTTACGTCGCTCGAGTCATTTGAGGCATTTTCAGGCACGGACTCCTAAATAACGTAGCAATACTGGAATGTTAGATACTGTACACTACCCCATACTACCGTAGCTTAGGACTGCCTACGACGAACCAGACCCGGGACCGATATCACCACATCAGCACTCAGGACTTCATCTCGCTTCGCGCTTGGACTCTGTATCAATAGCCAGCATTAGATTTAGAAGATATATCGCTGAGGTACATGTACGCACCGCCACGGCTCTACCAGACTCCATTGTGGAGTTTTGGAGACTCTACAGCAGGAAACGACCCACTGCGGCAGTTAAGTGCAAATTCATGGCTAAATTTAAGCGTAACTGAGAACTGTCAAGTCAAAATTGCCGATTAATTACTTGCATTTTGCTAGTCAAAAATGCTAAACTTCTACGTCTAATGCATCAGCTAGTCCACTGCTGATAGAGCTGCTGACCAAGTAACTGGTTCCTTGACGCTGCAGCGGTGTCCGCGGTTTAATTCCCTTCAGGTTGTAATATTGCAATAACTGTGTCGGGATCTCCGCCAGTGTTTCCTATAAATTACAATAGAAAAGTTAGTAAATCTACCGTAAATGACCCCATTAAAAATCCTTAAAAATTCATTACCTTCGCTAGTCTCGCAGGATTCCGTCGGAACTGGTTGAACGGGACAAACTGCACACTGTAAAAAAACACAAAAACCACTCGGTTAAACACTAAAACCTCAGCAGAACATAACGATAACTACACGTACATGTCACGAGCCGCTCTTTGCCGTCTCGAATCAATCAGCACTTTTCCATCAGCATCGAGAGCGTTCATGGCCGTAAAATCAGCGTTTCCGACCGCAACAATCACGATAGACAACGGCAGAGTCGACGCCTGCACCAGCTCGTCAATTGTTTCCTGCATGTCCATGATCGCTCCGTCCGTGATGATCAGCAGCACGAAATACTTGAGATTCCCACCATTTCCTTGCTCCGCCGGCGCTGAAAAAGTCCTGGCGATAGCCGCAGCCTGATGCACTAACGGTGCGAACTTTGTGGGACCGTGGAGCTGCACGAACTGGAACGACTCGGAGTATGCCTTCATGATGCCTCCAATCCCCTCAACTTCGGGCTGGGACGGGTCAAACGTAAGCGGAAAACAGTGATCCACAACGCCGTTGACCAGGCCACCAAAGCCGTACACTGGGAACCGCTTGTCCGAGTCATAAGGCTCCAAAATGGCGCCTGTAGCTGCAATCGCAGCCTGATAGTCATTCATCTGGCCTTGGTCATTGCCTCCCATGTAGTGCAGACTCGACGGATCAAACGGACTTCCATTCGACGCAGTGTAGTCGATACCAACGACCAAACTCACCTCGCAGCCTCCACGGAGATACTCAGCGAACGTATGTTGCTTGAACATCTCGATCTGCTCGAGCACCAGCACGCCTGAATTCTTGTATCTTTTACCCTTTCTAGCCTGTCTTTCCCGGTTAACCAGATCCATACTACGCAGTTCTCCAGTCACAAACTCGGCTGCTCTCACTGTACAACTGCCGATGAATTGGTGCTTGCCGTTCTTCTCCCAGTCCATACATTCGATCTTCAGCAGTCTGGATAAGTCTCCATTGCATAGATTTTGTACACTAATGGTGGCGTGGCGCCATTTCGGGTCGCAATTGTTCATTACAACATCACTACGCCACACGAGAATCCACGACGAGGCCGATAGAGGATCGGATTTTTCGTCTCGCAGCCGATAGATGTTCAAAAACGGGTCGGACGCGCCAAACCAGCCGTCCTTGTTGTCCAGGTTGGTGGCTGTGAAGCGGACTTTGACCATATCGGCACATGTGGAGACTTCTTCGGCGTCAATGACCAAGTGGCCCGAGAGATTGTGGACGTGTCCTCTGCCATTGTCATTTTGCAGCAACTTAAGCACAGCCGACTGGCCTTTGGACGACATAAGCTGGCCCATTGTAATCTCCACACAACCTAGAAAATCGTGGTCGGATAATCTCTCGGATGAACTATCACGGTCGAAAACTTCGACTCGGAGTAGCTGAACTTCTTCGAAGAAAAAATCCACCTGAAACGACTTGGCAAACGTCGGATCCGGCGTGTTATTGATCGTCTCAGTGCGACCGACTTCCCTCCAGCCTTTTCTTTGCGCTTCCTGCATGTAGACCACAAGGAACGGGTCGGATTGGCTCAGAAAATCGGATTTTTTCAGTCCCTTGCAGCGGAATCGAAGCTCCACGACGCTGGACGGCGTCGGTGCCATGCCATTGGGCATTAATGCCATAGAACTCGTCGACGACGAGAAGCTGCCGGGTTGTACCGGTCCGTACCCGCCATATAACGTGGGTTCGCGTAGGAATGGAGCTGGTGGCTGTGTTGGAGCTGGAGGAGCCCCAAAGTTCTGGCTCGACTGCTGTGGCGGGCCGTAATTCGGCTGTGAAGGGTAATTCGGAGGTTGCTGGTTGTAATTCGGAGTGTAATTCGGTTGCTGGATGAAAGAATCTCGGTCAGGGGCTGAGGGTGGAGCATGTTGTCCGATGTCTGGGTACAAATGCGCCTGAGGAGGAGCGTAGGTCTGGAAGGACCCGCGACGGTCCGGAGGTGGCGCCTGTGGCTCCACTTGGTAGCCATGGTGGCGGTTGTCCACGGGGGGAGCGGACGGAGACGAGAGCGAGCGCTCCCGTGTATAATACGGGGGATGTTGCGCGTACATGGAGAATTGAGGAATGAACTAATCTGGTCCTGACATGGAGAGTCCGACTTATTTAATAAACGATTCCTATTGGCTAACGCGATAATCTTTTTTTTGAGACAAAATGTCCAACTCGAGAAGGAATGTTTGATTGCTGATTGAATGTGTTATCTACCCTGAAGAGTACACTTTGACCACGTTCCGCCGCATTCTAGAGGTGAATGCGTTAGTGCAAACAACTGAAAGCAAAAGTGTGATTGCAGTCACCGCACAGGAAATGGCAGCACGCTCAGCCTTAAGTATCATTAGTTGGAAAGGATCGAACAACTTGTTGAGCGCGGAACGAAACCATGCTGTGGACGAACGGTCAGATGATGCGGTAAGATTTTAACCTCTAAAACAAATTCTTCAACTCACGTACCACAGTTCCCGTTGAAATTGCAATCAGCGATCTTGCTGGCGCGTATCAAGTCGGTCACGAATTCGACGGGGGCTTTCAATTGAAACTCTGCATTTTCCATGGCCTGGGTTTTTACAATCAAAGCATCTGTACAGTGTTATGTTAATTTGAAGCAAAAAAAGATTATATTCGTCTATGATGCAGAACTTACCCAGTGGCGGATGGATTTTGCTGATATAACTGGAAACGCTAGCGACATACGTCTCTAGTTTCTGTTTCTGGTAGTAAAGTTGCGCAACGAATAGCCACTGTGTTTGGATTTTCTTGTTAAGTTCCAGACCTTTATCGCTGACTCCCCGCCAGCTTTCGTTAAAAACAGTCTGGATTTCCAAGATATCGTTAGGTGTCACGAGTTCACCATTACTGTCGGGATCCATTAGCTTCTGTATCGTTGAATTAAGAAGATCCTGGTGTAGAGTTTTATTGTATGGTGTTGCCACTTCCGAGTCGACCAACGCAAGTTGTTTCAATTCGTCGTAATGATTTGTTAAAAAGTCCTGATTCCATGCAAAAAGCTCGATTAAAGCTTCATCCGATTGAGCTGTGAGGGTCTCCAGTGCAAAGAGTGCTGGCATATCGTATAGCTTCGTGAAGTTAAATCGATCAGACTCGTCCGTTGCAGGTGTCGGATGTGGGGGAACGCGAAGGGCGTCACTAAACGCGAGAGTTTTGGTCATTCCTGTCGCCTCCATAAAATTATCACCAAAAAGAAGATTGTTCACGTCTTCTGCTGATTGAATCGAAGGTAGAAATGCGTACGTATTGTCTTCAAGGCGTTGCAGAACGGTGACGCCGTCTTGGATCATGACACTCATGCTGTAGAGTATTCCGGTTAGAATCAAAGCGACGAGGAGCGCTATCTCGACGCAAAAGCACGTTGCGCGACCAATTCTACGCTTACCCGTTAGAATTCCATGGGCGAACGCACTTGCACCGAGAGGAATTGACAATCCGCATAGGACACATAGTGTATACAACCCAGACATCGAGAGCTGTTGTACCTCTCCTGCAATAGTATCGTAAGCTGCAGTAAGTCGTCCATTAACCATCCGAAAGTCATTGCACATTAAATGCATTCGGTCCAGAAATTTTTGAATCAAAGGTGTTAGTGTGCTGCTTGTGAGACTAAAGTCTTTGAGGTCGTGTTTGGCCGTTAGCATATCGATCTGCACTTCGAATATTTCTCTTCTCCATGACGTTTTCGCCTCTTCTACCAAATCCACGATCGCTGAGCATGTTTTGCACTTAAAGCAACCAGTTTTTCCACCGATTGTCATGCGAGAGCTGATACTTGGTTGGGTGATGTTCATATCCTCACAGTCGATTGAGTCATTGTTTACTGTTGGATACAGTACAGAATAACTGGTAAGTGGGTCAAGTAGATGAAATATCGGCGCGCCAATGACGTCTTCGGCATAACTTTGGTTGTCCAGGAATTCATGGGGCGTCAAATCGACTAGAGAGTGTTCTTGGATATCACGTAGCAAAACTAGATTGCCATTCCTTCGATACCCATTCGCAAGGAGATTATCCAAGGGTGACAGGAAGTTCGTCTCGAAGGTTGATAAATTACTCACAAGTGTTTCATTCAGTACGGTAAATACCGATTCCGCGAGAGGCTTGATATCGTTGTATACCACGAAAAATGTCATTAAAGACGCCGCAGTACTAGCAGATAGAAACAGCATCATTAACGAACCCCACACTAATTTCTGGCGTTTGCTATACATCTTGAACTTTGTATATCGTCGACAATTGCAATTCGAGCAACATACTTCCCACATCATGTGACCAATAAATATAAGCGCAAAAAATGCTGATGCAAGAACGAAAAAAGTCGCTGCAGACCAGCCAAATTGACGATAGGAGCCCGTTTCGAACACGTTTAGAAACCCGGTGGAAGTATCTGATGTAGTTGCACTCGTGATTGCCTTGTCGTAGTCAAATGAAAGTAAATACGAGCGTAGATCAGGCAACAAGCGCTCTACAGACGACAGGTTGGTAGAATTTGGAAATATCTCCTCATTGGCAACCTTTGCAACGTCATATACTACACAATAACGTCAGCTCAGAAGGAAATAGCGCTCACACGTACCATACTTACCACTGTACTGGCAGTGATCGCCGGTGAATCCCCATCGTTTAACACATTGACATTTTCCGGATGCGTCTTCGTTTAGAGTACGGCATGTGCCACGTTGTTCACAGCATAGATAGTCGTAGTCATTGTCGATCGGGTAACTCGTGCCTACACGTCGACCACTTCGTACGCGTCGTTCACCAACTTGTTCGTTCAGTGCTGGATCATACGGGAATGTTGCCAAACAAACTGGCTGCGGGTCTGTCTTGAGCTTGATATCCCAGATAAACACGAGTGATCCGGTCGCAAATTTTCCATTGTAAGCATCCTCGCGTTTAGAGGAGGAGCAGCCACCGCAACAAGCGAAATTCGAGTCATAATGAGCTGGTGCAGCTCCTGTAATGGTCATCCCAAAAGAGCACAAAGGAAATAATGACACGACCAGTGTAAATGTAGCCATGTTAGACGTAACGGTTTCCGAGGTAGAATTCACAGTATTAAAGTTAAATTTTACGAAAACCTTATTGGACACCGCAAATTCGTCGTCATGCTGCTGGAGCTGGCGGACGAATGTAAACAGCATATTTGGGAGTTCCTGGACATACGAGAGCTCTGTCGAGTGGCCTGTGTGGCGCGCAGCGCCGAGCAGGGCGTTGGTCTAGGCCTAATTTGGCAAAAACACGCTCGAGCGCTGCTGACGAAAGGCCAGGAAGCTCTACAGGACGACACAGGAGTGCTCGGGTGCAGGCTGAAACGCCACAATGCCAGTCGCGATCTTCTGGCACGGGAGGAGAAACATCATACGATGATAATACCTCGAAGTGGCGAGGAAATAATGTTGGGAATGTACAGCACAATGGACTGGAGGCTTTGGTGCCGAGACACGCACGTGGTATGTAACATTTCCAGCAGTGGTTGGTAACAATTAATTTATTGTTGCTGTATATTGCAGACTCTTGTGAGATTTCGCACCAACAATTCGGGTTTTGTTCAAGCGATGAGCTCATTGCAAGAGCTGAAGACAGAGCGATCACAACTTAAAGAGGCGATGCAGAATGCTAAAGCCTCTTCTCATTTTGATAAACAGGCACGACGACTACTGATGAATTGTGTCAAGTGGATGAACAGAACTCACAGGCGACAAGCTGCGGCTTCTAATTCCATCCAAGCGCAGAATGCTGCGCTGTCGAAAGCAGAGCTGGCGACGAGACTACAAAGAGTGGAAAACTCGATTCAGGCAACAGCGCAAGAACAATTTGGACTACGCAAACGAGCGTTGAAGAGCTTGCACAAACTCAACACCCTATTGGCGAGCGGAACGAAGCTATTAAATGACTTAGGCCTCCATACAGTTAGTCTACAATTCGTCGCGTAAGTTATATACTGTCTGACAGAATTTCAGTGTAGCAACAGTTTTTTTTATTAATTTTACTTAAGGTAATCTATCACCAGAGTTTCGTGGTTTCGGTAGGCCCTACGTTACAGACCTTGACTGCGTGGCACTCTAATCTAATTCAGCATTCTGTAAGACAATATAAATGAGCAATAAAAAACATCAGAGCTCTGCAATTTAATGTTGATACATACCCGAAGAGCAATGCCAAGCTTGAACCGTGCGATCTTGAACAGCGTCTCACAGTCATACCCGGAACAATCCCGTTTTCTATTACGGTACAATCAAACTAATATGAGTAGCTAATAGCTACTAGCTATCATGACAGAAGAATCAACATAAACATTATCAACGTACAGTAATCGGAAACCCTTCCTGACCAGCTTCAACGTTAGCGCGAAAAGCAGCAGCCTCCTGTCGTGTGTGTTCCGGGTCAGTATCCTGTAACAAACTCAAATCAGACGATAAATTCATACTTCGAAATAACAAAATTCATCATACCCAGAATGAACTTGAAATTCGTGATATCGATACTGCACTCTTTCCTCATTAACGAGACTTTGAAGCGCTCGTCTCTCCCCTCGTTTTGTTCTTTATCTTCTCTCCCTCCATTTTTTAGGTATTTTCCTTCTTGTGCTCGTCTACAGCTTTTTTCTGTAGACAATGTTATCGTCGCCATTGAAATTCTTCCTCATGGGTTTCTAATAGGTGTTAATTGTTGTTGTCTCTCTATCCGTTCTTTGGCTTCTTGCGTCACACCACTGGGAAATCTGTTCATGTCGTTTTCGCATTGCTGTTGCACCTCATTCAGCTGTTGCGCTCTCCGTTGTCAATAGCATACGGAAACTGGGTACTTAGTATCATCATTCTGTAGCCCTTCTAAATTTTAACGAGAATTCGTCTTTTGTTTTTCTTGAGAAAAAAAACGAAAATGCTGGTGGCATCTTACGTGTTTCTTTATTTTTGGAGAGATAAATCCTAGGCAGTACAAACGCGAGTTGATCGTGCAATAGCTGAGGTTTATTGCCAGTGCTCTGTTTTTATTTTTCTCATAGCTGCAAAGACTCTAAAAAAAATCGCTCTTCATCTGCGTCACTCCATCCTCCACCTTTCGAAGATGCAACGCTCTGCGAAATGATATCGATTCAGCTCACCCAGAGGGTGGGGCACCCTACGCAGAAAGTGAAGAGAGGGCATTCTTCAAGTTTGGCAACTTGAAGAATTTGCTGCAGGGGAACAAGAAAAGCGCGACAACTTTACAGAACAACTCTGCGCTCGTGAAGCGCTTGGAGCGTCTGGACAACAATCCTACTATTTAGAAAGGGATCAAGAGTATCAAAGAAAACCCCGAG
Source organism: Phytophthora tentaculata (assembly GCA_033557915.1). Classification (NCBI taxonomy): domain Eukaryota; phylum Oomycota; class Peronosporomycetes; order Peronosporales; family Peronosporaceae; genus Phytophthora; species Phytophthora tentaculata. The sequence continues at coordinate 4,965,258 of JAUCEA010000016.1, read as the reverse complement.
ATGATGAAACAAGTCAAGAGTTTAAGCAAAGATCCCAAGTTTGTCGAAGCGGTGCAAAAATCTCCCTCGGCTAAAACAATAGAAACCTACCTGAAAAACGACACAGATGAGGCTTCTGGGAAATCATTGGCATTGATTGTTTTTGGCGGGTTCTTTGCGGCAGTTGGAGGCGCTATCGGCCCCTCGTATCTGCTCAAGAAATTAGGGGTTGAATAACCCTCCGGCTTCGACAATTCAGCAGGCGCGCAGATACTGGCAAGTGATGACCCCACGTCCAGTAGATTTTTTGTTCACGTCTACAGTGTGAGGCTGAAAGCAATGGTAATAAACTTGCCTTCAGCTTTTCTTCCAAACCAAAGCAGTCTAAGCTGGCTCAGCTTGGAGAAGATTCCTTACGTCGAAATGTTCTAACCAATCAAACAAATTGTCGCATTAACCCTTATATGGCGTATTTAACCGCGAGCAAGGATAGGTTATCCTGGTACTGCTGCTTAGCAGCCCAACAACGGTTGTGTGTTGAACACCAATTCAATTCATTCTTTGTTCAAGCGAAACGTTTTAATCATCTAAAAAGTCGCATGTTTCTTAGAAATCATGTAAATGTGGAGATATATTTCGGTGGAGACAGAACGTCTCCACCAGGTTATCAATTTCTAATGCTGAAGTAGAGAGAAGAAAGAAGCTGACTTAGTGACTCAAGAAATGGCTTCACTTCAGAAATTTCCAAGCGTAGATGAAGAAATGCCTCACTAACTTAATTATGCAGATGGGTGGGTGGGGTGGGGTGGGGGGGGGGATATGTATCGTTTTGATCAGCGGACTCATGTACGTTGACCTCGCTTCGGGGTATGCTTTCGATTTATATCCACGCATATTGCAAACTAACTACTTGTACAACGCAAAGAAATATTTCGCGGTAATACAAATCCGCTACGACTACAGCTCAGTGCAACATCTAACAAATAAATTTCAGGATCCGTTCACAGATTGAAGGATGGATATTGTAAAAAGCAGATACTGCGGCTGCGGAGAAGACGCAGGAGATGCTTTGAAGGTTTGGACTTAGTCCTTTTAAAAAAAATTGCTTCTATCTAACAACTTTTTACCTCGATTTCCTGTAAATTGTGTTTGTTCTCAATGCGTTACACCTACTAGACACTTCACACCAAGGCCTCAAAGCAGGTGTAACGGGCCAATTATATCGTCCTGCCGTGGGGGGGTCGTCGCTCCACAGTGCTGCACCACGGCGTCCGCTTCGACAAGAATAGCAACTTCTTTATCGAATAACGCACAGTACTGGCCAACAGAATCCACTTAATCCTGCGCCAAAACGTCCACCACTTGTGTCCGTCCCTACTTTATTATCACAATAGACCGCCTTAGCCAATTGGTAGTGCAACCTACTCTCGTACTCCAGTTACACGCAAAACCGGATTCCCCGTCGGCACGCACGCAACCCTCGTACTCGTCCATTCGACTCGCTACTCTCTACGTAGACGATCCCGAACCCAGCCTGTTCACAACGTAGCAGATTCTCCACTGAGCCTGCCCGCTACCGAGCAGAACCCAAACTGAGCGACCCTCACCGCTTCACCGCACCCGATCACTGGATTCATCGGGAGGTGCAGGACGCATGTGCAGCACCACAATACCACTTACATCGCTCGCGCCACTCGTCGCCTCACACAACCAATATCTTTCCATACTTCGCTTGTGATCGCCCGGCACGGCAAGTGCCACTCGTGCATCCCATCCTCGTCTAGACCGGCTCCGCTGTGATCCACATGACCTCGCGGTCGGTCGCACTCCGACTGCAAGTGCTCATCCGTCATCTCATCGTCCTGATCCGCTTCGTTGTGGTCCACTTGACCACCCGATCCGTTACACGCCTTACTCCACCACATAGACTTCCACGACTCTGTCGGGGGCAAACAACCCGTCTTACTCTACAGCTGAGACCCACGTGCGCTCGGCATTTCCAAGTTCTCGCTCACCCCGTCGTGCAGGTTGGAATGCATTCTCCAGTACGTATTGACCGGCCCCGTTTCGCCGTCGGCGTCTCCGAAATTCCACCAGTGGCTCACTCGTACATCGCCACGATGCCTCGCCACCCATTGCTATCGTCTTTCGTTTTCCAGTGCTAATTGCTGTTGCCGACTGCACAGGTGCCGGCGTTGTGTCAACAGTTGTTCCTGACGTCTTGCCATCGCCTTTGAAGTCGGCTTCATCTTCGTGCTCCAGCTGCGAGCCGATGCCGGCTGCAGCTCATTTTATCAAGTCCACTGGGTAATGATAGGTAACTAAAAATGAAACGTGAGCTATAAATCGCTCCTGTGTTCCATCTTGGTCTTCGCGTTCAGCCAAGAAGTTCTCATAACCTGCCGGCTCCACAGTCCTCAGCGGCCCAACCCACTGATGCACGAAGTTCGTAGCTCTAGGACCCCGAGGCGGCCTATACATCTATACGCGGTCGCCCGCCTTGAATACACGCGCCTTCTTCGTTCTCCGATTGTAGTACCGCGCTTGCTGCCGCTGCTCACACTCGCGAGCACGCTCCGCGCACTCGTGACTCCTTCGTATCGCCAATAGTAACTTCTGATGGTACGCAGGCAACTCGCCTGCCTCCGTCACGTCTGCAGCCCGTAGGAGCTCGTTCGGTGTGCGCAGCTTCCTGCCCAGCATGAGCTCGTTCTGTGAAAGCGCCACCGTCGAGTGACGTCCCGAATTGTATGCGTACACTGAAAATGAGATCCACGTCGCCCAGTCATCCTGCATGTACGTAGATACACAGTCCTTTCAGGTCCTGTGGAACCTCTCAATCACACCAATCATCTGGGGCCGGTACGGCACCGGGTTAATCTGCTGCGCCTGAAGCAGCATCAACAGCCGCTCGATCACCTGTCCCGTCAGTTCCGGCGTCCCGTCGGTCAGAAGCTCACGAAACACGACGAACTTCAGTACAACGTCATTCATCAGGAAGTCGGCCATGTTCTCGGCCGTGTGTCTCTCCAGCGCCTTCACTACAGCATAGCGAGTCACAGACTCCACTGCTGCGATGACGCATCGATGGCCGCCACCAGTAACAGGTAAGGAACCCGCCACATGGTGCGCCCATCGGTCACCAACGTCGCCACCACGAATGCTACGCAATGGCGGGATAACTTCCCGTGGATTCGCCTTCCTACTTCCACATTCTTGGCACCCACGCACCCAACGCTTCACTTCGCGTTGCAGATCCGGCCACCAGTAGAGTTGCGTGATTCGTTTGTACGTGTGTGGTGCCCTCAAGTGGACCGCCCACACCTAATCGTGACACTCCTTAAACACAACAGGCCACAACTCTGGTGGCAACAGCACCCGCCGTCCCCTCGTTGTGTTCAAAAGCACCAAATCGTGACGCATCTCCGTCTTCAGTCCTCGGCACACACCCGCATCCTTGGCGCGTTGCACCAGCCAGCTCCGCTACTGCGCGTCCCCAATCATCTCGTCGGTGAGCTGGAGCGTCGCTTGCTCTGACTCATCTCGCTGCACACGCTCGCCTCCGTGTCGTGCACCTCAAATCACGGTATTCTACAGCTGCACTCCAACGCTGTCATCTCCACGTATTGGCCATACATGCTGCTCATCTTGGTCCTGCGCGACCGTCACCGGCTCTTCTGTCACGTCCGGCGACGCTCTGGGCCAATTCGTCCGTCCTCTCTGTTCGAACGAGCACCACTCGCCACCGCAGTACTCGCACCTTGCCCACTCGGCACGTCGAACCGCACGCGTCGCCGTACTGGCGGCTCATCGTGGTCTCCACGGCTTCCGACACCAACTTCGTCGCCGTCACTAGTCTCCACGACCACTTCCGTTGCACTGCTCACGCCGTCGGTCTCGTTCGGCTACAGGTTGCTCGTCGTATCATCCTTCTTGGTCGCGGTCTCGTTATTCGACTCGAGGTTGTTTGTCTCCGTCATCCGTGCCGCTTCCAGCCGTCTCCGGGCTGCGCGAGTAAAAGGGCTCGTAGCTTCCACCATGCCCTACGCACTGTGATCGTACTTCGCCTCCTCCAGCTCTGATCCTCTCTTCTAGGTCTTCGGAGCTTCGCTCACTGCTGCCGTCTGTATCGTTGCTGATCGTGTATCCGTCTGGTCGCCACCACCCGTCACCGTCTCGCTCGCGTAGTCCACGTGCTGTCGTTCTCCGAGTGCGTCGACCCCGTCTTCAGGAACGCCTCGTTCTCCTCGGGCTCTTTATGACCGTACTCCACGAGCCCCACTCACTCCGCTATCACTCGACTTGCCCGCGGTGTTCTTCGTCTCGAGTGTTGATGCACTCGACATACTCACGCCGCTCGCCACACCGCCTACGGACACACTCTCCGCACTGGGCTCGATCGTCACGTCCATAGCGTCTGTCGTGTCTACCTCACCCACCACGCCGTCCACAGCATCGGATGCCTCAGCAGCCGCCGCTACCATCGCTGATGCTCTTGACAGAAAATCTGCGACCACGATGGTACTGCCGGGCCGGTACTGGACGTCAAACTCGGACACTTGAAGCGTCAATGCCCACCGCTGCAACTTCCCAGTAAAATTTGGGCTGGACATCAACCACTTCAGTGCAGCGTGATCGGTCACGACGTGAATGTGCGGCCGTAGAGGTAGGGTCTAAACAACTAAATAGACCACACTACCGCCAAACCCTCGAGCTCAGTGATGCCATAGTTCGTCTCAGTCACGCTATTCACCTTACTCGCGTAGGCCACCGGCTGCAACCCATCATCGTGGTCCTGCATTTGGCAGGCACCGAGTCCCACTTTGCTCGCGTCTGTCACCAATCGAAATGGCAACGTAAAGTTCGGGTAGATGAGCAGTGGCTTGGTCGTCAAGACCGCCTTCACGTGCACGAACGCCGATTATTGCGCCGTCGCGCATTCCCACGGTGCGTCCTTACGTAGAAACTTCGTCTTCGGAGCCATGAGAGAGCCAAACCCCTCAATAAAGCGCCTACAGTAGCCCGCCAAGTGTACGAACCGTTAAACCTCCACCGCATCGACCGGTCGTGGGAAGTCCTTCACGGCCGTCACCAGCCGCTCTAGCGGTCGTACACCCTCAGAGCTAAGCTCATGCCCTAAGTACTCGATTCTTCTCGTCGCAAACTTGCGCTTCCAGAGCTGCGCGTGCGGCCGGCCGCCTTCAGTCGCTCCAACACGCACGCCAACTCGAGCACATGACGCTCGATCCCTCCACGCGTGAACACCACAATGCCGTCCAGGTACACGAGGCACGTAAGTCACGTAACACGCTGTTCATCATGCGCTGGATGCTACCGCCATTGCAGGCCTCACCGTACTCACGTAGCGCTTCGCACGCTTACCGTCCTTCGACAACGCGCCCACCTTCATGCACTTCATCACGGCGTCCACGCCATCGCCACCGGAATCGAGTGCTTGTCAGTACCGAGTCCGTCTCCGTCTGGGGATCATCAGTCGCAACCGAACGCCGTACTCCCCTCACTGCGTCCGCCACTAGTTTTCCGCCGGCTTGACCAGCTGATTACGCCTCTTCCTGCGTTCGTCGTTCCGTGTCTTCGCCTCTGTAGTTCCTCGCGAAATGACCAGGCCCCTTGCACGCAAAACATCTCGCCTCGTTAGGATACGCTGCCGACCAGTGCCCGGGTTGGCCACAATTGATGCACGGGTACGGGTTGAAGCTCGCACCCGTACTCGATTGCGACTTCTCCATCTGGCGACCTGGTGGCTGTGCCTGCTTCACAGCCGCCTTCAGCCTTTTCCTCGCGGGCTTCAAGTCCGAGTCGTCGCCACTGTCGTCCGTGTCGCGTGGGTTGTGCGTCTTCTTCGCTGGCTTCTTCGAATTGGACTGTTGGACCCGTGCCGCTCTCTTTTGTTCGGCCTTCGTCACCACCTAGTACTTTCCGTTCTATACGTGCCCAAGGCGGCACGTCCCACGTTCTGGAGTAGTCGTTCCACTCGCCCTGTGAGTTGGTAAAGAGCGCCAATGGTCCTGTCTCGCCATCCGCCATCATTGCGTGGTTACCCGCCGCCATAAAACCAGAAGGCAACCCCGTGCCACCAATTCCAGGGATGACCATCGTCTGTCCTGTTGTCCCAGCCATCGGGGTGAGATACGGGCTTGGCGCAGTCGCCCATGCCTACCCGATGTTCTGCATTCCCTGCGCGGCATTGTCCATCGGATCGTCAATCTTCGTCGCCTTGGTTACCGCGCGCTCCAGCGTCCTTGGCTTCGGAGACTGCTGCACAAGTTTCTTGGTCGTCTTATCCAAACATCTGTAGAACTGGGCGAGTAGGACTCTCTCGCTCACCTTGTTCTTCCCGACCACTTCTCGTAACGCCGCCGCGAAGTCAGCGTGCGTCTCACCGGACATCATTCTTCTTATGCTCACGCGCCACTCCGTGGCAGACTTGTCGAGACGCTCGCCGTATCACCTGATCAACGCTCTCTTTAGGTACGTCCACGTCCTCTTACGATCCGGTAGCCTGCGATCCATGTTGACCCACCATCGTGCCGCGTTCTCCAACAACTTATTGCCTAAGATGAAGTACAGTGCTTGGTCCGTCCACGTGCCGCGGCCCGACTCTTCAGCTCCCCGTAACGCTAAGTCAACCCTGTCGATCCAGGTTAATACCGACACCTTGGGCGATGGTGTGAACGTGGGCAGCTCCAAGTCTTTCACGCTCTTCCGCCTGAAGCGTCGTTCACGCCGTTCACGCCCATCACGTTGCTCCCGTCGGCCACGTTGTGCGTGCTGTTCGCGCCGTCTTCGTCGTCTTCTTCGGCCTTGCTGCCGCTGTGACTGGTCCGAGTCACTGTCGGAGCTGGACGAGTTCTCCTCGTCGCTGTACTCACTGCTCCCATCGTTACCGGAGCTGTTCTCATCGCCCGAGTTGCTCGCTTCTCTACTGGGGAACTCCTCAGTGGATGCGTCGTCATCGTCGTCGTCTCCTTCGGCACCATCTTCACCGTCATCACCATCGTAATCATCGGGGGGGTCTGATGCATGGCCACGGGCCACACGTCGCACTGCGCGCCCACCATCATCGCTGTCCGAACTGTCGCCATCAGCACGTCTGGGGTGACGTTGTACTGCTGCGTCACCATCTCGTCGTCGTCCGTGGCGTCGCCCACCGCGGTCATCGTTCCCGACTGCGGGCTGGAGTGCTGCCACCATCCCTCTCAACTCGTTAATGGCTGCTGCCATCGCTGTTATGTCCAGCTGAGCAGTCGCCACCAATCCACCCGTGCCCGAACTACCACCCACCAGCGTGTTGTCAGGGTCCACAGGTACTTCGTCGTCGTGCAGCGACTTTCCACGACCCTCAGCAGAAGCGGCTTGGCCAGCCGTCTCCTTGCTACTCCTCACCTTCGCAGGCGCTTGCTGCTCCACACCCAGCGTTACGGCCACCGAACGTGGTGCGGCGTCATCCTTGCGTGGTCTCAGCACGATGCCCATGGGAGGCTCGTTTTCATAACCACTTCGTCGCTCCATGCTGTCGTGGGACGCACTTCGGCTTGTCAGTCTCGCCTTGCCCTTGCCTGGCGCTCTTGGTGACGCCTCTACAGGCGTAGACTTCGTAATTGTTTCGTAGCAGTCATCGGCTCTCGTTGCGCACGCGAATTCTCGTCGTGAGGCCTCTGTATGACCACAATGTAACGGGCCAATTATATCGTCCGGCCATGGGGAGGGTCGTCGCTCCACAGTGCTGCACCACGGCGTCCGCTTCGACAAGAATAGCAACTTCTTTATCGAATAACGCACAGTACTGGCCAACAGAATCCACTTAATCCTGCGCCAAAACGTCCACCACTTGTGTCCGTCCCTACTTTATTATCACAATAGACCGCCTTAGCCAATTGGTAGTGCAACCTACTCTCGTACTCCAGTTACACGCAAAACCGGATTCCCCGTCGGCACGCACGCAACCCTCGTACTCGTCCATTCGACTCGCTACTCTCTACGTAGACGATCCCGAACCCAGCCTGTTCACAACGTAGCAGATTCTCCACTGAGCCTGCCCGCTACCGAGCAGAACCCAAACTGAGCGACCCTCACCGCTTCACCGCACCCGATCACTGGATTCATCGGGAGGTGCAGGACGCATGTGCAGCACCACAATACCACTTACATCGCTCGCGCCACTCGTCGCCTCACACAACCAATATCTTTCCATACTTCGCTTGTGATCGCCCGGCACGGCAAGTGCCACTCGTGCATCCCATCCTCGTCTAGACCGGCTCCGCTGTGATCCACATGACCTCGCGGTCGGTCGCACTCCGACTGCAAGTGCTCATCCGTCTTCTCATCGTCCTGATCGGCTTCGTTGTGGCCCACTTGACCACCCGATCCGTTACACAGGTCTTACAAGATATACGGCGTTATCTACTGCTATTAATATAACGAAAATAGTTGTGAACTCACGCACTACGTAACTGAAACTCCGGCTTGTATTTACTATTTTACGTCGAATGTAGGGACTTGGGCTTCGAGCCCTTATGAATAAGATTTGTTTAGTAAGGTTATTAACTAGCAGCACAAACTTTTCACAGGTGGCCCTGATTGCGAAAAGAAAATCATTTGAAGTAAATCAACCTCCTACTTAGTAAGGGTTTGGGAATCTGGCGAAGGTGTTACCAGCCCACATTCTCTAATGATGTCCGTGGTTGTCATTCTGCTGTCGAACAGTTTTTGTGTGAGCGCGAATCTCGCGCAAGACTGCTAAGTATAATATTTTATGTGATATGATGGTGTTTTTGCATTCATGTCGGTCTTTATGCCAAAATCAAATGGGTACACGCATAATTTTGACCAATGATCACCACTTGTTGATTGAGCCATGTATCCTAAATACATGTGTAACCGGAATTGACAAAAAACAAATGTTTGGCGGGAACCCAGGTTCCCGCACACAAAACCGAGGTCGAGCGGAATTATTTATTTAATTCCGAGCGTTGGCATTTTCGGTGTTTTTCAGTTTGAAAATGACACCCCGGCGCATTTGCTTATGCTCTGATAAATACCTGAAAGCATACAAATGTAGTAGAAGATGAATTCACAGCGCCAGAACAGACCGGATCTAGTTATAAAAGCTAATTCTAGGTGTTGGTAGTAGTGAAGTAGAGTTCAGAAAAATTCACCCGAATTAAAAACCAATTTTGAACAGATATGAAATCTAACCAGCTGTATATAAGTCTAGAACAAGAGCGTGCGCTTTTTTTTCAATTAATACCCTTGATTTTTTATTTAGATACCGAAAATTCACCGGTACATGTAGTTTCCCAGCTGACGGGGCAGAGGGGCAGCCCGGGTTCCCGCCAAACGTTTCATATGTAACATTACCAGCGTAACAATTAATTTAATTTGATTTGTTCCGGCGCATTTTTGAGATTTCGTACCACAAGCGATGAGTTCACTGAAGACAGAACGAGAACGTGACACGCGCGACTCTGATGAATTGTGTTAAATGGATGGATAGAACACACAGACGACAAGCTGCAGCTTAACTTCTAATTTCTTTCAAGCGCAGAATGCAAAGCCGAGCTGACTGCGAGACTACAAAGAGTGATATACTCGATTCAAGCGACGGCATAAGAGGAGTTTAGACATCGCAAACGAGCGATAAAGAGCTTGCACAAACTGAACACACAGCTGGTAGCAGTTATGGTCGTGACCTAATAAAAAATAATACATACGAGGTATTCTATCTACTAGAGTAATCACCACAGCTTCGTAGGCTCGGCTACGTGGTTTCGATAGGCTCCCACGTTACAGACCTTGACGTTGGCTAGTGCTTGACGGGCATACTCACTCGAATTTAACCCAGCATTCTGAAAGTAAAAAAATGCTTCAGTAATGAAAAACGGCACTAGAGCTCGGAAAACCAACGTTAACACATACCCGTAGAGCAACACCCAGCTTGAATCGTGCGTTCTTAAACAGCGTCTCACAGTCGTATCCGTGACTCGGAAACAATCCCGTTTCCTATTACAATAAAAATACCCATGTCACAGAAGAAGGATTACTTGATAAACACAACATACAGTGATTGGAAGACCGTCCTGAGCAGCTTCAACGTTAGACCGAAAGGCAGCAGTCTCTTGTCGGGTGCGCTCCGGGTCAGGCTATAAGCAAATAAATTAATGTTAGCTACATATTAACTTCATTTTTGTGGTAATGTACCGCTATGTTGGCAATGATCTGAGCGTAAGGAGTTGTCTCCTTCAACTCGTTCAGCTTTTCCACTCGCTGTTCTTCAAGCTGGGCTTTTTGAAGTTCTTGTTGCTTCATCTCCTCCATTTTATGCTGTAGCAAACCCAAATCAGACAATAAGCTCACGTTTAAATTACAAACCATACAAACCTGGAGCTCGTGGTGTCGGTACTGCACTCTTTCAGCATTAACGACACTTTGAATCGCTCGTTCTTCTTCTCGTTTTTGCTCTTCTTTCATCGCCAGTCTCTCCTCCGCCATCTTTTGAAGTGTCTTGTCTTTCTTATACTCGTCTATCGCTATTTTCTGTTGCTCATGTTTTCGTCGCCATTCGAGTTCTTTTTCGTGCTGTTTCTCGTTTTCTAATAGTTGTTCAATCTCCCGCTGCTGTCTCTCGATCCGTTCTTTGGCTTCCTTCGTCACACGCCACTGGGAAATCTGATCGTGCCGTTGTTCACATTGCTGTTTCATCTCACTCAATTGTTGCATCCTCCGTACTCGCTCTCGCTCTTGCTCAACAGATACACGAATTCTGGTAGTAGCGCTAATCTGTAGCTCTTCCAATTTCCGTTGAAATTCTCGTTGTCGGTCCTTCTTTTTTTCTTGAAGAAACCGGAAATGGTGATGGAATTTTGCGTGTTTCTTTATGTCGACGAGAGGAACATTAGGCAGTACCAACGCGAGTTGATCGTACAGTAGCTGCGGCTTTTTACCAGTGCCGTATTTCTTCTCATAGCTGCGAAGAACGTTTCGAAATCGTTCTTCATCTGCATCACTCCATCCACCACTTTTGGAAGAGGCAGCTTCGATACTACCAGCTACGTCACTAGCAGATGCAGCGTTGATAAATTCTTTCTCGTACTCGTCAAGGTCTTCACGCAGATGATCAAAAACCCGTCGAAACTCGTCAGATATCTCAAAGAGTAGCATCTCGTCAGCGCATTCATTCGCTCCTACGGCCTCCAGCATTGCAGCTATTCTCTGCTCTTGGTCCTGATGTTTATTATCTGCTGAGTTGGCGTTGTCTCGTAGAGTATCCAGGACCTTCCGATAGCAAACATCGAAGTCTTTTTCGCACGACTGCACTTCTTCTTCCAGCGTAGCCTCAATCATTTGTCGTCCGATAACAGCATCGTAAATTAACTGACGCACATTATCCTTAAAAAATAGGAATAAAAATTATCGTGGGTCAGAAAGAAAACAATCGATCTTACCTTCATGTCTTGCTGGTTGTTTTTCTCTGGAGGACTATCTGAGTCTTGTTTAAGGGAAAAAGCCGACAGAAACTGCTTCAAAGCTGTTCTCTAATAAATCATAAATGTTAGCACTTTATTGCTATTCCTCCCTAACACAGTACATTTAGTACCTGTTCGCGTTCAGATGAAATTTGCTTAATCAACGCCACCCGATTGAGTTGCTCAGTTCGAATGAGGTCCTCCAATTCGGCAGCGTAAAGTGTGCTGGTTGACTTAAGCGGTGTGGACTTTGGGGCGGGATTATTATCAATTTTGTCCTGGCTCTGTTGATTGTCGTCCTTGTAAGGACCCTTACAACGAGGCGTAGTAATGTTATTCGTGCTTGAAGTGTGTTGCGACCCCACTTTCTTTGATTCTCGTGCTGTAGACGCCTCGTTATACATACGCAGTAGCAACGATTCAAGCTCCTTAGAACAGTTCTAGCCGAAGCATAACGTGTCGCAATCATCAGCTACACGCAAAATTACTTCGCAAATAAAAATGTTTCAAACCTCTTCTAGATTTTTCAGGCGACTGTGTTCCTGAAGCCACTTGAACTACGTAATATAATTTGTTAATAGACGTGCATCCCCGCTGCTCTGTTCGTTATTGTGCGCACCTTAAGATTGTTTGTTTTCGTTGTTTGTTTCTGGTTCCTGGACGTATTTTTCATTTGACGAATAGTCTGCAAGAGCACAAGTGTGGTAAATTTTATTTAGCTGTAGGAGTGCGTGTTTCGGTTTTACCTTCAGAACATCGTCACCTTGAGCTTGCAACTGCGAGGCCATTTGAAGCTGCTGGTCTATTGTCAGTCCAGCAGTCGCACGAAATATCTTCTTTCGCGCAGAAGCTGGAAAATACAGAGATAAATTCAGTCTAGCCCACAGCTAAATCTAAGCAACAGGAGTTCCACGCACGCATAGAGTCTGCCGATCTCGTTGTAGTCGACATTCTTAAGTTCTTTTAGGCCTTGGTCTAGGCATTTGTCGCATTTCGGAATGCCCTTTGACTTATAAATACCAATTGTTTAGCTTCTATCAGTACAGAGCTTTATGCTATTTTAAAAAGACACAATTTGACAATGCATAACTGAAGGATGCCACAAAACATGAAGTAGTGAAATCGGGGGTTGCATGAGGGTTCCATGCAGGCCTCCTAAAATTAGGCATATGACGAATTTAAAAAAAATAAGCTAAATTGTGGACTGTTCGATTTTTATTTTATTTAAATTATGACCTTCTTTATTTTGTGCTCTTCTTGCCTCATTGATCGCCAATATACAAAACAATTTTAAACTGTGCTGCCTGGGTTACCCCCTCGAGTGGGAGACCTATTGAACGGGTGCGAAACACGTCCTATATGCCCGATTCCCACTTCATTACAAAGCATTTTGACCGATTTCCTCTTGGTTAATGTGGAAGCCAACCCTTCCACGTACACAGACGGACGCATATGAACATCACCGTCCTGTGCCTTGTTAAAGGACGTTCTGGAGTAATAATAGACTATCACTGCGCACGATAGCCTTACATCTATCTCCCCACTTCGCATGATATCGAACTTCGCATGCAACCATTATATTATGTGAGCTACATAAATAATTGCAGACCGCTAGGGCATTCATGCATCAATGTATATCCTAAACTGCATCACGTGCTGCAATAAGTTTTGTTCAAGGGACGATTTTCGGCTAGATCAGCGTCTTACGCGCTGTTTCCTTTTCCTTTTACTGATGAAACAAAATAATCACAGAGAGGAGGCGTCCCCATACCAGCGTGAGGCAAGTATAAGTCTCATGACTTGCCTCGCGCAGTATGAGGCTCTGATATTGTCTGTAGTTCATCTGGGTAGCGTTTGTGAAGCGCCCCAGTCGCTGGAAGTGTCTGGAATAGTGGGTTTAAGCAGACCCCCTCTGTTTATCTTGATTTGACTAAGACAGGTCAATCCTTAAATTATGCACTTTTGAAAAATCAATTTATATAAATTAGGCCCTTTTCCCAAAAAGGCCTAATTTTAGGAGGCCTGGTTCCAGTTGAATACCGTAGCATTGATAAATGTAATTGACTACCACCGCAAATTTAAACAGTAGGGCATCAATCGAGCAGTTCAGGTGTATTCATGTTTTGTGCGCGGTACTAGCAAGTATAGAAATTACACGTGTCGGTGCTTGTCCGACAAATTTCGGGATCACTGCGCAATTACCTCTCCTCAAGCAACTCAGAGAAAGACAGTAAACAAGCAGGATGTGAGCAAGCTTGTTCTTGTTCCTGCTTCTACTCGAGTACTTCAACTATTCCACTCACGCCGAGCATACTGGTACACGAATGACCCTGGAATCAGACTCAAGTCGAATGGTTTTCAGAACCATGAATGATTCTCAAAAGACAATTCACGCTGATGATGGCAAAGGGGATGAAGAGAGGGCGTTCTTCAGACACGGCAAGATGAACAATGTGCTCCAGCGAAGCTCAAAGAATGGACCAACCTTACAGAAGAACCCCAGCCTGATGAAGGAGATGGACCGCCTCGAGAGCAGTCCTTCTCTTCAGAAAGGGATCAAGAGCTTCAAAGAAAACCCGGAGATGATGAAAAGACATATTTCTTTATTGAGAAGCGATTCCCAGATCGCCAAGTCACTGCAGAATACCCCTTCCATGGACAAGGCCAGAAAGGTAGAACGCTACTTGTCAAGGGGCCGAAGTGAAGAGATCTCCCCAAAGAGGGGGTATTGATTCTCTTTTTTTCCTTTTTTGGTGGCCTTGGAGGTTTTTCGGCGATTTATTACCTCCTCCACACGCTTGGGCTCGAAAAGTACTTTAGCCGATAATTCGGCAGCCACTTAAGCATCAAGATTATCTCAACTCAAGTATTGAATGCGTAAAAAATTGTTTGGATGCAGGAAAATTGCTACACCTTGTCATTATTGGTAACGGAACAACAAATTATCGGAAGTGGACGAGTGACGCCGTCCCCTATATGTCACCGTCTCGTCCCTGGCTCGTCCCTCAGATAATCCAATTATCTGAAGCGGACGGTTCCAGATAACGGCTGTTATCACAATCCAGGTGTACGCCATTTAAGGGCTAGATTAAGGGTACATTTGAAAACAGGAAGAACACGAAGACTTAAGGCAGGGGGTGATGACTCTGTACGTTGCACGATGACCATATTGGGAGCAAGAACAGCGGTGTCGGCCTGCGCTGGGAGGTGACGGCCTTGCAGGCGAGACTGAGAGCATACTGAGAGCAAGTACAGCTACGCCTGCGTGTACTGGGAGGTGACTGCCCTGCCGGCGAGACCGAGAGCATACTGAGAGCAAGTACAGCTACGCGTGTGATATACTGGGAGGTGGCGGCCCTGGAGGCAATACTGAGGGCATACTGACAGCAAGTAGAGCATACTGAGAGCTTGTACAGCTACGCGTACGTGAATAGGGAGGTGTAAAGGGGGTGACGGATCTGTTGGCAGCAAAATACGGTTCCGCGTTGGCCATTAAGGGGAAGATAGCTCTGATGGGTGCGTTCACGCTCGTGAGACGGGCAAGGGCGTTGCTTTCGGGTCTATAAAGTGAGTGCTGGACATGTAAGCTGTATAAGGTTTCTCCTTCCAGCTGTTAAAGTTGCAGAGTGGAGGATGAACGGTAAGAAAAAATATCTGCTTCAGGATAATTTAAGCAAGCGTTAACGACGTGTTTACAGGCGGACTTCTACCTAAGCTGTCGCTCAATGCGTTGAGGGTAAGTTGTACTTGATTTCGCTGGGCTTCGAGTATACATACGGCTTGTTCGTGGCTAACTTGCTGCTGTTGTGCTATAGCAATTACACGGTCGATGACACGCTTACGCCAGAAAATGTATCGCTTTTCAGCGGCATTATTCCGCCAGCTTGAGCTGTGCTGTTCTTCGAGATCCCGCACAGCTGGCCCACCGTTAATACCAAGCGACCATTCCTGCCATACTTGGTGAGCAGTTTTCAAAGACCGCACATATCTTGTAAGTTAAAGGAAGTGCAACAGGATTAGCTGACCCGTGTTGACTCATGTTAGCAGAGTGTGCTTCGGTTGAATCTCCCCAGCTAACAGCCAGACGAACAGAAGCAGCACCTGAGGTAAGTTCGTTAAACGCCCCCGTCAATGTGTGAACAGTTGCCCCCACTTGGCTTATCTTGCTGTCAATATGGGCTAACGTTTGCTGATGCTGCTGTCTTAGACGATCAATTAAGTCTGGAACAACTTCATTCAAATGCATTGTTTGGGGAGATTTGTCTGTGAGCATTTTGGCTTTTAGCTCCACAGAAAAGTCGTTGAACTCTTTTGAACTAAATAGTGGGTGCCCCCACAGCTTGTGTGCAGGATGCACCACGCGCAGCAGAACAGCGTCTTGGAGGATAACAATGCGAAGGTACAGCAGTAGATCCAAGAAACCGCCAGTTGCTACATGTGGTGCTGATTGTTGCGTGTATGCATCCATATAGTTTTCGAGACATGGGAAATCTTCGCGTTGCAGACTCTCTGGCGGAAGAAGTGCAGCACGTTCCAGATAAAATGATCTCCGGTCTGCCGAGAAGCCAGCAAGTGAGCGCATTGCATCGCGTGGTAAATCCGTAAGGTAACACCCCTCCATAGCACCAGAGTTCCACCGTCCTAGTCTTCTAATTTGTGATTCTGATGCCCCAGCTAGCTCGGCCATCCTGGATCCTGATCCACGTGCGGCGTGCGGCTTGGCCTTGGAGTGCATTCCAAGAGCTATGAAAGCTTTTACCGTAGCGTCGTAATGAGCCCTATATGTTAACGGTGTTGTTTTATCTTTTCCAGGCTTTAGTACTTTGATGTCATACCATTGCTGAGGTTCCAGAAAATTCGGAATTTCTTCATTTTGGGTACTCCAGCGAAAGAAAAATACAAACCGAGCAATCCAACTGGGCAGACCTCGACATTGCGGTGGCGAATGCAGGAACCGAATTCACGACGGCCGAACTGATTTGTCTTACCCTGTTCCATAACCATGACAAGTGCTCGGCAGTCGCTATAGCCCTCGTGCTCAAAGACTACACTGAACAAGTCAGGTAACTCTAGGTTGCGTGCTGACTCACCTCTGAACAAGCAGGCATGGCACAAAAAATGACCCATCCGGTTTTGTAAGTCACTTCCAGTGCTGAGATTCATGTAGTAGCAAGACCAAGTCGTCGGTAGTACAGTATCCGTCTAACAGAGATCCAACGCCACGGTCTACGTACTCGCGCTTATTTTTTTCCATGTTTTTCGCGTTTTAGAAATGCCAGTAGCGTCTTGATAAGGCTGTTTCGAGGGTGAGGATGCGCATTTGTGCCTCTGCTCTGTTGATCGCTATACAGATCTGAGATCGCGTTCACATACATCTCAACAGTAGCAACTCCAACTTTTTGATTCGAATTCTTGGCGCGAACTTCCCGATCAACCACTTCTTCTCGTAGAAATAGATGCAGTTGAGATGCTGTGACTTGATAACGTGCGGCTTCATTGAAACCCTTTCTATCGCACCATGCCTTAAGCTCTTGCTGCTTTGGCTGATAAGCACGAAGCGTGTTGGTTGGTCTTGCGTCACGACAGCGATCTAGCGTTGCGTGTGCGCTCTCTTCAAGCTCAACTTGTAGGTCAGGTGGCTCCATTGCGCTCTGGAACACAGTTGATTTGTCTTCACTACTATTAATATACTAAATAGTGCTATTTTCCTTCGAATTCGCTATCAGCGATTTCCCGTCAGTAGCGAGGGACGCCGTCCTCGATCCATGGTGCAGGTAACTATACCAAGACCTACCCCTAGGGAGATAACCTCTAAATATCTGCGGTAGTTTCAGTTTGTTGGTTTTTCTTCTGCAACTCCAATGCGAAGCCGAGACCAAACTATCGTTGTTGAAAGCGTCTAAGAGGGTGAGGTTAAGGTCGATCGAGACCATGATACAGCCTGGCGAGGTTACTTTTTAGCTCACAAAAGCAGTGACACGGATTTGAAGCTCCACGTGTAGATCTCGTCAATGTCCGAGTCGCGCCACGATAGATGATAAATCTACCTAAGGATGTGGCGATCGAATTGAACACTCTCTTGTCAAGCTATTTCGACAACAGGTATATACAGTACCGGTAATCTGGTGACTCGTGTGTGTTCAAATGAAAAGAAACCCCTGGGAATGTAGAACGATTGGCAATAGTACAAACAGTATTTTTAAATACTTTTGTACTATTAGCATGTAATAGGTGTCTTTTGCTTTGAAGGATGGAGGATGAAACGAACTCTATGCTTTTTGTATTCCAAAGTTGGCTGCATCTTACTTTAGTAAAGCATACTTCAAGTACAATGCTTTAAGGAATATAGTGAGATGTGCCAGATAGGCTTTGCAATCAATTGGTAACCGAGCTTTATTAATCGGTTCCTGTTTCAAATTGAAAGTTATTCAGTTTTACTCAGTCCATTTTTCAATTCTTGTCGGCTTATAACTCAAACAAGACTCTCAACAATCAGGATGCGCCTCGGTTTTTTCTTGATCCTGTTCCTACTCGACTTCACCGCTTACTTCAGCGACCCCACCGACGCCTCCCAAGCTGGTACGGACACGCCGATGGAATCGGAATTCCAAACTGCGAGGGCGCTGCGAATCGAACAGGTGACAACTAACGCAATGGATGAGGCCTCCGCCAAAGAAAACGAAGAGAGGTTATCGTTCAAACTCGGCAAATTGTTTCAGCGGAGCTCCAAAAGCGTAACAGCTATACAAAAGAACCCTGCGGTCATGAAGCAAGTGGAGCGTCTGGATAGCAATCCTACCATTCGAAAAGGGATCCAGAGTATCAAAGAAACCCCCCAGATGCTGGAAAAAGTCAAGAGTCTAGGCAAAATACCCAATTTCGTCAAGTCGTTGCAAAAGTCTCCTTCGGTGAAAACTGTCCGACAAGTTGACACGTATCTGTCGAAGGAAAAAGGTAAGGAATCTGCGAAGTCGGTAGTGTTAATTCTTATTTTTGGCCCTTTGGCCGCAATAGGTGGCGCTATTGGACTCCGGCACTTGCTCGACAAGCTTGGAGTTGGAAAATAGACCGATAGAGTTGCAGTTTTTATTTTTCTTAAAAAAACTAATTAGCAGTAAATCGACAATTATTCGCACTTTAAGAAAAAATGATCATTACATTCATGTAAGCGGCTGGCGTGTTACTATTGAGTAGACACACCGAGAAATGAGGCTCAAGCAGACTAGCGAGTACCCGTGCGAGGCCGCGAAAAGCCTTCCTCCTTGGATTCATCCATGTAGTCTTCCTGCTGCGTGCAGATGCGCAGAATTTCCTTCTTGCTCGACTCTTGCTGGTAACCGCCGATGAACAGCTCATCCAGAATGTAGTAGGCCTGCAAAAAATATATAATTAATAATCATTAGCGCGTCATAATATCATCACAACTTATTGCAGTCGGTACCTTGTGGAAGTTGAAGATAATATCCAGCTCACACACCTGCATATATCGTATTAGCGTCCATGAATCCTCGCAATAATACTTTAAAAAAAACCGTACATTGCCGAAGTAGCGGTCCAACACCTCAACAAAGAGATGAATGGCTTCGAGCGTGATGAGCTCGTTCTCGTCCTTGGAGATGCACGCGATGAAGTACAAACTCGCGTATCTGATAACAATAACATTTAAATTTCAAGATTTTGTTCCGCTTTACTGCAAAGGACCAACTCACCGTTTGTAGACGATCTTCTTCTCCTTAAACTCGATGAAGTTGCACTGCTTGTGAGGGCGAGAGAGCACTAGCGACGTGATGTCGCGGATCATGCGCGTCTTCTCCTTGATCGACGCGTTCAGGTACCACTTGGCTAGGCGCGTCTTGCCCTGGCGGCTCACGAGCAGGACGGACTCAATCTGCACGCCAATACGATTAGAGAGGCCTCATAGAGCTGCAAGGGCTGCCTTCACGCACCATGGCGACGACTGCTGCACTATGGGAAAGCCACGTCGTCGGGTCGGCTACGGTGGCAGCAGTCTTATGTGTTGTGTAAAGCTGTTCAGATGGTGGCGTCATCGAAGAACTGTGATTTGTTAAGACTAAACCCTTTCTACCAATGATATACCATGAAAACTGGTGCGACTACTGATATTGTTCTCGTGTCGCCTGCCAATCAGAATCGAAAATCACCATGAGGTCGTTGTTCCCCTCCGTGCATCAGGTGAGGTGTTGCAGTGTCCTCGTGCAGCTCGGCCAGCGACTAACGTGAAGTTTCCTCTTATACTCAGCTCCGCCGCATCATGACTGACACCTCAGGCCCCGTGGCGCGTCGTATCCACCGGAAACTATTGGCTGCCTTTGCCCCGACGCACCTGGACGTGATCAACGAGAGCCACATGCACAATGTCCCCAAGGGCTCCGAGACGCACTTCAAGGTGGTGGTTGTCACGGACCTGTTCGACGGTAAATCGCTTATTCAGCGCCACCGTATGGTCAACTCCGTGTTGCAACAAGAGCTGAACGAAGGTGTACACGCACTCAGCATCCTCAGCAAGACACCCAAGCAATGGGAAGTCAACGCGCAAGTCAAGCCCTCCCCTAACTGCCGTGGTGGCATGGCCACGGACGAAACAAAGAAGGAATTTCTAGAAAACCTCAAGCAAAAGCACCAAGAGTAGATGGCTTAAAATTTCCAGAATCCAGACCAATTTTATCCAATCTAGGCTCTAGAATCTTTTACTATCTTCTAGCGAGACCGGCGTAGCTGGTTCTGCAGCATGTTGAGCACTACGGACAACAAACCGCCCACAACGACGCCTAGAATCTCCTCCTTGTGTTCATCCATTACGGACAGCAAGATCTGTACGGACGCAGGCAGCTTCCTATACACTCGGGAACGGATGATGATGCTACGTGAGAAGCGGTGGCCGATTTCATCCGGCACAGAGACGTCCTGCGACGCGATGTAATGGTAGTGCATACGAGCGACCGCTTCCATCAAGCCTGCCTCGATGTCAGCTTCCTCCTTTGGTCTCGTGATGGAGCGCTCGTCCTTGTCCGTGATCAGCAGCACCTCGTCGAAACGAGAGTGCAGCTCATTGGCGATTACCAGGTGCATCGCGTACGTGGAGATCGCCTGCTTAGCCTTCTTACGGAGAATATCCCAGTCCGTCTCCAATTTGAAAGACACGACAAACGACTGCGGCGCCCAGTTGTGACGCAGTACGCCGAGCATCTTGGGCACCTGTTGCAGCTTCAGTTCTAGCGGACCCTCTCGCGACTGGATCTTGTGTACTGCCAAGTCGTGCTGCGGGATGTAAAAGTCGCTCACTGCGGCCGCTAAAAGGAACAACGCACGCTCCTTCCAGGGTGCTACACAGGTTGCCACCATCCGCAGAAGAAAGAAATAGTCATCCACAGACGTGAAGGGCAGAGTGAGCAACGTATTGACTGAGCGTACGTTGCGTAGCTTAGTTACAGCGTCCACCACGTTCTTCTTGGCTGCGGGGTCTTCTAGTATCAATCGGATCTGTTGCTCGTGTGCGTTGACATTGCGCACGTCGACATGCTGCAAGAAGTCCACATCTAGGGACGAACACGTGGCTCTCTGCAAGTGTCTGGCGAAGGGGGCAACGGATCCCGGGCGATGCACGTAAATGACAGCGTAGCCCAGCTCCAGCAGATACTCGACGGACGCAGCACCTCTTGATCCGGTAGAGAAATTGTCCAGGAAGCGCACAGTATTGTGCTCAAGAGGGACAGTCGTGCCTCCTGACGTTACGACAGCTACGCACTTCCCGACGACGCGGTGGTGGTCCAGAAAAGCCTCCACCTGCTCGCGCCGTTTATCGACCCACTTGGGCGCTGTGGTCTTGAGGAAATACTCCTCTGTGTTGCCATGATCCTCGTCCGACGCCATTGAGCACCACCGTGAATTATTGCTGGTCTATTCACAGAATTTTTTATGCATATTATTGTTTAAATTCATACTGTAAAATGAAAACAAAATACATTGGTTTAGAATTTAGACCTGTAGCTTTATTATGACTGACAAACGTTTGCATCAGCACAATTATATACATGAAAAATAGTCTGAATAAATGAAAGACCGAATATTTTGTTTTTGACCAAAATAATAATATTGCTCTTTAAAATGGTTTAAAATAAATTTACTGTCATCAAACAAAAATAGATCAGAAAAACATAATTGTGAAGACGTAATAAAAAAAAATGTTTTTTTTAAGTTTAAAGTTTAGCATCGTTTAAGCACTTCTTAGATTCTTTTGTTTAATAAAACAAAATAACTTTTAAAGCTACTAATTACGTGTTGGTAATGTCAAAATTTATTCACAATAAAAAAAGAAATAGAATGTCGTGCTTTGCCCCAAAAAGATCTGAAATTGAGAAAATCTAAGCACATTGAGCTTCGAAGGCTAGGATTTCCTGTAGCGAGTACCGATAAGCATCATTGACGCAGCATCTGCTATGTACAAGCTGCGCTTTGAACTGATCGCTCGCTTTCTTAAGTCCATTAGTACAATAGTACAAACAAACAGCCTCAGCACAAGAGAGAGAATAATCCTGCTCCTAAGTTAGGAATCTTAACAAGAGCTCAGTGCTTTTACATAAATACTTTACCAGCCGTTAGGATATTAGTTTTCCTGTTCAAAAACTGTCCAAATCTGTCCAAATTGTCCAAAAACCTGGACAGTAATTTACTAAAGGTGCACATAACCAGTCCATAATTCGATAAAGAGCCGTAATATACAAATCTCATTTTTATCTTACAAAACTTATCTTTGGGCTAAAACAACGGTGTGCCTGGAAAAAATCCATAACCAGAGCAAGCAATCCAGCACAGTTACCGATGGCGGTTGCAATATTTAAGATTGGTTATCGTGTATGTGCACAGTAGTAATCCAGGATACGTGCTCTATCTGCATTGCCCGACGGTTTGGACGACGATAGAGGGTACAGCTTGATAAAGCCAAATGCTGGGATAGATGATGGCGCCTCTTGTGACGACGCCAGCATCTCGGAGGGTATGCTGAAGGCAACACCGACGACGACAACGGAGAGGAAGCTGATATCCAATATGCGCTGGTGATAGCAAGTTCACATAACGGTAATCAATAACCCATCGCACAGGTTTTGCTGGATCTCCGCCTCTTACCTATTGTACATTTGATGGAGCTTCGCCTGTCACCGAATCGCGTTTAGGCACAGCATAGATGCTGGAGACCCAAGGAGAGGAACTACGCTCAATCCACTTTTTCTTTGGGGGCTTGTCCACAAAGAACCCCAGTGCTTCTTTCTCGACGTGAACATGTCAAAAAGGGGGCCGGTAAGATGGCATTGCACCCTGCCGCATCTTCACTAAGTGCTCAATATCCCGTTCAGGTGGAAGACCTTCTGGTAGCTCTTCCCGTAGTTAGTCAGCAAACTCCTTCACCTGTCGTTTCACCTCGGCGTTGTGTTTCTGTGCTCCTGTTTCCGTCACGACGTCAAGGTGAAACAGCTTCGCATACATACCGGCCGGCAAGTTACGTTGAAATTCCTCAGCTTCCACATACTCGACCTCAGGTACCAGGAGAGGGGTCGGTTCCCATTCTCAAGGCAAATTACGCCGAGGTGCAGACCGCCACGAGAGAATTCCAGCTGACCAGTCAAAATCAGGGTTTTCTCGACGAAGCCAAGTCTGACCAAGTATTCCATCGAAGTCCTGCCGTAAAGGCCACCCTACCAGTTCAACTGTGCACAGCCGTTTCTCCACCTCGGTATCCACAGAGAGCTTTTGTGATATCGTCGTTGACAGTCTCCCTTCAAAATACGAGCCTGAACGCTTTCGTCTTGAGTATCAGCGAGTGCTGCTAAGAGATCACGATGCACACTGCTGTGTGTAGCTCCAGAGTCGACCAGCATTCTTAGACACTGGTTCTACACGAGTGCATCCCCTAATAGAAGGCTATTTCCTTCTACTTCAACTTTATCCAGACGGAGCTTCATTGCGCAAACTGTTGTGTCAATCACACTTCGCTCGTCAGGTAACTCTCCCACCTCGAACACGATGGAGCTTCACGACACTTGCGCTTGTAGATTCTGATTCACATGGCTCAACGGACACTCCATTGACATCCGTTGAGCGCAGTCATTTCCCTGACGCCTTTTAGGACAATCAGCAATACGATGATCAGTAAATACACAAACCTTGGCGTCGGCACTGCTGCAAGGTCGGTCGATCCGCCACATAACAAATCACCGTCGGTTTCGGTACATAACGCCGCATCACGGCAGGGTGATGAATGCCATAGCCCCCACCGAAGTGCCGTAGGCCTGATGATACCGAAATCGCAGCTTCAGCGAGCTACAGCTAAGGCAGTCCACCTCCTTGCGGGTTTCTGGCGTTAGACCCATTCTGAAGTGGTCGACCTTGTCTAGGGCAGACATATCACGGACTTGTGATGATTTTCCGACAGCACGAGACGTATGCCTCCACATACGCTGTCTGCTTACAGGCACGTAGTGCAGCTCGTAAACGGTAATGCTGATCGGGGGGAATGAAGTCTTCACGTTGCGCCACCTCAAACTCTTCAATTGAACTGATTGGCTCATTGTCGATCGTGATACGACTATGATACCATGAAGACGCTCCTCCACGGAGATTGCTGGTCTCCATGGACACCACACGAGTCGAGTTACAGGGATGTCTGTATTAAATATGTTTGTCGTTCATGAACAACTTGGCTTTGAAAAGGAATTTGTCCACACTTTCTTGTGGCTTTTCATGAAATGGTGTCATGGAGGCTCCCTCGACGCGGAATTCCCGACTCGATTGCTGGTGTTGATCACAGACGAGCGAAATTCGTTGATTTGAGTAGCAACGGTACCAGAGAGCTCATGGAAAGCCTGAGTAAGCCCCTCTAGTAGACTCATGACTGGGTTTAGTTCTTCCATTGGTCGGACGATTTGAAGGGACACAATGAGCTTGAAGTGGGCCAACAAGTGCTACCACTTATAATGTTGGACCCGGATACTTTCGGAAGACTTGAGGTGTTTGGGGCAAAATTCAGAATGAGCAAACTAAATGAAGTAAATCAAACGCTAAACGAAGAGCTTATCAATTGCTTCGTTCGACAAGTTGCAGATGATGTTGTCGGCAGCTGCCTGAATGGTTGATACCCATACATTAGACTTGTGTACGAGGCAATTGGCAATGAGATCATTACAGAGGAGACCAGGAGGCAAGTTGGACAAGATGTAGTGGTCGTTGGGGAGGGTCACGATCTAAAACTTACGAGTAAATGTCTGAAGCTGGGATATGAATATACGGGTACGTTTGGGTTTGGTACTCGGTCGATGTTTCGATGATTTGGATGATTTTGATGATCTCGTGTCGGGGCAGGTGGGATCGATACTGTAGTCTGATGTCGTTATTGCGAGGGAACGTCTGTGTGTTTTCGGATAGAGGAGCACTTCCAAAGCTTACTGTATCCACAACACGGGGGGGGGGGGGGGCTACGCCTACGTCGATACAGGAGTGACAGACACGCAAAGTATTGTTTCTCCGTCGCCGGGAAATCTTGATGAGGAGCGCAGCGCGAAACTGCGGGATCAAAGTGAAATACCCCAAACAAAAGCGATGAGCGTTTGGTAAGCTTCGGTGATGAACGTCGACTTCGATAATGGCCCGCGGACGAATAGGATCATCGGTTCAAGAGGAACCGACCAGAGCCAAACCACTGTCGGGGACGAAAGTCTCAAGAGCAATGGGCAACTGAAATGTCATCTCACTGTCAGACACCACTAACAAATATCCGCTACCAGTTGCATAGATATTTGTCGCTTCGCGTATTGTCACCAATGCTGACTGGTGCGCTGTTCCTTGAAATTGCATGATACGTGGACCAAGCGTTATAGCAAGGCAGTCAGCAACGAGTTGAGTTAGATAAGCGATCATGATACAGCACCATTTCAGAGGATGTCTTCGTCGCTTGAGTAGTTCCTTCTCCATTCAGATTGTTCAGGAGGAAAAAAATGACACATCCATGTGGAAACTTGATTGGAAAACGCCACAGCGTACACCATGATGTCAAAGTGGCAAATTGATAAATACTCTGTTCGAAGTAGGGAAAGTTGTGAATGTCCACTTTAGCAGTAATCGCTTGTCACTGGGGTTATTTCAAGAAGATACTAATATGCTATGGGCAGCAGAGGGACTCGTCTAAACTTCCCCCCCCCTCCTCCTTGGTTTAATAAATTTCATCAATGACATCTGATATTCATTCTTTTTCACTACCATACACCTGCTCCTTCCCCAGCTTCGCAGCCGGAGCAATGCTGCCAGCATTAGTATTATTTGAGGTAAAACCAGAGTTCAGAAAAAATTAATTGCGGTTCAATAAATAGTTGGGTTTAGCAATACTAATTTTATTATTGAAAATTGCCGAAACCAATACAATATCATTCTGTTTCAATTATTGATATTAAATATGGCAAAAGTGACTTCGGAAAGAATCTGTACTCCCTTACACTGACCAGATGCCTTCCGGAAGAATCTGGCGTAGTTTATTTCCGTAAACTGACTAATTAGGCGTCGATGAACATGAAAGTCCGTTCATGCGTTTAGTGCGCTATAATAATGGACTGGCAAACTATGGGTAGATGATCTCAAGCTTTAACTTATCACGCCTTTCTATTAATAGCAGATGAAGACAGGTCGAATAATAAGCGACATCAAGCTTGTTGGTGATGTGAGTTGGCTAGAACAGGGCTCGGAAAATGCCGTATCATATTGTACGGCTTGCTTCTGGCCTCCATAATAAGTTATTCAATATTCACACAAACAATAGATAATCATTGTCAAATACAAAATGTATTGGCATTCTTATGTCCTCACCGTTCTAATAGACGCAGCAACACGTTCACATCTGCTGGTATGCATCATGAACTGTAGTCACATCCCAGTAACTTTTGTTAGCACGTAGAAACATAAGCATTTTAAAGTTCACTGGCAACAACGACGCCCTTTGCGGAGTCAGCACAAGCTTGGCTTGTGAAAAAAGCCTTTCGCAGCGATTGCTGGTAGGCGGTAACTTCTCGAGGAGCTTGGTGTACGAGAACGATGACTGCCGGGCGCCGCTCGCCTTATTCGCTCTGAGCACCGACGTCGCGAAGTCTTCCTTATCCTCTTCGTCGTCCCGCTGCTTGCGCTTCCTGCCTGAGCTTGCCGGGGCCGCTGCCCCCTCGAAAGGCTTAATGACCTTGCGCTAACTGGCCGTTAGACGCCCCACCTCTCCGTTGATGACCTAAGAAAACATATCAGCAGTATTAGTATCCCCACAAAATAGTAATGTCTAAATGTAGTACCTTCACCACTGCAGCCTCAAATGTAGGAGAATGGACGATAGCAGCCGTCGCGCTCAACTTTGGCTTGGTCGTTAGGAAGCGCTGTGCGACGGAGTCGAACAATGTACGAACATCGGCGAGTGTCAGGTCCTCCAGCTGTAGTTTTAGGGCTACGCTTTGAAAGACCCGTAAATCCTCCAGCAGCGTCTCAATGCGTCGGTGCATCGCGGCCTTGGGGATGAGGTCAAGACGGAGTCCACCTGCTTGATCTCATCCCGGAAACGGGCATAGCGAGCCACCATCTTGAACGTGGAGCTCGACCTCGTGACGATCGGCCTCAGGGGCAACAGAGGCGTGTACTCACGCATAGCTGCACAGTTGTTGATCGTGCGCAGCGCCGCCATCAGCGTGCTGACGGAGTCCACCTCAGCCGTGTAGTTGCTCAAGTCGATGTTTACAGCCAGATTAAAGCGGTGGGACGCACAGCCAATCAGGGGCACGTTCAGGCGTATCGCTGTAGCTTGATTGGTAGCACAATTGTCTCCAATCATAAACTCCAAACTCGATTCTGATAGGTGGAAAATCTCACTGATTTTCTTGATAAAGGCGCAATGTGGTTGGGCCGTCAGGTCACCTTCCTCCACCGGAGCGATTGCGAGCATCACTTGCTTGAGCTGGCCCTTACCCCGTAGATAACCACGTAGTTCTCCAGGTAAAAGGTAGATGCGTCAAACATAATGCCGTATAGCTCTGCAATCTCGGCCTTAATCTTGGCTTCGACGGCTGCCACCGCCAAAGACATGTAGCGTTTTAGCGTCTTTGAGCCGACATACTTTAGCTTGGACATGCTTTTCGTCAGTGGATCGTCAACCTAGCTTAAAGGCATGTTGCGGGTGACGACCCACTCAATCCACTGGTACATGTTGGAAGCGGCTGGGTTGACAAACCCATAGGATGTTAGCGACCCGGCCTGCCTGCTCTGATGGGAGTCGTAGTCGTCGATATAGCCGGGGTATTTGTCCTTGAGATGGCTCACCAGATTGGCGAAGCCGCTTGACGGGAGTAGTTTACGCCGCGTCCCGCAGTAGCTGCAGGCGAAGTAGTGGTCAGCATCGGCGACGAAGAAAAAGGGGGCAGATGTCGCGGTTGCGGGCAGAGATCATTCTCGGGTTATTCTGTCAGTGGAAGGTTCGAAAGTGAGCGCTAAAAGCTTAGAAGTTTGCAAAAATGTCTGCCCTTAAGCGGCTACGAGTCATCGAGCTCTGGGCCATCCAACAGTGGTCTTGGGACCGTCGGTAGCTAACCGAACCGCCCGCAAATTGCGAATAATTTATTGGGTTCGCAAAGAATAATATTCAGTTATAGTAATTTCCAATTGCTGATAATTCCCTAGAATAAATACAAGTACTATTGGTATTGAATTATTTTTTTCCGAAGAGATACACGTGGGACCGTATCACATAACATGAACCGTTTTTGTAAAACTCCGATCCAAATGCCTTCAGAAAGTACAGTCTGGTGCAAAATTATAGCCGCACCAACCTTGACTCAAATTACAAGACTTGTAGAGAATTTTACGTATTTGGCGGTTAGCAGCGGTCCGCATGCGACTTGTAAAGTATATTGAAGGGCTGAAATGTTTGTAGTCGTGCTTATTAAATGCAAAATAGGAAATATTACGTTAGGGAGCTGGTGCAAAATTATAGCCGCAGGTACGAGTCTTGTCGTGTGGTATGGTTGTTTGAGGTATTTGCACTGTTTAAACGAAATGGTGTGTATTAATAATCTCCCAGGGAAAAGAGAAGTAGGTTTTGAACTGTAGACTACAGCTAACGCGCCATGCCATCACAAAATAACATATAATTGAATTTGTATCGGATTTAGGTTTTTCATCAATATTATAAGCACCACAGACCTCGCAAAGCATCAAAAATCTTATGAAATACAGAGCATACTACTAAGAAAGCCCTCGGGTGTCATGGTTTTGAAAATGAGGTGGAAATGTTTTACAAAACCTCCAAACTCTGAATTTGCTGCCTATCGTCTCAATTTATACTAGGAGTTTGTATTGAGCATTCACCAGAGTGGTCTATCAAGTTTCTTCGGTCTGTCATTAATGAACGAGCTGCAGTTATCACCATGCTAAATAAAGGCATTAAATAGACACGTTCAGCCTGCGCTCTCGGCAAAATAATATATGTTGCACTCAAGAAAACGATCAAAAGCGCAAGTCTCCATAGTTAACAGGGTACAACAAAAAACTTTAGTTTTGCTACAGCAACATACTGTAAAACACGTTGCGACAGCTCAGATTGTGTAAAATGCAATAACAGATCCTTATGATATTTTTAATTACGATAATAGACAGTATTAAATTTAAAATTCAAAATTTAACAAAGTGCGGCTATAATTTTGCACCAGTTCCCTTACGTAATATCGAAAATGCTGCTCGCCATAAGACAAGGAGCAAGCATTAGAGCACAATTACATTTTTCACTGGTCCCATATAGACCGCTTGTAAGCTACAAAAAGAGAAAATATAAACAGATTCCTTGAAATGTGGACCAAATTGGGTGCGTTTATAATTTTGCACCAGACTGTATTTCAGCAGGGTCAAAATTTTATATAGCTGGCGATAAAGGAGCACGTCAAGAGTACCCTAAGCTGGCGCAATCTGCTAAATGTCAACCAACTATCAGTATCGGTGCGATCTACACCACATCATGGCTTACAAGGGCCGAATAGGTAACGTCTTCATCATCTCTACACCACATTGATGTCGCCGTAAAACCAATGCTCTTATGGGCCACGATGCATTTCAGAACGTCTATTGTTCAGCCTACTTAACTCTGTTTTCGCTGCGCTTCGAACTATTTTGTATGTTGGCAAAGAAGAACGGCATCAAAGTGTTTTTGGCAAACTAGTTTAGCTAAGATTTGAACACAAAATTTTCATGATATGATATGATTATCGGACGTTTACTTATAGGTGGATTACTGATGATTATTTACGGTTGGGTGCTGGAACAGGAAGCGACAGCCCACTCCGTCTTGATAGTATTTACATAGCAATGCTATTGCCTTCTAACGTCTCAATAAAGACACAGGCCTTCCCAGCAAGCTGGGGACACGAGTTTGTAGATTAAAAATTGTTTCAATATATTGAAATTGTGGCAGTTTTTATTATTGGAAATTGGAAGTTCTATTGCGGCAAAGTGATGGCATCAATACAATATAGAATTGTATTTTCGGACCTCTAAAACAAACAATTTTTTGTAGAATATATTTTCGAAGGAAAGGTCAATTGCATTCTTGCCTTCCATTTTTCCAAGCTGAAAAAGGTCTAAAAGTAAGCTTGTTTTACGTTTTGTGCCATCCCGCCCGAGAGTTTGTGACCAGGAGTTTTGATACTCCTCGTTGATCCCTTTCTTAAAAAATGTGACTCACTTTGTGGGAATTAAAAACGAAACGAGTGGGCTAATGAGGGTATTTACTACAAGCAAAAGAAAATAACAATAGCGCGTGCTTTTTGTATTCGCTTATTTTGTTTTTAGTGGAGTTATGTGTGCCAGGAATTTCTTGGGAGTACAACCTGTCTTTCCGACACTAAATTTTCTAATGTACAGCTATCCTTAACAGTTGGAGCAATGTTTTGTTGGTGAGGCAACCGCAGTTAGAACAGCGCAAACTTTGATATTTCACGATCTAAAGTTCTGTTTAGATTCCAATTTGGAATCTTTGCAACGCCCATGGAGAGGATGATCTGTGTTATGGCAACAAAGAACTTGGAGCCATCGTTTGTTATCTATTGCATGTGACAATATTACTTTACCTTCATCTGTGCTGCCCATTAGGCTGGGAGGACTGTTGATTAGTGTGTTATAGATTTGACACTATTCTCTCTTCTTCCAGACCATTTGATGGTGTAGATGTACGTCATCAGCTTTTCACGGTGATAGGAAGCACGAGTAGTTTCGACATAAATACTTGACGGCCAGGTTAAAACCAATTTGGGCATTTGACACTTATACTAAAAGTGCTCAAATGCCCAAACTGGTGTCGAATATTATGTCCTAAGGAGGGTTGCGATTCGAGCTGTTATTTTGTGGATTCTGAAATTCCTGTCTAAATCGATGTTGATGTGCCGGCAGGATAGAGAGATTTTTTGAAGAACCTTGAATAATGCGATGAGTGAAAATGATAGACTAACTGAATGTTGCATGTGTCGTCCGGATTGGGTCCTAATAGTATAACATAAATGTTGCAAGAAGGTGTCGGAGCCTTGGCAATCCTGTATTTCAAGTACAATAGTCTTAGCGTCTGCAAGAGAACCGAGCGGGTGGTATACATGCAATAAGCCAAGATAAATCCTGGTCCCAGTAAGTGCATAAGTGGCGATCAGCCTCTAGGTTAGCTTCACTGGAATTATTGGCTACAGAACTGGAATATGAGCTCAAAAAATCAAATATCAGTTAGCAACCAGACAGAGTTACTGTGGGAGCATAGAAACAAGGTGGCAGCTGATATAGTACTTTTAGTTAGACTTTGAGTTCTTGTGATAGGAACATGATTATACACTTCTTCTCTTGCTGTTTGTTTGTACGTAATTAAGTTTAATATTCTAGAAAGCGAGCGTGCAGCTCGAGCGCAGCCTGTAAATAGCAGATGCTGCACCTGCGAATCAGGCGCGAAGATACGTCGGTGGTCTTGATTCGCTACAGAAAGTTTTCCAACCTTCGAAGTTCATAGTGCTTAGATTTTGTCAATTTCAGAGCTTCTTCGGGCGAGGCACGACTTTGTCCTAAAATTAAACTAGTTTTTAATATGAGATTTTTCAAGTACGATATTATCTATTACAAGGCCCCTAAACCACCGCTCCGCGCTACCGAGAGAATCCTATTAATACGCCCGCTGCGGCTTGCGAGAAAAATTCAAACTTAACGTTGTTTTTAGGACTAATAGGACATTTTAGGACTCGTTTAGGACGTG
Organism: Phytophthora tentaculata; assembly: GCA_033557915.1. NCBI lineage: Eukaryota > Oomycota > Peronosporomycetes > Peronosporales > Peronosporaceae > Phytophthora > Phytophthora tentaculata. The sequence goes on along the minus strand of JAUCEA010000016.1, from coordinate 4,933,488 downwards.
TTGTCTTCTTTCCCCTAACTGATTAAAACTGTGAGTTTTGGAGGTAAAAGGGATAATCATGCTTTTTTGTGAAAAAAAATCCCTAGGAATTCATGGCTGTTTCCGTGTCCAGATGTCTTCTGGTGGCCACGAATCGCCACTTATATGATATCCATTAGACCTCTTTAGGAAATGTTGATGTACAGCGAATGTCGATAATTTTTGTTAATAAAGCTGCCAATATACAAATTTTGAACAGAGTAAAAAGGCCATGATGAAAAAGACAATCACCTTTAGAAAACGCATCTTGTGTGTAGCTGGGTTGTAGGGTGGTTACTTCGCAATAATCGAACGAATTCGAAATTAGTATTTAGTTGCGCAAGCGCTGCTGATACTTTGTGATTAGATCAATACAGATTATTGGGTCTAGTGCAAAATTTTATGAGCAAATTTTTGAGCAAGCACGCTGTGATGAGATCAATACAGATAATTGGGTCTAGTGCAAAATTTTAGGTGTTGAAATTTGAAGCACGATTCCAATTGCTTTAGTCTTACCAATTCGAAATTAGAAAACTTTAATAAGCATGGCTTATACCGAAAATACATACTGGGAAAACGCTTAGACGAGCAACTGCTCATATGATGTATAGGAGTGGGCTACTGCTTTTCACAAGCGATACTTCTCGAATACCCTGATCTATTTGATTTACTAAACCAGCTGAGCTCGATAAATAGGTGAGAGGCGTCTTACTTTAAAGGCACCAGTGACATGGCACCAGAGCTTCCCTCTATCCGTCGACGGATTTGCGGTAAATACCGTGGTCAATTCGGTGTTGGAAGTTGGTAGTAGAGTAACACTGAACAATAAACGTACTAAATAATAAAAATCGGTTCATTTGCTTTTTACGTGACTTCACGCGATAATACAGCTCATTTTTTTTTACCCCTGAGGTTCCTTATGCATATGTATTTCAAAAATGCAGGAAGTTAAGGTTTATCCAAGATTCATCTGTATCGCGCAAATTTTGCAATAATGCAACCAGTCATAACTTCGAAATAAAAACGATATCGCTAAGATATAGATACAACGTTCTAGGTTTCGTAATTGAGCATGCTTTTCTATTTATTGCAGTAACTTCGCAAAAACATGAAATGTGCACATTGCCGATTAATTAAGAGCTCTATTAGCGCCAACTAGTACGACGTTTATTAATTCTGGTGGTTTTGGCAGATTCATAATGGTTTGATTCCATTTAACGCATGTTGAACTGCTATTCTTGGCATTTTTGATAGAATCCCATCCAAGCGAATGCATACAGCACAGTGTTCCATTTGCTATTCCCCAATTGAGATTGCCCGCGCTATTATCCAATCTTGTGGCAATTGCTGCAGGTCTGCTATAATGTCTTGTTGTCGTGAACACGGATCTGGATGGATTATTACATAAGTTACTTGAATGTTGACTGTGTTACAGGCAACTTTTTCGGGAGCGAATTAATCTCTGTGAAGCTGTCCGTACAGTTCTTCTAGCTGTCCTCCCAGGAAAAAATGTGTTGAAGATATCCAGCATCGCCTGAGCTGGGGTGGGGGTCACATTTTTTGCTGATTACCTTAGCAAAGGCAATCTCCATCGATCCTGCGCACCGTATGCGCCAGACTTTAGTTTCAGCACGGGTAATCCCCAGGAAATGCAACCGCTATTGTATTCGAAAAGAAACGGGTTGTGGTATTATCAATAAGATGAGAATACCAAACCAGCACTGCTTTAAAGAAATGCGAATGGGCACTGAATCGCCTAGAGTACCGGCCGCGTGCTTTGATCACTTGCTTCTAGGATTTAAGTTCGCTTAAAAAACATAACATTAATTAGAAGGCCGGGTTTTTGGATTCTGGCACACTCTATCCATTCTGCTACACTCTTTCTCTGTTTCTCCCTCATTCTCACAAAACATCATGGCCGCGAACCCACCACACTATATTCCAGCAACGAGGAGATTAACTATTCGCCAGCAACAAGATACTATTGAAGAGTTCGGGAGGAGAATTAGGGCTGGCGAAGAAGACGTTGAAGTCCAGATCGCTTCCGGAGTTCCGTCGCGGGTATGGGAAAGGTCCACAATCGATCGATATGGCGGCCTATTCTTCGAAGCTTGCTACGCGATCGGCGGCGATACGGTTTATGTGTTCATTACCAAAATGTGGGGAATGGCACACAGTGTTGCTTTGTCACAAGTGAGGGGCCAAATCTACCGCTACGCCGCTGCTACTGGAGATCTGATATTGGAAGGTGGGATCAGAATGGAGCTTGTGCTTCCTGGGACTCAACTGCGAATCGTGCGTCGACCAGACGCTGGTTTCTGTCCAGTGGCCTCGGCTGGTGGTGAGTACTTTCCTCGCCCGCGTCTGATCGTGGAGGTCGAGATCTTCAACAAAAGCTTGGGAGAATGCGACCGTTATTGCCGTGAATTGTTTGGTATGATCTCACAATTACGTGCAGCATTGTTGATCAAAGTTTTCGCTCGGGCGGGTCCAGATAGACGTTTTGCTTCTCTTGCGGTTTTGTATCGTCTCAACGGGCAGGGAGAAGTCTGTGTCGCCGATGCGGTGAGCTTCGGAAGCGCTGCTATTGACGCAGCCGCAGCTGTCATTGTAAACCCAGCGGTGCTTCGAGCTTTGCCACTTGCCCCAGTGCGGACCGGACCAGGACCAGGCCCCGACTGAGTCCTCCAATGTCCTTGGGACGTGCATGACAATGCTGTTGTGCAGATTCCTGCGGCAGACATCTCGTCGGACGCCGTTGACCGCCACACATATGGCCCTGTGGATCCAGAAGAGTTCGACGACCTTCAGATTGACCTGTGGCCTATTTACAAGGGCCTCGAGGTGATTTCAGAATTCACATATTAATCTCTGGTGCATACTGATGACTACGAATGAACAGCTATGCGCGGATTAACGATGGCGGCCACAGCCTCATAAGTATGACCAGTACTAAGTAATTGAGATTATCGACTCTTCATTTGTTTCTTCGAGAGGAATTTTTTTAGTTGATTTACTTTCTCATTTGTTAACCCCTTAGTTCCCGTATGTTGGATCTTCCAACATAAGCAGAGTATACCCTAATTCACTTTTTTCGCAGCATCTATGTTATGTTGGAGGTCCAACATAAGCCAAAGTTTTACTTGAAAATTGTATGTGCGGTATGTCCATGCCCCGGGTTTTCCCGGCATAATGAAATCAAGATATCAATTTGCGTGTAAAATAGTCACATGCACAGGTTTAGGTTTTGCCAAGATGGTGTCTGGTTGAACGAGACAAATAAAAGATCCTACCACCCACAGTCGAGCGCGTGGCCGACAGCCACCAGTGGTCTCATTTCTCAAAACGACCGATAAGAAAAAGATGGTCGCCCCGACCCCCAAGTCTCCGCGCTACACGCTCACCGCGCAAGAGCATCAACTGTACCGGGAGGCGCTGCTGAGCGACCACCACGAACGACGCATACGGCGCGCTGAGCAGAAGAACGACAACGAAGGGAGGCCACAAAAGAAAGCGACGAGAAAGAAAACCGCCAATCTCGCCACGGCGGTGATGGAGATTCCCCAGTCCAAGAAACGGCGCTCCAACAAGGGGAACGAGAGCGGCAGGGTGACCACGGACGCCAAGGAGATGGCTCCGACTCGCGCGACAGCAGAAGCCAAGGAGATGGCGAGCGGACACGCAGCGTCTGAGTCCAAGGAGTCGGCGAGAGACCAGGGAACAATAGTGGCTGAGGTTGTTGCAGAAATGGTCGCGACGCTATCGAGTGACGGGACGCCTGCTCGACCTGATGCTGCTGCGCATTCCAGAGCAAGTACTACACGACAAGAAGACCCGCAGGTGGAAGTCAGACTGCGCCGCCCGCTATTTTGCAGGAGGACGAACAAGACGACGAGTTAGTAAGTTATGTTTATTGTGGTTGACGTAACGAGCTACATCGGATGCTTTAGCTAACATAATATCCATCATATGACTGTGCATGTAAAAACGTTCTGACCGGTGGAGGCGATGGTCCTGTCGAAGATGGCACTACATATGATACCCTTGCCTGCGTAATTGACGCAGATCCGAATCTGATGGCTACTGGGGCTGCTCAATGCACGGGACTCAAATCCGACGAAGACTCCGATGCTCGAAGAGCCTGAAGACGAGGAGGAGGACGGCGGTGATAGCTGGGCTGGTGACTGGACCATCGGATATCTATCAGATGCAGAGTGTGACGAAGAACCCAGTGAGATACCGGACTTAGTGTGGTCCTCGGCGGCAAAGAACCCTTCACTCATCTCTTCGATGCGGCACAACGGCTGGGAATACGGTAAGTTATGCTGGATAATCAAACATAAGGTGTTGTATCATGAAGGAGGTGTCAACATACGTTCTAACATTATTTGCAAATGTTTTGAAACCTACTGTAGACGAAATGAAATTTGGTCCTGATCCCACGTATGTCGAGCTTTTCGACAGACCGTACGGACCCAGTGACAGTGCGATGAGCGTGGCAGACGATCCGTTGGCTTTATTATTTTACTTCATGCCGCCTAAGCTATGGACTCAAATTGCTGTGGAAATCAACCACTACCACACCCAGACAATCCCGTTACGCGCTCGGGCAATCAGGGCTCAACAACGTCAAAGTGGCGGAGATGTCGAGGAACTGATAGAGATACGCCGCCGACTTGCAAGCGTTCCCGACATCGAGCCGTGGGAAGTACTGCGGGTAGTCGCACTGCTGATTGCGCGTATGTTGGCACCAATCCGGAAAGGAATTGCTGCTCGCTGGTCGCTGAAAAAAGTCGGCGCTTTGCCGTCAAGCCGATTTGGGCAGTTCATGTCGAAGAACCGCTTCTTCTATGTAATGGGCTACCTCCATTTCTCGAATAACAAGTCGCCTCAAGCCAGTAAGGACCGAGCCTGAAAGATTCGACCCGTTGTAGACGTCCTACAGCGTACTTTTGCTGGTGGATACAAAGCTCCACCAGTGATAAGCTGCGACGAGGCCACGCTACCCTCTAGATCTCGCTTCAACCCCATGCGCCAGTTCAAGAAGGACAAACCCCATCGTTGGGGTACGAAGGTCTTCGTTGCTGCTTGTGCCAAGACCGCGTACTGCATGAGGTGAGCATTGAAGTCGGAGAAAACGTGGCAAGCCGAAGCTTGCCACGTTGTTTTTGTGGCCAAAGTCAATTTGTTGGGCTCGTCAACATACCGATTCTGGTATCGTGTGATATACAACATAATACTAACTTGCCGTGCTAATGTGGATCAGAATCGAGGTCTATTGCGGGGCCAAGACTCATCTTCGCACCCCGGATCCTCGTGACAACAATTTAAGCGAGCCGACTGTGCTGCGTAACTTGAATGCGTTACTACCTTCGAGGCCTTCGTCTCCTTGGTGCCTGATAGTTACGGATGGATTCTACACATCTGTCAAGCTGGCTCTGGAGCTGCTCCATCGTCGTTTGTACCTGACTAGAACGGTACAGACTGATAGGGCGGGATACGCTCAGGGCGTCATTACGTCCAAGAAATACAAAACGGTGGACAAGAAGAGGGCCCAAGGCACAACGAAGTTAGCCCAGAACAAGCAATTTCCTCAGATCACGGCTGCCATGTGGATGGATCGCAACCCGGTCCCTTTGCTATCAAGTGGAGGAAGTCGTACGCAAGGCACAGTTAGTAAGTTTTGCTATTTCATATTTTTATAGTGAGCTACACTAACCGTTTCTATATATTGATGACAGTGCGGCGGATTGACGGTGAGATGCGACCCCTGCCAGCCCCAGAGTTGGTACGCGACTACCACCGCTGGATGGGTGGAGTCGACGTCCACGATCAGCCCAGAATGCAGCGTTATAGTGTCCAGCTCGGGTATAAATCGCGGAAATATTACCGGACGCTATTTCTAGAACTATTGGATATGGCACTCGTGAACGCGTTTATTGTGCATCGTCACCATCGACACGTCAACAACAAGTGTCCGCCAAAACGTTTCGCGTTTTTTGAATATTTGATGGAGCAACTTCTAGCAGTGGATTCCGCGGAGGTCCTCGACTCTATTGCAGTAAGTTCTATGTTGGCTAGTCAACATAAGCAAGATGGCAAGTGCCATCATCCAACATTATTGCTAAAATAATTTTTATCTCTTGTAGGAATCAACTTAGGCGAGAGAGCGCACAGCAACTTCACCGGCCCGCTCTGAGCCCGCGCAGCCACAACGTCCAGTTGCAGTGGGTCACCGCCTGGAGGAAAATCCAGACACAGTTGACTGCGAGCAAGGCGTGAAGCGGCGCCACCGGTCGTGCAAAGTGTGCGCTATCTACAAGTCAAAGCCAGGAAAGTTCACGAAATACTTCTGTCCTGAGTGCTCAAACGGAAACAAACGGTGCGTGCTTTGCTTGAATGTTATGTATCGTTATGCGCTCTGGACTAACAAACTGTGCTCTAGTAAATACATGTGCAAAGTCCCTCGTGAAGGCAGGGCGGACACGTGCTTTCAAATCTGACACGCCACTGGGAACAACGGGAACAATGTTCCCCGCGAGCTCGAGCAGGATCACAAGTCGCGTGATCGCCCGCCTGCATGCAGACCAGGCAAGAAGAGAAGACGCCGGGTGCAGGCTGCCAGCGAGCAGGCGGATGGCGGCAACGAAGGCGGTGCTATCAGTGATCAAGATGAAAGTGTGGCGGGCAATACCGAGTAGGTGTTGTGCTTTTTATGCATGAGTAGTAGCTTGCTTTGCAGAATGCAATCAATTGAAACGTTTTCTTTGCTCTCCCGTTATTGGCTATAATGAAAGAAACCATTGATGCAGGGCGTGTGCAATGATGCAAAAATGGGTTAAATAATAAGCAGGACATTTTTTATGTTAGCTACGTCTTCATAACAGTTCAATTCTGATTTTTTGTTCTTCGTAAAGTCGATTTATGTTGGATGCGCAATCTTTGCTAGCACTATAGCGGACTATTTTTTTAGATGCACCTTCCCGCCATTAGCCTTGATACCGGACCATTTGAACTATCATTTTATGGAGGGCTGAGGTTTTTGTTTGCAGTCATCAAAAATAAGCGGAATAAAATTTAAAAATACCCTGGGGAAAGACGAAAAAGAGTTTAATCCAGCGATAAATCACTAGAATGAATCCAGTTTATTACCGTTTCAACAACAGCCAATCCTCATCACATACAAATCCTGTATTGCCCAAGTTTTATCCAATCATATACCTCAGAAAAAGGGCATATGACCAATCATGCATGCGAGGTTTTTATAGAAAAACCTAACTGTTAATTCTTTTCAGGACCGGAGAAGTAATGGTTTTTGGCGTACTTCAAGTAATCACATTTGTAGTATTGATTGTACAAGGCCGCGCGTCGCGCGGATGAGCTCTAAAGCTTACGCTGTTGCGGCTACATTGGTCGTTATGGGGCTCAAAGGTACCGTACCGGTATTGTTTTCTTTAGTTAATAGAGGGTTTTATAGAAAAAAAACATATACACACACTCGATCCACCTAATCATAGACCATCTAAATGCATGACCCTGAGGATGGAATCATGTTCGATTGCTCGTTGGCTCTACAAGTAGCTTCTGGAGTGCCTCTGGGAGGATAGAAGTGATACGGCGAAAAAATGAATTGTTCTCTGAAATTTATTTCTTAAACAAGTTGAGGAAATATCTTCAACCCCACCCATTGCACCTTGAGCTCATATTCCTCGGGTCCTTTGCGACAGTCCACGAGGCGAACCACGAGGTAACCTCCAGCGCCGTGGTGCACATGAGCGATAAGATTTTCGGTAACCTCATGCTGTGACTCATGGTAAAGATTCAGAAGTGGCGCGTGATGGAGAGAGACGGCGTAGGGAGCAACCAGGTCTTGAACTTGAAATGTGTAGTCATTTTCAGCTGCGACAATTCGCTTCGGTACGGTCCAGTAAAAAGCGAGTTTGTTGCGGCGGGGGAGAACGCGGGCGACAAGAACAAAGTCCCTAACCTCAAACTTTGACATGGCGACACCTAGGCGCTTACGCCAGTTATCTCAGCGTTGACGGCGTCGGTGGTCGCTTGTGGTGGCTGCATGGAGGTGTATTTGCTCGAGCGCTGACTGGACTGCTGTTAAGTGGACTTGCTGGTGACGCACAGCGTCTGGTGGCTGATAGGAACTGCAACTTCCGCATTCACGATGGCACTAAGTTGAGATGATCCAGGTAAGCTCGTAAACGCCGTGAGCGGGGATACCATTCAGATCCGATCCGATGGCATCGTGTTGAGGCTGAGCCGGACGACGGGCAGGATACTTGGCCAGTCAGACGAACGCTTGAGCTCGATCGGTGGTACTTTTAATGCTTTTAGGGCGAGCCGATTGTGTGGCGAAGTGGTTGGGAAATTCTCGGTGACGATGTGGTGTCACGACTACGATTTGGAAATAACGATGGACGATGATTGGCTTATTGGTGAATACTCTTCCGGCCGCACCCGTGTGACATGGACGGAGACTGGGACGAGTGGGACTGTGGAAAGAAGTTGGCACCTGAATGCAGATTGCCCGAAATTACCCGGAAGGCGTGCTTCCTGAAGATGCATATCCAGGAATGCAAGAATACGCTTCGGTCCGGCCCCGAGCTTTCCCTTGCGAGGAGTGCATAATGACTGGTGGAAAGTTATCCAGGATAATGTATCCCTGGACGACCTCCTCTCGCTGTAGTTCCGCCCGACAAAGAACGAAACGACCCCCCAGACTTCTCTGATCCAAGAAGAACATGCGCTGGACGCCGTCTAGACGCAAGAAACCAAGAAAGAAGACGCTATGTACCTGGGCTATGATGAAGTTGGCCGTTAGAGCCAAGTTGCACGTCGTACCGACGCTGTACACCAATAATCCACACAAATCTTATGATGTATACCAAGATGTGTGACAGTTTGGCTGTCTATATCAGGATTCGGTACGGATCACAAGCGACTAGTGTGCAAGAAAGAACCCTGGATACCGCTACGCCAGGATTACATGTGATAAGTGTGCAAGGATGAAGCCTGTACGCTTCAGGATTACAAGCGATTAGCGCGCAAGAAAAAATCCTGAATACATCCGCGCCAGGATACGCGGTCGAATACTCAAAGATGCAGCCGTACGCGCTCCCACGCCAGGATGACAAGGTGAGTTCAAGTGTATCAAGTCTCTCTCTCTACGCTACAAAACGTAGCAAGTGCTTTCCGCGCCAAGACAACGGTGCAGTACCAGCCCTAGAGCAATACGCGCCTGGACGACATGCATTCGTGGAAATAACAAGTGGTCATCCAAGATATACTGCTATCGAAGAGCATTTACCCAAGTCAAGAACAAGTGTGTGACTGTACGTGCCTGGATGAACTTGTCTCAAGCAGACAGGTTGGTATCGCAATCAAGTGACACGCAACTTTGAAGTTCAACCACGCTCTGAGCGCTCCCACACATGACCCTGTCGAGTCGACAAAACTACCCTATACTGAGACCAAGATGTTCGACCCAAGCCATACCCAAACGAAGACTACAAGAAGCCAGAACTGCATACGATACGAAGATCAAGATACCCATACTGAAGAAAAGATGCTTTACGAAGACTTGAAGAAGAATTGCATGATGAGTGTATGAAAGGCAAGAAGACAGAAGACTTTGGACCTATTGATAATTGATAATTTTAAACAGAGTTCGTCTTTCCCCGTTGAGTACAAGTGTTTGGGGTGGAATAAGCCAGGAAGGGCAAGCGCCGCGAAGAAGAAGCAATCACACCGCCGGGCCCCCACATATTCCGGGCAAGTTGTTCAAGAAGGAAGGATCGCTTCGCTGGAACTCCACCTATACTCAAGTCCAGCTAGGTGGTGACCAGTGACCGTACATCCTGGAGTGGCCCACCTATTTCATTTCCTAGTTCGGTCACTAACTTGTCAGTGTTTTGCCCATTTCATATTAACCTGTGTATTCCTGAAGTGCTAAGTAGTCGCCTTTGGGAATTTGTATTGACGGTTGTGTGGATTGACCGTATCCTGGATTGCAGCGAATTCTTCTTCTTAATTGAGGTGGTGCGCGTTTGTATTGTGAGTATTCAGGCTGCTAGATGCCTGAATTTAGACTCGAGTGAGCCTGGTGCGTGAGACCCCCCGCTCCGGCTCTGTAATATTTGGACAGCTGCATATGACTACATATCTGTATATAACTCTGTTTGTTGGTTATCAACCAGTCCAGAACTGCACCTGGGATACTGTACACGAGTTGTCTGTGTCCTAGCGTACTTATTTCTGGGTTTCCCACATCCCGGTGAGGACACCCACGCCACGATTACCTTTGAGGGTTCGAGGCTGCATCCTGGAGTGGACGTCTGCCTAGCAGGTTATAATTGTTCAAGACCCTCCCAACAACTCTGATGGAGTGCCTATCCGTCGAAGATAAACGAGCCGATAGGGATACACAAGGTACACACGCCAAGACCTTCCCTAGGAAGTTACCTCGACCCCGTACCACCTACGTGTACGCTCGGATCGTGTTTATCTGGCGCAGGACCTATCATCCTGGCGCAAGAACCCGAATCCTGGCGCAGAAGACCTAGCGCGGTGCCCTCCTGGAACCTACTGGCACAGCAACGTCGCTGGGTTGCGCTATACACCCCCCCCTGAGGCGGCAAAAAGTTTTCACCGACTTCGCCACAGCTGGTGCGCGTTCCCGGATTTGATTGTCAGGGATATCACCGGAGTATCAAGAGTTGAAGAAGTGCTGAAGTGAGTATCCTTTCTCGCAGACCAATAATGCCTGAAGGACGTGGGAAGAAGGCCGGACGTGGTGCGCGCGGTCGCGGTATTGCGACTCGGCAGTCACGACGGGTGCAAGGACTGGAGCCTGAAGAGCACAAGGACCTGGCCAATGTTATACGGGAAGCTCGGATGGCCAGGAAGGCTGCTCAGGAAGATGGAGCAGTAGAAGGTGCTGATGTCGAAGTGTCTTCGGACCTAGGTCAACTCTTGTCGAGCCACCGGCCCAGGACGTCGAAGTCATTCCTGGTGCCGACGATTCGGCGGATGTGAATTCTGGATAAGCTAGTCGCGTCAAGGAGGAGTGTGCCCGCGAGGGTGACACTCAGGCGTCTGAGGGAGGTGACAATTTGGTTGAGCCCCCGGAGGTGGTTGACTTGGTTTCCGAGTCGACCGCTTCGGACGAAGCGAAGTCGCTGGATGATTCTGCTGTCGAGATGAAGCAAGACCCCACGAGTGTGAAGGTTAGCGTCGGAAACCAGGAGGAGATCGTGGATCCCGGCGCTACTTCAAGTATCAGTCAAGGGGCGAATCCTGAACCGCCACTCAAGGGTGGTGGGGATGGAGACGCTCCGCCGGCCACAATGATGGATTTGACGCCCCACTGATGAAGAGTATGCCGTGATGTACGAGCGCCGCGAAGTTCGTCGTTGGAAGGAAGAGCACCCTGGAAGTGTGCACCCGCCTATAGTCGAATACGCCTGGACCGACCCGAAACCTGAAGTGATAGCGTGGAACAATGACGTGCTGAGTACGTCGGAGCACCTGGGTTGGAGGACGTCTCTCGAGAATCATGATGAATCCTGGATTGCGGAGCTGAAACCCCGAAGGACGCAAGTTGCCTTAGCTGGAGGTCTGACGACAGTGTCGATTTCACCGGGAATCTTGACGTCCTTGGAGTGTGTTGCGATCCTACAGACTCTGCTTTTGAAGCTGGATTCGAGTTCGTGAACGTTACCCCGGGTGGCGTTAAGTTTGAGTTTCCAGTGTTCCCCATGACCTGTTCGCACTGTGGTGGAGGAAGTTTGGAGCTTCCTGGGTGTAGAACACCTTGCGCTGAAGCAGATCTCGGTTGGAATTCCCCTTCGAGTTACGACTGTGATCGAGGAAGACACTGTTCACCAGGAAGACAAAGAACCATAGCTTGAGTATCATGCTGAAGAGAAGGATGGTTATCTATTGATGTGCAATTACGACGTTGACTTACTAGGACGTGAGTATGTCTTGAGGTTCCGGGCGACCGGTCTCAGTATGACGCGCAACCACCACGGGTCGGCAGACAGCGAGCCTAACGCTAAACGGGCTCAGCATCAGCCCCCGCGCCTGGATGCTCCGTCCACTCCGTCTGCCTTGTCGACGCTGTCGTTGACATCGTTGCCCCAGTACCAGTCTTCGGCGAACGACGGGAGTTGAGGTGCTCAGACTATGAGTGTGAATTCTAGCGCACCGTCCTCCATGATGCCAAGCGTAGTCGGGACTTCCGGGACTTCTAACGACAGCAGCACGCCAGGACCATCAACTTCCAGAGGCAGTTCATCTTCGTGGTCGAAGATGTCGTTCGGGCGTGGTGCTTCCGGTACATATCACTCGGAACAGGAGGCCTCGCATACGTCGCTCAATGATCCGGAAGCCTCGCGGTTGAAGGGGACTCCGGCATGCTTGTCACCAGGATTGTAGTTCCAATGCGATCAGGATTGCCACCCCAAGACGACGTCAATATGACGAAGACACGCGAGGATGTTCTTAGTGTCGCATCGAAGGTAATCGCGAATTGAAGTCAGGAATGATATCCAGGAGAGGGGTCCTGCACCTACGCCTGGCGACTCTGACCACAATGACGACGAGGAGCGGAGCAGACATCGAAGCGAGAGGAGCAGTCTGCGCTCACGGCGCTCTTCGACCTCCAAGAGGACGATTGTGTCGAGGCGGCATTCCGGGGCGCGACCCAGTCGCTCATCGTCAGTGACGTCTGGGCCTGCCCAACTCGAGCTGAACGCCTTGCGGCAACAGCAATAGTAGCCATCCAGGATGGAGCAAGAGCAACGGGAATTTCGTGCTCGAGAATAACTTGCCGCCCTGGAACGTAAACACATCCGCAACCAACGGAACCAGAAAGCGCGTCGCCAGGTCCAGGAGTTGACTGATCGACTCATCCAAGCGGAGTCGGCAAGGCTGGAGGCTGTACGCCGAGCGCAGGAACTTGAAACGACATCGAGGACCTCGGAACCCGTCCAACAGGAGGCCACGCGCCAGGAAGAATCTGTCGCTGATGTTGCAGAGGCCACGAGCCAGGCCCAGGCACGCCTGGAGTCGTTGTTCACCGAGAGGTGGCAGACACGAGAAGCGGAAGCCGACGCTGCGCGAGCACAATGGGCTCAAGACATGATAGAGCCGTGGCAGCGCGAGAAGCTCGCCTTGGAGCAGAGAATTTAACTTGCCGAGGCTGAGCGAGATCGTGACCGAGAAGCTTCTAAGAGCATGCAAAAGTTCCAGGCCGGTCAACTGCATGACCTTCGTGCAACCTTGTTCCAAGTTCAAGCGGCACGTCCAGCGGTCGCCCCTCAATCGGCAATCTAGCATACAGCTGTTCGCCAAGCCACCCTTCAAGTCACAACTAAGAATCCAGTGATAGTTACAAATGTCGCAACAGCGCAGACAGCCGACGTTAGGCAAAGAACACGAGCGAAACTGCGACGACATCGCTCAAAGCGAGCGTTGAGCAGGCGCTTTGCATCAAGACGCGCAATGGCGTGAAGGAAGAACATGAAGCGCCCGACGGCAGACCATCGCGCGAAGACTACCATGTACAGTTATAAAAGAAACTGTTACTGATAGTGCACAAACGTATGGATCTCGGATAGCGCCCGAGCGGATCGAATCCCAAAACGAGGGCTTCCAGGAGCACGTCTTCTGCAAGTCGCCGCGAGCCCAAGCGCTCGACTCCTTGGCGACGTGAATCCATGCGCTCGCAGCGGAAAGATGACAGCCCGTGAAGCTCTGACTCGAGTTTAAGCTCTAGTGACTCAGATGTCTTCGACTCAGACAGTTCGTCATCGAGTTCGGGCGGTGATGTGAAGGCAAGTGGCAATCTTGCCACTTTGAAGAAAGGCTCCACGCTACTGACGTTCAGACCTTTCGTCAACTGGAACAGCCTCAAGGGGTTCGACACGAAAGCAACTCTACGTGAATGTACTCGATGGTGGGAGCAATTCGTTAACATGGCATCCCAAGCCGGTTGGACAAAGATGCGCATCCAGGAGCTCAAGCTTAAGCTTCCTGGAGCTGCGCGAGACTGGTTCTGTCAGCTGCCCAAGAGCGTACGACGTGACTGGGAAGAGCTGTCGTCAGTATTCAGGAAGAAGTTCTGCAAGACTCGCACCTCGTACTCTGAGAGCTACTACACGATGGAGATGAGGTCGTCGGGGAGCGCATTAAAATTCTTTTACCGCCTTAATTCAGCAGCCGGCAAGGCAGACATCGACGTTCACAGTTTTGGAAAGAAGTTAGAGCAGCACGTCAGGCTTTTCATCACAAAGCTTCGCAACAACCTCCTGAAGATCTCACTGCAAGGACAGCGTTTCAAAAGCCTCTCTGATCGGGAATATATCCTGGAAAAGGATGAAGAATTGTGGGCTCGGGAAGACCAGGACACGCGAGTGTCCATTTGCGATCCCCCGCGCGGACAACATCCCCAAGAGCGTTTCAAACCCAGGACTGCGGGACGGGCGTATGTCACTCAAGATGTCGAAACCGAATTCGTGGATAGCAATGGTGCATTGTTGCCATTCCAAGAACACGAAGTGTCGGATGCACCCATGCGCCTGGAAGTCGATGATGCGGACCATATGCAAGCAGTCCTCCCGACGCCTTGGCTGCAGCTGACAGCTAGGATCCGGAATCGACCCACGCACTTGTGGAGGAATTTTCCGAGCGATGGGCAACGTGGGGTGGAAACTACCACCGCATCCAGGAGATCCAAAACCTGACGCGTTTCAGCAGCCACGTGAGAATTTGAGCAGGAACGTGTTCTGCGTGTAGTGCAAACGATGGGGACATCCTGAAGAACGATGCTGGAAGGACATCACGTGTGGACGTTGTGGAGAAAGAGGCCATCCTCTTGACAAGTGTCGTGTGAATCCTTGCATGGCATGTGACAAGTTTCATCGTGGAAGAACCTGCGAAGAGATGAAGACTCTCAAAACTGTACGGGATCTCGCACGCAGAGGCGCCCTCGATAGCCTGCCATCTCATATCTCGGAAAACCTCCTAGATGGCAAGGCAAACTCTGGGGAGCAGTCAAACCAATGAGCCCGCTGGATGGGGATCCAGTACGCGCTGGGCAGGTGAAGATCCCAGAGATGTGTGTCCTAGCGTATGTAGGACCTGAACTAAGAGTGAAGACCCAAGATAACCAATAATGCATGACAACTTTGGCCTGTGATATGTTGACTTTCCGAACCCTGGAGCAAACGTGGATGATCTGGTAGAATTCAGGCTTAATCCTGGAGAGCGATACAGATGGTGAGAAGAATACGACCAAGAGTCAAGGAAGCGAGGCGTTGTTATAGTGTACGGGGCTGTGAATGATCATCGAACGAATATACGCCTGGATACGGGAGCCTCAGTGTGTATTGTGAGTCTGGACTTAGCACGTAAGATCGGACACAGATTACAATCACACAAGTGGACCAAGGTGTCAGGAATGGGGGCTATTCCGACATACATCACAACCAGCGCCCAGGTGAACATTTCTTTGGGATACAGAGTCGTTTATACCCTGGATGACTGGGTCGCCAACATCGGAGAAGGGATCGAGGTGCTTCTCGGGATGAACTTCATGTTCGCAGCAGGAATCAACTTACTGAGAAGAAGTCATCGCGGTACTACGGGCTTTGGAGGTTTTCCGCATCCTGCTCCAGGAAGCGCCTCGAATTCTGGTGTATACTAGGAATTCAGTGCTCAAGTGGCTCCTGACATCCAAGAGTGCTGACGGCAGGAACGTTCGTTGGGAACTGATGTTGTCACATAGGAACCTGGAATTCAGACGTGTCCAACGAGATGAGGACGGACTGGCTGCGATCTGAGTGCTGAAATCACTCCACGGGAGCATCTGGACGAAGTGACCGCGTCACTGATTCCAGCCAAGGGGCGTGTCAAACCGCCTGTGCCCATCAGTGTGGAAGCCCTCGAAGCTGACTAGGAAGGGTACATCCTGAGTTTAGATGGAGCCGCAAAGACTTCGACTCGTCAAGAAAGCTGTGGTTGCATTCTGTGGCGCCTCCTGGATGGGAAGTGGTGGAAGCTCATGGCTTCATCCTGGAAGATGTAACGGTGAACGACGCGGAATACAGTGACCTGGCGTAAGGAATGGTGCTTGCTCGAGGATTTCGAGACCTTGTGATCGTTGGGGATTCCAGGATTTCAATTGAGCAAGCTCAAGGACTGACCAACTGCGCCCATGACATACTGGGCGTTCAGTTGCTTGCCAACCACTTTGGCGTAGATGGTTCGCAGCGCTGTAAGCGCATCGGTGTAGTGATATTCTTCCAATTGCGACGTTATAAATAGTGCCAGCAAGTGAAACTTTCTTGCTCCGTCAGACATCCCGCACACGATCACAGGGTAGCTAGCCTGTGCCAACTGAAATGTTGCGTCGACATGAAGGACAAAGGAGGCTAGGTCTCTGTCCGCAGAACGCAGCAACGACTTTGTAGTGACACCTACGACAAATGGGTGGGAACCGGAGCCATCGCCGACTATGGGCTTTCCGAACCCATCCACTCTGGACGTAAAGGTGAACGCATCGTGTTCAACCTCATGGTCATCATAAGCGGCAGCAATCATGCGAGCTGACAGCTCTCCGTAGCGGTCACATCCGCCCAGTTTTGTCCGGCGGTAATGATTCACTGCATTTTAGACTTTTCGCAGCTCAGGGAGTTCTTGTAGTGTTTTGACGAACTTGCGTGTCATAGCATGTAAGATACGAAGAGGTGCTAGGTTTTCCCTTATCATGACTTGAATAAACGTCTTCTGAATGCGCGTGATCTTGGTTTTTTTGCGTGGATTGGCCGTTGAGAAGTGCTTTCCCATGTCACAGAGTGTTACATTGTTCGACTCGAGGCAAGTAGCCATCTTGCCACGCCAAGGACACTTTGCAAACGGCGCTACAGCCTTACATTGCGCACAGTCGCACGACAGAAGTCTGTAGCCCATTGAATGGGGGGAAGCAGACGCACACGAGGTGCAGGGCATGAGCTGGCTCTTCACTGCCGTGAACGCTTTCATAGTTAAAATATCATATCAGAATCGTCTTCGGACAGGTCGCAGGCAATTACGTTCCAGTCGTGGGTGCGTGGCATGGTTGGGAGCTTAGGCTGGGGTGGGGCTTCGGTGTTTGGAGGGGAATGGCGAAGTGAGTGGTGGCGAAGTGAGTGGTGGCGAAGTGAGTGGTGGCGGGCAGTGGTTTTATTGCTGTGTACGTTATGATGTTTCTTGTGAAATTACTTAGAGCTCTGTGATTGCTCAATGCGTGTTGTGATTTCTCTTGTTTTATGGTGCTCTCCATATGTTTGATGTGAAAACCTATACTTGTTGTGTTTGTCAGGTTTTTATAGTGCTGTTTTAGTATTATCCCAAATTTCGGGCACTTACAGCAACTGCATTTGCGATTCGCGAATTGCGAATGCTGCGGGCTTCTCGGTGCACAACGCCACCCCCAGGTGGTGGTTGAAGTTTACGCGTAGCTGAAGACATGCTCTCGAGCTGGATTCAATTAAACCGACAATCGCTTTCCAGGCTGCATCCATCCTGAGAACGTCAGTATTAGCGTTTGCTCGACAGATTTCTACTGTACTGTACTACAATTCGTAAAACACTCCAAAAGCGATTCGTCTCTGATGCAGAGACCTTGCGTGTCACCGTTGTTAATCGTCCGGGACGCCAACTGGGACGATTCGTCCCAGTTGGTGTCAGCTTTGGTTAGCTTCCTCAGCGCTTTTGCTTCCCACAGGATCAGCGAGTGAGGCTACTTGTACCGGATGGTGTCATGGGAAAGTCCACATTTGGTAGATCCTGGTCATGCCTCCGTAATGAGCTTGCCCCTAAAACGTCTGAAGACACATTCCTCGTAGGCTTCCGCGAAATCTTAAGCCGTAGTCGAATCCATGGGCTTGCACACCACGAATCCAGAAAAGGCATCCTGGAACAGCAACAAGAAGGTGTTTCCACGGTCCGACTTGGGCAAATGCGATACCACTTCGAAAGGATAACGCGGTTCGATGATTCCAGGAGAGGGACCAGGATTTGAGGGACGCCCCTTGCCGCTAGCGCAGCCGAGGCATTCCTTGACAAATGTCTCTACGTCGGCATACATGCCACGCCAGTAGAAGTCCGAATGTATCTTCTCGTAGGCCCTCGTCATCACTTGATGACCTCCCTGGAAGTCTTCGTGTGCATAGTGCAACATGTCACCGCGTAGCGACTCCGGTACAACCAAGCGCAGCTCATCCACTTTGTCACGAGGTCGTTCTTGTGTGGAACGGCTCAGTCGATACAATACGCCCCTAAGATCCAGGACGAAATCATCGGCAATCTTCGCAACCTTTCGCGTCTGAGCATGTGTCATCGTTTTCACATCGTCTCTCAAGAATCGTTTGATCAGTGCCAGGAATCCATCTCCATCCTGATTTGCCTTGATCCGGCACCAACGCTCCTTCTGACAATGGAGCGGTCCTAATGCTGATTCCTGATTCACACGCCCCTGGACTTCTCGGGAGCGGGTCACTACAGCGAGCACACTTGCAGGTATCGGCAACGGCGCACACTCTAGGTCATTCGCCCAATCTCCCTGGCGCTTGATGTTCTCCACTGGTTCATCCTGGCGCTCCATACTGACCTCCTTTGTCGCTGGCGCTTTCATGATCTTCTCATGAATATTGGGCATTAACTGAAGGTGGGTAGTCTCGCTTAGGTCCTCCACCTTCCAGAAGTGACCAAGGTCTAGCGTCTTCGACGTCAGATAATCGGCTGCCTGATCGAACTCACGTTTGACGTGCGGTGGACGTTCTCGGTCTGACGCAGACGCTTGAGAACCGCCTCCGTCTTCTCCTTGCCCTTCTGCTGGTACGTCCATCGAGGACTCTCAGGCACGCAGAAAAACCTCACATGACGATAACCCCACGCCAAGAAGTCACTTCGCTTGACGATGACGACTTTGATGCTGCTTTGCTACCAGAAGACAGTTTTCAACTCGACCGTAAACAAGGAGAGTACGAAGTGGAGGTTATCCTGGATATGCGAAGGAAGAAGAGGGCCAAGACGTCACGACGCACTCGAGAATACTTGGTGAAGTGGAAAGGGTATGACGAGACAGAACGGCTACCGGTCACTAAGCTGAGTTGTGGTACATTACTCAATGAGTTCAAGCAGAGTACAAGGGCCCGAGCTCGTTTCCAAGCTATGGAGACCCGGAGAAGATCATCCAAGCACCTAGCGCTAGGGTTAACTCCGCCCATGATGACATCATCAAGGACGGGAAATTTTCGGATTGACTGTGGAGATTGTGAAACCGCTGGATCTTATTGTGATTAATGTGACTGGCAAAATGGAGTTAAGCTACGACATCGGTCGAAGAAGGGAATCAACATAAGTGCACCAGGATGACATACAAAACACACGTGTTATCCTGGAGCGCTACATCGTTACTCGACTAGTGACTGCTCTGCTTACTGGGGATTCGGGTTCAGAGCTCCCCGGATGAAATGTAGTTGGTGGCACGCTTGGCCCGTGGAGCCAGGGTGTCGCGAATGGGCTGATGAACCAGGTGTAACCACTGTTTTTCGTCAGAGTCTCCACCCCACTGGATGCGCGCAGGCTCGCGTCCATCCAGGAGTGAGAGCTGGCCTGCAGGTTGGGAAGTTCATACCCATAGCTTTTCAGGGCTGGATCCATCCAGACCCACGCACAACACTTCTCAGGAAAGTGCCACAAGCCAGGCTCTCACATTAGAGGCTTCGAAAAGCCAGGAGGCTTGTACATGCGGGCCTTGAGTGTATTCCAAGCGCGGCAAAGAGCACTGCGACGAGTTGCCCGGTCGGTGTGTACCCCTTTGGAGAAGCCATCATCGACATCCTGGTTGATAGTCACCCAATGTCCGCTTTCCCAGTTTGCGACCAAGTGGCGGTACATGAGCTGGACCCACTCGTCCAAGCGCGACAACAACCGCCGCAGACAAGTCAGAGCGACGATGGAAGTACAACACAATAATGCGCTCCGCATACATGCGGTCCCGAGGTTGCTGTGCTTCGATTGGGCCATACAGGGAGACGGACCAACGCAGCTTGACGATTTCAACGCCGTTCTCATTGACCTCGTAATCTGGGAATCCTGCAGTCTGAAACGACGAATTCTTGTAGGCACTAGAGAACTGCATCAAAACACAGTTTTCAGTCACCACCGCACTTGCCGTGGCGGGCAGGATCTGCTGCTCGCGCAAGAATCGGCTCATGGCGGCTTGGAAATACGATTTCAGCCTGCCGCTCGACTCTTCGGTAGTCGTGGTAGCGACCGTTTGATCTGTAGATCGCAGAGTGGGCTTCTGCTGCGGAGATCGTGGATGATCTCGGCTTGTCGACTTCGCTCTAGCTTCCAGCATAGCGACGCCCAACGGTCCCAGGGACATGCGGTGCGGCTTTGAAGAGCTGTCCGACTCCAGTTCGGCTGCTGACGCGTAGTGTGACGATTCGCCAGCACTGATTGCCGGAGCTCCTGCCTGATCTTGAGCAGGCGGTACGTCGCTTACCACGACCGAAGCTTGTCGATCAAGTTCCGAGCTGACCTCTGGATCACAATCAGTTCCAGATCGAATAGGTCCTCAGCGTCGAATGCGCCGGCTGTGAGGCCAGCTTCCTTCAGCACGCGAAGCAAGTTCTTCACCGCGACGAGTTTGTCCGACGTAGCGGGCGGGGCCATCACCGGACCGCGAAGTCCACCGATCTATTTCAGCTTCAGGATCGACATCACTGGATCCTGCTGTAGAAACTCCCGCAGATCTTTCGTGTAATTCATGATCTCCAGAGCGTCGTCGGTCCACGGACTGGCTGATGTCTCTGGATCTTCGCTATCTGACTCAGGTGCCATCAGCTTCTTCCGAGTAGTCTTGGACTTCTTCTTCTTTGCTGCAGATTTTTGAACTTGCGGATCCTGAGCTACAGGTAGCTCAGGATGCGCCTTAGGTTTCCCCTTGGCGTCTTTGTTTAGCCAATCTCGACTTGCGTCAAGATCCACAGGAGTCCCCGAGGGGACTAGGGGAGGATTAAGAGGTTTCTCCTCCAGATCCGGATCTGTAACTCTTCCGTCGACTGAGTTTCTCCCCGTACTCTGTCGATCCGTGGATCTAGTTTCATTCAGCGGCGTTGTCGTCGATCCAACCTCCGATGACGCTTGATCCCCAGGTTCAATCTTCACTTGAACTTCTTTTTGAGACTCACTGTGAAATCCCGAGCCACCAGAAGATTCGGGTACGCGCGGCATTGTGGTGTAGCGGGATCAGCAAAATCTTGCGAGAGTGCGATCCAACTTCCACTACGCCCGGACACCGACTAACGGAGGGGTCCACCGATTATCCGTGATCCTGTGCTGAACTTTTCTCACCTTGTGTACCCGACGGTAGGGCTGGATCTTGCTCCTCCAATGACTCCGTGAAGGTCCAAGTGGTGAAGGCTTGAACGTCTTGGCGAGACGTTGGGGATGGGGTGGAGCAGCGCGGAAACTCTTCGCTCTGCTGTCGTTAGAGTCTAGGTCTTAAGCGATTCCTCGAGCTTGGATCTGGCGGACAAGATCTGGATCCGGCCGTGGGGGTTGCCTCGATGGGGTGTGTTTGCCTTTACGGTCTTCCTTTACACTTACTTGCCACTTCATATAGCGGGGTCTTGAAATAGTTGAGAACTGAAGGATCTCCCGGCCAAGCAATAAACTCCGGTCGATCTGGGATCTGCACTTGAGGGGTAGATCACTAGGTGGCTAGATCCGGTATACATTACCAGATATTAATAACCAACACTAGGACACTTATCCCTAACTTTGCTAACACGGCGTGCGACTAACGTAGTTCCTCTTCTTCACGGGGTGTGAAGCACTTGTTGTTTCCAATGCAAATTCGACTTTGATGTATGGTTAAGTATGGTCCCATCCTAAATCACTATCCTCACAACTGTCAACTGACCACCTGTCACCGCCTTTATGTCCTTCGCACTTCTGCCCATCACTTGGTACCTTCTTCAACGTGGGCTCGTCATCATCCTATCGTAGATCTTGAGACCGTCCTTCATCCCATGTCGGGGTCCGGGATCCGGGATCCGAGATCCAGATCGTCATCAGCCTGGGTCCGGATTCTTCTTACCTTTTGGATCCAGATCTCTTCCTCTTTCTTGGGCATTTGCTATCCGGAGGCTACTTGATCTTGCACTGCCGTCACTCGATGTTCACCTGGGGCACGCCGCTTGCATCTGTGGTCCTTGCATGCCTGATCCGAGATTGCCTCTTCTGTCCTGCCGGATCTCCAGTAGTCACCCTTCGGAGAAATGACCAGGCCCAATATTGTCACTCAGGTCACGATCCATCGTTCTCTCTACTTTCTCAGAATCCACTTCACCACACATCGAGTTAAGAACTTAGGATAACGTGCGAACTAACCAGCGCTGTTTGTAGCATACATTAAAGACACTTGAAAGAGGTAACATGGGGTACATGCGAAGCACGGAAGAACACGAAGCCATGGAAGCACACGAAGCCATGGGAGGACACGAAGCCACGGGAGGAAGCGAATCCGCGGGAGGAATTAAACCAATGTGGAGCACTGACCACAGGAATACACGCGACCACTACACCACGGAGTACATGTAGCCGCGGGTAACCATGGGCGTAAGTCAACGAACCACGGAGAACGATACCAAGGCAAGAACACGATGCCATAAGCGACACGAGACCACGGAACCACGGAAGAGCACCCAGCGACGAGAGCGAGGGCGGCGGGAGATCATGTGCGGCGGAAGAAGGCCGCGAGCCACCAAAGACTACGATCTATGAACGCGTATGTATCCCGGTAGAGGTTTGGAAACGCGGATAGTAAGTAACCACAAAAGAGGAGCTGACTACGAAAGACTATGAAAGCACGAGATAATACATAACCACAGCGCACGAAACCACGGTGCCAAGATAGATCGCAGTAAAACACAGAGCCCTACGCGTAGTGTGGAGCAAACGGATTAGTACGCATTGGCAGTGTAGGGAAGCGCGTGATATTATGGAATGATAAAATACTTTAAGTAAATGGTATCAACGACGCACTTGGATCCACGAAGCTACATGAAACATCGAAGCATACGGTCAGCACGATGCACACGATACCGCGAAACAATTAGATCCGCGAACTTACTCAAAACTCGAAGCACACGATCAGCGCGATACACGCGATACCACGAAGTTCTCGGATCTGCGAGCACCTTCTCTCCAATTAACCATGCCACCTCCGCCGCGAAGCGGCGGCGGCCGGCTAGTCCTAAACTAATAACGCTAGCACGGTGTCCGTCCGTCACACGAAACGGTCAGATTTTTGAGCGTTCTCGTAGGCTGCCGAGCGGAGCGAAAGCGGCCTCGATTGGCTAAAATTCGATTATGTGGTCCACACCACTAATTTCATGTTGTTGACATTGCATATGTAGAGATTTGTAAACGAGGCTATCCATTTTGCTGCCGAGCGGGACCGTTAAAAAATACCCGAATTATTAATAACTGCACAGCTAGGTGTGCTTTAAAATATTATCTTGCTAAAGTGTTACTTCCGACGCTGCCACAACATCAAGGCGTTCAACGTGTGTTTCGCGATCCGTGGGTCTATACGCAATATCACGTACTTCATTACCCCGTAAGTTACACTACATCCAGGTTGCTCGACTGAAGCAGCCTCCGTTGTAATCAACTAAAATAAAACGTCAAAGTAACAAGAATTATTTCAAAACAATTATATAAACGCTAATAGTAATATATTTGAGGTGCGCTGTGCACACTATAGTATTCGCGGGAGTACAAGCAAGAACTTGCGATACCCACGAGTGTAAATAGCTAAGATTAAAACAAGTGCAATTACGTGATGTACTAAGCTTGATGAAAGCGAATCGTTATTATCTAAATTAGTTTGAATTTTACGTGTTAGCTTCAGCAAGAGCGAGACTAATTTACGAGGAAGTCATACGATGGGGTTACCTAGGGTAATTAAATGGAAAACAACAACAACAACAACACTTTCAACTTTGATTCCGCAAAATCTAAGGACTTAAGTAAAACTTATCCCTCAATGTTTTTAGCGTTTAATCAGCACTAAACATTTTATTATCTCAACGGGTTTGGTTATGAGAAAAGAAAAGGTCATAGTTTAAAAAAATTCTAGTTGCATACGAGCTCAAACAGCTCGTAAATTGAATACTTATTGTGCTTACTTTTGCTGCATGAGTAGCCACGTGATGTGAATTACATTTACTGCGGCTCGGAAAATGGCCCTAAGTTAGGCGGTTCCCGAGAACGACACGAAAAATAAATGAAATAGATTGGTAGCGTTTGTACAAATGCATATGTAGTGCAGGTAGTACTGATTTCAAGACAAATACAGAATCTTCTCGGGTGCACTTCTGTGCGTGTGCCTGCTCCACTGCGAGACCTCCGTGCTCAACTTGAGCAGCGTGTTGCACCCCGTGCTGGTGGTACTCGCAGTCTTAGTGTGGGTATTATGCCTGCACTCGGTTCTGGGCCTCGTACGCCCTCACCATTTCCGGAACGTCCTGCATCAGGGCGTCCTGCGGCTCCCATTTATCTCAATGGGGAGGAAATCCTTTCCAACGAATACGAAGACGAGCTTGATCTCGGTTCGTCTTCGGGGCTTCATAGTCCACAATCCGCTCGAGAATCCAACGTGTCGAGCCGTAGGCGTTACGCAGCGACGGTGGCGGGGGCGGAAAGATACCATTCGTTTCGAGAGATCAAAAAATAAGTATAGCATTACAGTTAATAAAACTGCAACACGTTTCTATCAAACAAAACGCTAAAGACTCAGTATTATTTCTAAACGCTTATCGCACACAATGAACTTTGTATGGACTGTTTCTTAAAAAAGCTTTTCGTACAGAGTATAATACAGTAGTCAATACATTGCTTGGATAAAAACGTAATTATCCTGTCGAAGCGAAGCGGAGGCGGAAAGGCCTTAACAAGGATTACACCTAATTCCCAGTCGCTACTTTTATTGTACCGTGATTTAATTAAGGGTTAACGAACTTAGTAAAGAATACGTGTTTGGCTCACTGAAAATTAGGCGTTCTTGACAGCAAATATCCCGCGAAGGGAAGCGGAGGCGGAAAGACCGCACAAGTAGGTTTAAGCCTAACCTACCGCTGCGTAGCGGCGACGCTCGGCTAGTGGTAATAATGCGCTCGATTTGTGTTTCAAGTTATTGTGCTCGCGGTGTGGTCAAATTGGGCGCATCCACAATTCTCTCTCGACTGAGTATCTTTGTGCCATGCTCCAACTTGTGGCCTCGAAGCAGTAGAATGAAGTGTAAAATGGAATTGCGGTCAAAGATCCAAGGTTTGAATTAAGGCGCATTTTGTCAAAAGTTTTGACTTAAAACTCTATGAAAGAGCTGGCACGCAATGCAAGGTGTTCAGTGCAGGGAACACGCCCTTTTTCATTGAAGATACAGGTTAGTAAAAGACTTTTACTAAAGTAGTGCATGTTTTCTCCGAAGTTTAAAATCGCCTAAGATACTCTTTACCCACCTCGACGTTCCATTGCTCTCCACCTCGGAATCCTTACAGGAACGGCACAAAACTCTGCTGCATAGCTTGGTTTCTGCCTCGTCCCGCATCCGTCACCATGAGGAATCTCC
Organism: Phytophthora tentaculata; assembly: GCA_033557915.1. NCBI lineage: Eukaryota > Oomycota > Peronosporomycetes > Peronosporales > Peronosporaceae > Phytophthora > Phytophthora tentaculata. Next base: position 4,907,762 of record JAUCEA010000016.1, on the reverse strand, counting down.
CAGCACTAAGACCCACATTATGCAAAAGCAACCACCACAGCATAACTGGGGGAGATAACAGCTCCTGTACGACATCCCCATACTCGGTAATGGATATATGGTGGAAGAACTCCGATGACTGAATTCCCCCTGCCAATATCACGGGAGAATTCAGATTGACCACAACGACCAGACCTGAAAACCAAGCTCGCAATGCAACGCCAGACGCAGCAGCATCTGCTCCCTGTGGAACAGGAGCACCAGCAACTCCAGACAAGCATGCAGTGCCGCATCGTCCGCCCAGCCGATCGCAATGCCAGGATCGTTTTCTTCTCCCACCTCCATCCGCTGCACCCATTCAGCCCAAGTCGCGTCACTACGTGAGTTTTTGTCGTCGGTGCGCATGCTCTGAAAGGACAAAATGGTATGAATTTATACGTCAGGCCGCACTAAACTAGCCGAATATGCTGCACTGCTTACTTCGTTGACGGCAAATTGAAGAATGCGATGTGTGTCGCGCTCTCACCAAAAGTCGGGTTAGGCCGTGTAGCTGCGGAGTCTCTTGGTGTTGCGGGCCGCAACTTGCGGTCACGCATCCATCAAAGGTGAAGCTTATTCAACTGGCATGTGGTACTAACTTATGGAAATTCCTCGAGCCCCGGTGGTACCTGACCACCGATGCATTACGGTCGTGCCCCCCCCCCCCCGTATTCGCCACCTCTAGAATGTGCTAACCTGCTAAAACCTATCGATCTGGTTTGCAAACATGACAAGTTTTTACTGCTGCAGATCTTATTGGTTCTGGGCTCTGATTAGGTCCACCCTGGCACGACTGTAGTACTAGTCCGTTCAGTTCGGTCTTGACGATATAGAATAACTTCACCAGGGGTTCACGAGGTTAAACAACATGGCGCATGAACCGAAGACTTGATCAATGGCGCCGAAACCGTACACGATGACGGGAAACCACGTTCATTTACAGCTAGCAAGATGCCTACAATGAAATGTTCGCGGACGAACAAGTCTATAGTCATATTTGATGAGTTACTGTACGCCAGTTCAGAAATGACTTTGCGACGAAAGCCAAAGATGTAGCCCATCGTACGCCAGCAGGACCACGCCGCTCGGTGTTCTGATCCGCGTAAATATGGACGACCGTCGGAGAATGAGAACATGGAAAATGGTAGTAATTTGGGAGCATCGGGAAAAAATTGCAAGCTTCAAAACATGAAGATGAATTGGCAACGGAGTGCACGAGTTGGGACCTTGGAACTACGCCCTGAAACACATCATGCCCAATTTTGCAAGGAACCTAGTGATTCGAGATTGTCTGGTAGCGGTTATGAGATGAACGCTAAGAGCGACGTGATTCTGCCAGGAAGACAGGAATCCAAGCCAGTAAGCGCGTTAGACGCACTTCCTTTGCTCGATTTAACTACTACGAAGCGTGCCCGATGTCGATTTCGTGGTAAAAGCGGTGACAATCAAACAACCCACATATCGCGCAAGAGTCGCATCGTGGAGACACATACCATCGATGAGTGTTCACTCCCTGAAATTGTAAATTCTGCTGTGCCGTCTCCTCAAAATCTAAACTCATCTCTACGAAAATTGCACAATCATCGGACATGGCATGGAAGATTAATACAGCGTGGAGACAATGAAGTTTCTCGATCATTACAGCGACGAGCCTCGAGCTCCGATGATACTCTTGCAACATTTCAGGTGACGGAGACAATCCTTTTGGCTGAAATCGGGTCTGACGAGCGCTGTGCAAGCTTCCTCCGTCAGAGAGTACCAGAAGGGGTATATATATCGCATCCTGATGACATCGACTCTCCTCTGGGCCAAATCCAATACAAGCTTCGAGCTTTGGATCGGAAAATCCAGATGAACAAGGAAAAACTGGCACAAGTTCGAGAAAGAATCGCAGGGTTGGGAGGCAAATCAAGTTGGTTGGTTGTTGAGCCCGAATTCGACCACGACATAAAGAAGAACGAGCAAGTTGGAGACAAGCACGTAGAAGCAAATCACCAGTCTCAAGCTTCAACTTCGATAAAGATCCACTCAATAGCGACAAGAGCACTTACAATTCAGTGCGCTTTTCGAGCATTTCGAGCACGCCGTCACCTCGCTCATCTGCTAGCCAAAACGTACCAGCGTGGGTTAAACCCTGGAAATAACCAGTATTTCTACTACAACCGCGTTTCCAGGATGAGTCAATGGGAAGCCCCAACGCTACTGCGTCGTTGCCATTGTTCACTTGATGCCAAACCATTAACTCTAGCCATATCCAGTACGAGCAGTGATCCAGCTCTAGACGCAGCTGCAATCGCCATACAAAACATGTTCCGCCAACGAGCTTTGCGAACTTTCATGCAAGATTACAAACTTGGCAACCTCGAAAAGATCTTCGACGCAAGATTCGGAGCCTGGTATTATTTCAACTCGCGCACGAAACGCAGTTTTTGGGAAAATGTGCACCACGTGAGACTCACTGCAGCGAATTCTGCAATTTACCACCACCAGTCGGGCTGACAAAACATTGGATTTCGATAGACAAAAATGAAGATAGTTGTGTTTGTAGTCATTCATTTTTTTTCTTTCCATTCGTTCATGCATCTCCCCTGTGGCAAAGTGGCGTACAACCCGTCCGCTTTCCCATACAGAAAACTCTCGTGATTATCTCGTTTTTCAGCCTCTATGCCTCATTCCCCCTTCTTAACGATGTAGGGATGTAGGGATGACACGACCCACTTAGTATCGCAGCCAGTACGAGCGACGACGGATGAAGTTGTAGTCCGGCAGCTCGTGGATAGGGCCCGTAGCAGCCAGGGCGTGCTCCTTGTCGTTGATGACCTCGTCAGCCGTCTTGCGGACGGCGGCAGCGTCCACAGCGTCAATGCGAGCGAAGATCTCAGCGGGGGTCATACGGCGGCCGTACGTCAACATCTGACGACCAATGTCCTCGCAGATAGGCGACGAACCGTCCAGCTGCATCAGCATGTTGGCCTTCAGCTGCGTCTTGGCACGCTCAACCTCCTCGTCGGTGGTCTTGTGCACAAGACGCACTAGCGCCTCCATGGTGTACCACGTCAGGTCGTTGAGCTTGTACTTGTCAGCGACAGCGTACACACCGAAAAGACCGGTGTCCTGGTAGCACGTGTTGAAGGACATGTACGAGTGGGCAAGCTCCTTCTCAGCGACCACCTGGCCAAGCTTGGACGACATGTTCATGCCAGCACCCGAGGTGCGATCCCAGCTGCCGAGCAGAGTCTGCATGATCAGCAGGGGGAACGAGTGCTCGCTAGTCCAGCTGAAACCCTCGAATGCAATGGCAACGTGGGCCAGAGGCATACTGTCGTCCTTGACACGCACGTCGGAGCCGAGGAAGCGCACGGGCTCGAGCGTGGGAGCCACAGCAGGGGTCGTGGGCAGGTCGCCGAACGACTTCTGGGCCAGCTCAACCAGCTGCAAGTGGTCCACAGCACCGGCACCGGCAATGACCATGCGCGGGGCCGTGTAGTGAGTAGCAATGTAATCCTGCAGGTCCGACTTCTTGAGGTTACGGATCTAATAAACACATCAAACCAGTCAGTCACTGTGTACGTTCCCTACAGCTAGCTTCTCATCAACGTACGTTCTCAATGGGGCCCAGGATGGTGCGGCCAAGGCCATTTCCCATGAAGGCGGTCTCGTGCAGACGGTCGAAGATAACTTCCTCCTGCTGCTTGTTGACCTCCTCCATCTCGCGGAGGATGACGTCGCGCTCACGCTCGATAGCAGCCTCGTCAAGCTTGGAGTTCTGCAGAATATCGCTGAGGATGTCCATGGCACGCGGCACGTCCTTCTTGAAGACCTTGGCGTAGTACACAGTCTGCTCGCGGCTCGTGTAGGCGTTGAGGTGACCGCCCATGTTCTCGATCTCGAGCTCCAGCTGCTGCTGCGTGCGCTTGCTCGTGCCCTTGAAGGCCATGTGCTCCAGGAAGTGGGCAGCACCATTGTTCTGAGCCGTCTCGTAACGGGAACCGGCGCCGATCCACACACCAACGGTGGCAGTCTCGCCGTGCGAGCCCTCAGAGGCAACACGCAGTCCGCTGGGCAGCGTCGTTACCTCAGTGGCAGGAGCGTTCAGCACATACGACGGGTAGTTGGAAACGGCGGCCGCCACCGACGACTGCGCGCGGGTAAGCGGCTGGCGCACGAGGTTCAGCTTGGACATCATCTTGCTGCTTCTGGGGGGCGAGCTTCCAGGCTACGAATGGGAGACCACCAGTACGCTTTCGAGGCCTCACGTTTGGCGGGGGTAATTTTTGATTTGTCGGAGAAGAATTCGCAAAAATAGAGATGGGCGCAAAGACACTTTCTGAGCCCAAACCATACTGGAAAAGAGCTGCGGGTCTGTTCATGGGAATAGGGGATGGGAAGCTTCTGGCGTGTTTTCTAAACAGCATTTAAAAACAAATACACATGGTAGAATTACGAGTGAATGCTTGTTGTTCTGGTGGTGCTGTCAATTTCATCTCATGCTGGAGCAGGTCTATTTACAGTTAATTGGGCATTCAATATCTGTGCCGTTTCAAAATATACCAACACAAAAGGCATGGTACATTAGACACTTGTCCTTGTCGAGGCAGACCATGACAAAGGGGAAGTCTACATGGAGTAATTTAGCGCTTTCTGATCGTACTGAGATCCTTTTTTTCAGGGCTCTCAAAAGGTGCATTGTAGTGCTCCTCACTGCCTCTAAATCTAGATCAGTTTATCACGAATTCGTCCACATAAAATGTTGTCAACAGCTGCAATCAATTGAAGACTCATTAAAGAAGCACCGTTGGTACCCGACCGAAATCCGAGAGTCCGGAGTAAAAGGAGCAGGTAGCTTGTAATCATGTGCTGGGTGGTGAAGCTTTTAATGACATGCTATTATAATTCTACCAGTACATGTACCCCAGCCCACCTTCATCTTGCGTTGTGTTTCATGTCAAGACGCAACACAACTTGGATGCCAATCAGAAGTGCCGACTGGTGATAATCAGATCGGAATCAGATATTCATCAACACAGCATGAGATTTCCTTTCCTTTGAAAACGCTATGGGATCCGCTGCGGAAACCCGCGCGGGCATCCGCGTGTGCGCGTGCTTTCGTCCGCAGAATAAACTTGAACAGAAGCATCAGGCCGTGGAGTGTGTGCTCCTTGAAGACGACACTGTTGCGCGCGTACACAGCGAGGCTCGCGGCGTGTCGGATGATCGATCACACATTTACCTTCGACCAAGTCTTCGGGACCAAATCCTTACAGCTGAATATGTACGAAGCGACGGCCAAGCCACTAGTGGAGTCAGCTCTGCGCGGATATAACTGCACATGCTTCGTGTACGGCCAGACGGGGTCAGGCAAAACCTTCTCCATGGAAGGAGTTCCCGGCGACAAGGACTTTGAGGGCATCATCCCACGCGTCATTTCGAAGCAAGCGCTGGACGACTTCAGACTCCATATCGATTAGCGCAACAGGGAATATTTCATCATCCAGTTCCCACTCGCTGGGCGAATTGTCTTGTCCGGCAATGTTTTGAGGCTTGGAATCAAATCTCAAATCCTGCGAATTTGATCGAGTCCCACCGCGAACAGAGCGCAGCATCTTCGTTTTCGTAGCCAGTGAATTCAATTGCGGCGTTTGACCTTCAAGCCCACGGACGTGGACATCGAACTTACGCAATTTTTCTTGCAGCTCCTTTATCTGGGCATCATACTCACAACGGCAGCTAGTTAATTCCTTCATCAGTTCATCAACGCGCATTGCGCAAAGCTTCAGCTCGTGGGTTTTTGCAGATAACTGCTGACGGAGGAACTCGTTTTCCAGCTCTGAGCTGCCCTCGCCTGCATGCTCCACCACCACAGACACCGATGACGAGTCAACGGCAACTTTATCACTGTCTTCATCGATTGACGCATGCACAGGAGCCTCGTTGTCAATAGTGCTAGCTGTTGATACTGGAGGCATCTCGACCAAGCTAGACTGCTTCCGACGCGTCAGCATTTGATTTAGCTCGTCGCATTCCTTCGCTTTTGTCTCTAGTTCAGTTTGTAGGAATGCCAATTTCTTCTTGAAATCTTCGTTTCGGCTGACAATCGTAGAAATTTCGCGCTCTTTTTCTTCGAGATCTTTGTTTTTCGCTTCCAACTCAACACATCGGTCTTCCAAGCTGGCGATTTCTGCTGCCTTGGACGCTTGATCGTCTTCCAGCTCCTCCGCTTTAGCTGCAAATATTTTCGACTGGTCTTCCGCTGTGGAGTCGACTGGCTCATCGGCGTCGCTGGCTTTGGCTTCCCGAAGGAGCGCCTCTAATGAGGCAATGCGCTTGTCTTTTTTGGCTACGAGTATCTTGTACTCTGCCACGGTTCGCTCTTCGTTTACCTTGGACTTGTTCTTGATGTTCTTCGCCCGAGTGCCAAACCGCAACGTGGAGATCGTCTCTTCACTGTTGAAGCTGCTGGAGCTTGCGCACACTAATAAAGTTGTCTCGGAGTTGCCTCCAAGCGAGTCTTGCAACAGCCGAGTCAGCTTCGAGTCACGGTACGGGATGTGGGTGTTGGCGTTACCGCTGGTAAGCGCGTTCATGACACTGCCCAAAGCACTGAGCGACTTGTTAATGTGTTGCGCTTCCTTCAGTGTCTGCCCCTTAGCGTGGGTCTTTCCCACTTTCTCCGATCCTGCCAAGTCGACCAGGAACAGTTTCCCGCTTTTCATTGATCCTGTCGCAGTGTTCCGCTGCTCGATAGTGATAATGAACACGGAATGGCTTCGACTGGATTCGCTACTCATCCTTGTGGATGAAATCACTCTATTTGCCGACTGCATTTCCTCCGCAGATGCGCAACAAACCTCCGTAGCACCGGCAACCCATACGCCGCGCTCACGGCTTTCGCGCACGTTTAAGTTTCTAAAGGAATCAGCGAAGAGGCTAACCGAGATATGAGACGCTTAATCGTTCCATTGCTGAAGAATCGCCACGACCTGAAGGTTCAATCCTATGTATGAACACGATACGTTCGAGTCTCGGACTTAAAAATCACTCTAGATCATAAGCACAAGGACGAAGTGAGACTTGAAGCTTCAGGTGATGATGCTGCTAGTGACGATGGAACCGCTGAAGGCACTTCTGCAGTACATAAGTCATCGCTGTTATGGGCTAAAGGTCATCTATTTTACGGCCCAAAGAGTGAGCCTCCAGTACGTCAGTGCTTCACGCTAGCAGAGTGCTGGTCCCATCAAAAGGCCGATTTACGTCTGAGCCTGTGGAACTTGGTTCTAGTATCACCGAATCGAAGTCAATGCTAGAAGCACCTCGCAGAGCAACGAAGATCAGCCGAAAGCCATCACTTCCGTTCGATTCGTTTAATGCTCCTGGATCCAATTCAAGTAGCGGTGGAGTTTTTAGTCGATTGCGCACAAAGACCGGAGTGGGAGCTATGCTTGGTGATGTCAAGACACGACTCAATGCTCGCTACCACAAGAACCATGTGCATGAAAATGCTCTATGCGATGGCTGCGGTATAAGTCCCATTGTCGGTGGCAAGTGGAAGTGTAACACCTGTGATAACTACGAGATGTGTGATGGTTGCTACGCGGCAGGAATTCACGGCTTCGAGGTTGACAACGAGTTGTGTCGTCGCGTGGAGCAACTTGCAGTGCACAAGCATCGTCTACTTGGCGACTATCCAGAGCTCTTTGAACTCTTCCGTCGTCATATCTGCCATGACAATGTCATCCAGTTCCGGCGCGTCGTGGAATGGCTTTGCGCAATCGTATCGGGTGCACGCTCGCAAAAGATTTATCACAAGTTGATCGTGAAAAGCGGACTCCACCCAGACATTCGATCGCGCTTAGCGGCGCAACTCGGCGCCTTGGCTAGCGAACGCACCGACATCTAGAAGGAATGGTTTGTAGAGATGACTCCAGAGGAAGAAGCCGCGGGTTCGGACGACGGAGAGGTTGAAACTCCGCCTGTCGAGCTCGGCGGGGACAAGATGCGACCAACATCACCGAGTGCTCGATTGGAGACGCTGCGGATGTATCTGACGGACGCTTCCAGCTCAAAGCAAGGTGAAGAGCCCGGTGCTCCAGCTCTCTTGGATTTATTGGATCCGTCATCTAAAGTTGACATTGACGCGGAATCGTCTCAACCACCGGCCTTACGACGAAGCGTCAGCGCCTCTGAGGACGACCACGACCGAGTCGGACAATTGCCAGACATGCCACGAAAGCAGTCGCTGGACTTGCCGATCTATGGCAGTCAACGCGTTAAATCGATCACGCAGCTGAACATGTAGGCTGTAGATTCCTCGCGTTTTTTTAGATTGGGTGCGAAGAAATGCTGCCAAATGTGACGAGCCTTTGACTCGTCACATTGGCTTAGTAATTCGGTGGTCCCTCAGCAGCATTGCCGTTGCCTGAGTGAGGAAAGATCCTCCAAGCTCTACATGCATGGGCATGCTGGAATGCGTCACTTCATGACTCACGGTCTTTGCAATTTCTGCTTGGACGGTGCACTTCAAATCATCCCCTCAGATCAAAAGTTCTGCTTCGTTTTTCGTCGCTTTGAACCGAATTGGAAAAGCACTGGCTCCAGTCTGGAGCCTTGCGCGGAAACATGTATCCAAGCCCGGTGAGTGCTGACCTGCGATGGTTTTGCCACATGCACGGCAACCAGCATCGCGCAAACGTGCGTATCTGTCCTATACGGTTCCTACACTTACTGCAACGAGCTAAACCTCCACAAAACGCAATAGAGAATTTGATAGATTAACCGGCATCATGCCTTCCTAGCTCGTATCCCGTTTTATTCCTCCGAGATGCAGAGCAAACACCGTCCATGATAGAGAACGAAGGCAATACGATAGACGCGCCATGAGGCGGCGTCATGAAACCTTCAGCGGCACCTGAAAGACAGACAATCGGCGGACTGGACACGCAACGCGCCTAGACGCTGGCCTTGCTGCACTCGGCCACGAACTGGCGCTGCTGTGTGGAGAGGCCCCACACAGGTGCGCCCCGAATGAGAAGGCGCTGAATAAGCGTCTCCTCCTCGCTGGCGATCCGTGCGAGCGCCTTCTTTTGCTCTTCGGCCGCGAGCGAGGCCTTCTGCGCTTCCCAATGCTTCATGAGCTGCTGCAGCTTGGTCAGATCCTGCGGCTCAGCACGCGCGCCGGGATTAAACTTAGAGCTGGCTTCGGAGCGCGTCTTGGCCGAGCCGTAAAACCCGCCCTGGCCTTCAGAGGGCTGGCCGCCGGAGTACGTCGTGAGCGCACGCGAAGAGTTCACGCGGCCGGTGGCGGCGACGCGGCGGCAGGTCTTGAGAACGGCGGATTGCATGGCTGTGATGATTTTGCTGCTTTGGACGGAGTTTCACGTATACGTCGGCAAAAGGGGAAATGGCGACCGGTGCAACCCAAGATTTTCTGGCGATAGGATGGAGGTGCACCCTCCCATAGCACCAGAATTTAGGATAATCGGTCCAGGTTCTGCGCATTTCTTAAATCTTGACCAATCACACGCGTCGACGCGCGCGGTGTAGACTGATGTGGACCGCCTTCAACTTCCCTTGATGTCTCATTTATGTCCACTTGTGCAAATAAGCTCGGGAAAAGATCACCTACGACGTTTTTATTCTCGTCGTCTTTCTTGTTGACCAAAACCAAAATTAACCCGAAAAGATTTTTTATGCAAGTATTATTGGAATTCCGGTCAAATTTGCCGATCGTGGTTTGTTCCACAGCGTGGTTTGAACCATCCAATACGTCATTTTGCAATTATCCGCTTCGCATCGAAGTGCAAATTCGGACCTACACTTAAATGAAATATTATTTTGTACTTAAAAAGTTAAATAAAATAATATTTCGTACTTAGAAACGACCTCAGTGAGCTTAAGTCATTTGCCGTTTCAATTTTATGTTGGTTTGTGCGGTTTATTCGACATTCGCAGTGCCGGCAAAGATACTAATAATTATTTTTTTGGGGGGGGGGGTTAAATGGCTTTTTTTAATAAGCCAGTGGACGCCTTCCAAAAATAGAGAAATCACCCTACATAACTGTAGCAGATATGACAGGGCATATCGTAGAATAAATTCCACGGCGTCCTGTACATATGTTGTTTTGAAAAAAAAAACTTTAAGTATTATAATCAGATTTCTGCTTGGTAAATTGGGGTCGTCCCAGAATCTGGTCCATATGGCCCGACTATGGAATCGAACGCATAATTGGACGCCATTGAAGTTGATCGATGTCATTACGATTCGCGTCATGCCCAGCAACGCCGAACCGGCAGCGACGGAGGCCACGCCGACAAAAAGAGCGCAACGCTTGTCGGTATCGAAGAGCGCTGTGGTGATCTCGGTTCTACCCGTCATCGTTGCAATATTAGTGACCGTCTGGACGTCACCGGATTGGTTGTTCCAGCGGAATGGATTCTCCTTGACTGCGAATGTGTCTACGCAGTCCTCCACGGACGAAGTGCTTTTGGACAAATATGAGAGTGGTTTGGTAAAGATCGCCTACCACGCTCTACTGGCTGGTGCAGCTGCAGAAATCCAATGTCCGTCCTTTCAACCGATAGATGAAGAATTGACGCATGTGGAGCTGGTACTGGGCCGGGGGGACCAATTACGAAACGAGGACCGAGTCTTTTTCATGCTAAACGGGCAGGATGAGGGCATCCGTTTGCCTTGGAAGCGTCATCCGGATGAAGAAGCGTGTCTTTTGGAGCTTGCACAAGCAGCGGCATTGCGTCTCGGAGCCGATCCAGACAGGGCGGCCAATGGGCTGAGGCTCTTCTCCATCGACGGCTTGCCGATCCTGACAGCGAGAGAGCTAAACTCGCAGCGTATCGCTCACGTTTTGCTGGACGGACAGCTCTGGGTCTGGCCTGGGATCAAGGTGGGCTATGTTCGGGAGATCGACGGATGCACCGTCACGACCCAATCGCTTCACCCTAAGGTGTTCACAGTAGAAGGCTTCTTCTCCCAGGAAGAGGCTGACGCTATCATTGCTGAGGGTGTTGATCACCTCGCTCGTTCTCCTGTAGATAGTTCCGAAGCAAAGGACGGATATCACGCTGACCGGACTAGCTATACGGCGTTCTTAGATGACAGCCACTTCACTCGCAACTTCCGCGTGCGATCTTCACATCTTGCTCGACTACCATCCCCCAGTTATTCCGAGGTGATGCAACTTGTACGGTATGAAACGGGTCAGTTCTATCGCAACCACGAGGACTACTTTGAGTCAAAAGAGTTCGTTTCGAGGAATGAGTTGGGTTCTGGTCAGTTTGAGAAGTGGATTGAATGGGCATCATCCAAAATTGAAGAACTTCGGCGGGAACACGGCGACAATATCATTTCTGCTGAGTTTTCACCGGGTGGCGCAATGTTTCCTGACATTGACAGCACAACAACGTTTCAAAATGCCCTCCTGAAAGGCTTCATGGAAGATGCCGAGGTTAGCAACTTCTTTTGGAAGCACGCCGACTTGGAGTGGGGCGACTGGATTAACGAGAATCTTGAGCGAAGGGCGAACAATATGATGGGCCCGCTGTTGGAAGACAAAAGTTACATGCTGCCGTTCATTGTAGCTTCATGGGAGAAACGTGCTGGGCTTCCCGAACTTGTTTATAAATTTCCCAAACCTCCGGTAAATGGCATTTCGCAATACTTCAGATGGATACGTTGGGCAAAGGAACGAGTGCAGCTGTTAATGGATACTCAGGTAGAAGCTGTACCGAAACGTGTGAGACCTGAAGGAGAAGACTACCCGACATTTTACATGAGTTTTCAGACACGTTTGGTAAACTATGTCCTCGAAGATTACAGTCAAGAATTCCTACGTGAGACGCTTACTGAGGAGCTGTACAAGTGGCTCATTGAAAACAAGAACAACGACGATACGTTGCTGGAAGTGCTGCGCAATAGTCAAGCTGCGTTCGACCTTGTGGTGAAGTCCTGGGTGAAGCGTGCTGGTGATTTATTTGCCTACGACAAGCCGAAGTATCTGTATCATTTTGAGCCGAATCGATTCGTGACGCTCTTCTTGTATTTAAACGACTGCTCTGAAGGCGGAGAGACGATCTTCCCGTACTCTAAAGAGCGTTTAGTGACTGGAATTGAACGAGAGGGAATGGCTGAGTGCTCCGATGGGCTCGCAGTGCCACCTGTGAAGCTTACTGCGTCACTATTTTACGCACAAACGCCAATGAACGACTTGGACCCAGCCAGTCTCCACGGCGGCTGTCCGCCAGCAAAGGGCATTAAATGTACGGTTGTCCGGGATAATACGAGGAGTGCAACTAACAAACTAACATTTTGTTTCTACTGTGCATTCCGTGATTATTGTAGTCGGCGCCAACTCGTTCATGTGGAATGCTGACGCCGACGAAGGCGCTAACGCTTGGGGCATGTCGGACGACTTTAAAGCAGTGACCGCATAAGAAAAATAATTAGTATCGGCCATAAATAAAATAACTTAACAATAAGAGACGAATTCTAGCATTTTGGTCGGAGCTATAAAAAGCCAGCATAGGCTAAGGCAGTTGAGGACTGCACGACTCAATTCGACACCATGGGGCACACAGCGAGCGTGAATCGCCAGCGACGTATCACGACGGGAACGCTGTATGGGGAGCCTGCAGGTGCGGCTACAGCACCGCGCGGGAGCTACACGCCAGCGCAGATGCAGGCACTGTATCTCAGTCGAGGTCGGCCAGATATGGCTTTCATGTCCAATCAAGGACACATGCCCGTTGACGTCCCAGAGCTGCAACAAACATGTACAGTTAAAAACCACGTAAATCTCAAGAAGGCAAGTCTCAAGCTGCAGCGGTCACCGACAGAGCCACAGCAGTACGCACTGGAATTTCAGTTCGATGCCACCAAAGCGTGTAGGATCAGTGTGTATTTGGTGGCAGCGGAGACCATCGACGCTGACACTGGTGGCTCTACTTTCGCGCTGGTTCATCTAGACAAGAACCCGGTGCTGAGTCAGCACTTCCCTTCAGGATTGGGGCAGGTGTTCGTTCTTAAAGGAAGCGACAAGGAAGAGAACGCAGTAAAGGAAGAAGGCCAAGAGAATCGAGAGCAACCATTGCCACTCCTGGACTTCTTACCCTACGACCCGGATGAGCTGGTGTACAAGGCTGACACCATGCAGTTCCCACTGATTATTGTACTTGAAGTCGCTTCAGAGAGTAAGTGTCCGCGTACCTTGCTATAGCAGAACGATTTCGTCGATGTTCTTGATGCTCACGACTTGCTGTGCTAACAGAAAAGCGTCCCCAATCTCAAACGACATTCTGCACTTTCGGTAAGAAAGGAGAAGACTTGTGGGATATCAAGATGCTCAAGCAGAAAATCCTGGTAAGATATTAATACCATTCGCCTTAAGTGCTTTAGAAATTGTTCTCATGCGGTTCTTGAATTTCTAGGTGGACGGGTTGACGTACGAGTTGCAAGAGATCTATGGCATCGATGGATCTGTGGCAGCAGCACCTAAACCTGAGCGCCACGGTGCCTCTGCAGATGGCCAAACCGACACAACCCAGGCAGCAAAGGATGAGATCGACATTCCTGAAGGCGCAGAGTGCATTATCTGCTTGTGTGAACCGCGCAATACCACAATTCTACCCTGCCGACACATGTGTCTTTGCACCGAATGTGCTGAAGCATTACGAAAGAGTTCTAGTACGTGCCCAATCTGTCGAACTCGCGTTGAAGCATTGCTCCAGATTCGTGTTGAAGCAAAAGAGACGACAACAACAGAAGCTGAAGAAGAAGATAAGACTGAAGTAGAGGACACCACGTAACCCTGCAAGGCAAAAAATACTATCGTAGTAGTACTTTAGTGTGAAACTCCTTATTCGCGTTGCCACCAGCTTCACAAACACTAGGTTGGAGTAAAATAAAAGCATTTAACGCTGATCACCAGCGCATTCAACACCTTGATCCGAAGCATAACGAAAGAATTTAACAAATTACTGGTTCCTTCCTACCTCATCCTTGTCCTTTCGCTGTGTAGTGGACCACCGGAATCAAAAGTTACCCCTCGGCTTTCGTTCTGGCCAGCTCCATCACACATTGATCGGATTCTCTATCTGGTGTAGACCTCGTCTTTGCTGGTGACACGTTTGCCGCTCACAGTCCTGCAGCTGGGTTCCGCGCCCTTTATTTTTTTTCTTGTGTGTTTTTGTTTTGGTTGATTATCTTGTACAAATACTGATGGCGCCCGACGGTGCGTGTGTGGTGGTGAAAAGACTCGACACAAGGCGTTGTTCGCTAAGTTTGCGCCCTTCATTGTCGATTTGTTACACCAAAACACATGCAGATAATACGTTACTGTCGCACCGCATCCCCTCCGCTGCCCTGATCTGTGCTCGTGCTTCGTCTCGCAGACTAGATCAAACTGATGCCGTACCTTCAGGCGTTGCGGCCGCCGACACCAGCTAATTGTTCTTCCTCCACATTCCCTTCATCTGCACACGATTTAGAAACAAAGTCAATTAGAGAAATTAACACCGAGGTGCTCTCACCCTAGGGACCAACCTTTCTTATAGAAAGAGGACTTACCAAGTTGGCGACTTGTTCGGGGGCGTCACGGAGTCTGTTTGCCGTCGACGGAGTCGAGCTGACATCGCCCGTTGGGCCATAGTAAGGGCTGCTCTGGCCTTTGGCAGGATAGCCACGCTGAGATCTTGTCTGCGGAACCTCCTCTGCAGCAACTTTTGCATTCAGATCACCACGAGGAGGACTGCCGCCGTTGTTATCTCCTCGTAGCGATCCCTGGTGGTTGAAGTTGTTGTCTGCACTGGAATTTGAGTCGTCAGACGTTGTAGGGGATCCGACTTTACCCGCGTTGTACGACAGCTTGCGTGTCATCATCTCCACCATTTGCTCCCTCTTCTTCAGCTCACTTTCGCGTCGCATGTAGTCCACCTCCAGCTCTGCAAATAAAGAATATAAAACGTTAGACTGAGAGTCCACAGTTTTACAAAACTCCCTTTTTCCCTCACCTTTCAGCTTCTTCTCACGAGCCATCAAAGCGGCCTCCTGTCGACGGAGATCCTCTTCAATTCCCAGCAACTCCTTCATTTTTTGGTTGTAGGACGTCTGCAAGTTCTGGTCAGCGGCTGGCGGCGGTGCGTTCGCCGCAGTGTACGCACGTAATCTCTGTTGCAGCTGTGGGACACGTTCCAGGTCCTCAATTCTCGGTCGTCGAGAGCGTTGTCTGTGCAGCATCCATCGGATGACCTGGAAAAGTCCCTCCGAGTACTGCGACGGGATACGCGTGAACTTGCCTGCATTAATCTTCTTAGCTAGTGCGAGCTGGTTCGTTGCGTCGAAAGGAGGACCAAGTGTAGCCATCTCGTACAGCAAACAGCCCAGGGCCCAAATGTCGGATCGGTCGTCGTAAGTCATCTCGTTCACCATCTCCGGACTCATGTAGTACGGAGTACCGACGTTTGTCTGGGCGAATCGAGACTCACTGCTGAGCTCCTTTGCGAGACCAAAGTCACCAAGTTTGGCATTGTTCTGTGGGTAATTAAAAGACAAAAACCTGTCAGAAAACAACGCGCACAGCTACGCAATAAACTGCAGAGAAGAAAAGTAATAAAAGGTCTTCGTACGTTGGAGTCTAGGAAAATGTTGCCAGGCTTGATGTCACGGTGAAGAATGGGGCGGATGACGTTGCCTTCGCGGTGACGGTGACACTCCTTGAGCGCCAGAAAAATGTGCGTGAAAATGTGCCAGATGAAGCCCTCTTCGATGTAGGACCTATTGAACAACAAAGAATTAAAAATTACCCATAAAAAGTCAGGAAATCCACCGCACTGATACAAGATGCTGCTCTTGGGATTGGCATTGAACAGTGGCGTACCCCTCCCGCTTCTTTCTCTTGATGAACTGGCCAAGGTCACCGCCTTCGCAGTATTCCATGACGATGTAGATCTTGGTTGCCTGCTTGTCGATCACTCGGTCCAAGTATCGAACGATGTGTGGGTGCCTCAGTTCCCTCAAAATGTTCACCTGTAATGCAACAAGCCATCAGCACATGCGTTTTCTCCCTCTTCCTCCACGTCTAAATTATGACGCACCTCGCTGACGATGAGCTGTTTCTCCTTCTCACTCATGGCGCCGTAGTTCACTTCTTTCCACACCAGCATCTGCTCAGCATCACGCGCGTTAGTACAAAGTCCTGCCGTCTCTTGTGTGTCTTGTACGCCTGCTCCTCGTCCTGCTTCTTACCTTACGATCGGCCTTGCGTATGATCTGCGTCACGACGCCGAACGAGCCCTTGCCGATGATGCGGACCTGCTCGTACGCGTCCATGATGTTTGACTAGCGGCTGATACTGTGACGGAAGGACGCTCTGGTTGTAGGTGGGAGAAAGGGAGGAACTGTGTGCCTGGTAACGCGTGAGTCGAGATCGAGGCGACTGAAGGATGGGTCGCCTCGGGAACTTCTCTCCTCTCCGCTGTTCTTCGTTTGTGGCGGGGCGTTGGTGTCGTTTTGTGTAGGGAGAGAGTCAGTGGGGGGAGGGAGAGTCGTGAGGACGATTTGATAACAGATAAGATACCGGTTAAGGTGGAGACTAATTAGCACTCCGTTTTACAGCCTTCCCTAAATCGCTGTACAATCAGGCACGCAATGTGCAGAGTAAGAGGCGGAAGAGAAAGCCGCCATCGCGCCTCGTGCATTTCAGAGCGTCGTTGTCGATGCAGACGACTGCAGCTTCACGTTCTGAGCACATACACAGATGTCGATTTGAAGTCGCTGGTCACAATTGGTTGAAGAATCGAGCAAGACCAAATGGCTACATTGTAACCATGACACATTTATTAGTGCTCAGCAGCCAGCAGAGCCTCCTGGTCAAGTGCATCTTCGTCCAGCATGAGCGATACCCTTCTCTTCTTGGCGTTCGTGTGGTTCAATATGGATCCGTTCTGGTAGTCCACCACATTCAGCGTGATACCCACGAGACTGCCGAGCACACCGAACGACACAAACAACAACTCCACACCAGGAATGTACCGGTCGTCGTGGTTGAATTCAGCCGCCACCGCCAGCGGGAACAGCGCAAGACCAATGTTCTAAAAAGATACGTACCAAGGAAAATGGTTAGAATCAAGTGCACAAGCTATCACTGGCGCTGAGTACACTGAGAACGCACCTGGATGGCAGTGATGGCTCCGTATGCGGTTCCAACGTGTTTAGCTTCGACCACGTCTGCGCCAAAGATACCAAATTAGCATTTGTGAACGTCCTAGAAACTCAGCACATGAACTTACATGGGATGGAAGGCCACAGTGCAGCAGCAAAGACGCTGTAGGCAACACCTTGTAGCACCAACGGCACGTAGAGCGATACTTGCGTCAGTCCGAGCATGACGTGGACTATCGTCAGTGCTAAAGGAGCCACCAGCGCCAAAAAGGCGCGGAGACCAATCCGGTCGACCACGAAGCCAAGGAACGGTGAGATAACCGCGCTGATAATGTACGGGATAGACATTAGTGTGGCTGCCTTTTGAGCCGCATCAGTCTTCGTGGCACAGTACGTTTTGGTCAGGGGCCCAATCTTCCATGCCTCGTCATCACAGTTGATTTTGTCGCCAAGTATCAACGGCGGCGAAGTCGAGCAGTTCCATTGATCCAGAGGCTCTTTGATCGTGCAGTTTGCCGATAGCAACGGGAGTGGCCATCCGTACGGAGGAACGCTAGGACATCCAGGAACGATCTCTTGGCAATCAATTTCTCCAATGTAAAGCCCCTCTCCACATCTTCGGCACTGCTCAGGGGGTTCCTTGAAGAAATCTCTCTCCATTAGGAGACTGCTGGCAACATTGTTAAAGGGGATAACGCAGCCGTAAACCACCAAACAGCTTAGTGCCAATAACCAAAAGGCCGGGCGGAAGTGCTTAATATCACTGAAGTGGATGCTCTCAGCAGCAGTCACTCCTTCTTTCTGGTTCGTCATTTTTTCTGCTCGCTTGTCAATTGGGATCAGCAGTAGCACGGTGAGGGTGGATGCCACACACATGATAACTCCCACCCAAAGCGCAGCCGACACACTAGAAGCCTGAGCGACAATTGGGCTCAACTCGTTGTTGATAACGCTTCCAAGGCGAGCAACACTGAGGTTAATACCCAACGCTAGGGCAAGCTCACTGTTCTTAAACCACGAGGCCACGAGCGTACCCTGAGCTACACCCAGGCTTTCTCCACCAAAACCAAACACCACTCGACCAAACTGGAACGCAAAACAATCGTTAGTCGTTTAACTGCATACCAAGTGGAGCAACGATGGCCTCACCAGCATCAAGTTAAAACTAGATAGTGAGCAGCCGGTTGCGAAGATCAATTGGCCTGCCAGGATTGCCGTCGAGAAAGCGAATAGCATCACACGCGCACCGAATCGATCCACTAGCACGCCGCCAAAGAACGGCAATAAGATGTTGGGGATGGAATACAGCGTGTACAACAAGTTCTACAAACGTATATCAACAATTAGTACCCGATAAAACACACCAGTGTTTTCAAAACGATAACTATCCGCACGGAATGGAATATTTGAACGTACGAAGAGGAACTCGTAGCGGTCCTTGGGGATATTATTGAAGCGCTGCTGCAGTTGGCTTTTCAAGGCCGCCGGGTTGTCGAAGCAGTAGTAGTTGCCGATCATTAGTACGCATGACAGGAACAGCACCAGCCAGCGCACGCGCAGCTCGCTCTTCTCCGCCATGATACTTCTCTTTAAGGGGGAAAGGATGCGAGGTCTGAGTCTGACTCAGATTTGCTCTGTTTCACATAAGTACGAAAACACTTCAAGTTGATTTGTATTTGATTCCTTGTTAGTCACATCTTTGATTCCTTGTTAGTCACATCTTTGATTCCTTATTAGTCACATCCACTTAAGAGGTTTCAATCCGTACTGTCGTCGTTGTATAAGCTTTCGCTTCCGCCACCACTTTTGAATAGTCGTCGCGTACGCATTAGTCCACATGAGTGTTAGAATCTCTTGACGGCGCTGGTCGTCGAGACGAATCTTCAGCTCATAAAAATGGGCTCGCGCTTGCTTCGCTCGATACGCATTCTGCAACAATACAGCAGCCGCAGTTTTTCTCTTCAACGAGCTTTCCACACGTAGCCCAAAACTGCGTATGAACCGCGTGTATCGGAAGAAGTTAAACAGCACTCGCCTTGCCTTTGCTAGTCTGGCATGCTTCGCTTTGGCATTCGCAATTCGCTTTCTCTTGCGTCGTATCCAAATCTGAATGGAGACTGCTGCAGGATATCTCGCTACGTGGTGGATCCACGCGAGATAATCCCGCTTTTTCTCAATGTACCTCTTAAAAGTGCGCTTGACCACACGAGCTGCTCGTTGCCTCTTTATCCAAACAGCACAACGCACTCGAAAACGATACGAGTGGTAGAAACGCTGGACCCGATGTGCTGCCACACTATATGCAACAAAACGCTTCTTTCGCTTAAACATTCGCCTTGACTGAAACCCTCGCCACTGGGCTTGAATCGATGTTGCGGCTTGATGCAGGTGACGAGCAGCCGCTATTTGTTTACCTCTCACACCACGCATCCAGCTTTGAATGACAACTGCAGCAGCAATAGTTTCGTCCTCACGTTGCCTAGCTACACCTGTCATCCATCGGCCCCACAAGCGAAATACTTCACATCCTAGTCTTTTTCGCGATCTTTGAAGAACCCATAACGCACTTTTCCTAGTTAGACAGATCAACAAGAAAAAAAGTTAGAAGTTTTCAACACTTTGCAGACAGGCGGGAGCGTACAGTTGACAAAACTTGCGAATTTGCTGGTGGCATTGCATCCACATCGTTTGCTGGCGCCAATGAGCAAACCTTCGGCGCATGGCTTGTTGAAAATATCTGGACATGACGATCTAATCAAAAAGTTAGGGAAATGAAGAAAACAATGTTGACTTGACCGTGCTCTTACCCATATTTTTTCGACTGCGAATTGTTTTCTCATTGTCAATGAGCGAGTCATCTCTTCCACACAAGTAGTAATACTTAGAACATTACGCCGGCAGTTTTTTTACTTTCCGTAATTTACCAACGAGACCAATCCTGGAACGTTCTTTCGAGGCAGCTGCTATTTCGACGACGCAACCTCTCGACCACATTAGAGCGAAAGCAGCGCCATTACAATATTAGGGTAGTTTTAGAATCGCTCAACCGCTGAGATCTAATAGCTGTTGGTTTCAATGACGCAACCTCTCGACCACCTTAAAGCGAGAGCCACGTCTTTTGGATCTTTGGGCGTCGCTCAACCGACAACGTTCAAATTATATTGATAAAAGCAATAGAACATTACGCCGGCAGATTTTTACCTCAAGGATTACTTCGGACCAGCGCGTCTCATCATTGGTTGAAAATCTATGTCACACACCTTCATGTCCGCTTAAGTACGCCAGAAATTCTCCCTCCTATTCCAGAATCTGCCGGCTCGAGGAAAGATGGTGAAGCTCTTCTCTGCGATCGTTGGCGTGGCGGGCGCCGCATTTCCTGTAGACATCGACGCGAACCAGACTGTGGGAGACTTGAAGAAGGCGATCAAGGCGGAGAATGAAGATATTAAATGTCCTGCGCGCGAGCTGCAGCTCTTCCTGGCGAAGACGGCGGACGGCGCGTGGCTCGATGGGGCTGGCGCGGCAGCTGTGGCGCTCGATGAACGTGAACACCCGCAAGGCTGCGTGCAGATGGATCCCTAGCTGTGGCTCAAGAACGTCAAGTACTTTGGAGATAATTTCCAACCGGGTGAGGGCCAAGTTCACGTGCTGGTGGTGGTTCCGGGTCATGTTCGCGTTGACATTGGTGGAACTGCTTCCAGAGCGCTGAAATATAAGCGTACGTATTCCCTCGCCCCTAATTGTTTGAATATGTTGTTACTAATTTTCTTGTGTAGAGCAGGATACAGACGGTGGATCATCAACGCTCAATGCTTCGTACCTGTCATATTGGCGGTCATTACAATCATTGTTTTGGCCCTCTGAGAGAATTCAACCGACGAAAAAGGGTGTTTAACAGATCCTGGCCGCTCGCTTATCGTATGTCAGATGATTGGTGTTGACATTGCGGTGGGGGCGATTCTGTCATATTCGCAACATTGGAAATCGAAGCTTGACAACATGATCGAGGAAGCGAAGGACGAGACACCGTTACAAGCCCAGCGACAAGAAATGACCGACCTGACTTTTGCTTCTGAAGCGCAGCATCAAGAATTGACCGAGCACACTTCGCTGCTTCCTGCTACTGAAGCTCAGCGACAACCTCAACAACAACAACCCTCACAGAGCACAAAGAGAAACAGAGGAAGAGGAAAGAGGAAATGAATAATTTAATGGAAGCATGGTATCTTCAACTTCTCAATTACCAAGTATTTATTTTTCCATCCTGATAAATATAAAGTTGATAATATATAAAGATGGCGTACTCACCTGAGCAATACGAGCTTAACAAAGAGCGAATCAAAGCCGCTCAAAAGCGGTACTATCTAAAAACAAGGGAAACGCGACTGGCGAAGCAGCGAGAATATGATGAGAAGAATCGCGAAGATATTCGTGCTCGTAAGAAGAAGAATTACTTAAGCAAATCCGAACTTAAGCAAAGCGAACTTAACTAATTAATTAATTTTTTTTGTCAGATATAAAGTCAGCCCCAATATAAAGTCGATCCTAATACAAGGTCCAATAATTATAAAGTCGATTCTCACGAGATTAATTTAGTCGAAGATATATAGGCAATATGTTTGCATACGAACTCGCAGGATTAAAGAGATTAAATATCCAAGCTGTCAAATGGGGTAGCAGCTACCGGGTTAAGGTTCGAGGTAGAACTGGAAAGATGGTATATGTTAGCAACATTTCGCGTTCAGTCAACAAGAACTTGGTGGCTAAGCAGTACAATGTTTCTGTTGAAACCCTTGAGAAGCATATGTCGCCTGACTATAAGTCTGATCCCAAGTACCGGTTTTACACTGGTAATCACATGGAATCACACCTATACGAGGGTGTCGAGGCTACTGATTTCTACGATAAGCTCGAGAACGTTCTTTCGACTCAGACAAGTGCTTTTAAGGTAAATATTGCTCTTGGGTACGAACTTGTGAGCAAGACTGATCCTGATGACACTCGCTACTTCTACCCGAATCTCGCTAACACTTATGTATTCAATAAGCCCGTCGCAATCAATAGCAAGGCGGATATTCGAAAGAAGGTGATTTCAGAAATTCGGTCTATGAAGTTGGCTGACAAGCTGAACTATCCCAGCTCGGGATATAAGCTTAAGGCGATCACTGCATTCAAGATTTTTGTCTATCATCGCGACCATGCTCTTGGTGATAGCGACGCTGTTATTCCTAAGATTATCCGCGAAAACAAGCATGTAATCAACTTCCCTAAGACCAACAACAAGTGCGTCTTCCACTGCATCGCCTGGCACACATTCCAGAGCGCTACGAAGGATCCTCGCAGAATTCAGGCTCAGGTGAAGGAGGCATTCAAGCGCTACTGCTCTTTCAAGGGGGTGAAGTATACGTTGAGTCTATTTAGAAGCTTCAAGCCTATTGACCTACTACAACTCGATGAGGTTGAGGACTGCTTCCAACTCGGTCTTAACGTATATAGCATGGATGTAGCTACCGGGAACGTAGAATGCATTCGTAGGTCGGACAAGGGATATGAATCGATGGATATTCTATCACACGAGAAGCGCGCTCTATACATCAAGAGCATCGATATGCTTCAGTCTAAGTATCAGTGCCCCAAGTGTGAAATGATTTTCGTGAGTGGTGAAGACTCAAAAATCACAAGAAAAATCAGTGCGAGCTTGTGAATATTGACAGCTTCCCCGCTGAGCCAACTATCTACAAACCAGCTCCTAACGCGATTCGATCACTGCTTGCAAAGTATTCCATTAAGGATGCTAACCAGTACATCGACCACTTCATTGTCTATGACTTTGAGGCAATCCTTAAGCCTACCACGACTCAACACGGGGAGAATACTGTCTTCACGAACGAACACATTCCAGTGTCTGTATCAGTAGCTGATAGCTTAACCGAGGAGGTGCGCTGCTTTGTGAATGATGATCCGAAGATGCTGCTGACGGATATGTTCAAATACATCGGTGATGTATCGCTGAAGATCCAACAGTACAATGTCGATAAGTATAAGTCGCTTCTGCAAAAAATCATCAACGCCCACGGTCTGACAGGTATGGAAGTTCCAGGCGTAAAGCTTGGTAAGAAGTACAAGATGGCTGATGTGGAGAGTTGGATTAAGGAAGGGAAGTATGATAGCTTCTTCCACTTTCATAGCAGTCTTGGCTTTGGTAAGCAGAGGTCCGACTACGGGCGACTGAAACAGCAGATTGATCAGGTACCAGTATTTGGCTTTAATTCTGGTCGATACGATATCAACTTGATTAAGAGCGACTTATTCGCCATCATAGGTACTGACAACATCAAATCTGTTATCAAGAACCCCAGCTACATGTGCATCGCTACATCGAACATGAAAATGCTCGATATTAGCAACTATGTACCGGCTGGTACCAGCTACGATAAGTATCTTACGACATATCTCGGTGGCTGCAAATGTGATGACAAAATTAGATGTGTCTGTGGTCTTGGTAAGGGTCTTTTCCCGTATGAGTACATCACCGCGTTCAATGTACTCAACCAGACTACTATCCCGCCTAAGTCAGCTTTTGACAGCAAGCTCCGTGGAACAAGCATCAGCGATGATGAATACGAGCGAGTAAAGTTTGTTTGGGGGTACTATGAGATGAAGTCCATCAAGGATCTACTGGTCTGGTACAACAATCTCGATGTAGTCCCATTCATCAAGGCTATCAAAGCCCAGCGCGAGCTATTTATGCGTTTCGATCTGGATATGTTTGCAGATGGAGTGTCGCTACCTGGACTTAGTGAGAAGGTTATGTATCAGACCTGCTTCAACAATCTCCAATATCCGGATAAGGCACCTGCTAACGCATTCCAATTTCCACCCCATCGTATGGGTGGCTACAAGAGTCAGGATGCTAAGGCAAAGCGGGAATTTGGTATGACACTTGCTCACTTGAATACATTACTGCAAAAGCAAAAGTATCTGTGTGGTTTATGCTACTGCCCTCTGGCCGTCGATACTGCTTCAGCAGACCGTATCAACAACAAGCTTGGACACATCGATGGCAACGTATTGGTTAGCTGTATCAAGTGCAACACCGCCCGTAAGGACATGTCGCTCAAGGGATTCCGCTATAAGAAGTTGCTTGAGTTCAACTCGGACAGGCTGGTGTATAGCATTGATAAGGAGGAAAAAGACATCTACGCTAAGATGAAGGCCAACATTGCTGGAGGTCCATCTATTATCTTCAATCGCTACGCTAAGCGCAATGAGACGAAGATTCGCGGAGGTAAGCTCTGTAAGAAAATTATCGGATACGATGCCAACGCTCTATACCTATGGGCACTTGGTAATGAGATGCCA
The DNA here is from genome assembly GCA_033557915.1 of Phytophthora tentaculata. NCBI lineage: Eukaryota > Oomycota > Peronosporomycetes > Peronosporales > Peronosporaceae > Phytophthora > Phytophthora tentaculata. The sequence continues at coordinate 4,883,215 of JAUCEA010000016.1, read as the reverse complement.
TGCGGACGATTGACTACGATCGAGGCTTATGACGGCATTGTCGAGGACATCGTATCCGATAATATTTTCGGCTTCCTTGAGTGTGATATTCACACACCAGAGCACTTCAAAGACTACTTTTCAGAGATGACCCCTATCTTTAAGAACACGCTAATCGACTGTGCCGATGAGAGTGTCATTGGTCATCACATGTACAAGTACAACGAGGCACGTAAGCAAAGCCGAGCAAAACCAGCTCGTAAGCTGATAGGTAGCTACTTTGGTGAAAAGATTCTCATATACGCACCTTTGCTCAAGTGGTATCTCTCTCACGGTTTGGAGATCACCAAGACTTACAGCTTCATCAAAGCGAACTCTCACAAGGCTTTTGCTCCATTTATGGAGGCTGTATCAAATGCCCGGCGAGAGGGTGATGTTGATAAGTCGAAGGCGATGATTGCTGAGATGATGAAACTTGTAGGCAACAGTGCTTTCGGTCGATCTGGAATGGATATGAGCAAGCACAAAGAGGTCAAGTATGAGTCGAATGACAAAGCTATTAAGAACAAGATTGAGCACTTTACGTTCCACGGGTTGGAGGAGCTTAATGATTCTTGTGAGATTACGATGAAAAAGCGTCGTCTTAACAACAAGAACCCGATCCATTTATCGATTGCTATCTATCAGCTCGCTAAGCTGCGCATGCTTCAGTTTTACTACGACTGCATCGACTATTACTTTGATCGATCAGACTTTCAATATCAGGAGATGGACACGGACAGTGGATATATTGCGTTCAGCTGCGAGAACCCATTTAAGGAATGCATCAAGCCTGAGCTACGTAATCACTTCGATGAGCATAAGTATGAGTGGTTCCCGCGAGACTACAACGCCGAGGTAGCCAAGTTCGACCGCCGCACGCCTGGTCTATTCAAGGAAGAGTGGCGAGGTGATGCAATGGTTTCATTATCATCTAAGAACTACATCTGCTATTTACCGGACGAGGAGCACAAGGTCAAAGTCAGTGCTAAGGGTGTACAGCAGGGACGTGGTCGTAATGTTGATGTACTTAACCCAGATGGTTTCGAGACAGTTGTACGGGACCGCATCACACTTCGGGGTACTAACAAGGGTTTCCGACTATCGAAAGAGACAAAATCGATCATTACCTATACTCAAACCAAAACAGCACTGAATTACTACTATGATAAGCGACAAGTTTTGGATGATGGTATTTCAACGATTGCGCTTAATATCTAAGGGGATATATCGAGCTGATGGTTATTTTTCCCTCTAAATATAGGATCATGTCTTCGCAAGAGCTGCTAAACAAACTCTACTACGATCCAAAAACCGGTTTTATCGGCACTCAAGCTCTTTATCAGAAGGCCAAAGAGTTAGACCCTAAGATTACTATCAAAATCGTAAAGGAGTGGTATGCGAACCAGACCGATATTCAGCGATTTCAGGATCAGAAGAAGCGCTTTGATGGCTTTAAAATAGCTTCACACAACCCCAATTCATGGCAAATGGATCTTGCGTTTTGGGAGAAACGACCAATTTTGACTGCCATCAACATCAACTCAAGGTTGGGGTACGCAAAGCTCTTATCAAACAAGACGGCAGCTACTGTGTTAGCAGCGCTCAAAGCATTTGTTCTCCTTCACACAGTTGATATCCTGACAAGCGATAATGGAAGCGAGTTCATGAACTCACAGGCTCAAGAATTCTTCCAAAGTAAGAACATTGATCACTACAACAACGAACCCGGTGATCATGGAACCATGGGTAAAATTGAAAGATTCAACAGGACCTTAAAGCAGAGACTAACTAAAATGCCCCCCAAGAGACTTACGCAAAAGCTTATCAGCGATGTTATCGAAAACTATAATAGCACGTTCCATCGCTCGATTAAAATGACCCCAAACGAGGCCAAAGGTAAAGTCATTGGGTCAGAGCTGGAACATAATCAAGGCGAAGCAGAGAGAGTTGAGAACGAGTTCGAAGTCGGAGCAAATGTACTATATCGACTTAAGAAGCAGACGTTTGGTAAAGAAGCTGCTCGATGGAGCAAAGCCGTCTATACAATCGTTGGAATGGATGGATACCGAGTCCAAATCCGCTCAAAAAATGGCCATACCCTCTACAAGGCACCAAACGATCTCAAAATGGTTAAATCCGAGACTACAGATGCTGCTATTAATCGGGGTGATATTCTTGAGGCGGAGAAGATCTTGGACCACAAAAAGATACGCTCTGGAAAGTACAAATATCTGGTACGATGGCTTGGCAACGAGCCTGATTCATGGGAACCATTTTCAAATCTCCGTTTAATTAATAAAAATAAAAGATCTACCCTTGAGAAGGAGTACTGGGGTGAAAAAAATAGAGTCATAATTAGCTTTTAAATAAATTTGATAGAGACATCCTCTGTAAGCTTTTGACTCAAGTATATTGTTCAATCTATTTTTGCGGAAAAAACTGGAATTATATGACTTAATATATATATACCAAGAAGATAATAATGTGTTCCGGATGTTTAGCAAAGGATCGTGAGCTGGCTAATCTTCAGCGAAAGCTATGGATTATCCAGGAAGTAAGCCGAATCAAAAACGAACTAATGAACCTTGATGCAGCAGCCAATTTTCGAAAAACGATAGTAAATCGTAAGTATCGACATGAGTTAGAAGCGATATTTGGAGTTCCATTCCATTGTATTAAGGATCGATATCTAAGTCTCCTCAATGATAGAAATCATATTTGTCATTCGTACTCGCCATTTCGTCATGACTCAGTCATGCCAAGCTACTGGTAATTATCTACTCATTTTTTTATGATTCTGTTGATATAGACGCAATGTTCCCAAATTTTACATCCCTCGCTCAGAGAGAGCAGAAACGACAGGAGCTTCTTGAGAAATCTCAACGACGTGTTAGACAAGCCAATGCGAAACGTGAGATGTATGAAGGCGCATCATGGGCAAGCGATATTTCGAACGGCTTAAGTACTATAGCGAAGAAATCAACTGAATCTACTCAGACTGATATGAGTGTTGGACCCGATCAGCCCATTCCAACAGAAGTTAAGCAAACAATTAATGATATTATTGATCAGGCGATTGCTCAATCAGACTTAAAAAAAAGTCTCAGTGATGAAAACTCCGACATAAACCCTGAGGTCTCAACACCATCAATGATAAATGTGGGATCTACAGCTAAACCAGATACTACTGATGCCGAAGTACATGTACGCCCTGATACAGCTGATAGAGGATTTCAAGCACGTCCTGATACAACTGATCGAAACATTCAGGCTCAACCTACGACATCAGATGTTGGGGTGGATAATAGTGTTCGAATGACTTATGTATCTATCAATGTCAAGCCATCAACAATAGATGCAGAAACGAATACACCAAGAAAGCCTGCCCGGCTTGATACGGAAGAGCAAGTTGCATCACGTGAATGGATCAAAGCCTTTTACAAAAAATTTCCTAATTGGGTTGCGCTTCGAATTCATCCGATTAAAAAGAAAGATACTAAAGACGATAAACGCTATGTTATCGGTGAAAACGGGTCGCTTATATCGAGAAATGGTAAAAAAAAAAAATACAAACGATACGAGTATATTGACTGGGTAGCAACTATGGAGAAGATTAAAGATATGTACTATGATGCTGAAAGTTAATCGATCGATGAAACACATGGAATGTTGGAGGAAGAAAATCGGACGAGGACCATTATGCGTTTGGAAAAGAATAAGCGAGCAGGTGATGAATTAGAAGAGCTTGACGTAGTTCTTAAGGATCGAAGACTGCCCAACATTACCTTTGATAGAAAAATAACTTCTACCACATCTGACGATGATCGTAGTAGATTTAAGATGCTATGGATTATTTCCAAAAACATGGAGATGCTGGATTCGAATGGGTTAATGAAGAGTATTGTACCGATTTTCAAGGATAAGTATAAATCCGACAAAAGCTCATTAGAGCAGTATGTTTGGGTTAAGGATGGATCTGTTGATGTGTTTGGAAAGGAATCAAACCTGAAACACACAGCAGCACTGAAGAAGATTGATTGGCAATCCACCCTGACGGCATTCTTGAAAATGGTTAAGGATAGAGGATTAGAGCTAACAATGGTTGGAGCTGATGATATCGAGAAAGCTATCAAGGACTACAAGCCTTATGATGATAGTGAAGAGCGTGAGCCACGACATGGTACGAAAACTGGTTTAGATGAAGATATGGATAGAAATCTATCAATCCCTGACAGCGAAGCATAAAAATTCTATATGAGTACTACAAAGGCCTCTTTGATAACAAGATCGTGATCCCATTTCATCTGCACCCTGTTGTTGATTCTAAGAATGGTGTAAAAGCCCATGATACTTACTACTTCAGCGTACCAAACGAAAATAAATATCTCAATATTAGGAACAAGGACCATAAAATTGTTTCAGGAAATGCTTGGACTGAGCTGATGAAGGTTATACGTTGGATGGATACATTCCTTGCACTTCTAAGCGGGCTGGAAGATGCTCATCACACCGCAAGCAATATCGAAGGTCCTGCAACTGAAGCGGAGAAGAAAATGATTAAAAATGTGAATGACAATCTCAAGATTATTCGCGAGGTCATCTTCAACAATGCTGATGATGTTAAGCAACAAAGTGAGGACGTATATGAGGAGAGCGAATTGGACAAGCTTCATGATGACGCTGATGCGCTTACCAGTCATATGGAGAGGCTCAAAAGCGATACGAAGAGGCTAAGAAGGCAGTGAAAGGTAATAATTCAAAAGCCGCACGATCAGCACTGAAGGCAGCGACATCAGCTATGAAGGCTACAAAGTCCGTTTATAGTACCAAGTATAAGAAATACAGCAAATTGGTTCAGGAGATCGCGGAAGAAGAGGAACGTGAGCGTAATGCCGATGACTTTGCTAAGCGTTCTCGCGGAGATGGACTTAAAGGTCGTGGTCTAAGAGGAGCAGGCGTTGCCCCACTGGAAGGCGTTGTCAGACGTGGAAGAACCTACAATCTCAATGAAATTCAGGGCTTAGCAACACCAAGTGCATATACCTATAAACAACTTGGGAGCAAGTACATTCGTATCCCTGACCTTGATGCTAAGACACTCGTCATTGTTCAACCTAACCGCCGCAAATGTGGTCCTAAGTGTCAGATCAGTGATAGTCTTCAAGGTATGATTAGAACGCTCGTATATAAGACCCATATTGATCAGGCTACGTATGACAAGCTCAGCGTCGAGGATAAAAAAATGTTTAAGGAGATCCTTGCCATAACTCATCTCCAGTACAATTTCCACGATAAGCTCACGGATCCGCTTGAAACCCTTAGGGCTGAGTATGACAAGCTCAAGGGGGAGATTCAGTTGGGGAATGATAATCCAAGCATCATCAAGCAACTCAAATCTCTAACGGTGGATATGTACAGCAATCGTCTTATTGATGATAAAGAATTCAAGGAGATTATAACTCGAATACTATAAACACCATGTTCTTCTTCAACCCCCGCATTATTTCCAGCTCATCCGGTAGCTATGGCGATAACGCCGACAACAACGTTGCTAAGCTCAAAGCTATCATGAAGAATCTAATCATTCACGATCGTCCCCAGAAGACTGAGGCAGCTGTATGGGCAACTGATCTCGATAAGTCAATCCGAAAGGTTGATGCTTCGACCCAAACCGAAGGTGGCCGTATGTGGGCTTACCAACCTAAGAAAAAAAAGACCGTGAAGACGTTTGCTCTCTAAGCAATTGCCTGAAGGCAAGGGGCGTAAGCACCGAGCCAAGGGCTCTAAGCTTACTTAATTCCACTCCGCACGAGTTTGTTTCGATATCCTCGATGGACCTCGATTTTTTTATCATTGATAGATATTTCAAGTATAGCATCCTCGCCATCAGCATTTTTGGTTGGGAGGAATACTGAATCCCCTAAGACTACTATCTGATCCGCTCTAAGCATGGTTGATCCTACGACCTGATTTGGATTATCAGACGTTAAATTCGTTTTGATCTCTTTACTTGGCATACAACCCAAGATTATACTATACACTACCAAAGATATTTTTTTGAGAACCAGTCGGCTGTGTATGGGTTTTCGTCATCGATGGGACCATGTCGCTTGTAGTACGCTTCGCGTCTTTTTTTTATCCTTATGGTCATAAGCTGAGTATGCTTTTAGCGATGTTCTATCCTTGTACTGAGCATAAGGCTCACCATTCCGCTTAAGACCACCAAAAGATACAACGTGGCCATCAACAAACACAGCGTCATACTTTTTATCTTTCCGACGAGAAATGCGGAACTTGAAGGCAACCATAGTCTATATTCACTCAGCGATTTTTCAACTGATCGATTTGCTTTTGCTGGTCATCTACTCTATCGATCAATGCCTGAATCATTCTCACATTATAGACGCTTAATTTAGAATAATCTACATGAAGCTTGACGCCTAATGGCTCTAGCCATGGATCAGTACTGGTTTGAAGCTCCTCGCTTCCATCAGGAATCCGAGCAATTAAATCTAAAAACCCTTGATCAAGAACATCCTGAGCGATTAGACCAAGCTCTTTTGGCTTGTCTGGATGTTGCTTCCAGTTGTAGGATTTTACTTTCACTGACTCGTAGAGGCATGCAACGCGCTCAATGGGCACCTCGTTGATATCTTGCTTCAGGCGGCGGTCTGATTGCATAACCATGGCCTCACAACCAATATAACCATTGAATATCGCACATACATTTGTATATGTTATAGGAGTACCTGTAGCCGTCTCCGTAACTCCTGAATCTGTTCTTAGCCTATAGACGCTCAGCCCTATATTTCCTGCGCTATTCCAGGTATATGATACGGTTGAGCTTACTTGAAGAGGAGCTATCGGGGTAGTTGTTGAGATCCCAAGGCGGCCAGAGTTAGTTAGAGTCATGCGCGTGCTTGCTCCTGTCCCAAATCTTAGATCATTCGAAGTGTAGTTTCCTATCCAAGTAGCATTCGTAGATGTTGCATTAGTGCCATTATTGACCTCGATCTGAAATTTAACAGGCGTCATATTCGATCCGGCAAACATGCACATCCGGGTATATGACCCATCTAAATAATCAGTCCCTGAACCTGTGATGGAAAAATATTCGTTAGTTGGAGTTGAATTAACCCCAAGCTCGGTTAGACTTCCTACTGTTGTTATATTGCCTTGATTTCCATATGCTAAAAATCCATTTATATTTCCAGAGCAGGTTATATCGCTAGTTGTAGAAAGAGTTGCTGCTGATATATTTCGACTCGCATCAACGAATGCTACGCTATTGACTTGATACCCCGCGAATGCGTTCATCGTTCCGCTACAAGCAATATTACCAATATTTTGGATATGCCTTGAGCTTGTGATAACATCGGTCCCGCCGATCTGAATGCTTCCAACATCACACAAGGTGCCGCTGACCTTTACCGATCCATTCAAGTTTTGAGCATCGAGGGTCCTGATCGATCCAATATCCTTATTCGAATCCACGACGAGAGCCTTTGAAGCGCCACAGCGCCGCCTAAGGTGATTCCCACATAGTATGAATGATCGAAATTATCATACAGAGATGTAGTTGAATTCCAGAATTTGAGATTCGGGATTTGTAATCCAGTTCCAGCTGTAGAGAGCGTGAGATTAGTTAGCGTTCCTACTGCTGTAATACCAGTCTGCGATCCTGAAACGGCTCCTGTGAGTGTTGTCGCCGAGATGCTGCTCAATCCGGAAATCGTTCGAGATGCTCCCGTAAATGTTAGATTGCCTCCAATCGTAAGACCTGAGAGCGTTCCAAGTGATGTAATATTTGTTTGCGCCGCCGTCTGTAGCGTTCCAGTGATCGATGATGCTGTAAGCGAGCTGATCGTAGCAATCTCTCCAGATGCTCCGAGCACGAGTACCTTGTTGTTTGCCGCTGTTCCAGGGATGACATCGACAACATACGATGGAGCAGATGATACAGTGGAACCATTAACGGTTAGACTGCTACATGACAATGCCCCAACCCCACTGATATCATTATTAACACCAGGAACGAGGGCTACACCTTGTGTTGCTGTTCCTTGAGTGATTCCTGTAATGTAAGACAAGCGGTAATCATTCTTATCGAGATAAAGCGTTTGAGCGTAATCATAGGTTAGATATCCACTGGCATCCAATGTTAGATAGAATGCTGGGTTATAGATAGGTGATGTAAAAATTGGTTGGGGATAAGAGAAACCAGAACTCATAGTTGTTTTTGTCTCAAGCTATATAGATCGAGTGATTAAAGACACGATCATGAGCGGTATTCCAGACTTCGGCGCTTCCTTGCCAAAAAAGTTCAAGTCTGCTGGTATGGGCGACATCCCTGCGCTTGACATCAAAAAGTTGTTTAGAATGGTTGTCCTTGGTCCCTCGTTTAGTGGGAAGAACAATCTTTGTATGTTCATCCTCAAGCATTCTCCTCACGTGTTCGCTCATCTAACGATCATCGCCCGCAATCCACACCAAGAATTATATGAGTACCTCCGAGATAAGCTGGAAGATTTCATTACTTTTGCTGATCCAGATACACCACCTAAAGTTGATCAAGTGCGCCATACACCTATGAGTTCGAATAAGCCTGAGCTTGTCATCATAGACGGTTACAGCAATGATAAGCTACTCCAGAAGAATATCTTCTCACATTATTTTACCAGGGGCCGACATTTTAAATTGAGTACCATATTCCTTAGCCACAGCTACTTTGCTACGGACAAGATGATTCGCTTGAATTCAGAGTATGTCGCGATCCTAAAGGCTAATTCGAAACGTGATTTGCAGATGGTTGTGAAAGATTTCAATATCAAGGGGGTAGATGATCGATCGATTGTCTATTACTACAACAAAGCCACTGAGCAAAAAGGCCAGATGTTGTTCATCGACTCGGTGAAGGGGCAAATCAGGTACAACTTTGACAGACCTATTGCGATGGAAGAGTAATTCCAATTAATCAATCAGAAAAATGCTTAACATCATATACAACTAAAATGGCGAGCTTTCTCAAACTTGACAGTACCAACCTAATCCAAGATGGATACAACTCAACTTGGAAATACTCGTTCCCTGGTTCTGCTGCTGACTTTCGTGATGTAGTATGTGCCGTCCAAAGCATCAGCATGTACAACTCGGAATATAATATTGACGCGATGCAGTTCCAAAACACAAGTTTCAAGGTCGAAGTCCCGACCGCGGCTACAACCTCTACTATTAGTATTACTCTCCCTGACGGCATTTATTCCTACGATGATGTAAATCGCAGCATTCAGACAGCCCTTGTTAATGCTGGAGCATATTTGATCGATCCATCTGGAAACAACGTATTCTACCTAAAGCTGAGTGAAAACAGTGTCTATTACGCGTGTCAGGTGGATTTCTCCCGTACGCCAACAACTTTACCAACTCTCGGAGGTACTTGGACAAGACCTGCAACTGGACTATACTCAGCTGGCGGAACTGGATTGCCTACGACCACTCGTGTTCCTCGTCTTATTATCGATAATGTCGAGTTTGGAAAGGTGGTTGGTCTAACCACGGGTACTTATCCTGCTACATCAGCGATTGTTGCCAGTGCTCAGCTTTCTAACATCATTCCACAGATTCATCCGACCTCTTCATACATTGTTCGTTGCGATCTGATCAAAAATGAATACGTTGCATCTGGTGATATTGTCAGTGCATTTGATAGAGGTGATGCTGCAATCGGTCAGCTGATTTCATATAAACCAAGCCAGTACGCCTGGATGAATTGCCACAATGGCTCTCGTTCTACAATTACTATCAGTATCTACAACCAAAACGACAAGAAGGTTATCTTTCGCGATACTTCAGTCTCGATCATGCTGTTGCTTCGGCCAAAAAAAATAAGTTAGCTAATGCTTAGGATGATCCGACTAACCAATCTTGATGTTTTTTTGTTCGATCATGACGTGGTTTTCCATGACCTTTGCTCCATCGACCACCACATTCACACTGAAATGATTCTGCCTTCTTAGCTTTAATAGTATCTCTATTGGTGTCTCGATACTTTTTGGTTCGCTGTGCGATTACGTCTTTGTTTGCTGCTGCATATGCTCTAACCTTCTCACACCTATTTTCACGATCATTGATATAAGCCGCTTTATCGGTAAGCTTTTTGATTACAAAAGGTAAGTTCTTATTACAAGCTTTCAGTTTCTTTATCCAAAGCATCTCATACGCTTCCAGATGAACACGATCGATGACGTCATATTCTTTAATAAGAAAGCATTTGAATTGATCAACGCCGTGATCTCTCATAAACGGATAAATTACTGCAGAGCATGGACCATTCTTATTGAGCCATATATTGAATACAGATTTATGTTGAGCCCATCGATATTTGACTTGATTGAAGGTGCTTCCAACGTAGCATAAGTCAGATTGAATATGTTGAATACGATAAATGTAGCCGATCATGGTGGGTGTATATATTATACAACTTTATTTGTCAGAATAAGGTGGATTGTTATAAACGAAATGAGCCAGCTACCATAGCCTTCTTACGCATTGAACGGATCTTAGCCATGTGATCCTTAGCTTCCTGCGATCCCTTTGCAAATTTCTTACGCTTTGGCTTGGCAACGCCAACTCCATAACGACGACGGACCTCGCCTCGAATAGATTTAATTAGGTCTCCATGCTCAGGTTTGGTAGCCTTGGATAGTAGGAACTTCTCACCAGAATCGACTACATCGGTTAGAATTCCTCTACGTTTAGCATACGAAAGAGCACGCTTGGCTCCTTTCTTAACATCCGTCATAGTTAGACGACCTCCTTCCTTATCACTATCAGAATCATAAACACCAATACCAGTCATGGAACGAATTGCCGCTCGTGCAGGGATAGCACCCTGTGGAGCCCCGAGTGCAGTTGCAAGAGCGGGGACAGCAACGTCGGCTGCGCGGGATAGCAAGCCCGAGTCCTTGGCAAATTTGAGCGCAGATTTAATGCCTCCCCATACCTTGGACCAGATCGAACCTCCTTGTGCGCGCTTATATCCTTTCTTGACTTCGTGTCTTGTGATATCAAGACGCACACCGCAACCTGCCTTGCGAGCCTTGAGTGCATTCTCATATGAAGCAGGGTGAAGATGGATAACTGATCCACTACCCTTGAGTTGGTCAGCTGTAAGACTTAGCTTACCAGTCTTGAAAGCTTTGGTCAGCTTGGGGCCTGGAATATCACTGGAGATCGTTAATTCACGATACATGATTAATCTATATTTTCCAAACTAAAGTATGGTTAAATTTAAATCAACCATTTTTGAGAAAACTTGCGGTTTCTTATGTTGCTTGGAATAGAGCCAAAGTAAGCAGAATGGACCACAGTAATCACCATACGTTCCTTGATATTGCTTGGGGTTGTATTTACCGATGCCATACTTTGTTGGAGCTGCCTCGCCCATACTGTCGAAAAATTCACCATTATGGACAGCCTGCCAGTGTCCGACATCGAGATTAGGTGGCCTAAGTAGAATCAAATATGAACCTTTCTTTGAGATAGGTTTTGTTATTTCGTTCGATTCATAGATATCATCGAGATGTACACCAATCTTTTTAGCGAGCTCGATCAGATCATGATCAGACGTGATTGGCTTGATAAGGTCGCTCATAATATTTAATTTCGTTTAAACTATATTAGAAACCATATACAATCAACGATGAGTGAAACTCAACTATCCGACCAATATTTGTACCAGAGCTCGCTCAAGAGCGACCCGGAGATCAAGGTATCTTCTGGCAAGCGAGTACCGTTTGTAATCGATCTCAATCAGGGGTCGTACCAGAATGGTGTTATTACTATCGATGCCACTGCTCAACTTAACGGATCTGAAGGATTCGCTTGTCTTCGTGATGCTTACATCATGCTTCCATACAAGGTCTCGATGAAGAATGGAGGCACTGCTCAGACCGCTGCTGCCAATCACTTCTGTTCCACTCTGAAGTGCGGCAATTGGAATGTTATCGATAGCATGTCGCTTGAACTCAATGGTAAGACCATCGTTTCGATGGCCGATTACAAGCTGTTTTGGAACAATGTCCGTGCTCAGACGGGTTATAGTCCTCAGTACGTTGAAAAGCATGGAGCGGAGTCATTCCTCTACCCTGATGCCGCTCAGTCCGCCTTGTACAGCTCTGCTACCAGTTCGACTACTGGAGATGGGTACTCCAACACTACGGCATTCTCATCTTCGTTTGCTACCACTGGTCCCTCGGGCGGTGCATCCATCGCTAACGATGGTCTCGTAAAGCGCCTGCTGTCGAACCCTCCTAATGCCGGCTCTGACTTCTCTACGGCGTGGCCTTCGGTAGGTGGAGCTGCTGCCTCCACCACAATTGCTAACCAAACTGCTCGTGGTGCTTTTGTAGCTGGTGCTGCTACTGCTAACGCTATCATGGGAACGTGGAACTACATTCTAAAGGTTAAGCTAACCGACCTCCACCCTATCTTTAAGGAACTCGACCTCATGGCTAATCCTCAAATTCGTCTCCGTTTCCGCGTCAATCAGGGTACTTCGTCTGTTGCTGTAGATGCTTCGAAGGGTATGTCGCTAACCAGTACTACTCTCGCCAGTGGTAATGTGTGTCCTGTTATGATTGCTGCTTCTTCCACCGGTAATCCTATGGCTGGTGTTCTTGCTGCTTCTGCTCCATTCAGCATTTCTTGGGGCGCCGTAGTCAATGCCCTTGAACCTACTATCGATGGTACTTACATGCCATTCACTACGTCTCGTCTGTATGTACCGTTCGTACATCTTGAAAACCCTCAGGCAATTATCTCGAAGCCCGTGAAGAAGGTTCGATACAATGATTGCTACGCACAGTGGTTCTACCAGCGCGCTGGTACTGGTAAGCAGTCGACTCAGCTTAATGCCGCATTTGATCTTCAGCTATCGGCTTCTGTTAAGAATGCCAAATATGTTATCCTCCTCCCTTTTGCTGAGCAGACTGATAGTTTCGCTTCCGATGCTGTACAAGAGTTCCAGAGTCCGTTTGATTCGGCTCCTTGGACTCTACATCCTGGTTCGAGCATTCGCAACTTTAACGTTCGTATTGGTTCTCAACAGACGTTTGATATCAGTCATGACTATGACTTCCACCACTTCACTAACGAGATCGCTAAGATCGCTTCGATTAATGGAGATCTGACTCCTGAGCTGGTGAATGGTCTTCTTGACTATCAGACATGGTCGCTAACTAACCGTGTTCTCATTGCTGATGTTAGTCGCCTGACGGAGCGTGATGTACCTCAGGCTATTCAGGTACAAGGTGTCAACGCTGGTTGCCAGGGTACCAACATGCTCGTATTGGTTGTGAGTGAGCAAGAGCTCTCCTACGACCGTCTAACGGGCGAGATTTTGGATTTTACCACAGCGTAATAGAATAGCTTTAGATGTAATTTCATGAGACAAAAAAATATGATTATCTTATTGGTGATCAGACAGCCATTTCAGATGCGCTTTTGACTTACGTACATGATGTGATTTACCCGCTCGAGGGTACGACGTTCCACACTCACATTCGATAGGTGCATTTCGTCGAGCTTTAAGAGCATTCTTTCGAGCTTGATCAGCGTCTTGATCAAGCTGTTGCTTTTCTTCATCAGTTGCCATACCATATCGATGACGTTCGGTTTGATTATGACGAGCTTTGTATCCTCGAGTATATGTTTCACCGCATTCGCATTGAACAACTTCTCGGTTGTGAGTTTTGTTATAGTCAAGATTATATTTTTGTTTGCTTGCGTGCTTGTCTTCATCCGATTTCCATGCTGCGTTCTTATTAACACAATTTGTCGAATAGATAACCAATTGCTCAAACTGAAGCAAGTTCTTGCGTTCTTCAATTTCATGCTCACTGACTAAGCGAATAGCAAAGGCGTCAATACCATGCTCACGAAAGTGATGGTAAATCATTGCTGCACATCTGACTTTACCTTCATTCCATCGGTTATAGTTTCGTTTATGACTATCGAATCGCTTTTGGATAGTAGCTGTTGTACTACCAACATATACGATAGACTCGTCCGCATTAGTGATCTTATAGATGTATCCTTTCATTATTATATCATAAGACTTTATATATTAGGATCAATCGTGATTTAGTCTTATCGATAAAAAACTGTTTTTTTTTTCTAATTCAATTCTTGAAGTAGCTTAGGACACTTCTCAATAACGAATTGACTCTTACGAAGCCAATCGATATAGTTCGCATTCATTCGACTAATTTGTTTGAGGGACTTACCCTTGTACTTACCCCAGGTCATCATGTATGAGTTATCATCACTTAGAAACTTAGAGTGAAGGAAGATCTTAATTTCCTCAGTAATATTGAGACTCGGTTGGTTGAATACCCAACGACAATAGCCAGGATCAGAAGTATATACTTCTTCGATCGGCGTGCCCTTGTATTTTCCAAAAGTTAGTTCGTTCGACATGTTATTAGTGTGTGTATCTATATACATAGCCCCTTTAATTTTTTGAGAAAAAAATAAATTAATTCAGAAATGCTCTGGGTTTGTGTCTTACCCCGATGAGCGGATCTGAAACCACCCTCAGAACGAAAGGGCGTTGGTTTCGCTCTCAGGTGGTCGAGACGTTGCGTCGCCAAAATTGCAGCTGTCCGGAAAGAAGGTTCCAGGAATGTTCTTGGTGGTAAATTACGGTAAGGAAAAAAACTGCCGGCGTAATGTTCTAAGTATTACTACTCACACAATGGTCACGGACCCATTCCCGAATTTTGAGAGGACAACCCATCGTTGCTGTCCTGGAGATACAACTTGTTTTAATCGGTATCACTGCATTCTTTTGCAGTTGACTAAGGCGTGGAGGTGATGTTCTCAAGAGGATTATTTCTGGGAGCATCACGTAATGTGAGCGCGAAGCGGGTAAAGCTCGACCGTGAATCCATGCGTTTCGCGCGAGCTTATCACTCAGTGAAAGGGATGATATTTTATGAGAACGAGCATTAGACCAGCCGTCTTGCCGACGGAGCATGACAATCGCCATCTCCAGTTCCATGACTTGGTCGTAGGTTAAATTCGATTCTCTCAGAAAACTCGCGCTTTCTAACGTGTCAGCTACATTTGGATGTGCCAGCAAGAATAAAACATCTTCCACCGCCAAACACTTTAAGCGAAATTTGTCCTCCCAGAGCGCAAGCACGTGCTCGCGTAAAGTAACGTTATGTGTTAGCGCGTTCTTGTCAAAAGCCAATACGAGAGGTTGATTCCTTGCCGCACTAACTCGTGGTGACCCCATTGAAGATCGAGGAGCCACCGACTTTGCTGGCAACGGAGCCACGGATTTGCTGCGCTTGGCTGTGCTATCAACAATATTCCTTATCAATCGCTTCTTGCCGTCAATAGTTTTGCCGTTTGGTAACCTAGGCTCCAGCAAGTATCAAGCCTCACATAGATTCCTCTGCTCTGGTAAAATCTCGTTTAGGATATTGGTCACACTCCATTTCATCCCATTCCACTCAGCTAGACGCTCAATCAAGCCTGAAGTATTCAGATAAAGTGATCATTAGCAACTCCTCTCGAGCATCGTCCACACTGGTAATATGATACCTGCTTCATCACGCTTCCTGCTACCGTTAATGTTCATCCTGCCATCCGGTTCTCGTTTCTGCATCGATGAACAACAACCTCTATGACGTGACTGATCAAATGCGCTAATTTTGGTTTTGTTATTCACTCAATATCAACACGCAAATTCAGCTCCTTTGCCTCCATAAACTCGACAAGTTCTCGGCATTCATCTTCACTCAAATAAACCCGCAGCACGCGTAGTCCATCCATGTATAGCGCTTTGCTCCACGCACAGGCTGCGATTCCTCGGTATAGCACCTTCTTCGCCGCATCCACCTTTCCTAGCGCAACTTCAAAGCGCATGTACAGACCCCAGCACAGTGCATTGCCCTTCGTTCGAATCTGATTCACCATGCATTCAAACATTTGTCGGATACGGTTAACAGCGGTCGTGTTCATGCCCCATCGATGAAACAAGCAGCAAGTGGGGCGAGAAGATTTGTCGGTACTTGACTCTACATTCTTGGACAATTCCTTGGTCGTGGCAGCTCGCTCAACGCGGTAAAACTCACACAGCAGTGCGAACAACCACTCCACCAATTCTGGAGAATCGAAATGTCGTTGCCATCTCTTCTCTACCTGAAGAAAGTAATTACGAAGCACCTGGGAGATGGTATTCCCGGTCTCGGCATCAACGAAGAGTCGAAGGAACAACTCGTTGGTCGGAAATTTCTCCACTGCCTCGCCGATCGACGAACGCCATACACGAGGGGCAAGAGGAGGATATGCAGCTGATACCTGGTGTTGTTGCATGAATTCGAGGTAGCACGTCCACATCCACTCTACATGCGAGCAGTTTCGATGCTCTGCGATCGCCAGGACTTGGTGATACTCACGACAAGCTGCTTCAAATCCGTCATAAGCGTAGACTACGAGGGCCAAGTTTTGCAAGCAATAACCAACCCAGCAGCTTGATCGATAATGCGATTGAGTGCTTGTTTTGCAATGGTCGGGATTTCGTGAAATTGACTGGGCGCTATGCTGAACTGCAAAGTGGAGATCCGCGCGATACTCCGCAATGAGATCAGTTCTAGTCGATGGATCGGACATCAACAGCTCCTTCAGATAATCACTAACCCGGTTCTTGTACTTTTTCGCAATCACTTCCAGCGGCTCCTTCTCCTTTCCGTCCAGTTTGTTAGGTTGCCTTACGTTCCAGAGCGTATACAAACACCGCAACACACGAAGCTTCCCTTTGTCATGGCTCTTCTTTCGCTCGCCAGAGGACGACAACAACTCGAGACGTGCGTGAAGAAAGGCAAAGCGATGGAAATCTCTACCCAATGGCGCGTTGTTGACGGACTTAGATCCAAGTGACTTGAGCGTGTTATCACAGATACGTCGAACTTGGCGCTCGTTTCCCAAAGTAAGCTCCAATTTGGCATAGGCGTAGAGAACAGCAAAATCTGTGTCGCCGCTCGAGTTTCTTTTTGCTAAGGCTTGACTCAAACGCCGATCATACGCTACACTTTCCTCTGAAGCACCAATTGCACATGTAACCTCAGCTTCGAAGCCAATCCACAAACACTTCATTGCACTCTCAAAATCCTCATCTGTGTCATGGAATATATCCAAGGCTTGCGCAAATACTCTACGAACAAATGCCACCTTGCTAGGATCACGAAGCAGATCTCTCTTCACTGCGACGTCTCCAAGAAGGGATTTCTCGAGCAATTTTTTCCGGTCGCATGGATCAAGAAACAGCTTGGAGTTGCCGACGTGTGGGTTAAGCGCAGATAGAATCGGAGCCACAAGCAGTTCGTAATCGGCAGCGTTGTCAGCGTACATTGAATTACAAAGTGGGAGACTAGTATCCCAGGAGTATTCTCCTCGCCATTCGACACCACATATCTGTAGCAGTTCGGCAACAAGGCGCCATTGGTACTTAACTGGAACAGGGAACAGAAACGGCTGGATTTCTTCGGTTAGCGTGGCGCGGTCTGGTTGTTCCTCAATAAGATCTTGGTGTAGGGGGTTGTTGGAGCGCAGCGGGGCCCATTGCATCTGTGTCTGTACTACTTCACGGTTAAGCCATTGTAGATAACGATCATTTCCGTCAAGTGGATCGTAACTCGCACGCTGGTCCTCCACTTGTGACTGTGTTTCTGCCAGTACTGCACGTTTCACCTTCTCCTTTTCAAGCAATTGAGCTTGTCGAGCACGCGCATTCTCCGTACCGCGTTGCTCGCCAAGAATGCGCTCGTATTCTTTTGAATCGTTGGCATCATCGACGTTAATGCGATATCCATGCAAGTTGCTGTAGATCACCTTGCCGCTTTGTCTGGATTCCGTCTCCGACTCGTCACTTGCTGCAGAATTTAAATCGACCTCATCAGTTTCACCACTTTTACGCGATCGACGTTGGTATGCTGCAGAAGCTGATAGTAGACTCTGTTTGTGGTCTTCAGTTCGAAGCACTTCAGGAGGATTCACTTCACCAACAGTGGCAACGCAGGCTTTCTGAATGTACTCTTGGAAGTGAACAAGTGAAGGCTTCGGAAAGTCTTCTTCAGACACTCCACACTTGGATCCAGCGTTGCCACTCCATTCGTCACCAAACCCGATCGCATCTTCCTTATTCCAACGTAAACCAAACTTTCGCAATAGTTTCAAGTGATTTTCTCTGTTGCTTCGAGGAGCTGTCACTGCACCCTCATTCAAAGTGAAATCAATTAAAGCTTGTAACTGAGCGATCGAGCGTTCGATAAAGCCTGCCTTTTTCTCAAATTGACACATGAGAAAATGAAAATCCAATAGCAACAGCGGTAATTCCTCCGCTTGAGTGAGGAACGTAGATGATCCACTTGTGGCTGGGACTGATGGTGCTGGTTCAGTCGTTGTTGCTGCAGTTGCGCTCTCTTTTCTTAATACACTGATGATACGCGCGTAGAGATCGCGTACAGATTGCATTGAAAAGCTTCCAAAATGTTGGTGGCGACTTTGAAGCAGCTTGAACCACAATTCGCCGTTCGTCAGATCTTCAGAGAGAAGACTCTCGAGTTGTCGTTGAAACGAGTCAATATCAGCACCCTCAGCACTCGTTTGAGTCCGCAACGCCATATTCAATTTCACGCGATGCAGCTCCCATGACTGAGGGTTATTTGCAAGCGCTCTCGCGAGAATTGCGGCTTGCTTCTCCACGACACTTGCTTTCATTGCTGAAGTTAATCTTTTCGTCTTGGTCTGAAGGCGAGTTGTCTGCTCTTGGAAGGATATCAAGTCAAGCCATTTGTCAATATTGTGGGGCTTTGCTGCTACAGCAGCATTGAGCATTTTACTGCGCTCCACCAAGTGTTGCTCAACACTTTGCCCGTCCATTAGCGAAATTCCGCTTGAGTGATCGAATGGGCTTGGCACTTCATTCATATTATCGCCCACCACATCAAGTACCGGGTCAAGCGGAATATACGCCATTTCAGGTGGACGGCTAGCAACCATGTTAGCATCCCAGCCCGGTTGATTCATTTTCTGTTCAGCTGCGGCACGAGACAATCTTTTCTCCGAGTAGGCAAGATACAGACGCTTCTGTCGAGCATTTCTCTCCAGTTTGCGTGCGTCTGGTGAGAAATATCGCTCCGAGTCTTGAGTGTATTTGTCTTTGCCTGGAACTTCGCACCTGGCATATTTTGACCGTGGTTTGGATATCCATGCTCCAGTGCGCAAATTTCGCCTTGTAGCCAACTCGTACAGCGGCTGATCGTGGACATACGTCGATCCGAAGAACTGGTTCTCGCGATCACCTGCACGGTCGAATGCAAAGAGCTTATCCTCCTCTTTTCCTGCATTGTGGCCATGGACAGCAACATCTTTGGTAGGCTGTTTTACGATCCGCGTTTCGTTGTTTTGACTTCGCGATTGAGATTGAGATCGAGAGTTGCTGCGGCTACGATGGCTTCGTCGTCGAGAACGATGATTAGAATGGCGCCTTTCGTCTTCACCGTCGCTGGTGTCAGAGCAACTCCACGACCTGCGGCGTTTCTTGCCCTTGCTCTTCTTCTTGCGCTTAGCGAGATGGCGACTCTCACGCGATGTCACGGCTGTCGACTCCTCGCTGTGTCGCTTTTTTTCCTTGTGCCTCTTCTTCTCTTTATGGCGGTGTTTATAATGGTGATGTTTGTAAACTTGCAATGCAGACTCAGATAAGTCTGCAGATTCTTGCTTCGTCTTCGAAGTATCGTCGCTTTTGCCGCTGGGAAAACTCTTGCCGACGCTCAGCCAATCTAAAGAAGAGGAACACGCAGCATTAGCTCAGCACTTCGGCCACTGCCATTCAACATGAAGACTACCCACCATGGACGCTGCTTCCAGCGCCTGCATCGGCATCGTTCGTTCCTGCCTTCCGCCCTGCGGCGAACATGATGCGGGGATCGGACTATTCTGGACAATAAATGTATATCGGACTATAATATTTAGTCAAAAGATAGTCCAGCGTTGCATTCAACTGTCAAAGCAACATGAGCTGCGAGAAGCCTGCAATGCGATCGCCGCCCGCGGATTTAACCAGCGAGGAGGAAATTTCCGCTTATATCAAGGAGAAGATTCGCGTATACAGCAATTTTCCCAAGCCTGGCGCGGATTTTAGCGATGTCACGTCCCTACTTTTGGATCCCATTGCCTTCCAGGTCGCCATCGACGCACTCAAACTCCGGTATGCGGACAAGGGTATCACGCATGTAGTTAGTACGGAATCGAGAGGGTTTATCTTCGGTGCGCCATTGGCGCTGGCTCTTCAGGCTGCTTTTGTACCAGTGCGCCGCGCTCGGAGACTACCAGGAGACGTCGTTGGCGTGGATTATGTATCGGGCTTCTACAGAGGTCGGATGGAGGTCCATCAGGACGCCATCCCCAATGGAGGACGCGTTGTCATCATCGACGACTTGGTTGCGTCTGTACGGCAGATCGTGTTTATACAATGATGCTTTGGTAGTCGCACTATATCTCACTGATGCTGTTACGCAGGGCAAAACGCTCAAGGTGACGGTCGAGCTCGTCGAAAAGCTCGGCGGAAAGGTGGTGGAATGTGGCTGCGTGATTAATTCACTGCATTCGGCGGTGCGTTTGCTTTTTGACTTTGACCCACCGGCACCAAAGCTGAGTCAGTTTAGCTGACCACTACCTTCGCATGTAATGCCATCCTAGGAATCGCTCGAGGACATCCCGCTGTACGGCCTCACGACGCTGTGACCATCGCTTTTGCAGGCATAAGCTATGCGTTAAATAAACTTGATAAGGCAAAGACTGCGTCTGCCTACTGCATTGTAGAGGCGAGCGATAGTCGCTGTTACGTACAGTCATGGACTCCCAATCGGTCCATCTAAATCGGTGATGTGGACGGCGAAGAGCGCCAAATAGATGTCTAACTCTCAACCAATATGAGTCGTCTAAACTCATTTCGACAATGCAGTTTTGAGGTACCGGTAGTCCCTAGCTCAGATATCTACTTGCAATTTGTTGGTGTGCCCATTCTTGCCTGACAAATATTGCTTGCTTGTCGAGTCGACAATAATGACGCGTGAAGTAGACTATTAACTGCTGAAAGAGCGGAAGTTGGTACATGTAGAACATTAGACTACAATAGAGTGCAGATCTAGCTGTGAACTGCCTTGAAGACGAAGTGTAATCGCCAGTTTCAGATCGGTTTTTGCAAACCCATTGATACTGTACAAAACTATTTTCTAAACAATAGTCTTTTAGCGCGTTCTGTCAAAACTATACAAATGTGACTGTTATTATCACAGGTTTCGGATGACCCTAGTTCTGGACCTCTGGAGTTGTTGGAATCAAAAAACGAAAAAACCGCGAACGAGAAGAAGCTCCGCGCTTGCTTAAAACATGCCACCCAAACAGCGAACCCGTCAGCGCTTCGGGCCCAGCCAGGACTACCTGCTGGTCGTGCAGGTCAACACAGACCAGCCGTTCCGAGCGCCATACGGCGGGCTCATGGCCGGCTGGGAGAAGATCGCAACGACCCTCAATGGCAGTAGCGCCTTCAATATGCACCACCTCAAGGGTCCCATCGCCAAGAACCGCTTCGAGCGCCTGGTGGACCGCCACCGCAACTGGGTCAAGAACGGCAGCCACCCGGACGATGCCCCGTCGCAGGATGCTGCCTTCCAAAGTGTCATGGCCGAGGTGATTCCCAAGCTGGAAGCTGCCGAGAAGGAGCCGCAGGCCCAGACGTTGGGCAAGCGCGGTCGCCCCCGGAAGATCCGGCCGGAGGACGGTGAGGCACCTGCTGAGAAGAAGTCGTCACCGGCGTCTGCGCAGGTGACCATTGCTCCGTCTCCATTGGGACCCCAGCCATCGTCCACTTCTCTCCTTGTTGATTCTGAGGACCAGGCGCTGCCCACCGTCACCAAGGCTACCCGCCAACGGTTCACTCCAGGAGATGACCTCTTGCTCGTCAAGTTTGTGAAGGAGGCGCTGCCGTTCCGCGCCAAGTTCGGCACCATCTCGGCGGCGTGGGAAGATGTGGCAGCCAGGCTGCTAAACTGCCCGGATTTCTCCAAGGACAACATTAAGGGCCCCATCGTGCGCTACCGCTTTGAAAACCTCGTGTCCAAGTACCGTGAACGCGTCAAACGCAACAACGGTCGTGTGGTGGGACCGAAGGGTGTCCCAGCGGGTGAGCTTGAAGTGCTTATGACGGAGATGGTGACACTACTGGACGGGGGAGACCCTGTCAGCGCTGCCTTGCTTGCGCAGAACGTGGCGATCGCTACTGGCGCAAACGATGCGGCCTCTCGAGGAGCCCCTCGTGTTTCTACAAGCCAGGACGAGGATTTTACCAGTAGCACGCCAAGCGAGTCGTCGTCGCCAGCCCACATCACATCTGGGACTGAGCCTCAGTTCACGCAGTTGCAGAATACAATGGGTTTGCCAACGAAAAGCGCCGCGTCGCTGAATTACACGGATCCAGCCAGCATTGCTGAGCTCAAGGGGCTGCTACAGAAAATGTTGGAGCAACAAACTCGGGCCACCGAGCAGTTGCTGCTGCTGCAGCGTGAAGAGCGTCGCCTGGAGAGGGAGCGGCGAGAGAGGGCGTTGGAAAGCGAGCGTGAGGAGCGCGAGAAGGACCGCCAAGCGCTGACTTCTGCGGCGGTTTCGGTCATGAAGACGTTCCTCGAGGAGAACGGCGGCAAGAACTGACGAGTTGGTAGTTCATACTACGTATAAGGGTACTGTTGCTTTAGCAATATCTCTGTAGCACTCACCCGGGCCACCAGCGTTTTGCCGACGCCTGTTAAGTCCACCAAGAACATGCCTCGGACGCTACCATAACAATGTTTGTCAAAGTTGCAGCTGACGATTTGCCATCAATTGGCAATTTCCAGTCCAGCTGGGGATCACGTTTTCCCTTGAGGGCTACACTTCTAAAGAGCGTCTCTATCACATACTTACCGGTAAGGAAGCGAGAACTGACCATGCCCGACAGTGCAGGCTCTTGCTTCGCAGGCTCTTGCTGTGCGACCTGCTGTGCCGGCGGAGGAACCTCCGCAAACGACACCACCCGCCGGCGCCTCGATGAAGACGATCCTCGCCGCCGCGACTACGAAACTTCACGCGACGTGACCGTACAGCCCGTGGTGATGTCCCAGATCCGCCCGCCGCAGCCTCAAGTGCGGTTGAACGCCTAGAGCGGGCGACAAAGGTGTGCTTCTAGCGACGGCATTTTCGAACTTGAAGTAGAAGTCGACTTGCCGGAGATGACTATGAACGTCTGACGGAGCAGCGCATTAGTGGATAATGAATACTACGTAGTATATTGCATTGCCAGTAGCGTCCTCAAGAAGCAGCAGCGATATCCAGTAGCTGTTCCCGCCACCGATTATGCTACGCTCAGTGTAGGTTAATTGCTCCACCATCAACCGCGTTTTTTGTTGTTGTTTGCTGAGACACAACCAACCAAGACTCTTGATTCAAGGGTCTAAGAGTCTTGATTCAACGTCGCAGTCATGATCAATTTGCTGGCCCAGCTCTCACTTCCGTACAACAGTGATCTCATTGCGAGAATTACCAGCGGAAGAGCAAGCAACTGTAACAACACTCAAGGGACCCACCAGCTTAAGCCGACAACACTTTCAAATCAACTATGTGCTGCCCTGATGGCAGCGACTGCTGCGCCTGCTTAGCCGGCATGTGCTGCGCCTCGTGCTGTCTTTCGGCCGCCTCCGCGGGAGACAACGACCGTAGAGATCCCCGTGACTATGATTCACGTTCTCCAAAACAAGTATACGTTCAACCAGTGGTTGTGCAACAAGGCTACGAGTACCCACCGCAAGGCTACGGACTGCCACCACCAGGATATGGGCCTCCGCCCCCGCACCGCGACTACTACTATTAACCCCTCCAAGTGAATGAACACCAGGACGCAATGGTGATGAGTACTGTTATAGGCAAAACTAATAGAGAACGTTTGTCCACATACATTGAAGTGCTATTCTCAGATGTTGGAATCAGATGTGAAAGGGCTGCAAAACTAAAGACGAAAAATGGGAGGGGAGACTGTAGTGGGCACGAGGCTGCATTGGCACAGCCACTCGCAGAGCGACCGCATCGACGTCGACAAGGTGCTAGGCCAAGTGCGTGCCTTTTGCACTCGCGCAGCCACGTATTCGGATGGCGGGATTCTTATTGCGGTGGGGCTGCCAGAAGCGATTGCCAGCACCATCACAGCTGCACGTGTAGAGGCAGCCTCGTCAAATGCCTTTGTCGATTCTGTGCGCGAGTTCATGACCCAATTGCAGAACGAGGTGGCTGCTGGGACCTTCGCTGGTAAAGTGGAGATTATCCCGATGCTGCATTGGGGAAAGTTTGTGCCAGCCTTGAACGCGTTGATCGGAACGGCTGCCGATCACTTCCCCACGGCCGACACTCTGATCTTACAGTCGCTGGAGATCGACGTGGATGCCGCGAGTGTGGCTGCCTTGCGCTCGCACTTTGATATCAAGCAGGACCTTGTGGTGGGCGCGGCATTGCCTGGCCATGACTTCCAGCCCGATCCATCGTGTCAACCAGTCGAGCTGAGCGGCTTGACATCCCCATGGAACACGCTGGCACTCTGGAATCTGGAGCAGCTGACGAAGGTGGGGTTTGCACTCATGGGGGACGCGTTGCGTCTCGATGTCGATGGTATCGGATCAGCCGCTGGCATCGAAGAAGTCGCTACCATTGCCATGTACCAACAGCTTTACACCAATGGTACGTCACCAACGACAGCCAAGCTAGTGCGTGTACCCTGCATCGCGTGGCAAGTGGACGGACTGCAAGACCCCAAGCGTCTCGAGTGGCACAAGAATAAAATGGCGAGCAAGCAGCAGCGCGCAGCCGCTCAACTTGCTAATTTCGGCGGGGTCGCCCCCGGCTGCGTGTATCACCTAGAGGCGTGAAGGAAAAAACCGAAAACCGTAGAAAAATCATCGCTCTACTCCAGCTTTTTTTTCTTACAGTGCCGGATAGTTTGGATATTATCGCTACGTACTTCGGACTTCGAAGTGCTACATGTAGTACATGTAAGCTGGCTAGCATTCAGGTGCTTTCAATTTGATCACTCTATCTCTTTGATCTTGTTGTTCACGCTCAAATCTGCGACACTGCGGCGGACATTATTTCAATAGCTACGGTACTATCCAGCGTCCTCTTGAAGCCAAAGGCAGACGACGTTACGGCGGCCAGCAGCGAATGAACTCAGGCGATGGCATCCAAGCGCGCGCAGCCTCTCTGCGCCAGGAAGCAACTCGACGGTGGCTGGTGAAGGACGAGCTCGTGTTTCTGCTGCTGCACCACAAGCTGGTGGGCGTGCCGATTCTCCACTCGCTGCAGCTGCGGCCGCCAAGTAGGTTCGCGTCCCATGGTCGCTAACGCGCGTAGGCTAACTCACGTGTCTTCATTGCCACTAGGCGGTACATTACTGTTCTACAACACGCTGAAGATATCGGACTACAAGAAGGATGGTTGGCACTGGCAGAAGCGCAAGGACAAGAGCGGACGGGTGCGTGAGGATCGTGCCAAGCTCGTGATCAACCGAGAAGTCATCATCTTAGGGACATACGTGCACTCTGCTGAAACTTCTGTACGTTTACTGTGCATATTTTTGAGTTTTAAATGCTCTTGTTTACTTGTTCATTTCGTTGGTTGCAGACATTTCATCGAAGGATTTATTCTGTGCGCGACTCGAAGGAGAGCATCGTCCTTGTCCACTATTTCGACGAAGTCAACAAGGAGCCTGTGCTGCGTCAAATGCCTATGACTTCAAGCAACAACCAAAACTCGAGCAAAGGGGTTAAACGGTTGCTACCAGTTGCTCAACTTAGCAGTATTTCCACTAGTATCATGCCGTCGTTCAGACAACTCAGTCCACCCAAGCCATTGTATTCGGAAGAAACGGTTGATTCCATCATGAAAAGTATTTAGAGATCTATTATCCTTAGTCGAGCTTCTAGTTTCTCACTCTTTGTATTTGTTGTTGCCATCTTTTGTGCAGACTGTTTCGAGCTGGACTTCGAGCCTCATAGCCAGACTTCTTCGCTCAGTATCTCAGATGCGGATCTACTGCTGTTGAAGGACAGTGCTATGGAGGGAATCACTACCGGATTTGGTGCTGAAGATCTGTTTATCGATCTGGCTTCCGCGACATCACCAGAAAAAGATACCGGGGGCTTGGGAGGTCAGCAAACGTTTGAACTGGTCGAAATCTCAGATTTTTCGCCAGATTGGGATTTCGGAGACGGTGGAGCCAAAGTTCTCATCTGCTTGGCAGCGAAGCTTCCTAAAAGGCTGGCTCAAGATCCGATGAAATTGTTTGTGCAATTTGGTGCGAAACGAGCTTGTGCGGACAAAGTCTCAGACACAGTATTGCGCTGCACTGGTTAGTTCACATATTCTCTCAAACTGTGTCAGCTCTACCGATGCTAATCACATTGCTTCGGCTGTCTTGTGTATGTTGTTGGCACAGCTCCCAGTTCGCTAGAACTTGGCAGCGTGGATATGTTTGTGTGTCATTGCGGTGGATCGCAGGAATGCATCCAGCTGTCCCACAAGAAGCAGTTCACCTATCGAAGTCACTATCAGGTGTCGCCTTCACTAATTGGCGACATTGCAAGGGATAAGCGCGTTTCTGACGCAATATCTATAGATCCTTTGGATCTTACAGCACTAAGTCCTTCTTCGCATAGTACCGTTGGCACCGGCAAGAGAAGCCGATCTCCAACTGTTCCGTCCCATAATGCAGCCATGAAGCGATCAGAGGACAGATTTACTGGATCAAACCGGAATCTATCAACATACGTCGAATCGGATTGTAAGTCCTTGATTCTGTTGTAGTGTCTACATATCTTCTCACGCTTTCTTATTATCTGTTGTGTTTAGTGGACGAGCGGCAATGCAAGATTCGAGTCGTAGAGCGGCTGTCCGAGTTTCACCAGGCAATTCGCACCAAAACGGCGGAACCAGCACCCCAAGACCCATTGTCTTTTGCTGAAAGTAGCATTGGCGAGACGAACGTGCCTTCACAAAGAGAAAACAACGCGTCTATACCAACTACGCTGTCCACGTCACACTCGTCGACTAGCCAAGCGCCGCACTCTAACCAGCACATTGCGCAACCTAGCGTCTTTGTAGAGTCTTCGACTTCAAGCATATCGACTGCTTCCAGCGAAACATCGGCTGCGTTGGACGACTGCACAATCGAGGCACTAAGCGACAACGATTTGGAGCAGCTTTCAGAGAAATTACTCGAGCGTGTCGTGCGTCAGCTAATCACGGTGGCGCACACGAGCGATGAACTGCTGGAGGAGCTCAACTCTCTGGATGAAACTGGATTGAGCCTATTGCACTACGTGAGTTTTTACAACTACTCGCAATTGGTGCCGGTGCTGGTTGCTCATGGCGCACATATCAACCAGCAAAGTACTCAAGGACAGACAGCACTTCACTTAGCAGCGGGGTGCGGCCATGATGAAGTAGTCGATGTGTTGCTGCAATCCGGAGCAGACTTACAAGTGCGCGACTTTGACGGCCTTACTGCTGCTGATCGCGCCGAGAAGTCAGGTCACGCACATGTTGCTGCAAAACTTCACCGCCACATGGGCAATGATTCGAGCGACTTGGGTGCAGTTGACGAGATATATAGCTTTGGAGGATCGCCGATGGAGATCGATGATGCCCCGACACCGTACACGGATGCTGGAGATATGGGCCTATTAGCAGAAAATGACCACGTTGTGGTAAATATCCGCCCACCTTGTTCTCACTCAAGCAGTTGTGAGAGCCCGTGCGAGACAAGTTTATCGTCGAAGGCAACATCTTATGTAAGTGGTCGATAGATAGGAAGTGCTATCGTTTTGTGTTGCTTACTGGAATGCGATGGTTTCGCAGGTCGGGGAGAATCAAGAACACAATCGGAAACTTCTGCTTGGGGCATTTTCTACGATGAGTTTGCACGACAAGTGTGCGCTCTCATTGACTATATCACGAGACTCTGGAGGCCACGTATCCAGACGCCGTGAAAGTAGCGTTGGGGAAGATGTTCTTATCAATTCTCCCAGTAGCAGCACGGGAACATCGGCAGGTTTTGGCTCATCGCCGGCAAGTATGGTAGGCATGGACGCCAACCTTGTCGGTGGACGCTTAGTGTTGTCCGGAACCGAAAACGACTCGGATGTTCAGAGTGTAATTGCTGAGGACGAGGAAGGTTTAAACAAACTCCAAGCAGCGATGGAACTCATGGGACCAGAAGAAAGACAGTCGCTGGAAGATGAGGTCAAGGTGTTGCAGCACGGCATCCGAGCGTGGCTGCTCAAACGGAATTGCAAGAACATGCGCGAGACGACCAAACAACTCCGTGAAGCCACGCAGAGTATCGAGGACCAACAGAAGCAAGAAGCAGCTGAGCACGACTCCCTAGTGACAAGCTATTTATCAGAGCGTGAGCGCGCCGCCGTGACCGTCCAAGCAGCGACGCGCAGCATGCTGGCTCGACGTAGTTTCCTGCAGACAAAGCACGTCGCAATCAAGTTCCAAGCCGCCACACGTGGTGTGCTCTGTCGCAAAAACTTTGCCCGTATGAAAGCGCATGCCCTAGCATCGCTGGTGATCCAACGTAATGTCCGCGAGTGGTGGAACAAACAGCCCGCTGCAACTCGCATGGATAAAGAGGATGAAACCCAAGAAAAAGACTCAGCAGAAGAAAAACTACCAAACCCGGCAGACGCATTTGAACGAGCGTTGCGTGATGAAGCGCAACGCAGCTTGTAAACCACGCCACTAGCATTTCAACACAGTACCATAGTCCAACACCAGCACTGCACAATCCATCTCGTTCTATTTGCCGCTTCCTCTGTACAACGACGACTGTAACCTGCCAGGAAATTTATGCTAAAACCTTAGTTTAGCTCTCGTCTCCTTCGTCCGTGTATCGTCGGAAGCCCGGGATGGGAGGCGTCCAGGTGGCAATACCGCGTTCCTCCGGCACCGGAGACACATCGGCCTCTAGTGCTTCAGCTTGCAGCTCCGCGGGCAGCGCGTTGATGGCCTCCCACTTAAGGTCGATCTTGGTCTGCAGGTCGCGCATGAGGTGGTTGTGCTCAATCATACTCATCATGTTGTAACGGCGGCCGATCTCCTGGTGGCGCTGCTTCTCCTCCTCTGTCCACTCTTCCCTGCAAATATATACACAGTTATTATTTAGCGCACCATAGTAGTGTTGTGGTATTAAAATGCAGCGTACGCTTCGGGGTACTGGCCCTTGATGGCACGCAGCATCTGCTCGAAGTTAGCATCATCGCCACCCTTTTTGCCCTTTTTCTTCTTGTCCTTCTTAGAAGCAAAGCCGCGAGCGCTCGATGAGGTTGCGGCAACGTCAGCCAGTGCACAGGCGGTAGCACGCTTGGCGCCCACGGAATTCACGCAACGCAGTAACAGAGCCATGTCTACACGCTGAGCACTTGCACCTGTCAGAGTCTCTCGACCACAAAATGCGCTATCAAGGCTACCAAACACCAAAGTACGAAAAATGTGTACCACCTACCACGATCAATAATTGTGAGAAATCATATTTGAAATAATTGAACAATTCACCTTAAAAATAAAAATTATTGTCATTCATGATTACAGTAATACTTAACCCTTTCGCGCGCATCTTTGGGAAGTCCCCCCTATAATGATGTGATACCCAGATTTAGTTTGTTTATACGACTGATATTTATACTCCTATTTACTTTTTACGGTAGTATCTATTAATTCTTGGAATGGGTTAGGGGTACAATTTATAATCATGTACACTGGGGCCAAAAACGAGAAAAAAACCTCGGTTAAAAACATTAAGATCATTAGCCCAAGGTACAATTGTCCAATTTAATTATTTATTAAGTTGAAGGCATAACCTTTCAAAGGCACTAAAGCGGAGGGTCGTTTTTATGAAACAGGGAAATCACCCTTTATTGTGGGGGCCTAAGAAATGGCGTAAAAATTCACTTTTTATGATCAATTCGGAGGCTCTAATGACCCTTTATTAGGGGATATAAAACTGCTATCGCTTATAAATCTTGTAAAAAGTGGCGTCTGTAAGAAGTTAGGCGACTACTCGACATAAGGATGCTCGAATCGAGCCTCGAGGCTCGATGGCCGAGATGGAGGCCAATTGCCATCGACGCCAAGAGTCAAGAAGGTCCACAGGCCTCAGGCCATCGACGCCAAGGATCAAGACGCTCCACAGGACACAGGTGGCAACAGTTGGATGGCTCTGATCGCGACGCCATCTGCCTGGTAATGTTTATTTTTATTTCTGCAGTCCTTTGCAATCTTCCGCTGCAAAACGTGGGGGGTTGGTGGTGGATATGCCCCGTCGACCGAACACACTCGTGCGCCAGTGTTTGTGTCGATGCGCTACGTTGGCTCTGCGGGTATATGACCGAGGCAAGGGACACTTTGCTTCCAGAATGCCATGAGGTGACGACTCTGGACCGGGGCTGTTCTGCTCGTCACCACAGGATCGATCGATCGACTGTTCGCTCATCCCTTGCTTGCTCTGCTGCTTATTGTGGCGGCTGTTTCCAACATCGAAATCTCTTACCTTCGAAAGCTTGACGGCACCAACATCGCCACCAACGTCAACACGTACACGACCTACGACGATTACACCTTAGCCATGGTGGCCGCTATCAGCAAGTAGCGCACCATCAAGAGTCTGAAAGCTCTGTGCCTCAACAAGAAGCTACACAGGGTGGCACAGCGCAACTCGGACGACATGGCTACATGGCTCACAACGGCTCGGACGGCTCGGACGGCTCGACGATGTCGGTGCGTATTATTCCCGGTTGTGACTGAAGCGCCGTGGTCGAGAACGTTCCCGCTAGTGAACGATGTGATGGTGGCGTGGATCAACTATCCGGAGTATCTGGGGAACATCATGGACGACTACACGGTGTTCGGCTCCGTCCACTCGTTCAACAAGGAGGGCACGTACTAGCACTACTGAGCGCAGGACTTTGGCTCTGGCGACGCTGAGCAGTGTGATGGTGCGATCACGAGTGGTTCGACGATGATTCACGTGTTTTGCTTATGTTAATAAAAAGAACAATAAAATAATTGATGAAGCAAATATTCTCACTACTATCTGCGGCGGTCAGATGGCATTCAACCACAGTCAATGCATCCTGGAAGGATTCCTGCCCGCCCACAGATAGAAGCGCGTGAGGATGCGTCGACTCGACATTTAAACGCTGAATAATTGTAGCGGATAGTACAAAAATTCACTTCAAATTTATTGATGTTGAGGTTCTTGGTGCTGTTCACCAAAGTGTTGAGCGGCACATACCAGAAGAACGTCAAAGATGTTTAAAAGAATAGGTGAAGTGGATCGTGCACGCCAGAGTAGGCAAACGCATCCATAGGTGCTTCTGCGAGAACGTTTGACGTACTGAAATCTACTGTGGGGGTGGAAAATCGTATTTCACAGTTGTCTGACTGTCTGTTATGAGCAATAGAAGGAAGTGTGTTGATTAGGATTGATGTATTAGATGCTTCGACAGTATGCAACGGTTTGTTTGGTCATGAGTGAGCTGCTGTCGATCATAACATGAGCTAGTCGTTGGAATCGCTTGGGATAGCTAGTGCTGCAGTGGCAATGACGTGACTTTATCAAATGGCGGATATTTTTTCTCGAGCACTCTGCGTTAGTGCTGTCGACGTCTGGTGTAAAATCAGATTTACACGTAGATGTCCAGTGTCGTAAAACGACATCCACTTACACCCTTCATTTATGCCTATTTCGAATTAACGGCTTGAATTGTTAAAAGTACACCCAGCCAAACGATAAGGCGATCCAACAAGTAGCGGCCGTTGAAGTGGACCTGACAGGGTAGCTAAAGAACCTTCTAACCATGGGCCGTCGCCCAGCGAGATGTATACATACGAAAGGTGACGGAAAGCGTGTACACACGTGTTGGATAACAGCAATCTGCTTGCTGGTGTCGTGTACGTGTCCAGCTGCTTCCAGTTCTACACCAACGCTGCAGAGGCACTGGATGCTCGTAAGTTCGAGAAAGTGAACCCGCCTCTATAGGATTTGTTGGACAACGCTGCTGTGATCCCACGGGTTTGTTGGGCGATCATCCCATGAAGCTATCTGTAACTCCAGCTCTGGATGTTGGCTGCATGGCGGTGCTCAAGCCGCCCGAGATCACACCGCTGACTACGCTGCAGTTGGTGCAGATTGCTGTGGACGATGGTTTCAACACCAAGAACGAGGGCACAACTGCAGGGTCCACGCTGCACTTCCTAATAGAGGCGAGTAATACTTCGTGCCGGCCACAGTTCTCACCAGCGTCACGAAAGGCATGAAGGCGGGAGAAGGTGATACATTTTTCGGGCAAGTGGCGTTAGAACGGAGCATCAACAAACCAAACGAAATCAGTTTCAATACTGGGAGAGCACGAGGCCAAAATGAATGCGGAGCTGGCGATAGCTGCGAATGTGTATGTACAAAGCGGACAAACAAAAGTGCAAATGGTCTAGAGCAGCTGCAGACTGGCGAAAAAGGAGTATTTCTACTAGCTATCGGAACACCGCAATTGTGAAACAAGTTGAGCATTAGATACCACAGCAAGCATCATATCAAAATCTTGCCAGTATTCTGTACGTAGGCAAGATGTTGTTATTGCCGTGAACGCGATGCAATTCTTACACATTATACAAGAATAGCTAGGATCCCCAAAACAGAACAATAAAATTATGCATCTTGATCTTGTGCATGTTAACCCGCAGTGTGTAGTTCTTATCGCAGGGCTTGCCTCGCCTAAGCTGTATTTTCAGCCATGAAAAGAATGACACGGATGGTGTCAGCTTTAAGCGTACTTCTGCGCTTCGTGACAGTATTACCAGCAGTGGAAACCGCGCGCTCGGAAGGCCCCGACGTCGCAATACAGCCAAGCCACTTCCGCGCAAGAGGCCCGATTGTAGGAAACTGCGTGTGATTCAGTTTCCACCATTACAATGCCGATGGTGTCTTGTAATCGGTACTTGAAACTTCAGCCTCATATGACAGTCTGATGTAGTTCGAGAGCTCCAATTCACATTCTTCCTTGATCTCCGCATCTGTCCTCGACACTTGCTTTTGCATCCGAGGTGCGTACAGCACATTAAAATAACGTTGACTTGCCCTGTCAATTGGGTCATTTTTTCTTTGACCAGAGGAACTGGGAGGTGGTGGGTCGCACCGAACAGGATCAACACCTTTTTTTTTTTTACCGGAATCACTGCTTGAACGTAATCGCTTTTTGCCTGGACCATTTCTATATCAGTGAAAAGACTCGAATCCGTCATGTATGGGTCGAGTAAAGATATCCACAGCTGGTCATCGTCTTTGATCTTGTCAAAACGAGCCGTCAACAGGGATAGAAAGCTTCGCCGGATTGAATGCATCGTCTTTAAAACCGCAAACGCAAAAGATTCTTTTTGAACCTTGACGTACAACTGATCAAACATTTGTTCGTTGCTGAGCAACACTTTAAGCGTTGCGATGGCGGGATGCAGTGAGGTCAATGTCGGGTACGTCTCACCACCCAGCTTCTCGGTTATGACGCAAAATGGAGCCAACAACTCGACTAGACACTCAATTGTAAACCAGCTCTTAGCGCTGGGGATACTCAACTTCTTTGACGCATCGTCGTCGAACTCTCTCAAGCCTTCCGGAGTCGTCAAGTGCGCTAGATTGATGTAGCCAGTAGCGCGACCAAGCTGCCAATCTTCTGTAAGAGTCACATGATTGTTCCAGCAAAGTTAAACGACTTCGTTTGCCAGGACTTGCTCGAAAAGCGTGGACACAACGCCCCGTTATACCAGCTTAAATGCCGCAAACCTTTTGTATCGATACTTTTTTCCGGGGAGCAGGGACCTTTCTATGACTTGGTTTGAAATGCGGTAGCTTCTTCATGCTCATTCTTGGCTGGAACTTTCAGCACTTCAGCTACAGTAGCTGATTAGGCAGTTGGTATTTCCGGCTCGCTGGTACCCATTTTCGAAACTGAAATGGTGGTGTGGTGTACCTAGCGCGAGTTATTAATAGGTTGACTTTTGCTTGGATTCACATTAGCTCGCGCAAGTTAACTTGACTTTTACCAGGATTCCCATTAACTCGCGCGAGCTAACTTGACTCTTACCCTATAGTGAACAAAGAGCACTTGAAATATGATGAATGACAGGCTATTATTTTACCTAGTATAATACAGCTTGGTAGGGCTTCAGTTTTCTGCACTTTGAGTACTTTTTCAGCTCAACTTGACTTCGCCCGGCTACGCTTTTTAATATGTAATTTTGTATGCCAACTGCCTGTCGCTAAGAATCGGTGCCTGTCGCTATCAGCTCCCGGCCACGCCACTTGCGTCCGCGCTCCAAATTCCACGGCGCTCCTATGCGCGTACGCAACGGCATGGCCTTCACCACCCACCAGTGCTTCGACCAGCGCGGCTTCCTGTACATCACGCGTCGATCATAACCGAATCGGACTGCGAAGGTTCAGCGTCCCGACGTGTCGGAGTTGCCTCTAAGTCTTATAATCGCTCTACTTAGGATAAGGCCTTAAAGATGCATTCTAAATATATATTGGGTCAGTGCAGCTTTGGTGCTTGTGGAAGGAAAGCGACCTCAATTCCAGTTACACCACTTCCATCACAAGCCCCAGAAGCCAAGACCCAGGAGGCACTTTGCACCCTCCCTCTCGTGTTGTTCTTCTACTCTACAATACCAACATGACCAATAGACGACACGACGCTGCTCGGCCAACTACCGGACGGCAAACTACATGTATCGCTCAGTAAGGAGAACAAGGTGGACTTCATCGACCGCCCTTCATACCTCAGTTTGTCCGATCAGCTGCAGTGAAGAATACACTTGACGATTCATCTGAAGAACTCGCTGGTAGGCTACCAATGGTAGCATCAAGGAATTGGTGGCGCGCCGCTTCTTGGAAGTTGTCGATTCCCTCCGACCAGCTTCGATCCCCCGCTAACAGTGGTTGTGGCAATCGAATCGAGATTGTTTGTGGTGCTTTCCATTTTCAAGATTCTCGTACTAGTGATTGGCTTTCCCTCAGCCAATGAACAAGCCGTATCCACTGTGTTAAAATTGAGTTATTAACTCAACTCCTAACTCGAGCCAGGTGTTAAAATTTTAACGTTACTGACGTTAAAAAACGTAACGTCGACAGCACATTTTTTAAAATGCTTGCCAGTGTAACGTTTACGTGATGTCAAAGGTACGATAGTTGTTCATTAGTGGTAGTCAATTGTGCAGCAAGTAGAATTTTTTTTTGTTGCAGCAAGTTGAAAATATTTTCCAAAGCTCTGATTGGTCCGATTTTTTTTCGCCGACCTGCACCAAAACTCGTGCTTTTAGGCTTTCAGCAGCAGAAGCAGAAATTGATCTCACCAAGTTAACCAGACTAAAGAATACGTCGCGATTCAGCCGGAAACGATCGTGGAACTATGTGTCGTTCATGTACTCCGAATCGTAGAGCAGCTTCCCCTAGCGATCGCTCCGTCGCCTGTAGCTTTGTTCGATATAGCGCACTGACTGCACACTTTCGTACTCCACCTGCCAATACTCATTTGATTCGTCTTGAGAAGAATCACTTTCACTCCAGAACGCTCGATGGTTGGCTGCCGTAGCCCGTTGTTCCGTGATTCGACGCAGGTCTCCTAGCTCTTCGCCACGGACCGGCAAACGCGGCATTGCTCGCGCTGGGCACAGTGCAGCAAAATCTTTTTTTGTTGCTGCCACAACATTTTGGAGCAGTCAATTAACCACGCTGTCATTGGATTAAAAAATGTTTCTATGCTTGGGCTCGAAAAAATATTCTACTTGTTGCTGCACAATTGACTACCACTATTGGCCATAATGAATTGAGAGCAGTTATCATGGATCATCATTACCGCTCGAATGGTCCTTCAATTCCACAAGCAGTCACCCACTATTAAAACTAATGCAAATATGGTTCCCATAATGTGCAAGGTGCTTTATTATTTAATTTCATTGATCTTTTTTTTTTTGCTAAATTGTTAGACGCCGCTCGAAGCAGGATTTTGCACTTCCTGAAACGAGATCCGTTTTGGGTTATTTAATTTACGAACCCATCTTCTTCAGATATTACCATAATGCTCAGCTATATTACTATCGATATATTACTTTTTGTGCTCATTCGAATACAGTCCCTTAAAGGGGTAGCGTTAGAGCATCTTTCGATACTACCTAATACCGGTAGGTACCCTTGCTAAATAATATACCCTTCCTAATACGGTACCCGCTGCCATGGTGTTGTATTGTCTATGATACTACTCTAGATGCTAAAATTAAGTCATTCGTTTTCCGATTAATATACCCTCCGAATTGCATTTAGGGTATACCAGCACAATAATACCGGTAATTTAATCGGAAGAATACGTTGCTCACTGCGGATAGCATACCTCCACGATGCTGGAGACTCGGCGCAAGCTGCTCAATGCGGCGCTGTCCGTCAACATGGTACGTTACTGTAGACCTCATCTACAGGAGGAAAGTTAAGCTTCCTACTGCATTAGGTTGCACGTCCATCCGTGCTCTACTATATCCCAGGGACTCCAGGCGGGAGAGGCTCCACTAACACCTCCATGCCTACCACGTTGTTGCAGGTCCTGTCTTGCACACTGCTACTGACCACCATGTTCCTGTTGGAGACGCCGTACGTGGGATTCGATGCTGCAGTCACTGCTGGTGTCTACGTGGTCTTCACGTTCGTGGCTATTGTCATCCTGAACAAGACGCCGTCGGCTTTTTCTGTGAGACCTTGATGCTGTTGCTGTTGGGCCTTGTGTAACGTTAGTTACTTGCAATACTGTGTAGATTGGATTCCTGGTCGGAGCTTCGTCACTGGTACTTGTGCTGGCATTCCAGGGGGCTTTCTATTGGGTAAGTCCAATGCTGCTGACGATGATTGAAGCCGGCATGGTCTGATTTAGTGGAAATGCGCTGCTATTAGGGATTGGAGGCGCACAATAATCCACGACGAAAGACTGCAGGATATATGGCATCCGGACTTCACGCTGTGATTTTCGTAGTGCAGTGTGTGGTGACTACAGTCGTGGTCAAGTCCAAGGAAGATGTTATCGACACTTACGCAGGTACGCGGCTTGAATTGTTTTTTTTTTATCTGGTAACGTTAGAACTAATTCTTTTTTTTCGTGGACAGCGTACGAGTACATTCCCGACACCAGTTATCCCGACAACGTAGTTTTTGCCAACATCTCACGCACAGCGTCACCTATCAATTACCAGACGACCATCCCCACCGCAGATATTTGAAGCAGACAAGCGTTCTGAATATTTTTTTTGTAGACGAGTCTAACAGAATGACCTGTATAGCGCAACAAAGACTTTTTGTCTGTGTACCATCCGTGTCAGTTTTGCGGTTTAACTTCTCCGCCATCAAGTGTTTGTGTCCAGTCGAAAGCCTCCCAGCACTTTAAGAGCGTCAACGCGTCTTGCTTTTCATCCTCCAGCGAGCGACAAGTACCCTCACGTCGTCCATACTTCGGTGGAGTCACATCAAGCATACCTGCCACGACGTTCACGCCAAAGTCCCTTGGAAATTTATCTTCATCCTCGATCACATGCGCATATCCTCCTCGTCCTGTTGGCGTGCGCCACTCGATGTGAAAATACGGAAACGTGGGTGGGATGTGGCTCTTAATTCCACCTTTACTTGTGTCAATGATCGGCTTGTGCGTGCTCCACTCTCCATCCGCTTGCATCAGCTCTTGCTTAAAGTACAACGGCGTATCCAACGCCAGCTCAGAGTCCACAGGAATACACTCGATCAACGTGTGTCGCTTGCGATGAGGAGCGCTCGTTTGCTCAATAAAGACCATGCTCTCACCGTATTGTTTCTCACACATACTCATTAGCGCGTTCTGGAAACGCGAGATCTCCTCGCTCACTTGTTCGTCCGCTTGGACAGCAGAGCACGTATGTTCGATTGGCACAATCACGCAGTGTCCAGGATGCAAGCGAGGTCGGTTGGGCACGGCTAGATACGAAAATTCGCCTAGAGATAGCATCAGATGCTTCTTGAAAGCCGAGCCCTTCATACACAGCTGACACTTTTGCGTCCGCGCATCCCATCGCTTGCTTTCATCGACGGCTATGGCGTGTTCGCGCTGGGCTTGAGCACGACGAGTAAGGTTCGATCCAGGCTCCTGTAGCATCTTCGTGTCCACTTGATCCTCTTCGTCAAAGCCACTCGAAAGGTTCTGGGCGTTCACTTCTGTCCCCTTGTAGCGCGATCCGAGGCGAATGATATTCCGTGCGTGGGTAGAATCCATGTTATCTTGGCCAATTCGTGTACTTAACATCCGTTCTTCACGCACCAGCTCTTCAAGTAAAGCTGCCAGGTCTGGACCGTTACTATCCATGGGGTCTGTGTGCTTCTTCTTGCCCTTACGAGATCCATACCGCATGTCTTCTTTCTCTAGAGGAGGCAGGGCACCAGTGATCGCCTCATAGTGAGGGACAGCAGTAGCTGTCTTCTCACGCTCCAACTTAGCTTCCAGCTCGTTGAGCTGCTCTGTGAGTTTGCGGAATAACGCGGTTTTGCCCATCATCTGCGCTCGCAAAGCTTTAGCTGCAAGCTTATTCAGCTTTGCCTTTTCGTCCAATTTATCGGTACTGCTCTGTACCGACAGAGAAGACAAGGTACTTTTGGTAGGCGAGCCCAGCTCTTTCGCAACGACTGATCCGTTTGAAGGAGGTTTCCTATTGCCGTAGAGGAATGCGTTTCGTTTCTCCAGCTCCAGTTTATCCGCCAAAGCCTTCGCTTCATCGACAGCACGAGGAGGTGGGGATTTATGTTTAGTTGCAGCGGGTGGTGAGCGTCTCTCGGGCTTCGATGACTCGCTTCTGTCCTGCTGGTCACGGTGGGGCTTATCATAATGAGCTGGAGAGCGTGAACGGTGTCGGGATCGAGAGCGAGAACGTCTATCTGATCGTCGTGAACGTTTCGAGCGGTCTGATCGTTCTCTGCTGTAGCTACGGCTACGACTGCGACGACGTTGTTGTCGTCGAGAGCTTCTGTCATCGCGAGTGCGACTACCACGACGGCTATCATTACGGTTCGACCTGGCGCCACGGTCCTCAAAATCGGGCAATTTATCGTAGTCGATCGGTTCTTCTTCCTCCTCATCTTGATTTCCTCTACGTCCTCTTCCTTCATCACGTCTACTGTCTGCTTCCACATCCTGCGTCACGGATCGCTGCACTCTGTTTGAATACTTCGACAGCAACGTCTTGTCTTTCGCGTCACGCCCGATCTCCAACGTCCGTCGCTCTCGCCCTGTCTTCCTCTCATTGATAAGGTGATGTCTCTTATACTGCAGATGGGCTTTCTCCCTGGCCGACCCTCTTGCACTCTCTTTCAGTACATTAACTGGCCCAAATCTCTCACCCACAACCTCCTCCAACGCGACGCCAGAAGCTCGCGCTTTGTCCTCCGCTCGTTTCAACATTTTGGCTCGCCAACTCGCTCCTCCGTCTCCAAACATCGGCATGTCCTCGCCTTCTTCTTTCATTTCTGTATCCTTTTCGTCTCCTCGAACGATTTTACTGGATACTGTAGGTGCGGCGTCAGGGTTCTTAGGGTCATACAGGCCATAGACCATGCCAGTCACAGGCTCCCTCATGCCGGCGTCGATCTCTTCCTGGATCTTTTTCTGCTTGGCTTCAGCCTGAAGCTCTTCGGCTGTTTTAATTGGTTCAATAGGGTCGGCGTCAGACCTCATGAAGGGCATGGACATCCACTCGTCCCGCAGCAAAGCAGCCTTGGTATCGATCTGCTTTTGCTCTTCATCGTCTTCTTCTTCGCTGCTGCTCGCGTCTCGACGCTTACTTTTGTATTTTTTCTTGTTGTTTTTGCTGTTTTTCTGTTTCCGCTTGCTTTTATCCTTCTTCTTGCGCTTCGGTTTCTTCTCGTCGCTCTCAGAGCGCTTCACGAACTTGAGACCTTGCAGCAGCGAAGGCATACTTGACGGATGACTCGATTTGAAGATCGATACTTAATTGGTTAAACTACAAAATCTATGATGCGATTTCGACCAATTATCTCTTTTGTAGAAATTACATATGTAGACAAAAAGTTGAAGATGTGTTTTTATGATATTTTCCGGAGCACTTGTAGCCCTTCTACAGTGCAACCGAGTTCTACGAACTTATTGTCGGCAATAGCTTCGTCGGGGTCGATTGACCCTCGTGAGAGATGCACCGAGAGTGACAGATACGGCGACATTCTTGAAATGGCTGCTGCTTCTCTCGGTGTGATGGTTAGATCCTCGTGTGCTGGGAAAATGTCAATTGTAGTGTCAAAGGTTCGATTCTGGAGCAGTATCGCCATTTTTAAGACACCGTAGAACTCGCCTTCGGATTTGGATCGGGTTGATGCGTACATATCATTCCGAAAATAAAGTCTCAGATCCGGATTGTTCCGCAGATAAGCTTGGACCGTGAGCGTTGTCCCAGCCAGCCAAAACTTGTGCGTGCAGTTGAATTGCACTTCTAAAGGAGAACTTATCTGCGAGGAAATAGCATCTGCCGATACGGAGGTAGAAAGAGCTCCCGATCGAGTTCTGGAGGTTACTGGCAGCCGTTCTAGTGCGGAACGTCGTTGATTAAGCAACGTGTAGTGGCATTCCCATCGACAACACGAACGCTCTCGTGACAACAAATTATGCGCTTGGTTGATGGAAAGTACGAGGGACCACATCCACTTGCGGTTTCGGGGAGACGACATTACCAAAGACGTTCCTTTCGGAGATTCTGGTGCGTTATTGTTAACCTCAGGACAGTCCGTAAGTCCAGAGCGCGGTGAAATGACGGGTTTGTTGAGCAGCAAAGCCATCTGAGAGGCACTTTTCGACGGGATTCGAGCACTGGTGAGAAGTAGCTTTTGCTTTATAGCAGTGGCAGATTCCGCTTTCATATCCTCTTCGTTATTGTTGGGAGGAGCCTGCGTTGGATACAGCTGTCGGAAATGAGCTTCTTGCTGCTTCAGGTTGGCCCGCTCGATCATTTGCTCGAGTTCCATATCCATCTCTTCGTCTTCGTCCATCAGGGATAATCTGGATGTAGTCGGTCGGATTGTACGACGTGGCTGGTCATTTCCTTTGTTGCCTCTTGCACTTGTAGGCCGACTTGCTGTATTCTTCTTGGCAGATTCGACTGTACTGGTGATAGTCGGATGTCGCTTCACATAATTTGAAGCACGAAAGCAGTCCATCCATTCGGAGGATAATGCATCACCGGTTGTATACGACTCGTCCGGGATGAAGACGCCGTTGTAAACCCGTAGACGATGTTGTGATGTGAGTAGCTTTGAGTCCACGTAGCGTACACGTTCTAAGCCAATATTTCCCTTAATATTGAGCATTTCACCTGTAATGGCCATGCAAGCGTAATAGTCGATCTTGGTTACGTATGAACTTCGGAACTGCGTCAAGCGGATTTTTGTAGATCCCAGCACAACAGAGTGAGTGGGGCCATGCATTTGCGACACAAGATCCGAAATGGTCCCTACTGCAGGTACGAGCGCAGCCCGTCGGTTCCTCGGTCTTCGTCGTACTGCTAACTCCGTCGGATCCTGCAAAGGAGGATCAGTAGCACGTATTAACTGCACCCGGACGCTATTGTCTTCCGTCAGTAGTGGGGTGATACCACTTGTCTCTTTCAGCTTTGCTTGGAGCGGTGTACGTGGAGCGAAGAACGGGATGGTGCGAATCAAATTCGTGGGAAGCCAGTAGTTAACATCATTGTTTGATGACGGGTGGGAGCTCTGAGAGTGCGATGATCGCTTCGAAATGTCTTGGCGCCGTGCAGATCGGGGTTCGTTAATATCGTCACGAGAGTCCGCATCATCATCGTCGCTTAGAGAGCTCGTAACACTATCTCTACGTCGTCTTGCTCCAACGGGTGCTTTCTCACTTGCCTCCATGATATCGTCAGGATTAATGGGAATGCACTCCGTATAACCCAATGCATTAATCCGCAAATACAACCGCGATGCGTTAGCACGGTGCGACCTTCTCCGTCCTTCGGCTGCTGCGACTTCATCAGCTGCTGCTTCCATCCGAGCATTTTCCAATTCGGCATTATACAGCTCGGGTGGGATATCGTAAATTGCGTTGATGACCAACACCAATCGACAAAGTGTAAGTTGCGAAGGCATGACAGAAGCAGTCACTGTCGGGTCCAATACGTAGCTTCGGTCTTGAATTCGACTCAGTCCTTCATCCATCGTTTTGGTGTTAGGGAGCCCTAATGCTGCGGAAAATCTGGTCTCAATACGTTGCAACTGCTGGTCACGTTCGTAGATAGCGTAACAAAAACTGCAAACACTCCACGATTCGTACGCAACAGCAGACTCTGGAAGTTCTCGAGCAAACGCAGCCGATAGAAACGATAGCGTTTTCTCCGGTGGGAGCCGAGAGCGTATCCTCAGGAGCATATCACTGATCATTTTCAACGTCATCTTGAACGAAAGCTCGCTGCTCGGATAGGCTGCCAGACAACACTTACACTGAACGAGCTTGTGAATATTTCGCTGGGACAGAGGAACCATGGATCGTCGATAGTGACGCTGCCTTAATTTATTACGTCTATCATCGTCAAAACCGTCGTCATCTTCGTCGAGTATCGACGTATCGCGATAATTTAAATACGCCATTCGTAATTTTAAAGGTAGTGAAAATATTCGTCCGGGATGAAATTTGCTTTGTACTTGGAAGGCCTTCACCTGAAGTAACCACCACTCCCCGGCAGCATCTTTGACAAAATCGGCCACAAAAGTCTGCATTGAAAGCCGCAATCTCTGCTCAATGTATCGAACTATCTGCGAATATTTGCAACACAATTACAACGTTGGGGTTAGTAACCAGCATCTACAAATGCCTTCGGATTGGACTAGTACGTACGCGCAAGTTAAGCTCGGAAACTGTAGCGCATCCACGCTCTGTAAGTTTGACGAAAGTGCAGCCTTTATCGGTTTGAATACTCGTGCAGAGGCGACTGACAAGAGGAATGCTACTCGCAGAGCCTTCAATGCCATTGGTGGTAATCGCCGAAGAACTATTTGATCGAATTAACCCCGGACGTGGTGAAACTTGCGGTGCAGTTCTCGGAGATAGCGACGCTGGAGCGTTAGGATCTCGAAACGGTTCAATATTACTGATCATCCACGCGTGTGCTGGTTTCCCGGCTTCGTATACTGCTCGTTGAATAAAGGCTTTGGATCCATTACACTTGATAAACTGTTGAAGAGCAAACGACTTGTGCATGGCCATCACGCCATTCAACAGAGTTCTGACCTCTCCGAGATTAAGCAGTCGCAACTGGTTTCCTTGCGAGTTGAATACTGTAGGTCCATGACCATTTTGATGATGTACCGAGGCCATCTTGGTCATAGGTTCCTTATAAACCACTAGGTGCTTCTCGTCTGCGATAGCTGGAGAACATTGTGCGAACTTGTCGAGCACTTGCTTGTCACTAAACTCTGTCGATCGCTGTACATACCCCTCCTTGTCAGTGTAAATCCAAACAGCACGCCCCGTCTCGCCGTATAAAATCGTATCAGGCACGTTCAGCTTTAGATTGTGTTTCCTCCCTGTGAGTCTTGGGTTACCGTGATTCCCGTCGCTCTCGTTACTGGATAAGTGGTTGACACCAGTACCATTACTGTGACTTGAACGCCCCCTAGCAGTGTTTGGCGGTGCAGGTTCTTTCGCTGCAAGGAATGTGTAGAAATGAACACCAGGCATGAAACTCGTTGCGTAAGTGAAGGCAGAGGACGGATCAGTGAAGGAAACGACGGCTGCTGCGCTCCGATATCGAGCAATGCTGCGATCTACGTGAGCGTCCCCGGAAGCTCGAGAATCGTCACTATTAGTTAAATTACAATCGTTAGTCCAATAGTAGCTTTACGATAACTATCATGAACGTACGAATGTTCGAAGATTGACCCTTGAGTCAACTCCACTGAGGTCTTTACCGCTTGCGATAGCGCTGTCTGAAGCTTTTGCTGTATGAAGCTGGCTCGAGCACTGCTGGGTCGACGAATGGTGGCTCGTCGAGGTTGAGGCGGGTCTTCATTTCTGTGAAGCGAAGGAGAGACTCCATCACTGATCAACGTCGACATGAAATCTAGTTACGGCCCAAAATCACAGAGCATCGTCTGGGTTACAATACCACGGGACTCTCCAGCTTGAAACCGAACAAAACGGCGATAGCGTCTCCAAAACGGATAAGCCGACAACCAACTATTTTGAGCGTAGATTGCCCGGTCTGTACCATTCTCAAGTTTGCAGTTGATGGCTCTTCGTAACTATGAGCGGCAGGGATATCCAAGCTACATCGACACAGCTGCTGCACCACCAATCAAGCTCGCAGCATCTTCGACAGTACACGTTTGCAGCTACCATAGCGGTTAGTGCCCGAGTTAGCGAATAAAACTTTGGACGAGGCTCACGACTGCGTTATGGTGGTATATCACAGAACCGATTCTTTTCTGATAACTCGCTAGATCGGCAACGGCGAGTCGTGGAATGTGCGAGGAGGAGACAAGCTCGGGCCCGAGACCGAGCACTACAACAGGTATGTCGACCTGCTAGACTTTGACTACGCGACGCTGATCTAGTCTTTCTCCTTAAAGGCTTACCGCGTAGAACAACTAGAGAATGAATATGCAGAGGCCGAGCGAGTGAGGATGCTGAAAGA
This sequence comes from Phytophthora tentaculata, assembly GCA_033557915.1. NCBI lineage: Eukaryota > Oomycota > Peronosporomycetes > Peronosporales > Peronosporaceae > Phytophthora > Phytophthora tentaculata. The sequence continues at coordinate 4,838,281 of JAUCEA010000016.1, read as the reverse complement.
AGAGCGCGAGGCTTCTCGTATGGAGCGGAAACTTCAGCATGTTGCAGTTGCCTACATCCAATACATTTGGCGACGCTTTTGCCAGCTCAGGAGAGAAGCAGAATTCCGACAGACTCGAGCTGGACGACTACTTGTAGATTATCTATCTTACCGATGCACACGAAGAAAAAGTGTGCGACGTCTAGCTTCGTTTCGTATTCAACGGCGATGGCGTGAACATCGCGAGGAAAAGAAGACAAAGCTTGGGCTTGCAGTGTTGGCGTCTTTCTTCATACCTTTCATCCGGAAGCGAAGAGCTCAACGTCGACGTAATGCCATCAAACTGCAGTGCTGGTATCGCCGACAATACGCTCGAAGACGCAAGACATCGGCGCGTATTATTCAGCGAGCGTGGCGGTTATCCGTCTCGAAAGCCAAGATCAAGTATTACTCGAGAGCATATCGCCACCTGATGCATCTGAAGTGTCTTGAACGTTCCGCACGCGTAGTCCAGCGAACTCTGGGGAGGCGTGTTCTCCAGCGTCGACTGCTGTATCTCCCTGAGTTCGAAGAGTATCCAATTCTCAAGGCAGCGTCATGGCCACCACTGCGTTCCGAGCCAGATCGTACTCAAGAGTTCTGGCGACGGGAGAAACAGCAACTGGAAGACGCAATAGCAGAGCGGAAACTACTGGAGAAGGAGGAATTAACGCTGCAGACCGATATTGAGAGCCTTCACAAACGCTTAGCAGAAGCCAATGCGCGTCGGAGTGAAGAGAGCGAGCGTTTACACCGCCACCCAAATATAGAGGAGCATCGACGACTAAAAGACGAGGAAACCAAGCAAAAGCGTCTGCAAGAGCTGGAAGTAACCATGCGACGGTCGATTCGATTGGAGCTCGAGCGGGAGCTGGAGACTGCACGTCGTCTCATGTTGCGCAGCAAGAGGCACAACAACTTCAATGTAGCCATATCTGATGATCACCTAGTGGAGCTCACTTAAGTACGAATAAGTACTACTGGTTGAAAATGCCAATTTTTATCAAGTTTGGCAATGGGGAAGGAGGAACTGCTCGATGCGCTCGCGGAGCTACAGACTATGGAGTCTATAGAGGGAACCCGCACTCAGTTCGTAGTGGTTCACGAAGGTGACACGTTTCTCTATCTTAGTATACCAAAATCATTCCTAATTTCGTCGCATTGACTGCGCTACGTAGCTCTGAGTGACATTCAACGCAATCGCTGGAAGTTCCTGGAAGATGCGTGCTCAGTCGTGCAGCGCCGAGTCTTTGGGCTGGTCTCTAGTGATGACGACGACACCTTTGTCGATTTAAATCGTCAAAAATTCACGATTTCGACGCAGGAAGGGGTCAATCTGTGTCTCGAATTTGTCGAGCCTTTGATACACTCGACTTTGTCCATCGCTGATGTTCTGGACGATGTGCAAGAAGCTGCTAGTCAGCGAGGAGTGCTCGTCGCAGCACTGTTGCATCTGCTCGCCAAGGTTCCGGTCAATCGGGAGCTAAAGTCCCGCCTTGTGGCCGATATCCTGTTGTGTGGGGTGGCGACCCACGTGATCCTAGCTACGCTTCGCTTCCGAGAAGAGCTAATCGAGTGTCGACGAGCATTAATACCGTCATATGAGAGTGACTCGGAAGCAGAATCGGAACTGAATTCAGATGATGACGAAGGAATGCCAGAAGAGGCGGAATTTGAGAGCGATGATACTCAGTGGATAACCGAACAAATGGCCAAGGCATGGGGGTTGACCACGTATCGATACTTCCTACAGACATCGATCCAGGAGTACAGTTTTTCTGCGTGGTCTTACCGTGGAATCGGGAATTTTCTGCACGCGATGCTTACAAATGAGCAGCATGGAGTGAAATCGTTAACTGCAGTTGTGTCACCTTTCTCGTGGTTGTTCCACATCGCTGCCTATTCGCACTATATGATCCACTCGGAAGATCATCAGGTAAGCTATATTGTTGAGGAATGATTTGCTAATTTACCATGAAATCGACGTGCTTCTGTCTATTTAATCGAATTAGGAGCGCCTTCGTGGCCTTGAGTTACTGCGAGTGGCCAGTGCTGTATGTCTTCAGGGTAAACTGACACTCGACGCTGAACTAAAGCGTGACGCAAATAATGACATACCCCAGACATTCCGAGAGCAAGCTGCATGTACGTTATGCGATGACAATAAGGGATCGACAGTTGCTAACGCGTGCATCTTGTAGCAATTCGGAAACGAGATTGGGTGTCGCCTTTGATTCAGGTTATCACAAACGCGATGGTTTCATTCCCCAAGACCAACGACAGATCTTCAGCTCTTGCAGTTCTAAAAGAACTAGTCTCCAGAATTGCAGTCACTGATCGGTATGCAATGCAGCCCCTGTAATCCCCTCGACAGACACTCATTAGCACATTTTTTTTCATTTATCAGATTTTGGATTCTCCGGGATCTGATCCTCAAGTGCCCTTATGGAAACGTTGCAGCTGTGCTCGTAGATTTTGTTCGCAGCGACGTAGTGCAGACTTGGTTTTCGTTAGAGACCACTCCACAATCACGTACGCATTTGAATGCCCTCGCATGTTCCCACTCGAGCTTAAATAATTACTGTTCTCCTTTTTGTTTCCAGCATTCAAGACGTCATCAATCTGCGTGTTGCTTCAAGATACACTGGCCCAAGCTGCAGAACGCGACCTTGTGTTACATGCTGATCTAATTGCAAGCTGCTTGAGTCTCCTTCGGTATCTATACATCCGTGATAAGGTATGTGGATGATAGAGGCCAAAATAATTAAAGTATCTTGTAACTTTCAATACTTGTGCTTATAAAACAGGACAACAAAACAGGCGTTCGTACTAAGACCGATTGTGGTGTCTGGGAGGTGTTGACCCGGATCAGCAAACGTCTTCAGCTGAAGATTGAAGAATCGACGTCAGAACATAGTACCGCAGGGTCTCAGCCAGTTGAGAACGACTTCACGCACCTCATGATCTTAGAAGCATCTATCGGCTCAACACTGGAGCTATGCAAGTAAACCCCGGCCAAAACCACATCCGTTCTTATCCACCGTGTCGAATCAGAGGTGAGAGACTAGGAGGATTGGTACGCCCGGATATTGCTGTGCCCTGGTTCGTATTGGAATCATCAAGTTGTCGTATGGTTTTCGAGTTGGCAATGGGAAGAGTACCAAGTAAATCGGCCACTTTTTGCTGCAGCTGTTGGTCTCGTATCAGCATTTGAGATAAATCATTTTTCTGAATTCAAGTGACGAGTTTAAACGGTGAGTACGGATGCTATCTCGACAAATGAAGCATACAAGTAATATCTTACCACTAAATCGCTGGCCGTTGTTACAGTAAACAGTTGAAATACGGGCTTGTATTCATCGGTAATAGCCTTCGCAAGAGCAACTCGAGCTGCAATAAGCTGCTTCATAGCCTCAGTGTCTCCAGCCGTTTGAAGTTCCAGGAGAGAGGATAGGAAGTTGTGATAAGTTGTGGTCGGATTTTTATCGCTAGATTCAACCAAGAATGCAGCCTTGAACAATAATTCGCCAGCAGATATTGAGATATCCTGAAGGGGAAGCCCCAGTACATCTCTCTCCAGTCTGGATTTTACTTGCATCAACGCGGTATTCTCTTCTGGTTTATGGGAAAATTTCGGGTGATTTTTTGCTCTCTTCCAGTCAGGCGACGTCCATTTTTCCCTCTCCCGTTCCCGACTTTTGAGAAAGCACTCAAAGTCAGCACAGACACGAACTTCTCGTATGATATTGCGTCTGCTAATGTGAGTACTCTGCGCCTGGATCTCTCGGATAACATTGTAAATGGCTTTCGCAAGAGGACTCGGGATATTCCACGAAATCAATTTGCCAACTCCTTGAACGTTGTACAGAATATCGTACGCAGTATAGCACCGGTTTTCGAGCAGGATGTTTAGAAATGGCTTCACCGCTTCCATGGTTTGTTGATCAGTCCTTATCTGCTCTCACACGAGAAAGCGCAGTGAATTTTATGCTCGGCACAACACAATTCTAAGTTCGCTGTACCTTAACGAGTGGAGATTCGGTGTTTAGATACGACTGAAACAATTCGGATTTACGATCATCGCATGGAACAAACCTTCCCTTCTCACCCCGGTTACCTGGATCGTAGCAGCGCAGTCCAGCTACTAGCAACAACCGTGCAATCGGTGCATTCATCCCGCCTGGTATACTTTCCAATAGGTTTGCCGAAATGAATGAGTTGGCTTGTTGTTTACCCACTGCTTTCTTTGCCAGTGGTTTACAAGCGGGCTTTGCAACATAAATCGGATGGACACGCGACTTTTTTGGGCTTCGTTGTTCGCGTAGAACTCTTTCTGATGTCCACGGATTCGTCATAAGTGATGAGCGTTTCTGAAGCGTTGTCAAGACCAACTCGGCGTCCTCAATATTTTTCCGTTGCGCTTGTAGACCTCTCCTGCACAAACGCACGCTCAGACTCTAGAGACCAATGTAATTGATGAAAAGAAAAACCGTACATGACAGCAACCACTTCGTTCAACGTGAATCCCTTGGCTATTGCTTGCCGAATGACCTTGGGAGAAAAATCGGGAGGAAAAAGATCGTTCTTCTTTTTGTTAGGACTTAGAGCCACGAGATCCTCAACGAGAGGTGATTGCAGCATTGTATGGGGAACCGAACTCCCACATGAGTTGTTTTCCTCGTTGTACGTCTTCGTAACTTGATCGATGCCATTGACGAGAGGATTTTGCAACGCGGAGGCAGTGAACCAGTCCTACCATACTGATGATGAGCATTCAATAAAAGCTGACCCAGGAACTCATATTTAGCGTACCTGCATCATTTGGTCTTCGTCAAGCTTGCGTTGACGAATCACAGTTGACATGAAGGTGGCTGCATCTTCTTCCTCCTCCGCAATTTTGTGCATTAAGCATCGGTAATCAGCATCGATTTCTAAGATAAAGCCCCAGAAATCTCCTGAAATGATGAACTTGTCGACCAGAACTCCAACACGGTCTGTTAGAGAGCTCCGTATTTTAATGCGCTTTAATGAAATCCGATCTCGAAAGCCTCGATACACACGCTGGATCAGGATAGCACTACCCTACATCGACAACACGTCAGAAGGACACCTCATCAAAGCATTAACAATACTACCACTACCAACCATTTTCCGTATTGCTGAGTTCCTTGCATCAAACATGTATTTTTTTTTCCAGTTTGAAAGTGACGCTTTGAGAACGACGCGGCCGAAAATGTTGAAAAACGCGTTGACGGATTTCTGTTTTCGTACTGAGATCCCAAATTCGTCCTCTTGTGTTAGTATATGTGCTATCGTCTTTCGACACTTGGCTCCAATTGCCTCAAGGGAAAATCGTCTGATTACTTTCGTTGCGTTGGATTTGACTCTATCGTGGAGACGTGAAGCCAGAAACAACCTCAATTTGTTTGCAGTAAACATTCGCCAGGTAGCTTGAATTTCTAGAGCTGCCGAAAAGTGAACATCCTCATGGAACGCTTTCAATACATCTTTCCATCGACGAAAGCGAAGGTACGCTCTTATGGAAGACTGCAATTTTCTGACGGCAAAGTCCCGAACGTACTCGCGGATAATCTACATATCGTCTGAAAATATGAGCGCGTAGAGACAGCATTGAGGTCGCGTGTTTACCTTGATATTCTGCTGCTCCGTAGAAATTATCGCATTGGCTTTTTCAAGACGCAATTTCAAATCCGGAAGTAGCGTTTCTGCGGCAATTAACTGCTTAGAGAACGAATCGAAAGCATCCGAGTCCACGCATATCTGTTCCTTGGTCATCTTTCTCACGCTCGTCGCCGCATTCTGCCTGGGTAACATTACATAAAAAATATCACATAAAATGAAACATTACGCGTTTGGTGAGCTGTGCGCCAAAGTTTCACGGTCATACTGCATCGACTCCAGTTTCTTGAAAGCATCCTGAGCTTTTCGTAAGTCGTTCGCTAACTTAATTCGCAGCTTCTTTTGGATATCAATTGTGGCTAGTGACATCGCACGACATTCGATCATACCGAGTCTCATTTGATGAAGCTGATGGTACATGGGGGTCTTCCCAACCACACTGATACATATAAACAGCACGTCAAAATAAACGAGATTAATCTCACAACGCAACCATTTACAAAACCTACCTCCAGTCTGGCTTGCGCATTCGAAACACGCAGTCGCCACGTAAAATGTCCCGGTCAAAATCTAATTCTGCCGTGTATTCGGTGCTCTTTAGACATCGTCGTGGCCCAGTCGATCTCACGTTGGCTCGTGTTTTTTCGCGAGCATTAAGTCGGCAATTGACACACAGGTCACAAGAAAATGATTCGTCGGATACAGTCTTCTTGCCCATTTCGCACGTACACGGTCGGCCAGCATGGCATCCACACGGACGCATGGTCTCATCTTCTTCAGCACGCATGTTCTGGTGGGCGTTTACTGCCAAGTCTCCTAAATTTACAACAGAACTTTGAGGTACAGCGCAATAGCTGGCACAACTGCACTACGGTAATACCGTAACGGTAATACTCAAGGCCTCTACTGTGATCCTTTCATACGTAGTATTTCGCCTCGCGCAATACGCCATAAGTATAATAACTCAAACACACATAGTCTGATGTAGTATTCATTTAAACATGTGAACACTCATTCTCATATCTTCCTGAGAAATATCCACTGCGCTAAAAGACACAATGACTCCGCTTAGCTAACATTCAGACGAGCATGGAGAACAAGCTGGCCACCCTCGGACGACCGCGGGATCCACATCAAGAGCGAACCACCTCCTGTACCAGGCAGGCCAAAGAGACCAGGACGCCAGCGGTCGAGGTACAACGTCTTGTCGCCCAGTTCCTCCACCGTAGAGGTCCACGTGGCATTGCTGTTAGCACGCACCTTGACCTCCTTGAGCTTGTCACCACCAGACGTGATCACCACGGACACGTCAAAATTGTCAACACTCTCGAAGTGAATCGTGACAGAGCCGTCACCCTTCTTCTTCCACACACCGTAGCTTCCCAGGAATGCCTGGTCGACAGTGTTAAGACCCAGAGCATCGTACAGAGTACCATCGTCGATCTCACCAAGGTACTCGGTGGGGCCACAAATGGGCTGGACAAACTCGGAAGCCATCCAGGCAATACCCGTAGGATCGAAAATGGACAGGACGAACAGACCCAAGTTGGCGTACTCGAGTGCCTTCTCCTTCTTGGTCACATGTTTGCCCATGTCGGTCGTGCCGTCTTCAATCAGCTGGTCAACAATCACGCCGATCGTCTTACGGAGCAAGGTGCGAGTCTTGTAAGACGACGCACTTGTCTTGTTGCTCCAGATTTGACCCATGCAGTGGTTGGTGACGATAGGGATGTCATCTGTAACGATGGGCGACTTGCTCACCTCAACGCGCACATCATTCTGAGCAGCGTTGGGCGTGTTGTTGCGGATTTCGTATACCTTGCCCATGACGCGGTTTGTGAGGGTCTTCAACTCGTACCCACACGTACCGTTCTTGGTGTTCAGGAACGTGTCAAGCTCGATGGTGTCGCCGTTCAGAGCAGTCGTGTTAAGAGCACCCGATTCACGGAGCATCAGCATAACATTGTTTGACGAAGCGAAAATGGCCTCTCCGACCATGACAGCCATCATGACAATGGCCGACACGATAGCCAGAATAGTGACCGAGAACATAAGCTTAGGCGGGATCTTGATACCGAGGCAAGAACAGATAGCCACAGGCAGGTCAAGAATGGCGATCTGCATCTGGAAGGCCTTGTCCATCAACTTCTCCGTATCCGTGAGCGGGATCGTGGTCTGCTTGTATCGCAGGTAGTAAATCATCGACTTGATGGCGTTGACAACGTTGATAGCACAGACGAGGGCGAAATTGGCGACCTTGTACGCGGCCACCAGCGCACCGAAGATACCCAACGTAGCTAAATTTAGAGCAACAGCAACGACGGCGGAAACCTTAGCGATAATCAACTGGGTGCAATCGGAGTTTTGAGGCATGCATTCGGACAAGCAGTCAATGGGGTAGTTGAGAGGGCACTGGGTGACGCACTGGTCGTCGTCCTTGTTGAAGCCCGACGGACACACGCCCTTGCTGCTGACATCGACCTTCTTCTGGTAACAGGCGTTATCGGCGGCTGGTTCAAGAGGACCGACCCAGTTACGAATAGTGGTTTTGTAGTTGTAGATATCAGGAGATCCATTGTCGGAGATTGCCATCACATCCGTGACTGCAAGATCCATAGCGGATTGCTTGGTGAAGATTGCACCAATACAGAAGATGCCAGAACTACTAGAACGACCGTAAAAGCCGGCAATCTGGTACCCCATGGGTGGTTTGATTACCGCAGTGTTGGCCGTTTTTGTTCCCGTAGCAAGTGTCTTCTTGCCAGAAGTTGTCATCTTAAGGTAGTAGATGCACGTCTTGCCCTTGTTCTTATCCCAGTGCACTTCGACGGAATCGATAGTGTCGCCCATCTCCGGTTCAATGAATCCCTCAGTGCCACCTTCGCCACCGTGGATGAGGTTACCGACAGCTTCTTGGGTCATGACCGTCATACCGACGGAGTCAACACGTTCTTGACCGCGGATAGTGATGTTAAGGATCATCTGACCGAACTTGATATTCTTAATGTCCGAGAAGGCAGTACCGTGTTCCTTTCCACCGTACAGTTCGCTAAGAAGAATGTCCTCGTCGTCGATAGTGTTGTTCTGAGGGATGGTCGGGTCTCCGAACAAGTCGATGGCACTGCTTCCTGAGCCGAAAATGCTGCCGTAATTCTTCATGAAATCTTCGAAACTGAGCATACTACCAGAACCAACGTTAGAACCAAGCAGAGCCGCTAAGGCATCGTCAGTTCCGGAACCATCCGAGCTGCCGAGCAGAGCGGACAGGTCATCCTCGCTTCCAGAGCCAGCCGAGCTTCCGAGCAGGTCGGACAGGTCGTCACTTCCGGACTCGGCCGAGCCACTTAATAGGTCGGAGAGGTCGTCACTTCCCGATGCATCGTCCGAGTCTGACGTCGTCGCAGCAGCAGCAGCTGCTGCTGCTGCTCCTGCAGCGCGCTTCTTAGTCTTCTTCTTCTTGGGGGCAGCCTCACTGCCCGAAGAGCTCTCTTCGCTTCCAGACGAAGACGTGGCGGCAGCAACGGGCTTTCTGGTCTTCTTGGTGGTTCTCTTCTTCTTGGGGGCGGCCTCACTGCCCGAAGAGCTCTCTTCGCTTCCAGACGAGGACGTTGCGACTGCCACGGGTTTCTTGGCCTTCTTCCTCTTCGGTTTGACTTCCGTTGCTTCGCTGCTGGATGTACTACCTGATGATGACTCTGAGGTCGACGCAGCAACAGGTTTCTTCCTCTTCTTTGTCTTTGGGGTGGTAGCAGCGCTACCAGCGCCCGCGGTGCTCCCGTCGGCGTCCGAGGCAGTCTCAGAGTCTTTCGTGAATTCACCAAGCATACTACCGTACTTTGACATCAGACTACTCGTAGACGGCCGCGCAGCCGTGCCAGGGATCGGCGTTGTAGTCGCGAACTTCCCCGATGTGTCGTCGGCAGTCGGGGTCGTGCCCGAGGCTGGGGCTGCTGGAGCCTTGGTGTCATCGTCATCGCTAAACCAGTCAAAGAAGCCACGTTCTTCCTGCTTCTTAAGTTTCTCGTCTTGTGAGTCTGGGATATTCGCTGGGTGGACGGCAGCCAGTTTGTCGTTCGAGCTGAGCGGAGTGTTCTGAAAGTTTTCATTTACGTCAGCGCCATTCACCGAGGTGCTACACTGAAGCACCTGCAGTAGCAGTGCTGACTGGATGATCAGCTTTACCGCTCGAAGCACCATGTTTGTACTTCTTGGTCTCAGATGCAGTAGAAAGACTGGGAAAGTAGCAAACTGGCTTGTGGGGAAGGCGGACAAATGCAGAATGCGGAGGCAAATCTCATGCTGTCGGCATACAGAATTCCCTTGAAAATGGTCCGGATAATCTCACCTGGTAGGGCAGAGTCTTTGTCTGCCACAGAGAATCAACGATGCAACGGGTGCGTCGCATTTACGACCAACCGACAGCAGGATAGAACTTGGGATTGGACGGCCGGCCCTCTTGGGCCCAAGTTGGGGCCTACTTGCCAAGTCTTGGCATGTGTCTTGCAATGTGGTCTGACGTTGCAGCTGGTGGAGTAGAACTCATTAACCTATCCCGTACAAAAAAGTAGTACCGTCATCATATTGCAGGACATTATTGACGCTACTCTGAGCTTCGAATAGCGATATTGTATCCATAGGTACTCGTTGAGTTCTTTATCGTTTGGAGGGACGAAGCACTCAACGCGGGAGTGACTGCAGCGCATTATCGTTCGATACTGAAGCATGTAGGTTTCCGATGCATCCAGAAATCACCGTCTGGGCCGACGTTGATCATCTTGCTTTGCAGATTACCGGTATGGATCATTTTGCTTTGCAGATTATGATCATTTTAAAAATCGTTTCGAAAAAAACTGTGATTCCTGATATCCTAGTATACATAATACTGAGCAAAGTTGAGCAAAATTAAAAGGTACCTGTGATTAGTGATTCCCAATCCACTTAATTCCGATTTCGGGTCCTTGAAGAATTAAAAAACAGAAGAGAGAGGGAGGGAGGGGGGGGGGGGGGGGGGCACAACTCACGTCAGACGTGTCCCACAAATAACATACCGGTACCGTAGCCACAATGTGGATCAAATACGTCATATTTTTAAAGGAGAGGATGTATTATTATAGAACCGGCAACAAAAAGTTTAAACAGTCATCTGTCTTATGTAGGTCTCAAGGGAGGGCGTTTACAGTATACTTAAATTCCGTGGACAGGTTCGGATCCCCTGCCAAAAATAGCGTGGTACCCATCAGGAGATGGTCGAAGTAAATCGAAGATCTTAGAGTATATCCACCGCTGGTCCGAACAATATTTCCGGGCGTTCGCATTCTTTGGTATTGCAATTGACTAAGTATGCCCATAACTTAACAATGCAAATGTTTGAACGCTTGCGAGTTGCTTAAATATCTAGTGAAACGAATGCATAGAGTGCTTGCGTGTGGTACAGAAGTAATCGAATCACCATTTTGTCCGTGTCGCGTCCTGATAAAATTTCAGGTTGTTGCGAGATGGTGTTCAAATGTACAGTACATCAAGCGCATTGGGTCGGGTCTACTTTCAACGATGAGATACGGCAGGACCAAACAGAATACACTTCACCTTATACAATTCTGTTGTACGATGATCTTAGCGTTTGAAATAAACAAAGATATCGGCCTGCATCCGATGAACAATCAGCCAAGTATTAATTAGCTTCATTGTAGTCGGGGCCAATTGTTGATTTCAAATCTTCCAAATTACTTTAAGTTAAGAATAAAGTGCAAAAAAAGAGATAATTTATGGGCTCTGTATCGCTTTCTTTTATCTCTTTCCTTGCTTCGACCTGGTCCTAAGTGCATGTACAAGAATGGAAAACGATGCTGATTTTCAAAATAATGCGTTTTCTAAGAAATAAAAATATAAATACTAACTTGCATTAACAAAAGTACCGATAGACATTCATCGAATAAGTATAATCCGACTTGTAAGTAGCAACGTGGTCAAACGCGTGGCAGATCTTCACTATACTCGAAGTCTGCGCTTCTGCAATCCTTTTTGTGCACATTAAACCGATTTGTAATTTATTTTAAATTACCGTAATACTGTTTTACTGAAATTGAATTTTAGTAGATGGTACCCATTTACTGTACTCTTTTTCTACCTCGTTGACTCAAAACAACAAAAAATCAAATTTATGACATCATCTTCAGTGTCAAAATCAACAGAGCTTGGTATTGCGATGGATATGTCGTACGTACAGTCAAGTCAAGACTATGTGCTCACATAAATACCGGTATTCATTTACCAGTACATGATCCAATAAAAATGACTATATCATTCTGTTTCACGAAGATTAAAAAATACTGAATGTGCTCCAAATATTTCTTTATATTTTTATTTATGTAGATTTTGGAAGGCATCCAATGTATATATATTATTCATTTATGGAAGGCATCCAAAGTATATATATTATTCATTTATATACATTGGATGCCTTTCAAAATCTACATAAAAGGTCGCGCATTAAAGTTTGTTCACGATGAATTGTGTGGTGAGACCACTTTTTGGTATTATCAAACAATTCTAATCCAAATTTTAACTACCAACGTGATTTAATACATGTCTGAACTTCACTATACCCGAAGCTTGTGTTCCAGCAACCGTTTTGATGCGCTTTTAATTACCGATAAAAACTGATTAAACCGTCTTATATGGGTTATTGAAGGCACCATGCCTTCCAAAATGGGTGCCTTCCCATGAGGGGAAAAAAGTATTTTCATCTCCCAGTTTTTTAAAAAAAGAATTAAGACCTCCCCGAGGCCATTTTTTAAAAGAGATGATCGCTCGATTTTGATGCCGACCTGACCAATCATCAACCCGTATTGTAGATCGCTTTAATTTGATCCCTTTTTTTCTCCGACCTGGTCCTCAGGAGCAGGTCAGGGGACAAGCCATGTGTTACATTGTCAATAATCCGCATCAAGAACGGAATTCGGGTTTGCACTAAATTTCCCGGTATACAGAAAATTAGAGTTTAAAATAAATGGCTAGGGTCCACGACCAGTGATTGTCCGAAAACAAGCTTTACAATTTTTAAAGTATTGAAACAAGTACTATGATTAATAATATGTTCCCTCTTAAAGCAGTTTGTTGTAGTAAAACATGTCTACAATCTTTGGTCATGACCGTAAAATACCGAATTATACGGGTTGGCGATCGTTTTACATTTTGTTGATCATCTCCCAACAGTTCCACTTACACTCCTGGACACAATTATACGGCCACCTCTTCGAGTGCCCATAACTCGTCATTTTTTATCGTTTTAAGGTGCGGCTTTAACAGATGCCTCAAAACACGCAAAAAAACAGCTAGGACCAGCGTTCGCGTTTTTGCACTTTATAGGGTAGCTCACATACAAAAAAGAGATTTGTCAAAGTGGACACAATTTACGGCCACCACCGGCCCCATACAAAAACCTATATAAACTAAAACATGTGGAAATTGGCTAGACTAGGAATTTGTATGCGGAGAGTTTTTGTAGGTGGTTAAATGGACTCTTGGGATTCGAGAGCCGCCAGCAGTCACATCGTCGCGTAAAACGTAATTATATATACGATGTGGTACAGCTGCAGCGCCGGGTGAGCGAAAGCTCTCCGCATACAAATTTCTAGTCTAGCCAATTTCCACATGTGAGCTACCCTATAAAGTGCAAAAACGCGAACGCTGGGACATCCTAGCTGTTTCTTCGCGTGTTTTGAGGCATCTGTTAAAACTGCACCTTAAAACGATAAAAATTGACCGAGTTATGGGCACTCGAAGAGGTGGTCGTATAATCGTGTCCAGGAGTGTATTACATGTAATAAATAGACTCCTTTTAAAAATGGTACAGGTAAAATAAAAAGGGTGCACAGTTTTAAAATCGGCACAGGTACTGTTTGAGTGACTGGGTCACCCACCGGGGCTCGGAAAAACGCAATGAAGTGGTACAGCAAGACCGATGAGGAAGATAAGCAGGATGAGAGGCCAGGTCACGGAAGTAATCATCGTTTACATAATTTTGGAAATAACCATAATCAAGAAATATTCCGCAAACTTTTATTATAGTATCTGTAAGTTAACGTCTATTTTGTTATCTACGGCCCCACTTTTACTGCAAGTTCTTGTCTGTGATAATGTTTATTTCGATTTGTTGTTTTCGATTGAAAAAGCAGCATAAATAGGTCACCCGTACTTACACCAGAATAACTAAATTATAAAAACACCTGCGCTTATACAAATGCCGTCTCGCCCGCAAAGATGTCTTCATGCCATGTGTCCTCCATTGGATCCGTGTGTCCTTGAATGTCTTTTCCTGTCTCGCTCGTTCGCCCTCGACTAAGAAATCTCTGTTGTACCTCACTACAACAAGAGTAAGGAACTCAGTGAGTTTGCACCTGTCTGCTGGATCAAAAAGTCAAGTCGTATCTCACGGCCAAATTATAGAGACCGAACGCTACCGAGTACTCCGAAGTCCCCTCATTGCACGAAAGTAACCCGAGCTCGTCTAGTCAAACGAGATTCTATCCTAGCCTAGGATTCCTAGGTACAGCGGCTGGGTCTTGTTTCAGAGAACCCTTTCTCATCTACTGTGGTGTGTTGTACCGGTACATGCAGCGATATTTGTACAGTACCACCACCAAAGTACCGGTACTGACAGTACTACTGTAAGTACGTGTGCATGTGGCCTTTCTGGGCGTACAGTATTTATGCTACAGTGTACCAGTGTTGTGCATGTATTGTACTTCGAATTAAATTTTACAGTGTAGAAGGGATTCATCGTCGTCACATTAACGAAAAAAACGCGAATGCGAAGAGCTGCTGTTACAATCTTACCTTACACGGTTTTTTACATGCATTTACTATAATATAAGCACCCTCACGTTCTTGTAGCCTCGAAACTCTGGGACTTGTATTAAAACAGACAATCCTGTGCAGTATAATATATTATGATACAGTATCAAAGTTTAGTACAGACAGTACACTGTCTTGTTCAGTATGATGTTTTTTTTAAATTCTAGTTTCGTCTTTATTATCTCATGGTACTCATATTAACGTTAATCCTGGTAGTGCTACATGTACGAGAAGTAGTACGTACAGCCCAATAGGAAATAATTCGACACCAATATGGTGTGGCGCACCAAAAAAGTAGGTATCGAATTCCTACATTTTTCAAATGAAAAAAGCTGTAAAATCCTCGTTTCGCATCAGAAATATACAATCACCACGTTTTACAGTTTTTTTATTAAGATAAACAGGATACTTGGAAATGGGCACATAAACAGGATGAAGGCTTAAAACGAGCATTTAACAGCTATATCTCATGTTGCGAACAAGCGGATTAATCGCAAGACAAGCTCGATATTGTATATAACACTCGGTGGTCTTTAAGGAGAAGCATTATATTCGTGATGGCACTCAATGACGCCACTTTGCAATTAGTATAAGGAGGCTTTAGTCACTGCTTCGTTGAGACCTTTCTTCAAATACGCTGTTTTAAGATAGCGAAAGCATGTGCGTGCTTGAAGTGATAGCAGATGCATGGCCAGATCGGCCTTCTTCATAGGTACGCCGAGCGCATGCGACGAAGCCCGTGGGATTGGTGGTTGCTACGTGGGCTTGGAAATGACGCGCCGACTGCCAAATTCGCGGGCCCCGCAATGCAACGTGTATGGCAGTACATTGCAGCAGTTCTGCTACAACCTAATCAAAAATCCCGCAGCAGGGACGCTTGCACATAGATCTCTGGCAACCAGGTTCATGCATATTCTTTGCAGATCGACAACAATGCATACCACGTACACGTACCAGTAATTGATGAGTTAACGCGTTAATTCGTAGATGGGTAGATAAGTAGATAAGTCGCAAGAAACAACCGCAACAGCTCGCTCGCCACCGCGGCGACGGAATATGGCCCGAAATTGGGCGGTGTCGCCGCAGCAGGCGAGCCAGCTGATAATTTGCAGTTGTGAGAAAACTTGAGAAAGACTTTATCGATGGGTTGAAAGTGACCACCTCTCAAATATGAACACCTCTCTTAGTAGAGTGAAAGTACAAACGTGAACTGTTTATACCAAAATGTTTTTTCAGTTAAAAATTAAAAATATAATCGTACTTAATTTTAAGATTTTAATCTACTAAAACAGATACATGTCATGTAAGTACAGATGCTGTATTAACAGATAATTACAGCGAGCTTTAAATATGGTGCATTTAATGTACTACCAGCCCAACTCTCTAGTACATGTACTCACTAGCATCATCAAATTGGCGGTTACAGTATATACTTCAAACATACCAAAGAAAATTGAAATGCGCGATGCTCGACATCGCATGCTCGTTACGGGTTAAATAAATAAGGCATTTTTGTGATTAGCTAAAAACAAAATGGAGCACATTTTTTGCGATGTTTATACTCGGACCCCCCAACGTATACGTTTTTATTTTTTGGTCCTGGCTCTGCCCCGACTGCTTGGTTAAGTCAGAACTTGATCTCACATGTGCGAGCCCTGGAAGTGTTTAATCGCCCCGACGGGTTGGTCTCGCATTTGGGTCCATCATGTACCCTGAAAACGACCAAAAAGGGAATCGGCGATGGATGAATATAGTGGGTTTTCCGACAGAGAGATTTATACAATTGTGTCATGCGGAATTTTTACCCGTGAAGGCTTCTAGTTCCCACCCTTTTAGTCACTTAAATCACGCTGGGTTAGGGTTTGAATTCCGACGACTTCCGACAATTATTTGTCGGAAGGCTGGCAGAAGTATGGAAATATCGCTACTGAAATCAAGTCTTTTACAGAATTTGTAGATATTATTGCGAATATGGCAATAAAGCAAAGTCCTAGTATAGGCAGTGGAGAGTGTTGTCCGTCCTCGGTTAACCACACATGTCCACTTGTGAAAAAGCAGAGAAGCCAGTCATACGGCAGATAGACTTTCGGCTTTTATCCCTACCAACACGCAAAAAGCGCGCACCACCAACTCGGGGTGTCATCATGCTGCTGTCGTTAACGAGCTTATAGAGAGCAATCGGTTAATGGCAGCGCGGCTTGTCGTGCTTGAGGCTGCCGTCTTGAAGCGCCCAGTATCACATGAATCAACTGACCAGAAACACAAGAACCGAGAACGTTAGTTGAAGAACCATCGGTGAAGCGGAGAAAGAAACCCACAACCAACCTCTCATCGATGTGGTTTGAGTGGTACACTCAGCTGCCGCGCATCTGGGACTCCAACGACCGGCAGAAGAAGTCCGAGTACCGCCTTGTTGTGGCGTACATGAAGAATTTTCTTGATGATGGGTTCCAGCTGCGAGAAGAAGCAGACAACTTCAAAGACCACGTCCTCGAGCTTGACCGGCGCGCTGAATCGTCGGTCCTCGCATCCTTGAGTGCCAAGTGCACTCGGGCTAATGGCGGCAGCAGCGTGCTACGTGAATGCGCAAGCTTCATCGCGAAGGAATGCTTGACGAATGCATCATAGCCTATCGCAGCCGGCTTGCCGTGAAGAAGATCTTCGATCCTGCGCCTGCGGCTACACGGAACATTGTTCAGGTCATAGGAATTGTGTAACAGAGCTGGGTTTTCTAGCACGATATGCGTATGCATTAGCATACGCATATCGTGCTAGTGAAGACTCGAACTCCCCGCCCGTTACCATCCGACCGCTGCACCCACAGTACCGGCGAGAGACTTTGTTTGTGTGCTTAGCGAGTAATGTCTTATTTGCTGGTCCCAACTGTCGGAAACATGTCGGGAAGGGCTAGGGTGTCGAATCGGTTGCGATATGGGGGGCTTACTAAGTAACACATTAAAAAAGGATCCTCCCTCCGCCTAAAACAACAGAGGAGGAAATTTAGCGACAAGAGCTTGTAGCAAGCTGGCAAGTGTCGCCTCGGTAGGGAGTGGTTACGGCGATTTTTAACTTCAGGTCGCTTTAAGCAACTATGGTTGCTTTAACCGATTTCAAAAATTACATGCGTAAAAAAACTAAAAATATCAGACATTCTTCCAGGTACGTAATTCACTGTACAAAGCGCTTGAAATACGATTCGTTAAGCTCAATTCAATTACGTCTGATTTTGTTAAGTTCGGCCAAACAAAGCCGTTCATTTTTAAAATCGAGCGTCCGGTGGGGGGGATCTACGGGGTACAGACTCTATGCGGAGTGCAAGCGGGGCAGAAAAACCACGTGCGAGGTGACATATGGCTCCGGCAAAGGAAGGCTGCATGCGCGGTAAGCTGCTCTCTCACTTGTGCACGGCTGCGCTGAGTGGTTATTATATAACACTATTAAGATAATTGGTACACGTATTAGGACAGAAGCTGCGACGCCAGAGCAAGGGCGAATTGAACTACATGCTTGCCACACTTCGCTTCGAGAAGGGTGGCGAAAGTGATGAAGACTTCGTCCTGGAAGGAAGCGAGGAGGAAGGCAAGGAGGGGAGCCTTGACGATTCCGATCCTGAATCTGGTAAGGCCTCTTGAGTCATACATATTTCATGCTGTAGGTTGACATTAACGCTAGACGTTGAATGATTGGTATGATACACGCACACAAAGCGAGAAGCAAAAAAGGGAAAAGGAAAATCGGCTAAACTGCGAAAGCGATCATCCTGTACA